>CM051236.1:83198336-83798336 GCA_027917425.1 Gastrophryne carolinensis
AATAGTATTTTAAGGGTTTGGGCTTTTAAATCATGCTGAAGGTCCAGTTTCAAGTGGTGAAGCCCTAGGAGCTCTGGAGCTGGGTTGTGGCGAGAGAGGAAGACAGCTTCCATCTTTTGTGCTATGGTTATTACCTAAATGGTTTTTTGAGTTGTGCCCCACCAAAAAATATATAATGTAAAGGAAGCTAGAAGAAAAAAGTGTTTTGTGATTATAATTTGTGAAATGTTAATTATAGCTCGTGTCGTGTAACAGAGGTTGGCTGATTTTATAATACAATCAAGTCCAGAGATTTATGCTTTAAGCTAGTTATTTTTTGGGGCATGCAGACAAGGAGGTTGGAAGGGGGTGGTTAAATAATAGGGGGTAGAGCATTCTGGACCCATTAACAGCCATGCACTTTTTTTTTACTTTTAGAAGGCTTTTTAGAGATCTCAGCAGAGGGTGGCAGTTTTCCATTTGCATGGTTAGGTGAATATTACAATATGAATGACATGTGTGTGACCAGTGATTAGAAATAAGAACTGAAATAGCTTTTACGCTGCAGCTGAGAATTTTAAAAGAAGTGTTTGTTTTACAGAATTAGCTGTCAACCCAACACGTTTATATTACTGCAGGAGTTCTCAACCTTGGCCCACTTGTGATTAGTGATTTGGTAACCAGCTGAGGGTCACAATAAAGTAAAAAGGTTCACAATTTCACATTTCCTTTACTGTGACGACTAGCATGAAAAGGCTGCCACATCATTTATATCCAACATTCTCCACATACTGATTTTTTGTAGTTTGCCTGAAAATATGAGCCCCATAGGTATAGCCCTTCCTTCATCAGTTCTATATCTTAACTACGACTCCAATACCCAACTAATTTATATAGTGTCATCTTCATCTTTAGCGCTGTACAAAGTAGTTCTTACAGACAGGATGAAACATATAGTACATAGACTATTACAAACAAGATCCTGCAAAGTTTAAAGTAAATGCTATGAAAACAGAATACAATAGGAAGGAAAGCCTTGCCCTTACAAGCTTACAGTCTAATACTGGGTTTACACAAGCAGATAAATTGACTGTTTGCTCAGTGAGTGACTGACCATACAAATCTTCTGCGATTAAGCGACTGTGTTCAGATTTGTTGGCCAATTGATCGCTAATGCGATCATTTGTGCCGCTCATTCTCGCAAAAGACATTTTTTTTGCAGGCAACTTCTGCTTCCACATACCAGCCATCAAGCGATGAACAAGACATTTTTGGTCAGCCAAAATGATAAGACGGGCGACAGAATAACCAATTCTTGTTCATTGCTGCGCCTGTTTCCACTGAGCGTTTATCACTAAATTGTGGCCAATTTCTCCCTCAATAATTGATCCATCTAAATGGGCCATAAAGCAGGGGTGCACAACCTTTTTGGTCTTAGGGATGCATTGTCTTATTGTTATATTTCAAGGGGCAGCAATAAAATACTGCTTCAATATGAACACAAAAAGTTTATGCAGACAAGTATTTACCATTTTTTACATGCTTGTATGTATATGCAAATGTTAGCAGAGGTGAGAAAGAAGTGGGCTGGACAGAAGTGGGAAAAGGTGAGGTAAGCAGAGGTGGTACAGGAAGAGAGAGGTGGAAAGAGACAAGTTGAGCAAGGAGAGACAGGAGTTGGGTAGTGTGACAGACTCTCTGCCCTTTGGACTTTACACAGGTTCATTACTTTCCTTTTCTTAAGCATGTACAGACTGCCATTGTGTTGATTGATTACGTTATTCATTGTTCTGATTGATTGTGTTACAGACTGCCATTGTGTTGATTGATTACGTCACAGACAATGGCATTGTTCTGATTGATTGTATTACAGGCTGCTATTGTTATACTGATTGTGTTACCGGCAGAGTTGAGGGATGGTGTGCCCTGCTGCTATTGGTCGGTGTGTGTGTCATGCAGTTCTCCATCAGGTCCACCTTGCATGGAGACTTGTGTATATAAGGCCTAGAGTGGCACTAATAAAGAAACTTCACCTTCAAAAAAAAAAAAAAAAAAAAAAATTCACCTTCACCCTCAATACTGGGTTCTGTCTCTTATTGGGGGAAACGCTATATTACAATTCACTAGCCCTTGTAAGGGCTGTTCCTGTTTCCTCACAGACGACTCTGGGACTCCTGCAGCACCTCTCACCATTGGGAAAAGGACGTCTCTGGCGGGGAAGCCCTCCGGCGATAAGGGTGGCCGCTACAGGTAGAGGTAGGTAGAGGTGGGCAGAGGTAAGTGTAGGCATACAGGAGGGAAAATCATGGAAGGAGAGTATATCTCACTCAGGATGTTTCTCTGGGTGAGGTAGAAGAATCTAGGAAAGCACATTTTAAATATTTGCTTCAAGGCTGTTAGAACACTGAAGCTGTTGAATCTGCTGTTTCCTGGACTTATTTTACCTTTTCACCATAGTCCATACAGGTGGCTGCGATAGACCATTTGGTGAGCTAGAAAAGGACTGCAAGCTAAGCTGTTTGATGAGACCGAGCCTGTCTTAGGATCAAAGCCTGTGTTATAGATTCTTATGCTCATGACTCCTAACTCTGGAGTTTCCTGATGGGTGGAGAAACCCATTTATATGTATGCCTTTAGCCCCAGGTGAGAAGGATTTATCTTGCAGTTTATGCTGCATCCTTTTCAACTTGATTTAGGTCCGGACTTTGCGCCATTCTAACACTTTTGTTAAAACCATTCTATTGCAGCTGTAGTTCTATGTTTATGGTCATTGTCCTGGTGAACCTACACCCCAGTCTCAAGTTTAGGCCAAAATTCAACTTTGGTCTCATCTTACCACCCATGACTTGGTAGGTTTGCAGTTGTGACATATGCCTTCCATTTACAGATGATGGATTTAACAGAGAGCTGTTGAGAGCTTGAACTGTTTTTTAAAAACCTAACCCTGCAATGCACTTTGCTTGAGCCGTTTGTGGTGTGCCTTGGTTTTCATGATTCCGTTTGTTCACTAATGTTCTTTTAGAAACCTCCGAGGCCTTCACAGAACAAGTGGACTCTATTTACTCATTAGGTGACTCATGAAGACAACTAGTATCAGTACAGGGAGCTTAATACATATGCAAGCCACACTATTCAGTTTTTTAATTCTTAAAGATTTGGAAAAAATAATGTATAATTTTCTTTACACCTTACAAATACTTGCTAGTTTGTTTTGCTCGATACTTTTTCACGGCACCGTACTTGCAGATTTAGACCACACGTCAATTGGCAACTCAAAGCCAAGGTCTATTAAAAACCACAATACAATGTCATGCTAATAATATAATATTACATACAATGTAATTGTTATTTGGGCTAATCACTATCTAAATTGGAAAGCAGAGTGTTCCCCTTGCTTGTACAATGCTCTGCTACAGTATTACAGCCATGTTTTGTGGCTGTTCAGTTTAATAATACATAATATTAATAACAACACAACGGTAACATGAGCAGAGGGGGAGCAATCGGCTCTACATACAGTGTTTTTGGATGTTGACCGCGCTCCACTACATGTGCGACATTTTGATTTGCAACATGTTCAGACATGTGTGGTATGTTTTATGGTGTATCACTTCAGAACATTTTGGAAACTGATCACTCGAGTGTGGACAATGATCCGTGTTCATTTCATACTATACCCGAGTTTAAAAAGATTTGCGTATTTCTCAGTTGACTCATGCCCCAGGAGAGCATTGTCATTCATAAAAGATTGAATTTCTATTTTTCCATGTTTATAGAGGACTGCACATTTGAGAGGGGGGAGGGGAGACATGCTTTTGCCTTGTAACAAATGTATGAATATATGATCTAACAATGTCAAGTGAAAAAGCAAAATGGCTCTTTATGAGCCATGCCCAACATGTTATCATCCTTAGAAAGTCAGGTCATCATACAGGGATGACATAGAAGCAGGCCCATCTTGTGGGGAAGCTGTGGCCATCCCCAGTGTCAGGGCATAGGGCTCCAATTTTTAAAGGTCAGTATTATTAGTAATGGTCTGCCTTAGGAAGTGCATACCATGCATATTGCCTGAGGAAGTGCATAAGGGGCAGTCGTGGTCTAGAGGTAAGGAAGCAGCCTTGTGTCCACAGGGTTCGGAGACATGTCCATGGAATGTGTGGCTGTTGGGGGTCTAGAAATACACTTGCACCTACCTTTGATCACGGTAATCGTGTTGTTTTTTCACTATTAAAATGACTATTACACCATTTATTAATCCAAGATTATTGATGAGTATGTTATTTGCACATTTGCTCAACATTAAGATTTGATTGGAATGGGCATAATTATTTATATATTTA
Source organism: Gastrophryne carolinensis (assembly GCA_027917425.1). NCBI lineage: Eukaryota > Metazoa > Chordata > Amphibia > Anura > Microhylidae > Gastrophryne > Gastrophryne carolinensis. The sequence goes on from CM051236.1 coordinate 83,202,656, forward strand.
GGGGAAAAGGAAAGTGGCACCACACAAAGTAATTGATGGGGTGTGCTGAGCCCAAGTGGAAAGGTACTCTAATTCCTAACTAAACTCCATAAGTGATTGCACTCCCCAAAATGTATAATAGATCGTATGAAAATTACAATGTTTTATTAAACCTGACCAACAGCCTTGCACAGCTGAAAAAAAGAACTCCCTAAATCTGACTTGCCCCATCTGCATGCATGATAATGACCATTGTCAACAATTACATTAGCTCCTACAGGCAAAGGATATTGTTACACCATTGGTCTACGTTTGGCATTGTCCTAAACTATTTTCTGTTTTTAAATTGAAGAAGAAATGGCCGAGATATTGAGGTTTAGATTCTCTCTTCTGAAAAAAAGTGCCCATTGCCCTTGGATCTGTGATGCTGCATTATAATCAGCAATGTAATGAATTTTGAGAAGGAGGCGGAGGGGCAGGAGGAGTCGGAGGAGGACTCCACCCCGGGAGTGTTATAAAGGGGTAACCAGCCTCATATGACTGCTGCTGATATTGGATAGGTCTTATAGACCTGCAGCCATGGCACCTTGTGGATTGATCAGGTGCAGAAGACCCAGGACCTGGGCCAAGAGGCCTGCAGTCAACCGTGCTTGTGTTCAAAACTTATGTTGAGGCAGAGGTGCCCAAATTAAGCCAAAGGGCTGCTAGGTAGCAGCCAGGATCTTAAAGCAGACCAAAACCCACATTTTTAACTAGCATCCCCTGAACTGCTCCCCCCGTGAAGAGCACCTTTTGACAATTCTCACTAATCCTGCTTTAATCTAATCCCAGATAATGGTGCCTGTTTTAGCTGTAAAGCTCCGCCTCCTCCATTCATTGCCACTGTTGTGTGTGGCAATGATGTCATTGCCACAACTATGACTGATCACCTTAAAGAGATAGACAGCAAAAAATAAAGTGTCCCAGGACAATTAGAATAGCAAAAATATCCATTTGTAGTTCTACACCCTAAGAATGGACTATCAGCAGGGGTTTTGGCCAAATGTATTTCTCAAGTTCAGTGGGTTTTGGTCCGCTTTAAACTGGACCAACAGCCTGGAACACATGGAAAAGAAAACTCCCCAGACTCCCCTGCCCCACCTGAATGCATGATACTGAATCATTGTCAGCATTTGCATTTGCTACTGCATCCACTCAAAGCTGAAACGTTGCCTCACAGATTTTCTAGTGGTAGCAGCCATTTTGGAGCTTCCTCTCCCAGCATAGCAGCCATGCTGCTGCCTGGATTTAACTGACAATGCATGGCAACAGGAAACCCAGCAGCACTTCCTGTTTGCAGGCAGATACAGATTAGCCACCATTTTGTTTGTTAAAATTACCACAGCAGGAGTTAGAAAAATGATGATAATGAATTTTATGTGCTGCAATCTAAATTGCCCTGAGAGGGATGCATATGAGCACTGTTTGTTGTGTTGGTCCATTTTTGAATGTTGGTCCACTTTTAAAGCAAGGAGCTCAGTTGAGAAGGAAGACTGTTCTGTATCAGAGCCCAGACTTGGCTCAAATTGTGAGTAAACCAAGAGGCTGTTATCGGCTGTATGGCCAAAGTCATTATGTATGCTGAAGGTCTATTTTCTGTGGGATTTGTGCAGAAAATAAAGCATTTAAAGAGAACCAACATCCAGGGGTGATCGGCCCGGAAATCTATAAGATTCCCGGGCCGATCACCTCCCACACCGCGGGACATCCCGATCTCGGACCCCCCAAAAAGACCTTACCTGATCCGCCACCGCCGCCTCCCGCGCGCCCCTCTAGACGTGCGCGCACCCGCGCCGGCCGTCTGTGAATGGCCGGCGCGCCGAGAGTGACGCGTGGGAGGCGGCGGCAGTGGAAGCGGCTTGGACGTTCCTGTGACCCGCTTGGACGTCGGCGGAGATTGGACGGCGCAGTCACGTGGGAGCGGGGAGAGGTGAGTTTTTGGGGGTTTCTGGGGGGTTTCAGGGAGCGGGACACCCCCGATCGGGGTGCCCCGCCGAAGTGGACCAAAACCCAGGATAGTCAAAATCCTGGGTGTTGGTCCACTTTAAACCATTAATGCCCAAAAGACCCCCCGAAGCTTACAGTAGGCAGAGCAATGAAAATAATCTCTTTATGTCTCTTTCGGCTACCCCAAGCTAAACAGTAAGCCGATGAGCATGCAATGTTTTTTGTATAGAATGTAATATTTACACACCAATCTGTGCAATCCATGTATGATGCAAAAAATGTTTAGCGACACTCATAGCAGTATGTAGCGTTCCGTGTATCAAGAGCGTGTGGCGTTATGTGAGCGCCGGCACTTGGTGCCCAGCAGTGACACATCGCACCAGGTGCTCAGTGTCGTTCGCCCATAGACTTCAATGTTCCTTTCTAGTACGCTCTAGCCACGAGAAGAGCGCTCGCTGCCGCAGCCGTTTGAAGGCATGTTACAAGGACTTTGGCTTTGTTAATCACAGGTAGAGCTGACTATTTCCATGAACTGTTTATGCTTTGTGACTGTGCTGCCATCCTTTTTAAAAGCTTTTGTCATTGCACCTGGCGCTGTATGTCTGAGAGTCACGGTTCTAGAGTGCCAGCACTGGCGCTGTGGTTTTACATGTTAAATACGGAATGGTGCGGCGCCACCGGCACTACTTGACGCTATCTCCATTGAAAAACGCTCAAGCAAAGGTACAGCGCCACATAGCCTTCAGCGCTGAACACTAGCAGCACCCTCTGTGGCCAGCGTTAAGCCCCCTAAGCGTCTCTCGGCAGACGCTCAAGTTATGCTACGAGGCACTAGTAATAAATTTGGCTCCACATGAAAATGATTTACCAATTAAAAACTGTATGTAATATACACGTACTGCACGGTCCTACACTAAAACATTTCTTATGCAAGCGTGCATGTGAAGAGAGTGAAGTCAGTAATAATGTTGGAAAAGGTCTTACCATCAGGGTCTTTTGATCATCATCTCCAATGTCCATGTCATTATTCCAAAGTTTCTTGGTGTACAAACCACAAAAACCCTTAGGGCCTTCGAACAATTTGCTATTTAATCTTCTTGGATGAGAACTTCTCCTTTTAATTCCAGTAAAAGTGTATCTGCTAGTAGGCAAATCTGTAAAAACATCATCATCTTCCTCCTCATAATCCTCTTCACTTCCATCATTACTATCTAATTCTTCTGAAGTATCAGTGTTCAGAGAATTACTTGGGGTGGTTTCAGAAGTCACATCAAGAGGGAGGTCAGCAAAGGTGATAGCACTGGGTTTATGCTTAAACACTCGAATGTTACGTGACCCAAAAGTGGCTTCATGTTCTAAGGAGATCTCTTCATATTCTCCGGGACTGTGGGCATTGATAAAGGTGGCTGTGTCTCCTGGCCAAGCTCCAGGCTCAGGGGCAGTTGTATTGTTCATTCTTGTCAGTAATACCTGGCTTATAGCTGTTTCAGATTCCAACATAGTCCCAAAATTCTCAAGTGGTGGGTGTTGTACACTGAAGAATCTGTCGGCTGTCACATTTTGTGATGCTAAAGTAAACTTGAAAGCTGAGGAAAGAATAGATGTGCTTTCAGCATCCAAAATGTTTTCCATGCCTCAATCAGATTAGTCAATGTCTCTTCATACTGTTTAGATGTCTTGTAAATATTTTTGACATCCACTCAGATGTTGGTGCTGTCTTGTTAAAGATGCTTAGTGCAAACAACAGCTTTATATGCCACTATTATCTTCTCCTGGAAAAAAAAGTATAAAGATAAGTATGTGGTGAAGCTTACAGGTAAGGCATTAAAGGAATCAGCAGTGCTATAAACTAATAATGGGAAACCTTACATTATTTTTTATTGAGACGTATGAAACTGTTTTTTTAGAATTATTATGGCTTGAGGGCAAATGTAGTTTTTATGTAATTTTTACTTCTAATGTAAAACACCCCTGGGCAGGATGAGAATGAATTTAGGTATGCTTCTAAATCGTCTACATTGCAAGCAAGGCTGGATTTTCCAGAGCAATTTCTGCATGTCTATGGCTAGACTAAAGTCTTATGGGGCCTTATTTAAAGCGGACCAAAACCCACTGAGCTTGTGAAATACATTTGGCCAAAGCCCCTGCCGATATTCCCTTATTAGGGTGTAGAACTAAGAATGGATAGTTTCACTTTTCCAATTGTTCTGAAATACTGATTTATTTGCTGTCCCTCAGTGTGAGATGGCAGGTGATCAATCATTGCTTTAGTGTGGCAATGACATAATTGCCACACATAACAGTGACAATTAATGAAGGAGGCGGAGCTTTCCAGCTAAAACAGGTGCCATTATCTGGGATTAGAGTAAAGCAGGAGCAGTGTAAATCGGCAAATGGTACTCCTCATGGGGCAATCAATTCAAGGGATGCAAGTTAAAAATGTGGGTTTTGGTCCGCATTAAGAATTGGTTTTAGTGTGATTTTGCAGGCATACTGCCTGTTTTTGAGTGCTGGCATTTATTTTTATTTTGGAGCTGCTATTTGTACAGAATAGCACTGCAAGTCACACCGCCTAAATTTGATTGGTGCACTAGGTATTGGCTGGCCTTTGTCAGCGCTTGTTGGACCCTTTTGCAGATTAGAACAGCGCCAGTGAACGTCACTCTGTCCCGACGCCTTATAGGCGCTGCACACCATATGTATTATTTTTTGGCACGCTGAAAATATTGGCGCTGTATGTAACAGGCGCTGGTCATTGTTTCATCATTACAGTTACAGAATATCACTGCTATGAACAAAAAGGACAAACCTGACAGTGTGTTCAGACTGCACTTTAGAGCTAAAATACACATTGGTCTGAAAAATAAGCCTTGAAAACAATTTCACAGGAAAAGAAATAAAATATTTGCCGATATCTAGGTCTTGCATTTACATTACTGACAAGTCACAATGCAAGTTCTGTTTAAATAATTTAAATAATTCTAAGCAAGAAGCACTTCAGTACATTTCTGCCCATTGTAGTGTATGGAATCTAACCCTACAGTGCCACTATAAACAGCTTTAAGAAGAGCGCCTGTCACCACAAATCATATGATAGACAGATACAGGCTGGTGGACACATTGATGCTGACTGTTTTTTGGTTGTTAATGGCGCACGGACTGGTGCAGCGACCAAATATTGGCACAGAGTGGTACTATGATAAATGAGGCTCCCTGTTTTGTAAATTAATGGGCTTATTTACAAAGGGAAAAAGTGGTTGCTGCAATCAGCACTGGTGGTTTATTATTTCAAAATGAATAAAGTAATCGAGGTCTAGCTTCTATTTGCATTCAATTTATGGTCTACTGCATGGGTCCTCAACCTGTAACTCAGGTGCCACATGTGACTTGCTTACCTGCCTGGGGTCATTGATTTGGGGTGGAGGGCAAACGTACCAGCTTACCCATTTCTAAAACTTCAAACACCATGCTCACATTCACATTCCTGAACCATGTGAATGATGGATGTTGAGTAACCAAGTATGGTGCTGGAAGCATCTAAAAGGTTTGCCGGAATACCTCTCTGCCTTCACAATTCTGTGGGGATCCGATTGTGTGCTTGTATACTTGCTTCAACAGATCTTTAGCATCACCCCAATTGTCTACCTTGGGGGTGTTTTAGGGTGATTTAGTACCAGGTGAAAGCAAATATTCTCTTTACATCTGGTGCTGTATTGCCTCCAAGGTAGACAAGGAAGTTTCTCTCCTAAAAAGTAGCACCCTCCTTTTTCCTAGTGCTGTATCAACTACTTCATCTCAATTTCATGAAATTGAAATATGCATTCCCACCATCCCTCTCATTTCTCTCTAGGCTTGATACAGCACTGTGTGAGAATTAAAAAACTCTTGAATTAGCCAAAGTTGTTTAATTCAGAGATTTTGGAAAGTTTGTTTCTGGGAGTTTTTGTTGCGGACATTTTATTCCTGTTAGAGCAGAAGAGGTCTGCTTCACAATCTGGCATGCGTTTGTTTAATAAAAAATATCATGCCCCCTCCTCCCTGAGCCAACCAGCATGGATACCAGGCTTATGGGCTGGGAACCCAGGGCTCTATTACATTGACTGCAAAGCACTGCTGAATATGCTGCTGCTGCTATATAGTGTAAATAAAGATTATTAACATTACATTGCAGGAGTGTCCAGTCACATTCTTTTACCCAACCATGCCCCTGTGCTCAGCTAGTTCAGCTTCTGCATCCAGCTTTGTTTTAGGATTCACAGTGTTCCGCTATGTTTCAGCCATGTCTCCTGCCATTCTTATGTGTCCTGCCTATTCTTGCACCCAGCTGTATTTCTGCGTCCAGCTTATACAAGCAGCTAGACTCTTTCTGCATCCAACCTTCTCCTGCATTCAGTCCATTTCTGCATACAACCATACCATTTGCCACTCAGTTTCCTGCTGCCAGATTAATCCTGCTGCCTGCTATGTTATTTGCTGCACCATATTTGTTAAATTTTTTTTGTTGGCCCAGTCCCTTCTGCAATAGCAGTTATTGTTTTATCTGGCCACCCTACCTGCTGAGGAAGACAAAACCCCAAATTATACCCCCCCCCCATTTGTCTGGACTCCCTGGCTGTTTCCCCATATACTCATCTCAGTCCTCCATCTAGACTTGAATGTGCAGGGCGTTATGAGTGAGTATATGGCATACCAGGGGGTTTCATACAGCATCTTAAAGCAGACCAACAGCCTGGCACAGTTGGAAAAGAAAGGTAGCGGCCATTTTGGTGCTTCCTCTCCCAACATCTCAGCCATGCTGCTGCCTGGATTCAACTGATATGACTGACAATGCAAAGTAACAGGAAGCCCAGCAGCACTTCCTGTTTGCAGGTGGCCTGCAAATGCATGAGCTGCCATCTTGTTTTTAAAATTTACCACAACAAAATTTAGAAAATGGTAAATTAATTTTTATGTGCAGCAATCTAAATTGCCCTGGGGAGGGATGCATATGAGCACTGTTTGTTGTTTTTGTCTGGTTGGAGTCATTTGTTACAGTTGGCCACTTTAAGTCTGCTTATGGAGGGGGAATTTATATTTTGGGTTTTGGTCGTACGGCGCAGGGAATACGGCAGTGTACACTCCCCACTGTAAAAAAATTAAAGCTGTTTGACGAAAGGCAAGCGGCTCTGATGGAACCAGAGACCACATATGCACCATTGGACCGTGGAAAGGTAAGTTATTATAGGAGCACTGGGGAGTTTCACACCATTTAGGGATGCCCCAAGGGAAAGCAAGTAGTCGACCCTGTGATCTTTTAGACGCTGGTGTGTTTTGTTCCGCTTCCGCTTCCGTAAAATACAAATAAACAACTGCAGGGTGCTGTATTGTACTACATAATGGCCCTGGATGACCAATTCAACATGAGTTTGATTCCATTTACCACAGCCAGCAGCTACCCCAAGATACTGTTGATTTTTTTTAACACCTAGGCCTTTGGGTTGCATTGCTTTTGGAAAAGTCCAGCTTTCAGCGTTTCCATAATGCATCTAATACAATCTATAGCAAAAAGTTGAGTGTTACATGTGTAATAAAAAGTACAAAGTCAAAATGCAAAACAAGATTACATTTAAACTCCCACTAATAAGGATTCATTTTATGTAGCTGATTTAGCAGGGTAAATGAATTAATTTATAAAATATATATAAATCATATAAACTTTGTGCATTCTCATATTTTACAGTTAGACCATTTTGTCATCTATGAGGCCGATTAATAGCGCCAGGTAGCGACAGTTGAGCGACAGTAGCGTTATTTTCACAGCGCCCGCTAGTATTCGCTGTGCTTGGCCGTTGTTCGGCTGTTGACAGCGACTCAAGTCGGTGTGCGGTAATGTTGAATACTGGGTTAGGAGTCGCTGTTTGACAGGTTCCGCGCTGTATGGGAGCGCATGACAGCGAACGGCCATAGCGAACGGCTCCCAGCATATTCATTAACAAATCACGCTCCAAAAATTCTCGCGCTGTGAAATGTTGTTTAAACCCCAGAGCGCTGGCGGCGATGGGTTAAAAGTAGTTTTTTAACCCCCAAACAACCATATTTTTAGAAAAAAAAACAAACATGTTTTTCAAAACATTTTGTAATATGAATACATTAATATCAGATCTGTAATATCAATTCTGCACAAATTTTTTTTTTTACCTTAAAAAAAAATCTAACATTGCAGAAGGGATCACAGAATTTTTGACATTTATAAAAAATAAAATAAAAATAAAGTAGCAATTAATTATGAATATTTAAAGATTGCTCCATTGAAATGCATTGGAGAGCGCCAGGTAGCGAGAGGTCATACCTGTCGCTGTTCAAGGTCGCTCGCTGGCGCTGTGGGGTGAGGCTGGAATAATGATGAATGATTCGCTATCTGGCGCTCTGTCAGTCGCTAAGCAGGATCGGCTTGATAAATGTGTGATTGCGGAGGGGAGCCGGCGTTCTCGTGGCGGTGAGCGTCATTACCGTTCGCTCACCATTCGCTACCTGGCGCTATCCCTTGTTAAATAAGGGCCTATGTTGTGTTGTGTTTGTGATAATATTTTTTTTTTTAAATGAAAGATGTACAATATATTTCTTTTCGATGTAGAAGTAGCAGTAGCGTGGGTTACAAAGCCCTCAATGCCATCTTTATTTATTGAGAGGGAGCTGCATGCATTCTGATTATATGTTGGAAGAATTGTGACAGCCTGGCACAGGCACCCAGCAGCAGAAGGGTTAATGTTAGCACAATAACATTCACATTTGTCCACAGGGCTATCTGTGTAAATAGCGTAATTAATTAAACTGATGTTAGTACCCCTACATGCCAGCACAGGTTAAATCTAATACGGTGTGTGTGTATATATACGTACATATGAATGAGTCCAAAGACAATCACAGTTTGTTATGTTGTGATTGTTAAGTCATTATATACATAGAACATAGAAAAAGCACTCTGCTGGGCAAAGTCTAAATAATTTTTTCCCATTTTTAAGCATCGTTAATAATATTATTTTTCTTTTGAACAAGCCAACAGACTATACATTTTTTACATGCCAAGGTAACATACATAGCAGCAGCAATGTAGATTATAAGTTTCCTGTAGCAACTAGTCAGGCTCTTCGATTAACAGCAATATATCAGCATAAAAGTAATCATGATACAGCTCTAAACAGCTCTAGATATAAACAGTTTTAAAGAGAAAAAAAAAAATACCTGCACAAAACTCATATTCCTAAAATTGCCACAATTCTGAGATCATAGAGGAGAAAATCAGAAGCAATGATGAGCCGAATGAAGTGCCGTGAACGTTAATGTGCTAGTAGTAAGTCCAAAAAGGAAGACGTTGCTGCTTTCATTCTGCACAAAACTGTCAACAGGAGTAAGTATGTGAGTCCCTTAGGCAAGAATTGCCTCTACAGGCACCAGCTAAATTATTCCAACTACACAGGAGCAGGGAGGGAAGGGTCTAGTCACTGTCAGTAATAGCAAAACACTTTAGATTTAAGAATTTTCACACTGAGAAAAGTTTAAAAAAATGCAGAGAAAGATGTAAAAGTATGCAAACAGGTATCGCCAAGAGAAAGATATCTACACCAAGCTGGGTTCACTGTCAAAGCCTTGTGTGCTCGAACTCCTAGTATTTTCATAGCTTTAAAAAGGAACATATTCTGAGTCTTGAGTTGGGATGCCCCATTGAATGAATACCCCTGGAACACACACCTTCTCCTGGAGCCCTCGCCATATCACTGCGTTGTGGGTGCATTCCCGCTCACCTTTAGAGGAGGGCGTGCCCAGCCTTTCTGAATGGGTGGCGAGGCAACGCTTTGGCTAGGTTAGTGGGGGATGCAGGCAGCAGCGTGGCTGCCTAGCTGTCCAGGAGGCTTAGCCATCAGCGGAGTCAGCTGGGTGAAAGCGAGCCACTCAGCCAATTAACGTGCACGATTTCTGCTCTACCCTTCGCTGTGGGAGCGACTGGAAGGTGAGTAGATCGAGCAAACTGGGGGGTACACAAAGTGGGGTATCCCAATTCGGGATGTACCCGCCATGAGGACAAACATCCCGAAAAGCAAAAATGGGGTGTGGTGTTCCTCTTTAAAGCATAATTCCACTTTCGTTTTCATTATTGTGTGCCAAAATGACGTCTTCAGGTTGCCCGAACACACTCGATTCTTCCCGGTCCTACGACGCATGCACTCCCGCTCGGATCCACTCGAGCCCCTTCAGGAGCTCGTCTAATTCGAGTGGATCCGAGCATGCTGGCGGCCGCATCCCCTGCTACCCTCTAACAGGGAGAGTGCCCACACCGGCCATTCACAAATGCCAGGCACGGGCACGCACCCTGCTAAAGGCAAAGTGGGGATGCAGTTGCTGCTCGCGGAAGTGCCATTGGACAGGGAACAAAGGTGAGTTTTCGGGCAGCCTGGAGGATTTCACACAGCGGGGCATCTCCAATCAGGGTGTCCCGGGGGGGTGAGTATGTGTCATAGACTCCAGGGTGGGTTTTGGTCCTCTTTAAAAATATTTTTTTCCTTTACTTACCTCTGATCCGTTGTCCCACGCCACTGATCACTGCTGTCACTTGATCTGATGTGACTGTCTGCGCCAAGAGCGGGGTGATGTTATCCGTTCTGCCTCCAAAAGGTGGGGCTAGTGGGGGGGCCGCGGAATACATAGAGCTATATTGAAGATCAACCTAGACACAATGTGCAAGGCAGAAAAACAGTCTATCTTCACTGTTTGGTATAAAAAGAGAAGCAGACTCTACTCTCACGAGTACTTCCAAGATACAAATTCTAGCTGAACCCGCATAGCTCATCCATGTGAGTATCTAGAACCATCTCTCAAGTTCTGGCTCCTGCTTCAACTCCATGTCCATGCAAAAAGCCAAATCCAAGACAAATCTGAAAATACTGTACTTTAGACCACCAGGCACAGACCATCCTACAATGACAACAATGGTCTCAGCTCAACACATGACTCACACCTCCTCAGCAAAGGATCCAGTTCGCCAGCAATCATAAAATTCAAACTTTATTTAGTCCAAAGAGATGCAGAGTTAATAAAACGCACTTCGCTTAGTGAAAGACGACCGGATACTGCAGCATAATGTTTCAGGACTTTCCCCCCTTAGTCAAGCATGCGGTAGGTATCACAAGTGTGCATTTGTTAAAATTTGCATTTTAAGTTTGCTGGGGAATTGGATCATCTTGCTGCACATCATTCTAGATCTTTAAGTCCATGCAGAAACGATAGGATGCCCCACTATGCTTGACACTTTCTCGTGTATTCTAGTCTAGTTCACTACACCCATGTGACTGCCAACAGCCTATCAGTTTCACCTGGCTTGTATATCACTATGCAACAACTGCCCAGTAAGCCTGTTAAATACAGCCATTGAGGAGCCCGTGGAGTAGGTGATTATGGGTTGTCTGTCTGTTTAGTCAGTTGAGAGTTAGAGGTGGTGGAGCTGCAATGGATTATTCCTGTGGAAGGTCAGATAAGTGTTGATTATTTTTAACCAAACAGCAATAACCCTGCTCTGCAGTGGGCCTCAGACCTCCCAGATGAGAAACTGTTGGTCTACCTCTATCATGCTTGTCAGGTACTAAGAAAGTGTCTTGGAAGGTTTCTTTCACTTTTCACCTAAAGTGGACCAACAGTCAAAAATGACTTAAACCAGACCAACACAACAAACAGTGCTCATATGCATCCCTCCCCAGGACAATTTGTATTGCTGTACATACATTTTTTTTCACCTTTTTTTACCTTGCCAAATCCGGCAGTGGTAGATTTTAAAAACAAAATGGCGGTTTATGGATGTGCAGGCCTCCTACAAACAGGAAGTGGCGCTGGGCTTCTTGTTACTGTGAATTAACAATTATGTCAGTTGAATCCAGGCAGCAGCATGGCTGAGATGCTGGGAGAGGAAGCTCCAAAATGGCCGCTGCCTTTCTTTTCCAACTGTGCCAGGCTGTTAATTTCTAGGACAAGAACACAGATTCCTTGTGTAATGACCTATTATATTGTTGCCAACAGATTTCAAGCCTGCCTTACTTTTAGGGTGTAGATTATATTGGATCAGCTAAGATCATTTGTGCAAGCATCAATATTCCATGAGATATAGAACAGATTTTCTGTCAACTTCTGTACATGTTCCCAGATTGATTTAGTGGAACTGGATTGGCTATGCATAGTGTACAGATCTATTAATACATGAGTATACCCTTTTCTCTGACAGGAGACCAGAGCGATGGCTAATAAAGATTCCAGAGTATGAAGAGTGAGATCATATCTCTTACTTCGCCCCTCGTATTCATGCAATAACCCAACATAACCTGAAGCACCTGGATTCAACTTTTCCTCCTGCTCAGATTACAGTTACGAGCGTTACTCTGGCTTGTCTTACCTTTTAGCTTGTACAGTGTTCAGATCTTCTCTACATTACTGCACATTAAAATGGTCATTGTTGGGACATTATTGACTTACAACATGGATGATACCTTCCATGTTATTTGTATTTTTTATTTGGTGTCATTTTATAGGACACGACAGAAGGTTGATGAACAGACATTCCAAATATACAGCAATGCGTAGAACACCTGGGGTGCTTTTAAACTTCCTCCTTGAACTTCTAAGAAGCTGAGATGGTAAAATATTAACTCGTTCTCCGCTGCAGTGTTTTAAAGAATGTTTAACAAGGACATAATTATTAATTACATTTATTAATGACAGAAACACTCTTTCTTTGCCTATCACAGCTACATGCACCAGTCTTTGGTAACTTTATAGACATTGTCGATGCCCCTCTAAGGTTAAGGTAGAACATAGATTTAAAAAATCCTCTTACCTGGTCCCAGAATACAGTGCTGTCCATCGGCGCTTCTTGCAGTAGTTGTGTGGCATCCCATGCTCTGTGAGTGCTCCTGGCCCCAATTAAATATAACTGCCCGTCAGACACATGAACAAGGTGGGGGGTGCCTCTGTAAAGCCAGCAGCAGGAAGTCCAGTGCTCGATTCCGGGACCAGGAGTGTTTTTATTTTAACCCCCATTCTGCCAGAGCTCTGAGGGTGGGGCTGAGAGCCCCCCTCCCCAGAGCTAAAAGACAAACTGGGCTTTAGCCTTAATAGCTGGAGAGTCCAATATGTTGCTTTCTACCAATGGTGGGCATTTTTGCACTTTCACTAGATATTAAATCACTGTCCACTAACTGTAGATGTACTAGGGGCCGGCAGACAGAGATATAAGTGTAATATTAGTTACACTAATCATTAATGGTCATAAAGTGGCCAAATAATCCCCATCAGTACCATGCCTCACATCCACTCGGTTGCTTTTTTGCTTCCATCTGCAACATGGATGTTGTATTAGATATCGGTTTCCTTTTTTCTAGGCAAATGCCTAGACACCTTATAAGAGGGTGGGAAAAAACAGCTAGAATGGATACTTCTTAACCTCATTGGCAAGCTCTACACACTGGTCTAACCTGTCTCCACAATATTGGAAAATGTGGAATTTTGGTAAACATTAGCTGACCTGCATCAGCGTCCAACGCTTAAAAAATAATGTTATTTACAATTGATGTTTTTAAATTACACATCTTGTCCTATACAAAAGCAAACTGAATCACTGAATCATGGGGTCGATTTGGAGCCCAGTGAGAAACCTCACTGATTCAGAGCTAGGTGAAAATCTACATCCGGTTGTTGAATCCGTCCCAAGGTAGATGATATATATTGTATATCGTTTAATAAACTATTGCTTCGTTGTCTTTCTATATTTAAACAATTATTTCTCTCTGGCCCTGGTGCATTGCTTTTTTTCCTCTCTGTCATATCACTAATATGGACAATTGTTTGATGTGACAGGACACCCGTCATCTGGGTCCCACATTAGGCCCTTGGTTCTCTGCATCTCGGTATGATGATGATTTGTAGGCGGGTGATGGATAATAAAGACTTAAGGGAGCCGCAGCACTCAACCCTGTTAGCTTGCAGACCAACCTATAATCTGTTTCTAAATCTGGTAAAAACAGAGGCTCGGTCACACACATCTGCAGAAGTATGCTAAGCTGCACCACCGCGGCAAGGTGCCTCTATGGGTGCAGTCCTAACTCTAATCTATGAGAGCCCCAATTGGGACATACAATGCAAGAGATAAAATGGGAGCAGCTTACCTGAGGTTGCCCTAAACCTCATGTGCAAGCCATGGGGTGGAAGGGTTAAGACCTTGCAATACAGCCTAGACCCCACACCCCATGTGCTTGCACAAATTCAAAGTGAACAAAGGGGGAGTGGCAGCTGCTCAGACCATTTTATAACTAACCTGGGAGGTGCAAGTCAGCAGGGCAATTAGGTTACTAAAGACTTAAAGGAGCCGCAGCACTCAACCCTGTTAGCTTGCAGACCAACCTATAATCTGTCTCTAAATCTGGTAAAAACAAAGGCTCGGTCACACACATCTGCAGAAGTATGCTAAGCTGCACCACCACGCCAAGGTGCCTCTATGGGTGCAGTCCTAACTCTAATCTATGAGAGCCCCATTTGGGACATACAATGCAAGAGATAAAATGGGATGATGGATAATGCCAGCGTTTGGTGATGTTTTTGCTGTGCAAGTGTAAGTACTTAAATCCAATACCAACACCCGTTTCCCGCTATGGGGTGCGGGTGCTGGTATGGTTGCAATAAGACTGGGGGGGCATCCAGAATGTGGCAGCCCCCCTCTCGCATCACCCCCTAGAACGTGACCCTCGACGACAATGCAGACCCATGATTTGCTGCCCGCAGTCACGTAGGTAGGTCATGGACAGGTCATGGAACCGAGAAGGATTCCACTACTCATGTCATAGCGTGGCTGCATTATCTGCGAGGCTTGAGGATAAGCTAAGAATATTGGGCGTTCTGGGGGGTGTTCGGGAGGGATGCTCCAGGATTCCGGATGCCCCCCAGACTGTCCTAATGTAGCGGTACCAACACCCGCACCTGATAGCGGGAAAATAGCTATTGTTCTGATTTATTATCTGATTATTGTATAAAAGATTTAAATGTTGAGTTGTAATACTAATTGTATTGGGGTGTTTATCCTGACTGCATTAAAATTCAAAAGTATACTTCAAATCACCTATTGCTTGTTATTTAATTGAGACATATTGCTCATTATTTAATAAATTCAGTTTTTACTGTATTATTTAAGTCCTTATTATAACAATTAAAATTATAATTAATTATAAAAATTAATCAAAAGTCATAATTGTTACACCATTGCATCAGGCTACATTTGGCACTGTCCTGAACTCTTTTTCATCTTTAATTGAAAAGGAAATGGGTGAGATATTTATAGGTCCTTGGCTCTGTAATGCTAGGTTATAATTAGCATAATAAATGGGGATTGTATGATTCCCAGGACTTTCTTCAGACACCCTGGCTGTGCTTCTCCCCTCTCCCCTACAATTCCAGTCGCACATGTGTGCACTCCCAAAGTGCATGTACGCACCCCAATACACACACGCGCGCACTCCCAAAGTGCATGTGAGCACTCCAAAACATACATGTGCACACTCCCAGGTGGCAGCTACTCTCACTTGAAGGGGGAGGGCGCAGCTGCTCTCACTCCTGGCACCGGCCAGGAGCAAAGGATGAAAGGGGGCAACACTATGAAGGGGGGCGCGTGCCGCTTCTCTTGCTCCCAGGTAATGGAGGGCCGCTTTCTTACAATGGTGGCCAGGGGTGGCCTAGCCATAAGGAGACCCAAGATAATGCTCGGTGGTCCACAATGCTTTGGGGCCATTTGCGCTGCTGCTTTTAACACCCAAATTCAATCCCTGCCCCCTTAGTTTCCTTCTCAGCCCCTTGTACCCAGCCCCACTAGCATCATGGTTGGGGGGGCCTGAATAAGGACGTCTCGGGCTGGCCAGGGATTAGTAAAGTCCATTTCTGATTTGTGGCCCCAGTCCGCCACTGTTGGTGGCATTTGGTGCTGTTGTTGGCTTTTCCCGCTCCCCCAGTGCGTGTTAGAGGCCCTGAGGAGGCATCAGAAAGTGGGGGCAGGTGTCAGCAGGGATTATAGCAGCACCAGACACTGCCATTGCAATGTAGCAGTAGTATTGCTGACACTCGCCGCCTTTCCCTACACACAGGGAAGGGGTGGGACTAAGGAGAATGGACAGCTATAACAAGGACGAAGACCTTTATCCTCTTCCTCGCACACAATTTATTTTGCTTTTTAAATATGAAGCTAAATTGCCAGAGTAATTATAAAATAAAGTTTCAATTTATGTTGTTCTGTTCCCTGGAAGTGACAGGTTAGAGTGATGCAAGCACACTGAGTGCAATGCATTAAAGTAAGCTGCGATTGACAGGCAGTGTGGAAGACTCCTTTCTATCCCACTAACAGAAGGTGGGGGTCTCAACTAGATATGAGTCTCAGGATTGTTTTTGTTGTCAGGATCTGGGCTGAGGCTTTGGAGCCAGAGGAAGAAAACATTTCCCCTTTCTTTCGAGCGGCCAACCATGTCCTATGGAAGGTTAAATAAAAAAAAAAACATGTAGAGACTCCCTTAGTGTCCTATTAATGAATTAGATAAAAATAATCTTAAATGATTTTGGCTTCAAAGGAAAAATTGTGGGAAAATTAAATCTTCTTTTGGTTTGTATTTTCCTTCTTGGCTCTTATCTTTCTTTCTTCAATAGACTGTAATTGCTGCCAGCATGAGATTGCCAATGGGGGGGGGGGAGAGGGGGCTTAAACAGCCAGTTTAGAACAATGGTATCCTGTCAGAAACCAACAGCATACAATGGCATACCTGGGGGAAATAAAAATTAAAATCACTGTAGCGGGAATATCAAGCAGCATCGAGGGCAGCCAAAAAGTACCTGGGGTGGAAGAGCAAAGTAGATTTTAGATTTTTTTCCCATAGTTGTTTTTGGGGGTTTTGGTCCACTTTCAGTGACCAGAGCAAAGATACAACATGGGACTGACACTGCATCAGGCAGTGAGGCAAATGATTTTAAAGTTTGACTGGTCAATCTAGAGCATAGGTGACTATTCACGTGGTGTGCTCCTCTATCTAGTCAATGTACCAGCTACTAGAAGTGGAGGCACACACAGGTCAGATTAGGGGAGCAAGCTGTCAGTCCCAGGGGCTGCATGGGAATACGCTTGCTGGAGGTCAGGTACGTATTGTTTTTTTTAGTTGACAATTTTTTTTTAACTCCTATACAATAACTCACCGCATTGTAACATGAACGATGTTGGATTAACCTATCAATCATTCCCAACCACACAGTCACATGTTAAATATTTCACATTGTAAACAATAATTGTTATGTTTTCCCCACTTGCTCTCTCCATAAGCACACATAGCTCATAATCATTTCAAGCCGCAGCCTGAATATAGCCACAAGCATATAACAAAAGGGGCATCAACCTGTTGTACAGACAATTTTTGAGCAGCTGCCAAGAACCAGGCGTTTGAGTTTACTATTGCATGTTCGAATTTTACAGATTGCACAATAATGAAAAAATATATATAATCAGTATATGATTGATAAATAAAATAGTACATAGCAATTCAAATAAAAATAAATCTAGTCTATCAAGTTACACTGCAAACCACCCCTGCATTTTCATTCAAAGACAAATCATAGCCAATTGCGCTTGATAGATTGTCAGATACTGTCCAAGAACAAAACGCTGGATAAAAATGAAAGTTTTGGATGTCTTGCTGGTTGGGGCATTTCAGTTTTAACCCCCCTAACAGTAAATACTTCCTTTCTACAATCATGATAGAAATATCTGTGCTTCATGTGCAACCAATTCTCCCTTGCATCCTAGAAAAAAGTTATTCTGTTAGCTTTGTGTGTAATGTCTAAATTATTTTGTCAAATGGGGATCCTATATTGTATAGAAATAATCAAATGTTCCTGCTTCAAAGGAAGGCAACAATTCAGAGGACCACAAAAAGGGAAAACATTTTTTTTGGCACCTATAAAATCTATTTACCTCTCTTATACTACTTCGAGCATAAATTCCATTTTTTGGCCAAACCAACTGGTACATGAATAATGAGGTTGATGATCAATATATGGTTTGAATTGATTAATCACGTGGTGACTTGCAATGGGGGATAGTTTATTTAATTAGTTATATGTACTGTATAGAGTTATGATTAATCTATATGCAAATCATTGGCATAATGCTATTCTGATGAGGTATTGTTGTGTGAGGATGGGATAGGGGTGTTGATAACAAGAGAGAAGAATAAATTAGAAAATAGAAATAAAAATAATGGATTTTCTCTCTTGCTGTGCTAGTGTGTTACTATTATTATTATTGTTAATTTATAAAGCACCATCATCTTCCATGGCACTGTAAAATGTGGAATAAGTATTTGATACACGGACAATTTTACAAGTTTTCCCACCTACAAAAATGGAGAGGTCTGTAATTTTTCTCATAGGTACACTTCACATTACCTGTATTAATTACACCTGTACAAACCCGTTACCTATATAAAAAAACACATATCCACACACTCAATTACACTCCAACCTCCATAGCCAAGACCAAAGAGCTGTCCAAGTGACAAAATTGTAGACCTGCTGGGATGCGCTACAGGACAACAGGTAAGAAACATAGGCGAGAGGGAACTGTTGGCACAATTATTTTAAAATGAAAGCAACGCAAGAAGACTGCCAATCTTCAACAGTCTGGGGCTCCATGCAAGATCGCATCTTGTGAGGTAAGGATGATTTTGAAAAAGGTCAGGAATCAGCCCAGAACCACATGGGAGAACCTGGTCAGTGAGCTGAAGCAAGCTGGGACCACAGTCCTAAAGACCATTAGTAACACACTACTTTGTCATGAAATCAAATCCTGCAGGGCACGCAAGGTCCCCCTGATCATGTCCAGTTCCCTTTAAAGTTCAACAATGACCATCTGGATGACCCAGAGGAGGAGGCATGGGAGAAAGTCATGTGGTCAGATTAAAGCAAAAAATAACTTTTTGTTATCAACTCCACCCACCGTGTTAGGGAGAAAAAGAATGAGTTCAACTTAAAAAACACAGTCCCAACTGTGAAGCATGGGTGTGGAAACATCATACTTTGGGGGTGCTTCCCTGCAAAGGGGAAAGGATGACTGCACCGGACTGAAGGGAGGTTAGATGGGGCCATTTTTTCCCACAGTACGAGCACTGTGGATGGGACATGGCAAGGTCTTCCAGCATGACAATGGAGTGGCTCTTTAAGAAGCGATTCAAGGTCTAGCTAGTATCCAGACCAGAACACAATAGAAAATCTTTGGAGGGAGCTGAAAATCAATGTTGCCCAGGGAAAGCCCTGAAATGTCTGGAGGAGTGGCACAAATCCCTTGCTGCAGTGCGTCCAAACTTGGTCAAGAACTACAGGAAACATCTGACCTCTGTAATTGTAACTGTACTAAAGAAAAAGTTCTGTTTTTCTAGTATATCATATACTGTACCTATTTCATGCAATAAAATGAAAAAACAAACATTTAAAAAGCATACATTGTGTTTTTCTGAAATGTATTCAAAAAGATTCTGTGTCTCACAGTTGAAGTGTACCTACGATAAAAATTACAGACCTCCCCATTCTTTGTAGGTGGGAAATTTGCAAAATCGGCAGAATATCAAATACTATATTTTTCCCCCCAAAGTGTGGGGGAAATGTTAGAGTGTCTTATTGGGGGGGGGGGGGGGCGAATGTTTTAAAAACGTACATTCCTGGTGCCCTTGCGCCACTAGCTCCTGCAACAGTCTGGACTCCCGCCAACACACACACACCGACCAGCATGTGTCACCGCTACACACATATGTTCTCAGTGCTTAGTGGTAGTTTCTGGTCGTGGGTTGGGCATGGCCTGTATAAGGCTGGTGTATGCTGGCCCAAGTCACAGGCCACATCCACCAGTGGTCCAGAACCAGCACTACGTGCCAGGAACATGTTTTTGGCGGAGGATGTCAGTAAGGTGTGTGTATGTATGTGTGTCGGAGTACGTCTGCTGCAGGAGCCGCAGGCCAGTGTTGTGGGAGCAATGGGAATGCATGTTTTTAGGGGGGGGGGGGGAGCATGCTGCATACTGCCTGTAACTTGGATGCTGTGAGCTGCCTGTAATGGGGCTGTTTCGATCTTTATAGTTGTCTAGCTGCATCCAATTGAGTTAAAAAAACTGAAAAATGTTTACTGTATGAAACTTAAAAAGGCCCCATTTAATGTTTGCACCAGGGCCCTGTCGCATTTAGTTATGCCACTGGGTGGGGGCATCCCATCCAGTAGATGAGGACTTGGAAGCATTCTTGGCATTGTTGCCTGGCTGCTAGCCTTTAAAAAAGTATTTGCTGTTATCTTCTTCAAATACCTCTAACATTCAGTGAGCTGCGTCATCAGAACAAGAGCATATTTCAGCAGAATTATCCTCTATGATTGCAGATGATATCTATCCTAGTGCTAATATGTTAAGGCAGACCTAAACACAAAATGGCCCACATGGTTAATTACTGCATTTTTCTTATCTGGGACAATTTTAGGAAACTGATAATGAATCTATTATTGGTATAATTTAAAGTCCCTGCAGGGGCTCACAATAGAGGATCACCTCGTCCACGGGCTTGACCTACACGCAGTGCTGTGTGCTGAGCTTTCAGGTATTTGTTTTACCAAAGTAAATTTCCCTGCAGCCATTGATAAGCTACTGTATATTTGGAATCTCATGTACAGCTGCCTCTCTGTATTCGTGAGGGTTAGATGGATTGCCTAGTCAAGAATACGGTGAATTTGAGAAAAAACCCGCAAAAATAGAGGGCTAGGGGGCACACAATGGAGGGCATGGCAAGGCAGGGAGGGGGTTAAACAAATGAAAAAGCCTTTCCTCATCTGAAATCCAGCACTGGTCCCTCTGCAGTTCGGGTCCTGAGTGTCACCATGTTGCACAGAGCAGAATTTCCTGGACTGGCTGTGGCTCCGCCTGCCTGCCCATTACTTTAATGGGTGGGAGCGCGCAGAGTGCGGGGAATGCCTCCAGCATTTGCGAGAAACCGTGAATACCGCACTTGTGAATGCGGAGGGAGGGCTGTAAATGGTGCGCTAAACTGAGATGTAACATGTTCAATTGATTAACTATATCAATATATTACAACTAAGCTGAGAGCAGTGTTTATTTTAGAAGACAGCAAGACAATAATAGTTGTTTGCATACTTCATGTACTGAGGAATTAACCACATGCATGTAAATGTTGAGAGGCTGCTGGCCTTAAAAAGAAAAACATAAAGTCATATGGGAAAGACAACCATTCATCGTTAATACTTCCATTGTGATTGCATCTGAAAGCTAAGCAAACTCCATATGATTTATCATTGGTAATGGTTTTATATAGAGAAAGAATGTATATGTAACACAATGCAACTTCAGGCACTGTTGAAACTATTCTATGTTGGGGTGACCTAGGTTCAGATACTTCTGTTGTCTCACCTCCATGCTGAGGTCACATTGCTTTGAAACCGAAACAAAACTCCAGTTTTACATGGAGTTTTTTATTTAGTTGTAGTTTTGCCCTCTGCAACCCCTAGAGATTTAGGGCCTATTTTTTCACAGTGCGCTCTTAACAGCAGCACAGGGCTTGCCTTAAAGTGATTGGCTAGTCAATAGGTAAAAAATAAATATCAGTAGCTTACCTTACATTGAGTCGCTTCAGTGCGCTCCTTCCTGCAATGTCGGTCTACTTAGTATGGAAATCAAGTCCTCATTCAGCTTTGACTCTCCACTCTGCTGAGCTGATCCTTTAATCAACTTTCAATGGACCAAGAAAGGAACCCCCACTCCCTCCCCAGATGTCCTGATTGACTGCCTCTCTCTGCAGCTATGAAACCCTGCCCTTCTCCCTCCTCTCTGGTCACACTATGTGCTGGCAGGCTGAAGACGCTCCTAGCCTGTAGCACCTCTCACCCCCTTTTTCTGGTCACACTATGTGCTGGCAGAAATAACTAGAGGTACAACAATGGACTTTTTTACTACAATATATGTAAAGCACACAGTGTGCTTACATCACATTGCTGTTGCCACACTCACTGTTTCAACTCATTTTTTCTCAGGCATCTCCAATGCTCCAATACTTTTACTAACTACAGGGACTGAAGTTTGGGACAGTGCAATGTGTAACCCGAGACAATGGAACAACAATCGGGCTTGCCTTTCATATAACTTTAATGCTGGTTCTGTAACAAAAAAGAGGGGTGCACTACCCACAATAGAATGAAACGTGTGCTCACTCCCTAACAAATTCTACACAAAAGGAAATGGTGAAAAATTATTCTCCTACCATTAAGAATGGGAGCACCACATATATATTAAAAATAAACTCAAATTTTATTCAGGCATTATCAATACATCATTAAAAACCAAACATATAACACAAAATCACAACATTAAAAACCGAGCTGCCCCTTCCCCTCATATTTCATATATGAGAATAAATGGACGAGGGGCCCCCAAAAAAACTTTAAATATAAAATACTGGGCCCTCTAATTATTTTGTGCCAGCACAAAAACTCCCCAATATAGAAACATTTATCTAACACTATTGAATATATATGTGCCCACAAAGAGACATGTGCGTAAATACCTTAATGCTGGTTCTGAGCGCACCATACTGTAAAGCCCCTGGCGTAGTACAGCAAACTAGTAGCAAGCTGCCTGTTACAATGGTTACTACATAGGCCTCGCCAGGGTGCGCCTACAATTGCAACATCTATTTATCATTATGATAGAACAAGGGGGCACAACCTGAAGCTAGTCGGGGGGGAAGATCAGGAGCAATGTTAGAAAATATTATTTTACAGAAAGAGTAGTAGTTGCTTGGAACAAACTTCCAGCAGAGGTAGTTGAAAAATCAACAGTCACTGAATTTAAACATGCCTGGGATAAGCCTCCATCTATCCTAAGATAAAGAGTACATACAGTATACACATAAGGGCAGACTAGATGGACCGTATGGTCTCCTTCTGCCGTCAACCTTCTATGTTTCTATTATCCCAGAAGCTGGTTTACCCAGGCCAAATACACTTACAGAGCAAACATGTGCTTTCTTACATGTAAGTAACCATGTGCACCTGCTTGTACTGGTGCAGGGCTCTCAATTCCCATTATATCCTATAGGAATAGAGAGCTCTGCACCAGTAAAAAACAGCACACTGATGAGTGCTGCGCTGCTGTAGGCTGACAAGTTGGTAGATGAGAGTTTGGTTAGAAAGAATAGAAAAATCCATTTTCACCTATGACAGGGTGCGGTCGCCTTTGCTCCTAGTGACAACCACAGTTGTACAACACACTTTATATCTTCAGTGACAAAAATGCAACTAAAATGCATGTTTTGGCTACAGTTGGGCTTTAACTACAGCCATGACAGAGCATGCAACTGCTTTGGAGCCCAGGTAGACATAGCTGTTCATGTGAATAATGAAATATAGTTTTGAAAGTAGAAACCTATTTTACCACCCTTAGATAAAAGATAGATGGTGCACCATAGCGGTTCTGTGGTTTTGGTTGGACGCACAAGATCTGAAAATTAGGTCCTACAATGGATACTCTATTTAGCACCTCTGTGTGATGGCCAAACAAACATGAACATGTCCAATAAGAGACCTGCTTGTTGCCTCCCAGTCACAGCCCCATAGATACTATGGGGAGGCAAAGCCAATGCATAAACTTATTTTACAGGTATCTGCATTTTTTACTGAAGCTACCAGACAGTGCACCAGGCATAGGCAGGGGTGAGGGGTGTGACCGCACCAGGGCCCAGGAGGTCGGGGGGGGTCCATCTTTGTCACTCTTCCATCTTACTTGTGGTCAATTGGCATTATTTAGAGGACTGTTGTTAAAGGATTGTTTCAGCTGTTTCAGTCTTTAGTTTAAGCTTTAGTATTAAGTCTAGCTCCATCCGATTGAATTAAAAGTTCACTGTATAAGCCTTGAACGTGCCCCATTACCAAACATTCACCAAGATAAGTAGAGTAGCAGAAGATGTTGCTGCCCCTACTATATACCATAAAAGCGTTTCTCTCCCAAACCTCTTCCTGCACCAAGTCCCCTTCATGCCCCTTGACTGCCTTGGCAGGTATGCTCCCTAAATCTTGTGTAGCACCACATGTATACAGCTGCCTGGGCAGGGAGCTTGTGGTACAGATTGCCCTTTCTCTCCTGCTACCTAACTCACCCAACTTACGATAGTCTGAATGGTACATTAAAATGACTGGGTAGTAGCGCTCAGCACAGCTAGCATTCAAACTCTCTTTTAATTTTGTGTATTACAAATTATTCATTCTTGGACCAGGACTTCTGTATGTGGTGGCCTGGAATGGCTGCCTGTACAATATGTTGCTGGGACAAGTAAGTCTCAAAAGTAAGTGTTCCCTGTTTTTCCACTTTCCCTTATGTTTTCCTATGCTATTCTGATAACAGAGGTCATTGGCATCCCTACCGCAGGGAATTCATTTTACCTATGTAAAGTATATACTTATCAAACTATCTTACTTTCCCACATACTGCCTAAGCAGAATGTATAGGGGGAGACCTAGCAAATAAGTGCCTTAATTTACCCCTTCCTAGAACCCGTTGCAGTCAAGAGCCCCTGGTTATTTGTACCGCTTAAAAATGGACAGAAGTGGAGTAGCTGGCACACTACATGTGATTCAGTAATAGACAATGCCTGGTATTTGTGTTGACTTCCTTGCTCCACTCATTCATCAGAGTGGCTGTTTGTTGACACACTCACAAGTTTTATCTTGTTCAAACTGTCATTTAGAAGCCCTGTAAACAAGTTCCATTTCACATTAATTAACTGTTCTGTTTATTCACTAGTCTTAGTATTAATAAAAACGGGCTTGTGGGATTGTGTTTATCTACAGATCTATAGATTGCCTGTAGCTAGATTTTATTGTTGAACTTGTGCGCCATTGATGCATGCATTCCAGTGACACACAACAATTTTTCTGGCTGGAGGCATTTTTCTCAAGCCCTGAAATACTCAAAGCATAGTTTATAACTTCACCTTATGGATTTTTTTTTCTAAGGCTACTACTTAGAGACCATCCTATTAAAAATGGTGAGCAGTTTGACTGTCAACAGCCTTTGTGTTCTAAAAAGGCCTGTTGGGATTACATAGTAACTAATGTGACATTTTTGCACAGATGACTCCAGATTGGTCCAGACTGGTGGGTGGGAGGACTTCTTGATGCTTCCCCCAGCATGCACATCCCTCCACTGCAAGCCCGTTTATGGGTGCCCTATACTTACTAATTCCTAGTTTCCATGTTCCAGTGGCCCGGACTGAACTGGGCAGCCAATTTCCCCATTCCTGGAGCATCTTGATTTGGGATGCCCAACTCTGTGTGCAGGAGCACCAAGTAAACTCACCTCACCATGATCCCACAATGCATATGTGGGCACATCTCCAGCTTCCCTTGGCTGAGGTACGTGCCCATGGCAGCCATTCAGAAATGTCTGCCGCAGGTACATGTGGGAGTGGGATTGACGGAGAGGTTTTTTATGGTGATCCCGTGTGTTCCTCTTTAAAAAAAAAGGTTCTACTTACTTAACTTCACAGACAGTTCCAGGGATAACACAATACCTGTTCCTACCAGCAGCAGTTCCAACACATGAGTTACAGCACTCAGCTATTTCAGGCTTGTGCCCCCTTTTACTGCTTTAACTTACACAAGGCACCAAACCTTTAGCTCCCTCCTGAAGCTCCTGGTGATAGCTGCCTCTCCTAGTTCCAGCTTAAGGTTTCCAATGCCTTCTGCTTCTTACTCCTGCACAGGCTTCCTTCTGGATTCACTCCCAGAACATAATTCATAATCTAGTTCTAACTGAATTTGACTAATACCTGTGGTTCCCCCCCTAATGCAAACATTGTTGCAGCAGTAGCATGACAGACCTGTCCGTGCCATGTGCAGAACCGTCTAAAGCCCCTAGGGCTAGGGCCTTCAGCAGGTCTCTCTATGATCCACCTTTATGTAAAAGCTGTGACTCTCAGGACACTTATCCAAATGGCCCATTATGAATATGCTAAGCACACGCACTGTCTCTCTTTATTTTTTCTATGGATCTCCTATGCTCAAATTCTTTTAAAGATAACTTAGGAACTACAGGGTCTTCAATCATGAAAAAGGATTGTAGTGAACCTTGTAGTATAATGCCTCTAAGATTCTACCAAAGGATTTCCTTCACACAGACGCAATGAACTTGGATTAAGGGGCAATCGCCTTGCCAAGCATAATTTTGCGCATCTACTAAATTGATCTTGATTCAGCAAACATTTTTTTGGTACGCCATCTTTTTAAGTATATTTGGATCCAGATCTCAGATGTAAAAGTGTAATTGCGTGTAATTCTGGTAGTGTTTTGCTGGGTGGGGGGGTGGTTGTCAGGGAGGTTATTAATAAAAATGACAGAGGGTATCTGCTTGCCGCCAGTAATGCAAAGATCAGAGATGGCATCCAGTCAGTGGCAAGAAGGGAGAGGGGCAAGTCATGGTGGGTGATTTAGCAGTCTGACTGGGTGATCGGGTGAGGGAACAGCAAAATCGCGTGACTCTCAGAAAAAACTGGGTCACCTGACGTGTCTGCATCACATGCAGCCAGAGATAGGGCCACTTCATCAGCAGCAAGCTAGGGCAATTATTTCCGAAAAAATGCATATCAAAAATTCCAGAAAGAGAGTGAAGGAGTTACATCTTAACAGCTGAATTGATATCTCATACAGAATCCTTACTCAATGAGCAACTTCCATTTGTTCTGTTACTGCCCATTAGGACGACTGTAAAAATTCCACTTACTGTTCCTACAACTATGTTGCGGCCCCATCATTTCACAACACATGCCTGAATTGTCTGAGCTGTCTTTGCTAGACTACATATTACCCACGTACATTTAGCAGCCCCAGGTACGAGACTGTCAGTTCTAATCTTAATGAAACCCCCCAAGGCACAACAGTGTTGAATTCTAATAATTTCTCTTCCATTCCTGTCAGTATGAATCGGGAAAACAATGTTGATGGGAAATAAATATATCATATATTCTATTGATATATAGTAAATGACACATTTAAAAATATGAGCAAAGGTGTGATTTCCCAATGTATAGCCATGAAAAAAAATAAAATGATTGCAATGCTTGAATCAAGTTTTTGTTATGTCCACTTTCGCAGCTCAGATACAAGAAGCGAGCACAGTGGGGCAGGGCGTGGCAGTGAGTTCCATTGGGATCAACGTGTGCCTCTTTACACCCGGAACTTCTCATCCTGCTGCTGTGGGTGAGAGTTGTGTGAGTGTGGGTGTAAGTCAATGGGATGTTTCGTGAGGGTATGTCCACGGAATACCAAAAACAGAAAATATTATATATAATAAATATTATATATATTATATATATTTAAATTGATCTGTTTATGTTAAATAAAACATTTATTTTATATAAGAAAACCATATTGCATGTGAAAGCCCTATTTCTCCTAATTACAACGGTATCACATATGTATCGGTAGCCCACCATTCCTGGCCCAGGAGATTCCCCAAAATTAAAAGAGCACTTTATAACATTTACAAATAAAATACAACTACTGTCCAAATCATAAAGAATTACAAAAAAATTCTGTGGGGTCCCCCTAAACATGTTTTTAAAAAAATGGCATGGGTCCCCCTGTCCCAGCATAACTAGCCCGGGCACCAGTAGACCAATGCCCGTAGCCAGTCGTGGTGGTCCCCGGCCCTAAAAGATACAAGCCTGCATAGCCTTCATGGCCCCTGGGCTCTTCTGCCCCCCCTGCGCTTAGGGGAGGCAGGTAATGGGGGTCTGGGGGTTATTGGCTAACAGCAGGTGACTTGCCAGCCCCCAAGCCTTGTGAACCGATATAAGGGTCTCATGGACCCCTTACCAGTTCACAAAGGGTTAAATATGCTGGAAATGGGAACAAAAGGTGAAAAAAGGAAATGTGTGCACTTACTAGTAAATTTATTTTCGCTTCTGCTTCCATTCCAGGGCACCACTAGTAGCAACGCATGGGCTAATCTTAGCCGTAGGCGGGGACTGCAAGATAGAAAAAAACTAGCTCCTCCCGGCCGATACAAAGGCAGGCTGTGGCAGGATATCCTCAGTTAATTAAAAAGCAGTGCAGCCACAGCCCCGGGAGGGGAGAACGCTAACCTGCGCATAATGCGTGCAACTTGAAACAGTGCAACAAAATTGAAAACATGTAGAAGGTATAAACCGCCACCAAAGCAGTCATAAAAACAACTGTAGGGCGGGTGTGGTGCCCCTTTTTCTCATCTGCTCCATTCTGAGGCACCACTAGTAGCAACGCGTGGGATGTCCCAAAGCAGTATCCTCCATAAGGGTGGGGCCATGTCAGAACAGCCAACAACCGACTGCGCCAACCTAACCAAGAACAACAGCACTGACACCTCAAGCTTAGACCCCCGGAAAGGGATTCACCACCGTCCGTAACACCTTACGCCCCAGGGCGGCATCGGCAGATGCCCTGACATCAAGTCTGTAAAACTTGGTGAAGGTGTGGAGAGACGACCAGGTCGCCACCTTGCAGACCTGTTCCACCGACGCCTGGTGTTGGAAAGCCTAAGATGCTATCGCCCTGCTGGAGTGAGCGGTGACCCAAAAGGGTGCCTCCTCCCCCTTGCAATTGTAGGCTTGTATGACCACCTGCCTGATCCATCTGCTAAGAGGGGACCTGGCTGCCACCAGGCCCCTCCATTGCCCTTCCGGGATCACGAACAAGACATCCATCTTACGTACCTCTCGTGTAGCAGCCAAGTAATACTTACTAATGCTCTGACCACATCAAGGGAATGCATATTAGGATCGGATAGGATAGGAGGACGCCATAAGGAGCGTTCTCACACCCGATCGAGCTGGTCCAACCTCCTATTCGCTGGGTCTCTCAAGGACACACCGGTTCGTCTACTTGAGGTGGCGAAGATCAAACACTGACCGCCTCATCCAGAAGGGGGTGCTTGCTGTCCAGAACCTTAGGAAGAGACGGCAGCTCATCCACAAGCCTGGGAAAAATATGCCTGACCTTCTGGAGCTTGTATGGTTCATCCCTCTTCAGCTGCTGCTTCTGCCGAGGAGTAGAGAGGTGCAGAACTTCCAATATTGCATGCATGCACGGATTCTGGTTTCTCTCTGCTGCTGGAACTAAATCCTGAACCCCTAAATAGGTCCTTGACGTAGAAGCTAGAATACTCTGAAGACTCTGTCTGAATATGCCTACACTTAACTGTAGCCTTCCTGCCTGGGCGGTCAGAGATTCAGGATGCCCCGTTGACAAAGGACACTGACCATGCTCACCCCCACCGCCATGTCCGAAGGATGAACCCCATGTGCGGGCAGACCCCGGGGGGAAAAATTGACCTGACAGCCCCCCCCCCCCCCCCGAGCGGGTATCCCGCTCCACCGAATCCGAGCCTGGGGCCGCAGGGGAGACTGGACAATCCGACCGAGGCACAGAACCTGCCAGCTGCATAAGGCGGTGCTGGACAGTAGTGCACCCAGCTCACAGGGATCCCTTGTCCGAGGTCAGATGTGTTCGGCACATGGGACACACGGCACCACTCTCCGTTAAAATACAAAACCCCTGTGCCTCTGATGTGGTAAAATGGCTGCTCTAACTGCTAAGCTGAGGCATCTATCGGGGGGGTGCCCAGGAACTCTGCAGCTGGTGAGGGGCTGGGAGACAGACAAAGCCCCCTGCTCTCGGGCAGCATTGTACTAAAAACAAAAAAATCCACATCTTCACAGTCTCTTGCAACTGCAAAAAAAGAGCTGAAGAGATCCTGCCACAGCCTGCCCTATATAGGCCAGGAGGAGCTTTTTTTTTTAGATTAACCCACGCGTTGCTACTAGTGGTGCCCTGGAATAGAAGAGATGGGAAAATCACACACACAGAAAAGATATATATATATTTTTTTTTTTAATACTCATCTCCCATCCATTCCCAAATACTTTGCCCCACACTCTGACTTCTGCTTTCCTGCTGTTGGAAGCATTTTACACCTGCTGAGTGATGGGGCAAAAAAATTACATAGGGGACCCCATCCCGGGGAGCAGACCCCAGGTTTTTATTTGGATTTTCAAAGGTTAAAAACCCTCACAAATAATAAAAAAAAATGGAGCGGGTCCCCCCTTTTCAGCATAACCAGCCTGGGGACCAGCTATGCAGGGCTTGTAGAACAGGGTAGATCGGCCAGCTTCGGTGGCCCCGTCCCTGAAAGCTACAAGCCAGCATAGCCAATATGGGCCACGGGCCCTTCTGCCCCCCCCCCCCCCCGGACTTTGAGGAGGCAGGTATTTGGGGGCTGGGGGTAAATGGCAAGTCAAGACCCCAAGCCTTACATTTTTTATTACATTTTTTTTTTGTTTACTCACCTCTGATCCTTTGTTCTGCGCCGATCCGATCTCAGATGACAGATGCTGGTAGTGATCGGTGCAAGGCGGGTGGAGGGTCTAGAGCAGGGGTGGGCAATTATTTTTTCTATGCGGCCATATGAGAAACTACAAATATTGTGGAGGGCCGGGCCAAAAGGCTGAACTCAATTCTGCATAATATAACTATTTCTTTATAAAAAGCAGTAAATAGCTTTGTTGTGACAAGCTGCTACGAGTATATTTTAAACAATGAAAAAGTGAGGTTGTCTTACAAAAAAATGTAATTTATTAAATAAACCACATTTTGTGTGTCCAGTGAGGTCTCACTCAGCAGGGCATCCCAAATTGGGATGCCCCAGAGGCATGATGCCTGTAACCCAGCCTTGGATTCCTTCACACTCCAAAGTGCCCATGGGTTTTGGTCTGCTTTAAAACATCATGACCAAATCAGGTCAGGATGGAATAACCCCCCTCCTTTACATTATTATTAAAGTAACACAGCGCTGCTCACACTTTTTACTCAGTAGCAATGTGAAAAATTGCGGATTCCCTCACATAAAGCAGAACAAAACCCAAAGCGCCCACTGGTCTTCCCCCTGGAAATCCCAGATCGGGATGACCCACTGGGGGAAACCCTTTTTACTCAGTAGCAATAAGAAAAATGGCCGCTCTGGGTTCATTTCCACTTTTTCCACCATTTGTCAAGTTGCTACTAAGTAACAAGGGTTTCACACACTGATCTGGGATACCCAGGGGGAAGACCAGTGGCCGCTCTGGGTTTTGTTCTGCTTTCAGAGGAGTCCGCCTTTCATCACGTTGATACTGAGTAAAAAGGGTTTCAAAAAGTGGAACATCCCGATTTGGGATGCCCGGGGGGCTTATATAAAAGGCTGTGTGAAACCCTTCCCACCTTGCAGCATGGTCCCCTCCGCCCTCCCAAAGGCATTGGTCTGGCCAGGAATGGACTACAAGAGCCAGTGCACCATCAGGCGTTGCATACGGCATGTAACACATTTGGTGTGGACTACAAGTGCCAGCAGCCTGTGATGTGAGGCACAGACAAGTGGCTGGAATACCTCGATCTCCAGCGTCAGCTCCACAGCGACTGACACATGCCACACAGTACAGGCCAAGGATGGGAAGAGAAACTCCGCCCACAGCCAAACCTGCAGGAGGGAGCTCTAATCCACAAACGCCCCTGCTACATTAGACTCACTACAGAGGGGCAAAAGTGCTGTTCAAACCCGGCACTATCTTTTCTGGCAAGACTGTGCGGACAGTAGGCGGGACTGAGCGGCGGGCTCGTCGGCAGCGTTCGGCCGCGCACCTTACAGGAAATGCTGGTCCCGGTCCGGTCAAAGCCAATCAAATGGCCGTACGTGGCCCTGGGGGCTTACAATGCCCAGGTCTGGTCTAGAGCATCAGAGTCCGAGGAGCCGGGGGGGCGATGAGGATGGAGGTGGCGTCATGGGGGAAGGGGGCGGGCATAAGGAGGAAGTTTGAATGAATGGCCAGAAAGGAAGAGGGGCAGGCTACACCGGGGAGGGAATGGGACCAGCAATTCTTTGCTGTGCTGGGATGTGATGGGAGGCGCTGGCTAAGCAGGTTATCGGCGACGATTTCCTCTCTTCTGCAATGATTAGAGTAAAAACACTAGTGCTGTTACACAGTGCAAAATGTTACCAACATGTTCTTAAAGAGAAATGGTCAGGCTGCAGAAATGCTTTAAGTGTAAAATCATACTTCAAATGCATCTCATGCCTTCATATATAGCCTATATTCTATTAGAACATCCCCCTATCTGCTTCTCTAGTCAGACCACCCCTCTGCTAAAAGCAGAGCTGTTGCCTGAATTCCACCCCTTGCTTACATCAAAGTTTGAAAGCAGCTCCATTCGCTGTCTGCAAGGGAAGCTGCTTTCCCTGGCTGTTCCTTCACACTTGCCTCTGTGTAGCTAATGGCACATTATTGTAATGCTGAATTGAAATTAGAGTAAACGGAGGGAGCGCAACCCCTATCAACAGCTAATGAAGCTGCAGTGATGCAGGCAGAATTTAAGCCACAGCTTTGTTCTTAGGGCAAAGGGCATTGACTAAAAATGGCAACCTAGGGTCCTGGCTACAGATTATTATACAGCCACTGTTACCTTCCAGCTCCTGACCTTCCCAACTTTTTTTTTTCTGACATTCAACCCTCTACTTGCCTCTCAATTTTTTTAAGTAATGCACCTATTGTGCCTTAGGCCTGCCTGTCACTTACACACTTGAACTGTCTGCCTTAACTACCTCTCCTGAACCTGTGCGCTCTTTTCTTTTATTTGCCTCTTCCCTAGACTTGGTCTATAAATTTTAGATCAGTTTTGAGTTCCAGTCTTTCATGCTTGTAGAAGACTGTTAAACTTGCCAGATTTTCTATTATTCTAGGATAAGGGATGTGCCAGAGGATAGAAACTTGGACACAAAAGCATTCTAGTGAGACAATAGGCCTGATTCAGAGCCTCCTGAAAACCGCGTTGTATTTGGCTCGTTCTTTGTATTTTACACTTTTTTTCCCGTATGCGTAGGTGCGTACGCATGATTCAGAGCCTCCATTGGAAGCCTTACCTTTACTGTTCGTAGCTGCGTACGCCAACAAGAATGGCATTTTCGGCCTCTCGTTGCGTCCTCGACGTTACCTCGTAAACCTCGTATACTACCGTTTTTCAGCGTTTTCCAATGTAGCTTCCAACGAATGGAATATACGTCCAAATGGAATTCTGTAGGAAATCTGTTATGTTTACATGCATGCGCGCAGCTATTTAACTCATTCATGTCCCACTCACTTTTGCTTCCATGCTTACCTTAACTCACTCGCGGTTCCAGTTTAGATGTTCTCCCGTCCTTCATGCTTACCTTAACTCACTCGCAGTTTCAGTTTAGATGTTCTCCCATCCTTTATCCTTAGCTTAACTCACTTGCGGTCTCTGTTTTTAACATCTCCCGTCCTTAACTCACTTGCAGTTCCTGTTTTTAACATCTCCCGTCCTTAATGCTTACCTCAACTCACTCGCGGTTCAGTTTAGATGTTCTCCTGTCCTTCATGCTTACCTTAACTCACTCGCAGTTCCTGTTTTTAACATCTCCCGTCCTTAACTCACTTGCAGTTCCTGTTTTTAACATCTCCCATCCTTAATGCTTACCTCAACTCACTCGCGGTTCCAGTTTAGATGTTCTCCCATCCTTTATGCTTACCTTAACTCACTTGGGGTTCCTGTTTTTAATATCTCCCGTCCTTAACTCACTTGCAGTTCCTGTATTTAACATCTCCCGTCCTTAATGCTTACCTCAACTCACTCGCGGTTCCAGTTTAGATGTTCTCCCATCCTTCATGCTTACCTTAACTCACTTGCGGTTCCTGTTTTTAACATCTCTCATCCTTAATGCTTACCTTAACTCACTCGCGGTTCCAGTTTAGATGTTCTCCAGTCCTTCATGCTTACCTTAACTCACGGTTTCTGTTTTTAACATCTCCCGTCCTTCATGCTTACCTTAACTCACTCGCGGTTCCAGTTTAGATGTTCTCCCGTCCTTCATGCTTACCTTAACTCACTCACGGTCCATGTTTGGATGTTCTTCCGGCATTCATGCTTACCTTAATCTTCTGCATTCTCCTCTTAGTTGTCTCTTCCCTCTTGATGTCTTCTGCTGTATGAAATTTATTTGATGTGTTCATGCATCCTAAGTGTGACAGAGGCTCTGTCTTTTGGATGTCATCACTATTCAGTTGCCCACCGGGTCATTCACTGGCCTTTTCTTAATTAGGTCATTGTATTTTGATACTGTTACAGGCAATGTCATTGTATTTTGACTGCCATTGTGTATTGTTGATTACGTCATAGTCAATGGCATTGTCCTGATTGATTATAATTATATTACAGCCTGCTATTGTTCTACTGATTGCGTCACCGGCAGAGTTGAGGGATTGTGTGCCCTGCTGCTATTGGTCAGTGTGGTTGTCATTGCATGGAGACTTGTGTATATAAGGCCTAGAGTGGCACTAATAAAAACACTTCACCTTCACCCTCAATACTGAAGTTCTGTTTCTTATTGGGGGAAACGCTATATTACAATTCACTAGCCCTTGTAAGGGCTGTTCCTGTTTCCTCACGGACAACTCTGGAATTCCAGCAGCACCTCTCACCATTGGGAAAAGGACGTCTCGGGCGGTGAAGCCCTCCGGCGATAAGGGTTATCGCTACAATTGGTGGCAAGCGGTCGGATGGTCCTTTCTACCCAGAGAGAGTGCTACCCTGATGGAGAGTCAGTAGGACAAGTTGAAAAGGCTGACCCTGAAGGATCTACTCGAGAGCTGGGGAAGGTCAGCTAGCAACCGCCCACGTCGGGAACTGATAGCCGAGCTGATCGAAATGGATCGTGCAGCAGTGAGGACCGAAACCAATATAGAGGCCGATGAAAACGCTGCTCTTGTTCAAGCGGTTCGGAACAGATTGTCGGTCTAGGCCCGAATCCATCACAGGAACTGATCGACCGAGTCTTCGCCGCAGCGGAGGCAGAGGCCAGTAAGCAAAGGGAAGATCGGCGACTTTCAACCCAGCAGCCTCTCAGCCTCAGTTACACTGGGGGGAGAAAGATTCCATTTGCAGCATTTAAGTCCTTCCAGGAAAGTGACGACGAGATTGATGGATTTTTGGCCGATTTTGAACGGCAGTGCGCTTTACACCAGGTACCCACGGAGGAATGGGTCACCATATTATCAGGGAAACTATCTGGGAAAGCTTCCGATGCTTTCCGGGCCATCTCTGATGCGGACTTACCACACTACCATCTGGTAAAGGAGGCTTTGTTAGCCCGGTACGCTGTCACCCCGG
This sequence comes from Gastrophryne carolinensis, assembly GCA_027917425.1. Lineage (NCBI taxonomy): Eukaryota > Metazoa > Chordata > Amphibia > Anura > Microhylidae > Gastrophryne > Gastrophryne carolinensis. Next base: position 83,237,945 of record CM051236.1, read on the forward strand.
AGGCCTACAGGCGACGATTTTGGGAATCCCAAAAGAAGGGAGGGGATTCTTACACGGAGTGGGCATGTCGCCTCCATCGTACAGCATCACACTGGGTCACTGGATGCAAAGCCACGACCGCTGAGGATGTACTACAGTTGTTTTTACTAGAACATTTTCTCAATGCCCTGCAACCAGAGCTAAGAGAGTGGGTACGTGACCGGAGGCCTCTAACGCTACCTGAGGCTGCTCGTCTAGCCGACGAGTACACCGATGCTCGCCGGACAGAACAGTCCGCTCCAAAACCACCACCTCCCATCAAATTTCAAGCACCTGTGGCTTCAGCGCCAACTCGTGACTCTGGGCCACATAGGCCAGCGCAGCAACCGAACCTCTCCACAGTTCAGTGCCATCGTTGCAAACAATGGGGACATTATTGCAGTGATTGTGCCCTAGAGCCTCCCCGAAACACGTGGGGGCAAAAGCAAGCTTCCACCTCCCGTACTCCTGTGGCACACTGTTTGGAAGCTGAGAGCAGTTCGGAAGAGTATCTGGGGGTACTGTATGAAGCTGATCCCGTACAAGCGGCCATCCAAGACAACCGACAGCACCATTGCCAGGAGGTACGAGTCAATGGGCGCACCGCGCAAGGATTACGCGACTCCGGAGCCACACTTACCTTGCTCCAACCTCATTTGGTCAAGAACAAAGACCGCACTGGACACACTGTTGCAGTAAGGGTGGCGGGAGGAGCTGTGTTTCGACTCCCCACCGCCCGAGTACATCTTGACTGGGGCGCTGGATCCGGCAGGGTACAGGTGGGACTTATGGACAACTTACCAGCAGAAGTACTATTGGGAAATGATCTAGGACCAATGACTTCTGCCTACGCTACCTCTGGGTCAGCCAGCGTCAACCCTGTTACAACCCAGGCTCCAGCCCGAGCTGCCGACTCCAGCCCACTGGTCGGGGAGACCCAGGGGTTTCGTCTGCATCACGTCATGTCTGTTACAAGAAGCCAAGAAGAGGATCAGCCATCAGGTTACGTCCTTCCAGAAGGGAAACGTATGCCAAACACTATTTTTGTTGGGGGCATTGGCCGTCGGATTAATCAGCCTGAAATTAAGGATGTTTTTTCAAAGTATGGCGCTGTAAAGAATGTCAAAATTATTAGGGATGCCTCTGGCGTTTCTAAGGGTTATGGTTTTGTCTACTTTTACGATGATGTAGATGTGCAGAAAATTGTGGATTCTCCGATCAGCTTCCATGGAAAGAGATTGAAACTTGGACCAGCTATAAGAAAGCAGAGCACCTGTGCACACATCCAACCAAGAACTTTGGTGCTGAACTCACCAACGCCACAATATCCCAATGTTTGGACCCCACCCATGACCGATTCCTATGTACAGCCCACGTCAATGTTTAGTCCGGTTACTCACTATGTGCAGACTTGTCCTTACACAGAACTCTGCCCATGACAAGAGTCCGGACAGCCCCACGTTAACCCGAACAGGGTCAATCCGGGTCTGCCGGGTGTTCCACAAAAAGGGGGCATTGTGACAGAGGCTCTGTCTTTTGGATGTCATCACTATTCAGTTGCCCACCGGGTCATTCACTGGCCTTTTCTTAATTAGGTCATTGTATTTTGATACTGTTACAGGCAATGTCATTGTATTTTGACTGCCATTGTGTATTGTTGATTACGTCATAGTCAATGGCATTGTCCTGATTGATTATAATTATATTACAGCCTGCTATTGTTCTACTGATTGCGTCACCGGCAGAGTTGAGGGATTGTGTGCCCTGCTGCTATTGGTCAGTGTGGTTGTCATTGCATGGAGACTTGTGTATATAAGGCCTAGAGTGGCACTAATAAAAACACTTCACCTTCACCCTCAATACTGAAGTTCTGTCTCTTATTGGGGGAAACGCTATATTACAATTCACTAGCCCTTGTAAGGGCTGTTCCTGTTTCCTCACGGACGACTCTGGAATTCCAGCAGCACCTCTCACCATGGGGATAAGGACGTCTCGGGCGGTGAAGCCCTCCGGCGATAAGGGTTATCGCTACACTAAGTTTATAGCTTAACATAAAATAAACACGAAACATAGTTAAGTTTTAAGATATTTATTATGTTTTGCTTAAACTCTTTTTTTTGGATTTGTGTTTAATATTTTTTTTTTTAAATATTTAAAACACGTATAATCTATTCTTCACTGGTCCCCAATGACGCAGCAAGCTCCTGGATGTCGCCCACCAGCCTATACACCGTCGCGGTCTGATTTTGGAGTCTCTCCTGTGGGGTAGCTGGGAAAAAGAAGCAATAATACAATTCTGGGATTACTCACCTGTAGAATTTTTTTTTATTGGTATCCTGCTCGGGTCGCTTCATTCTTCATTCTTCACAATTGGGTTATCCGTCACAAGGTGGCGCAGCGTTACTGCAAGACAAAAAAGCAGTGACTCCTCCCGGCCCCCTATATAAGGCAGGTGTCTCATTAGAATCCCCAGTGGTTAAACAGCAGTAAAAGTGAGACAGGCAGGGAGGCCAAGAAAACCATGATACATCACATAGCTTCAGCATGTGCTCTCTCAACAAAAACTTCAAAAACGAAGTTCAAAACAGAATGGTAAACACCATAAAGCAAAAAGGCAAGGGTGGGATGAAGCGACCTGAGCAGGATACCAATAAAAACAATTCTACAGTTGAGTAATCACAGAATTGTATTTTTTCTGGTATCCTGCTCGGGTCGCTTCAGTCTTCACAATTGGGACATCCAACAGCAGTGTCCAAGAAGGGTGGGATCCCCAGTGAGCAACAGTGCATAGTTCATGACACTACCGCCTGAAGCACCTAGCGGCCAAAAACAGCATCAGCTGAGGCCCTTAAGTCAACCTCGTAAAACTTAGAAAAAGTATGAACTGAAGACCAAGTAGCAGCCTTACAACCAGTTCGACCGAAGCCTGGGCTGAAAGACCCAAGAAGCACCAATAGTGGAGTGAGCTGTAACACGCAAATGTGGTTCCCTTCCCTTGGCAGAAAAACGCTTGAACCACCACCTAACTGATCCACTTGCAGATAGCGGACTTGGCTGGAGGCAAGCCCTTCCTAGCCCGTCAGAAAGGACAAAAAAGAGAATCCGACTTCCCAAGGATTCCATAGCAACCAGGTAGTACTTAAGAGCCCTGACACATCCAGAGGAGGGTCCACTCCTTAGAATTAGAAAGCGCAAGAGACAAGAAGGCAAAAAAATGTCCTCATAGAAATGAAAGGCAGAAACAACCTTGGGTAAGAAGTCCAGATAAAGATGAAAAACCACCTTATCCGATGCCGCTCAAGAAAGGAGGCTTAATACAGAGTGCCGCCAGTTCAGAGACGCGACGCACCGACAAGATAGCTACCAAAAAGACCACCTTCACACCTTCAGAGTCAAAGTCGATAAGCAGCATCGCACAAGAGCTCAAAGGGAGGGCCCTGGAGAGCAGAAGTACCAAAATCAAATCCCACACCGGTAGCATAGGTTTACGCAGTGACTTTTTTGAAAGAAAAAAGTCAAAGCCAAAACCTGTCCTTGAAGGTACTGAGCTGAAGACCCAAATCCCAACCATGCTGTAGGGATTCCAAAATCCTAAAAAGAAAATGTGTGGCAAGGGAAACCCCCAGACTCACACCAGGGAAAGTAAGCATGCCAGGCCCAATAATAATCATGGAGAAGAAAGCTTTCGATCCTGAAACATGGGAAGCACGACCGCGGCAGCCAGCCCTTTCTCCGTCAAGATGGAGGGTTCAGCAGCCAAGCCGTCAAGCCAGCGAGCAAATTGGGATGGCGCAACAGCCCAGAGTGAGAAGCTGTGGAACGTCGACCATGAAGTAGCAATCCCTGACCTCTGAACACGTCCGAGAACCAAAAACCCCCCCCAGCCAATGAGGAGCCACCAGGATGGTTAGCACCCCCTCCTGGGCTAGCTAGCGCAGCCCTCGACTCAGGCACGGAATGAAGGAGAGGCGTAAAAGAATAGGAACGTTGTCCCAAGACTAGCCAGAGCGTCCGTGGTGTAGGCCAGAGGATCTCATGACCGAGCGGCGAGCCCTGGAAGCTGGAAAAGTGTCGGAATGCAAACAGGTCCGAATCCGGCCGACCCCAGCGGCGACACAGAGCGTGAAGGTCTAGTCACTGCGGGACATTCCCCCAGGCATGAAACGCTCCCGCTCAGGGAGACTGCCTGGATTTCCACCCCGGGGATGTAGACCGCCCAAAGGCAGGGAACCTTCTCCTCTGCCCAAGTCAGAAACTGGGTCACCTCTTTGAGGGCTCCCTTGCCTCGAGACCCGCCATGGTGAATGATGTAGATGACAGCTGACTGATTGTTCGAGCGAACCTCGACCCCGAAAATTAGGAGTCCAATTAGAAACACCAACAGAATGGCTCTCAGTTCCAGGAGAATGATAGGTAAGAGGCCCCCCCGTGGCCCCCACTGACCCTGGAACTTCAGTGTTAGCCAAAACCTCTCCAGCCAGACAGCCCGGCGTTCATGGTAAATATCTCCCATCGAGCAATCAGAAAGGACTGGCCCACCAACAGATTGTTGGAGCCAACCACCACAAGAGAGCATGTCTGACCGTGGGGTTAGAGAAAACTTCCTGAGCCAGGGACTCCTGCGTCCAGTCCCAAGCAGACAAAAGAAGCAATTGAAGAGGCCTCATGTGGAACTGGGCGAAAGGGCACTGCATCGGAGCAGGACACCATGAGGCCCACCAGTTCATCCCCAGACGGATCGAGGACCGCTGACAAGCCAGAAGGGCCTGCACCAGCGGCTGGAGGCCCTCCGCCTTTTGCGGAGGCAGGGATACCTTGACCTGAGAGGTGTCCAACGTCATGCCCAGGAAGGAACTCACCAATACGGGGGTGATCGAAGACTAGGGGCAATTGAGTACCCATCCGAAACCCTTGAGAGCGGACAACACCAACCGGGTGTTGCCCTCGGCCTGCTGAAGGGACAGAGCCGCAATCAGCAATAGTCCAGAAAAGGAAGAACATGAATGCCCTGGTTCTTCAGGATAGCCATGATGTCCGCCAGCACCTTGGTGAACACAAGGGGGGCTGAGGCTACCCCGAATGGCAGGAAACAGAACAGGTAAAGCTGATCCTCCAGCGCAAAAATCAGGAACTACTGAGGCCCCTTAAAAATCAGGATGAGTAGATAAGCATCCTCGATATCCACAGTGGTCATGACGTAGCCGGCCCGAAGCGAGCTCACCGCGGACTGTAATGTCTCCATGTGGACACGTCTGACTCTGACAACCCGTTGAGACTGCCAGCTCTATCTGTACCAGGAGGAACTACCTCATGAAACCACTGATCCAAGACGAGCTGTCTCCAGATGAGAGCAAAAGACAAAAGGGCTGTCCCCCCCCACCAGGTGGGTGAGGGCCCAGGAATAACTGCGGCCACCAAAAAAGGAAGAGCCTCTTCCTCCTCAAAAGGAGCGCTGCACAGGCTTCCATCGCTGAGGGAGTCTTCCATCCATGGCCAGAAGGCCAGCCGCTCCCCGAATAACCTGAGTCCCAGGAAGAGGATACTAGTGAGCGACAAAGCGCCACAAGCAGGGCCAAGCCCTGGCGCCGAGCTGGACACTATCGCCCACTGCCGAGGCTACCAAACTCCAAACAGGCTTGAGGTCATCATACTCCTCCACCCACCTGCGAGACCTGGCACTCAAAAAGGGCGTCTCACCCTCTACCGGATGACAAGGAGGCAGGGGCTGCGACATACACAGGGTGAAGCAGGCCCGACAAGGTGAATCAGACACGCCAGTGATCCATGCGCCAGTCAGCAGGATCGCGCAAGGAAAATTGTACAGTGTGATGGCATAACTGCGGCGTTAAGGGAGAAACACACAGTAGAAAAAAAGTCAGGGCGGCAGGAGCAGAGACGGACCGGCTCCACAAGGAGATACAAGGATCACCTTGACGTCATAGAAGAAACGGCCGTCGGTGAACCGATTTTCTATTGATTTTACAAAAGCTTTTCAAAGACTTAAATCAGGCAAGAACTTTGCTACTTTCCAGCCGCCTTTGCAGCTTCAATTTTAAACCCAGCCGCGAACCGGCTCTCCTCTCCGCCTGCCTGCCCGCCGCCTTACCCACGGTCGCCAGCTCAGATCTGACTACCCAAGGCAGCCAGACCAACGTCCCCTACACTTCTCCAGCCCAGAAGAAACCTCAGCACTGCTCCTGCCTGCCCCCTCTGCAATAACCGGCTTTTCCATTTTTTCACCTGCACCCTCTGCACTACAACTAATACCACAGCCCATCCAGGCTGTGGTGGTGAGTAACTAGCACCGAGCACCAACTGTACTATTTTTCCTAGCAATTTTGATCAACTTACTGAAACTGTAATTCATACAATTTCCTTGAATTTGTTTACCATTAATTAAAAGGATATAAGTAAAACCACAGCCAATCCAGCCTGTGTCGGGGAATAAAAAACACAGAGCATATACTGTACTAATTGTTGCATCAATTTTAATTAACTTACCGAAACTGTAAGTCATACAATCTCCTTATATTCGTTTTACCTTTAATTACAAGTTTTCACATTTCCCCCACAACGGTTACAAGCCTCACAACACATCTAAAATCAGAACATTAAAGAAGACCTCAACTAAATTATCTGCACTAACCACCAGAACCCTTTCTGATGACATAATCATCTCCATCCATCCAAAACAATCATCTACCTCAACTCACACCGCCTACCTGGACCTCATGAACACCGTTTATTTCGTTTCAGCGCCGACCCACAACCTCTAAACCATCTAGGTTTCACCAACCACATTGCTCAAACCCGCTAGAAACTCAACTCTTAACTCTTCCCTTAACAAGGAATCATACACCACAAACCAGCTCAAAGAACTCTTTGTAATCAACACTGACCAATCTGTATAACGCTACCTGAGAGGAGAAATCCCTCAGACAGCTAGATTAAAAGTTCCAACAATTTTTGAGGCCTGATTAGTCAGAGGCAATGATACCTAGTTGTTTCTGATTTAATTAAAAGGTGGAAACACCACCTCAAACAAAACTTCACTTTGGTAATACTATTGCATTTATTTATTCATACTTTTATGTATATATTCCATATTCCATTCCATGGAGCCCCAGAGGAAACCGACGCGGCGCCCGCACATGCATCCCCCGCGATGCACAGCGAGGGGGGCCAGGAAGGACCTCCCCCCGCCACGTCCGCAGCCGCCTCATACGGCGCTGCGAACAGTTAAACGGCTCTCCAGGAGGAAAGCGTCACTGCACGGCTCCGCCCCCCCACCAACGGCGCAAAGGCAGCGCCTCCATCATCCTCATAATCTAAAATGGCGGAGGCTCCGCCGAATACAGCGGAGCAGCCCGCGGCGGGGCCCCCCCATCAACCGGCGCGTCCACGCTCCCTGAAAGAGAGCGGCCGCCGGAGCTCAGACTCCGTGCGTAGCCCCCCCTCTCAGCAACCTGAAACAAAGCACAGCATGGGTTCTGGTGAGGGAGGGAGAGGGACAAGGAGGGAACGAGGGAAATAAGCTACACAGAAAACACGCACAATAAAGCATGTGGGACAAAAAAACACAAAAAGGTGGTTCCTCACCCCCCAATAGGCTCACCATGTGCCATGGCCGGCTACTCTTTAAGGTAGGGTCTGAGGCCCAGAGCCTAGCTCTGTGACGCCTGACCCTCGGCGTTCTCCCTACCTGCACCTGTCCCGTACAGCCGAGGCTGGGAGGTAACGTGGGTCCACGGAGACAGTGGGAATAGGGCTGCAGCGGCCGTCAGGCTTGGGATGCCCCGCTCAGCTGCATCCATAGATGTCTTCGCAGTAATACTGCAAGTGAACACTGGGGATTCTAATGAGACACCTGCCTTATATAGGGGGCCGGGAGGAGTCACTGCTTTTTTGTCTTACAGTAACGCTGCGCCACCTTGTGGCGGATAATGAAGAATGAATCTACCCGAGCAGGGTACCAGGGTAAATTTATTTTTGCTATATACTGTCAGGGTTGGAGTTCCTCCTTAAGCTTCAGAGTGTGCCACTGGTTAATACTGCATCTGGCTGGCTCCTTTTCTGGAACTTTCCCCTGTAATATGCTGATCCACCAGGAGATGGCTCTGTCCTGCAGAGGTGCTGGCAATCAGCCAGCACCTGTGACTCCTCAGCCTATATAAGCTGATCAGCCCATTCAGGCAGCAGATTAGCATTGTGTTTTGTCATCTTGATCCCAGAATGCTGTACCTAGATCCCAGGTACTCTGAAATCTGAACCATGCACCCAGGACTCCTGCCTCAGCTCTTGTGTTTGCTCCCCCTATCTCAGCCGTGTTTCCGCCTTGGAATTTGGACTTTCCTTTGATCCCTATGCATACTTGTTTCCAGACTCCATCTTGTGTATGTACAGCCAGAGTGTGTTGGTTTCACCTGTATGTGTAGAGTTCAGCCAGAGCGTGTTAATTTCACCTGTATATATGTATAGTTCCCTTACACATATATGTTCCCCTTTGTAATCTGTACAGCAGTTTGATTGTAGTGTGTTTGATGTGTAGTTACCACTGTTTTTTCACTATTTAACACGGTTTGCCCCATATCCATTTCTGCCTCTCAGTCTCAATTTCTGGTAACTTTTTACAATTGGGATTTCTCCACTGGGAAATCCCTGACATATACATTTTTCATAGCTGTGGAATGAAAGATTAATCATGTTCAAGCAAAGGGATGAAGCCATATGTCATTATGCTCATTAATTAGGCTAGGGATGAGGCCATAGGTCATTATGCTAATTTATCAGGCTAGGGATGAGGCCATAGGTCCTTATGATAATTTATTAGGCTAGGGATGAAGCCATAGGTCATTATGCTAATTTATTAGGCTACGTTTTTTTTAGACCTGGTTATGAAGCTACACTATAGGTAATCAAATAAGTAGCCTACAAACTTACCAGGCTGGTGGGCGACCTGAGCTTGGGGGACCAGCCTTCTCTCTGGGGCCTGCCACTGATCCGGATCTGAACCTGTTGAGAAAGGAAAAATATGTTAACTTGTAATGTCAGATTAGGTAAAGCAAACATTTGTTTCATAATGTGTGTGTGACATCACCCACCTTCCCCATGCACCTCAGGGGCTGTTTCTTCTGGCGTCTCCACTCCCTGCTCTCCACCCGCTACATCGTCAGCTAAAACAATAAAAGCAGGAAATGAGTGTGTGTTTACAGTGCATGTACCTGTGTGTGCTTCAGTCAGAGAAACATACCGGAGTGTTGTTGCTCCGCCATCTGGGCCGACTCCCTTGCGAGCCGCTGATGCCCCTCCTCTGTAGACAGGTCCAGTGGCTGCTCTGAGCCACCTACAGAGGAGGGGGAGGACCTTGGCCCTGGAGACGCACCACCTTAACTAGCCCCAGATCCATCTCGCACTCGCCTCCGGGTGGGTCGTATTCGATAATCCCATTCGCTCACTAGAAGAGAATAGCATTCCTAAACAGAGGCCTGGCTAAGGGCTTTCTGATATCTAACATGTAATAGTCATGTATTTACTTGGGAAATGTTGAGCGAAGAATCGCCTCACCCGGGGGGCCTCTTCCTTCGCTTTAGGTCCGACCAGTGTTGGATGATCTGGGTGAAGGTGAAGGTGGTGTCACTGTTGGCTGCAATTTTGCCCACTATCTCCAGGGCCAATGTCCTCTTTTGAAAATCACTCGCCAGTTAGTCGTACCTGTTCTCCATCATCATCTAAAAGATACAAGAAAAACACATTTGATTAATGCAAACATCATACAAATCACTATCTCAATTATAGCAGGTTCCTAACTTACATTCCCCATATCATTTCTAGCCTTCAGCTATCCTTCTAGATGCCATTTTGGTGTTGGGCACATGTGCGCACTAACTTTTGCTTGGCACGGCGTGTAAAATCAAATTTCGCCCCCACCGTTTTTCTCTGCCCTGGCTAATCGCATATGCGTGCATTTCGCAGCCTGAACAAACACTTACTAGCATGATAGTGTCCAGTTGCTCGTGGGTGAAGAGCGTGGGTGCCATTTTGTTAGCCAGTATCAGCAGATATGTTGCGCCCCAGCGGTTTCCGAGATGCGCACGTCCGTATGCACGCTTACGCGTAAGAGTCATACACAGTCATAATTATTTAAAGGGTACTTGGAGAAACGGCTGAGTGTCTTTACAGATATCGCTATGCCTGCCAAGAAAGGTAGCCGCCAGACACCCAAGTCCCATGAACGCCATGAGCAGAATGGCATGACAAAACCTCATCGAGGCCTGCAACTAGGTCCCACAAATCCAGTGGCCACTGGCATTCGACCAGACCATCCACTTGCCACATGAAGGATCCAGTGGACCACACTCCAGCCCCCTCCAAATCTGGGCCATCTTGGAAGGCGGAGAAATCCTCAAGCAAGAATTCTCCCTGGCCCACAACATCCCAAACCCAACGGAGCACTACTAGTAAGGGCAAGGGTAAGACTCGTCCTATAAGCCCTAGCCCCCCAACAATATCCTGTCCTGCTCCTTCCCAATGTCAGGAATCTAACGTGGAGAGCCCTGAGTCACCAGGCAGCTTATCGGCAGTAACTTCTTTGGGCAGTCAGCCAATGACACCCAGCCGCCATGCAAGTCCAGCTCAATCCATGGTAAGCGAAATGTCTGGCTATTCAACGCCTGCAGGTCACCCAAGAATGTCACCCAATATTCCACCCACCAGGAAGAGCCATCCAGGGCAACATTAGGGCGAAACCTGTGGCGTGGGACGTTGAGCGGACGCTTTAGTGAGCCCCAAAACATGGCATTGGCAAGTGGGGTTTCTGAGCATTTTCATGAGCTGTATGGGAGAAATTCTAAAGCCACCAGCAAAGTGCGCAAGAACCAAATCTGGGAGAACACCAGACAGGTCAATTGTGCAGGGACGGAGAGGAAAGGTGTGGAGCAGATCCAGCGTAAAATCTCGGACTTCAAATATGCTGTGAGACAGAAGAGGAATAAGCGCAGGCACCATGGGTACACATGGGTGTGTGAGTTGGGCTGGTTGTTGTTGTTCAAGACCTTGTAAGTTATGTTTTAATTTTTCTTTAAAGGTTGCAAACAGGAGGTGGATTCCCAACTAAACTACAGTACACCGCAGTTGAGGAGCTTGTCCTAGGACTTATACCTCCCTCGGCACTACAGGGCTTATCCGGGCCCATGGACACTGACAACAATGTCATGCCAGAAGGTTTGTATTTTAACCCCCCCTGGCGTTATGATAGAGGCAAATGTAATGGTAACGAAAGCGTTACCATTACATTTGTCTATGACGCACGGCTCCGCCCCCATGAGCCTCTGCGGCTCACAGAGACGGAACCAGGAAGTGAGACGGACGCCGCAGCCGCGGCTCTCACCTGCGATCGCAGCGGGGACATTGCTGGATCGCAGGGAGAAGGTAAGGAGACTGCGCCGCCCGCTCTTGCTCCCAAATCGATCCCGAGCGTGACTCTGGGTTACCGCCACTTACAGCGCAAATTAACCCCGAGTCACGCTCGGGATCACCACTAAGGAGGTTAAGGATTGTTTAATTTGCTTTGGCTTTAAAAAATGTTTTTAAAAAGCCTATGTCAACACAGGGCCATAGCTAGGGGGGAGCAGGGGGGGCCACGCTCCCAGGGTGCAGCAGTTCAGGGTGCCGCCAAAGGGTGTCTGTAAAACCGGTGGAGGAGTCCATTTAGAAAGTTTGGTCCGGGTGCCCTAAAGCCTAACTACTCCTATGGGTACACAAAGTATGTTTATGTGTTAACTTGCCTTTACTGTTACATTCCAGCTCCTCCAAATACTATTGCGATTGCGCAACCCTCCACCTGTTTGGCCACTGCCACCACGTCCCGCCAGCAATTACCAACACATTCTACACAGGACCAGTTGGATCTGGTAAGTGTAATGTGCACTAACTGGTGATGCATGTGAAGGAAGATGACTACTTGCCCCAACATATATTTGAGCAACTATCTCACACATTTTTTTCCCTGTCCCTACATACATCACCCATAATGGATGCAATACACCATATGGAGGAGGAGGAGAACATTACCATTCCCCCACTAATGCCAAACTAGCAACATCATCTGCCACTGCCGCAGCAGCAGCCGCCCACAAATCCTCTGCAGCAGAGTCAATCAGGCCCTCTGTTGGCAGATCAGCATGGCCAGCAGCAAGAGACACAACCAACTGTCCCATGTGCTAGCTCTGCTGCAGAGGATTTGCCTACTACATCTGCTGCATCATCCTGGGTGGGTGGAATAGTTGGGGACATTCTTGGCTGACTAACACCCCACTAATAGCTACAACTTTGGTTCTGAAAGTATTGTGTTGGACTTACTTGGGGGATGGGTGTCATAGGCTGGCTGGCCCTATAACTTGCAGCCATTGAGCTGCACAGTGACTCAGGGCTGGCTACATTATAATGCTGAAATAGGCCACGAGCTGGAGAGGTTGTTATTGAGGGCCTAGGGATTCCTGCCCTACTGTTCCCCTTGCCCTTAATACTAGTGCTCCCTATGGTTTGGGATGTTGTGGGACGGGGAGCATTCTGGCTTGAGAAAGTCTCCTTGGCCATCCAGCCTGTGGCAAATTTAGAGGGGGTTGGATTGTGGCCCAATGGATCCTTCCTTTGCCTAGTGGATATACTAGTAGGCTGCGAGTGCCCTTCCCCACCTAATGTCTATATTGAAGAGTAAATTGTTTTCATGAGTTTGTTCTGTGCTGTGTTATTTGTAGCCATTTCTGATCTCTTTTATTATAAAAATATGAGTGTTGTGAGAGCAAATATTTGAAAATAAAAATGCATTACACTCAAATCTGTACCAAAGTGTTTTTGGATTAATTAGTATGTACAGATAAGCAAATGAAAGTATAAATCAAATATCTTTGTTACCTCACAAATAAATAATATATATAAGGATAACCACAATGAATGTAAAAATTAAAAAAAGAAAAAAAAAACATTTGGGTAAAAAAAAAAAAAAACAACATTTGGCACCAAAAAAAAAAATGGAAAAACCAAAAAAAAAAAAAAAAGTCCAAAAAAATTAGAAATCAAACGGTGCCGGACGGATTGCCCAGAAGCACTCTGGGTGCCCTCATATAATTCGTCTGGAATGTCCATCGTGGCTGGAGAGGGGGACTCGTCAACATACTGGGGGACCTGCTGCATTATCGCAAAGTTATGTAGGACACAGCAGGCTATTATGATCTTTATAACCTTGTTGGGGTCATACTGCAGGGCACCCCCGGTATGGTCCAGGCAACTAAATCTGGTTTTAAGCAGACCAAAGGTCCTCTCCACCACAGCCCTGGTCCGATGGGCCCGGTTATAACCCTCCTGGGCCTGAGTCTGAGGGCGCAGGACAGGCGTCATCAACCATGGCAGTAGTCGGTATCCCGAATCCCCTGAAAAGAATAAAACAGAAAGTTAGTGTCTACTTCTTAGCTACATTGGATATCAAGTCATCAGAGGGATAGAACATCCATATGTTGAGACAAGGTTATCCAAAAATATTAATAGTCACACATTGAAAGGCTAATTAAATTATTTCGCCAAACTTACCCAGTAGCCATCCACCAGACAAATCTCCTGATTGAAAACAACCATACAAACTCGAATTTCTCAGGATACAGGCGTCGTGGGTGGATCCGGGAAAGCCAACCATCACACTTAGGAACCAAAGGTCCGGGCCAACCACAGCTTGCAGGTTTATGGAGTGGCCCATCTTCCGGTATCTGTAAGAGCAGAAATACAGGTCCTTTAGTACACAAAAACAATCCAGAAAATTACCAATTTACACACAACAAAATAAGGTATGCTTATTGTTAAAGTGTGTTTTTTAATGTTAAAACAAAAAAAAAAAAAAAACTAATTAAGGTCTGCATGCAAAAGATTAGTTAAGGGCTACATTGAAATGATTAGTGAAGGTCTGAATGCAAATGATTAGTTAAGGTCTGAATGCAAATGATTAGTTAAGGGCTACATTTAAATGATTAATTTCTATATACATTAAAAGATACTGTGCACATGAATCAATGAGTTAATACAAGTCATAATGTTGACCTAAACCACATACCTAAATAGATATTCCTCAGCTGCTGGAGGAACCAACGCAACATGGGTACAATCGATCGCACCTATGATGTTGGGCATGTCGGCTATATTAAAAAAAAAAACAAATTAACCGCATTCCAGGCTACCGTGTTGTCTTGGAAATCGATGTATTTTGGACACAGGGTAGCCATGCCATCCAAAAACTTGTTTAGTGTGCGGCTCAGCATAGACTAGGACATCCCCATGGAAAAGGCACCCAGCCTCTGGAACGAGCCATTCGCTAAAAAATACAATTCTGTGATTACTCACCTGTAGAATTGGTATTATAAGTATACAGCACGTCCTGTTCCAGAAGATTCATTACACATGGGTTATACATCCACAAGATGGCGCTGGACTGCAGAAAACAGCTTGTTGCTCCTCCCGGCCCTATATAAGTCGGGGACCTCCTACAAATTCCCCAGTATTTACAAGCAGTAACACAAGAAGCCGGGAGAACAATAATAACGAAAATCCCAAATGAACAATGAACAATCACCATACAGAGGTGACTAAGAATAATAATAAGGGTGGGATGGAACAGGACGTGCTGTATACTTATAATACCAATTCTACAGGTGAGTAATCACAGAATTGTATTATTCCAAGTATACAGCATGTCCTGTTCCAGAAGATTCATTACACATGGGACATCCAATAGCAGTGTCCGTACGGTAGGGTGGGATCCCCAAAAGTAACAGCGGGCAGTTTAACCACTGCCGTCTGCAGAACTTTGCGGCCAAAAGCAGCATCAGCTAAGGCCCTAACATCAACCTTGTAAAACGTATGAACAGAAGACCAAGTAGCGGCCTTGCAAACTTGTTCAACAGAAGCTTGGTGCTGAAAAGCCCAAGAGGCACCAATAGCACAAGTAGTAAGACGGAAAGGAGGCTCCTTCCCCTTAGCAGAATAGGCTTTAATCACAGCCTGACAGATCCACTTGCTGATGGTGGACTTAGCTAAAACCTTCTTAGGCCCAGAAGGGAGAACAAAAAGAGCATCAGTCTTCCTGAAAGGTTCAGAAGCCACCAAATAGAACTTCAGGGTTCTAACCACATCCAGAGAATGTAATACTTGCTCCTTAGAGTACTAGGATTAGGGCACAGAGAAGGCAAGACAATAGGCTCGATTCAGTGCCACATTCGCCTGCACTTCCGTAGCTGTCTGTGAAAGTTTTGGTGGGTGTTTGTAATTTTTTTGCTTTTTTTCGTTCATTTTTCATTCGTACGAACGTTCGGGCAAATGCGTATATGCGCTTTCGATGAACGAAAGCAAATCTGAACATTTCCGCTAGTTCGGGTCATTTTCCAAACCAAATCTGATATTTTTCGTTCGTTCAGATAACTGACGTTATTGCTATAGGCTTGCGTCTCATTCAGAGAGCTGATTGCCGACGGACCACCACCCTATAAATCCGTTTCCTTTGTGATTCCCTTACGGGACCATTTTGACCTCGAGACTAGCAGCTATGGACGACTCTAGTGTATTTGAGGAGCATGAGGATCTGCAGCTCATGGGCATTGAAATTGTCTGGAGGGCTGAGACCAGATTGCAACGGCGGCGACGCATGCACATCGATGGCATGCATGACGTTGAGTTGTTCGAGCTCACCAGACTTAATCGCGCTTCCCTCCATAAATTGTATAGTGAGCTGCGGCCATGGTTACCCCGCACTACAAGGAAGGGGCAAGCAATTTCAGGTATGACCAAGATGCTTGGCTGCCTGCAATTTTTGGCGAACTGCTTGTTCCAGA
Source organism: Gastrophryne carolinensis (assembly GCA_027917425.1). NCBI lineage: Eukaryota > Metazoa > Chordata > Amphibia > Anura > Microhylidae > Gastrophryne > Gastrophryne carolinensis. Next base: position 83,253,832 of record CM051236.1, read on the forward strand.
GGCTGGGTGCCCTCTCTGTGGGGATCTCCCAGCCTACGCTGAGCGCTATCCACGTTTTTGGAAGGCATGGCTACCATTACTCGCAAATATATTTGTTTTCCTGACGACATGGTAGCCAGAAATCGCCGACATGCCCAACGTCATGGGTGCCATTGACTGCACCCATGTTGCCCTTGTCCCTCCAGCAGTCGACGAGTATATCTACAGGCAGGTTCAATCAGCCTTTTTTTTTTGTTTTGTTTTAATGTCCTTAAAAATTCCCAAATACCCTCCTTGTAAAATGTCCTTTCTTCGAATTAGTCCCTCCTTGTAATTAATCCCTCCTTGTAAGTTATCCATCGTTGCAAATACTTCCCTTATTTTATTTATTCCCTCCGTGTAATTTATCCCTCCTTTTAATTTTTCCCTCCTTTTACATAATCACTCGTTGCAATTAATCCCTCCTTGTATTTTTTCCTACTTGTAAATATTCCCTCCGTGGAAGTAATCCCTCCATGGAATTACAATCCAAAGTGGAGCCTAGGGAAAAAAATCCCCACAGGGACCACAGAAAAAGGAGCACAGCCTATAAACAATCAATGAAAATGTATTGAAATATCAAAAAGACAGACATTTAAAACCAACACTCAAGACATAATAAAACACCACCCCTCACATAGTCCTATTAATAATAAATAAATGATATATACAAAAAATTACAGTCCATCCTCCACAACCACCCATATATTGCAAAGTTGCTGTTAAAATTCAAAATACTTAAGCTCACAGCTCCCAAAAATATATAGACAATCCTCCTATGTGCCGGTACAAAAATCCCCTGACAGAACCAACAAAAGTGCTTACCCTATATATATATGGCAAATTGCCACAAAAAACCTCACTATGTGTTAAAAACCATATCACAAACTTGGATGAAAATACCAAGAGCAATCAAGAATTATACATTGTGCAAAATAACATTAGACATGTGCATAATTAAATATAAGATAGATTCATGAGTTAATCAAAAAATGACAAAATCCAAAGACACCCAGATCAACAAATATACAGAAAAAAGAAGATACTTAGCTGAACCATTAGTGAGCATACAGCCAACGGGGAGGACAGACGGAATGGAATTCCTCCATGGAATTATTTACCGTATTTTTCGCCCTATAAGACGCACTTATTTTTCCCCAAAAGTGGGGGAAAAATGTCAGTGCGCCTTATCGGGCGAATGTAAAAAAAAAAAAAAAAACTCACCCGTCCCCGGCGCGCCCGCGTTGTCTGGCACACTGCGAGAGGCCAGAGGAGCGGCGGGGGCTCTGTCCCGGCCCCGCCGCTGCGATCGCTGTCTTTTCAGGCAGCGATGACAGCGGCGGGGCCAGAGACAGAGCCCCTGCCGCTCCTCCATCTGCTCCTCCACACGCGAGCACGAAGGTCCCGACAGTGGGTGGGCGTGGCCTGCACCGGCGCAGGCCACACCCACCCGCTGCCCGGACCTTCGTGCTCGCATGTGGGGGAGCAGATGGAGGAGCGGCAGGGGGCTCTATCTCTGGCCCCGCCGCTGTCATTGCTGCCTGAAAAGACAGCGATCGCAGCGGCGGGGCCGGGACAGAGCCAGCTCGTGAATGGGGTAGGCGTGGCCTGCGTCGACGCTGCTGCGCAGGCCACGCCCACCCCATTCACGGAGCTGGCCGCTCAGCGCAGCGATGTCAGCGGACAGGTGAGTTTAACTTTTTTTTTTTTTTTAATATGGCGCCAGCCTATACTAATCGGGGGAGGGGGGTGGGAATGGAGAGGGGCCACACTGCCTATGGGAATGGGGGGATGGGGATGCCACACAGCCTTTGGGAATGGGGGGAGGGGTGTGCCACACAGCCTATGGGAATGGGGGGATGGGGATTCCACACAGCCTATGGGAATGGGGGGATGGGGATGCCACACAGCCTTTGGGAATGGGGGGAGGGGTGTGCCACACAACCTATGGGAATGGGGGGACGGGTGTGCCACACAGCCTATGGGAATGGGGGGATGGGGATGCCACACAGCCTATGGGAATAGGGGGATGGGGATGCCACACAGCCTTTGGGAATGGGGGGAGGGGTGTGCCACACAGCCTATGGGAATGGGGGGATGGGGATGCCACACAGCCTATGGGAATGGGGGGAGGGGGATGCCACACAGCCTATGGGAATGGGGGGAGGGGTGTGCCACACAGCCTATGGGAATGGGGGGATGGGGATGCCACACACACAGCCTATGGGAATGGGGGGATGGGGATGCCACACAGCCTATGGGAATGGGGGGAGGGGTATGCCACACAGCCTATGGGAATGGGGGGAGGGGGATGCCACACAGCCTATGGGGGGATGGGGATGCCACACAGCCTATGGGAATGGGGGAGGGGTATGCCACACAGCCTATGGGAATGGGGGGAGGGGGATGCCACACAGCCTTTGGGAATGGGGGGAGGGGGATGCCACACAGCCTATGGGAATGGGGGGATGGGGATGCCACACAGCCTATGGGAATGGGGGGATGGGGATGCCACACAGCCTATGGGAATGGGGGGAGGGGTATGCCACACAGCCTATGGGAATGGGGGGAGGGGGATGCCACACAGCCTATGGGGGGATGGGGATGCCACACAGCCTATGGGAATGGGGGGAGGGGTATGCCACACAGCCTATGGGAATGGGGGGAGGGGGATGCCACACAGCCTTTGGGAATGGGGGGAGGGGGATGCCACACAGCCTATGGGGGGATGGGGATGCCACACAGCCTATGGGAATGGGGGGAGGGGTATGCCACACAGCCTATGGGAATGGGGGAGGGGGATTCCACACAGCCTTTGGGAATGGGGGGAGGGGGATGCCACACAGCCTATGGGAATGGGGAGAGGGGGATGCCACACAGCCTATGGGAATGGGGGGAGGGGGATGTCACACAGCCTATGGGAATGGGGGATGCCACACAGCCTATGGGAATGGGGGGAGGGGGATGCCACACAGCCTATGGCAATGGGGAGAGGGGGATGCCACACAGCCTATGGGAATGGGGGGAGGGGGATGCCACACAGCCTATGTGAATGGGGATGCCACACAGCCTTTGGGAATGGGGGGAGGGGGATGCCACACAGCCTATGGGAATGGGGGGAGGGGGATGCCACACAGCCTATGGGAATGGGGGGAGGGGGATGCCACACAGCCTATGGGAATGGGGATGCCACACAGCCTATGGGAATGGGGGGAGGGGGATGCCACACAGCCTATGGGAATGGGGAGATGGGGATGCCACACAGCCTATGGGAATGGGGGAGGGGGTGGCCACACAGCCCATGCTAATGGGGAGAGGGGGATGCCACACTGCCTATGGGAATGGGGAGAGAGGGATGCCACACAGCCTATACTAATGGGGGGAGGGGGAAAGCCACACAGCCAATGGGAATGGGGGGAGAGGTGGATGCCACACAGCCTACTCTAATGGGGGGAGAGGGGGATGCCACACAGCCAATGGGTATATGGGGAATGGGAGGGGGGGATGCCACACTGGATATACGGGGAATGGGATGGGGGCATGCTACACTGTTTATGGAATGGGGGCATCCCACACTGCCTATGGGAATTGGATAGGGGAATGCCACACTGTCTGTCATGGTGCGTTTTTGGTTTTAAATTTTTTTTTCTTATTTTCTTCCCCCAAATCCTAGGTGCGTCTTATGGGCAGGTGCGTCTTATAGGGCGAAAAATACGGTAATACTTTAAACTATTACCTCCTTGTAGTTATTCCCTCCTTGTAATTTTGCAAACATTTTAATGTATCCCTCCTTTTAAGTATTCCCTCCTTTTAAAGAGTCCCTGTGGAACCATGGACCGTATTTAGTTGCATATAAATGTCACATTTTAATGTGTACCTGAAATAGACCCGGGAAAGTTAATCTTTACTTTATAAAACATACATATTGTTTTTTGGCAAGACAAAATACTTATGTACTTGTTTATTGCTAATTTAATTTGCCCACAGCATTTGCTTAGGGTGTGATTAGTTCGTGTTCCCCTAGTTTGCGTCCCCTTTATAATGTTTTTGTTGTTTTTTTTTATCCCAGGAACCGCAAAATGGGCCACTCAATGAATGTCCAAGCAGTGGTGGCCCCGGACATGCGGTTCCTTAGTCTGCTCGCCGGGTTCCCAGGCTCATCCCATATGCCTACATTCTTCACAGATCTGGATTGTACGGTCGGTTTGAGTCTGGGGAATTTTCCGGTGGATGGCTCCTTGGTAAGTTGCCGCCAATAACGTCCTTTTTTTTTTATATGTATGGCTAGGAATTTAATTTGTGTTCCATGTATGAAACTATGCCTTTTTGAACACCTTGTTTACCTGTGAAACACGACCTTAACCATCAGATTTTTCAAGCAACCAAGCCTTGGCAAATGTTAGTCCTGCATTAGCAAACTGCAGAAATGGAATTTAGATTAAAGTAATAATGAGTCTTCCACACACTCTGCTTAAATTTTGTCCTTGAATTTATCCTAGGGTCTGCGCCATCTTTGAGTAGATGCATTACACTTACTGAGTAGAGGAGAGCAGGATAAAGTGCAGGGGGTGGGTTAGAGCTGGTTTGTACTCACACCAAGCAGCTACAGGGTCCTGAAAAGTTAAGACATCCAAGAATGCTGAGCAGCACAGTCCTAAACCAATACCTGTTAGCAGTCTGGCTGATTGGCCCTCACCCGCCATTTTGGATGTTTAATTTTAAAGGGCCTGTACACTATGTATGCTCATGCTGTGTAGCAAATGTGACCTAGGCTCTTAGTAATGTTGATGGCCCGTTTAGGGGATTCCATTTATTGAGGAATGTGTAATTTATGCTTTTTCTCATACATTTTGGCAGGCGATTCCGGCTATCCACTTCTTCCGTGGCTGTTGACGCTCGTCCTCTGGCCCCATAATGCAGCCGAGGAGGCATATAATAGGGCGCACAGGAAGACCAGGGCCGTGGTGGAGAGGGCGTTTGGCCTGTTGAAGACCCGCTTCCGATGCTTGGACCATACCGGGGGAGCATTTCAGTATGACCCCAAAAAGGTCATAGATATTATAATGGCCTGTGCAGTGTTGCATAATTTTGCTATATTGCAGCGTGTCCCCCGGTATGTGGATGTGCCCCCCTCTCCACCCACCGATGACCCAGACGAGGACTATCGTGGGCCACAGAGTGCGTCTGCCCAAGCAGTGCGGTCTAATTTAATTGAGACACATTTTGCTTAATTTGTGGTTCCTTTGTTTTGTCCCTTTATTCTTGGCTGTTTTTGGCCCTTTGTGTTTGTATGTCTGTTTGTTACTTTTACAAACAGTAAAGAAATAATTTAAAACAACCTCACACATGATTTTCATTTGGGTTTTTTTGGATGTTACAAATGTGTTACTGCCTTCTTTAACTCATCTTTATTCACCCAAAACTTAAAGGCATAAACTTAGTCCACAACAGGTTAATTACATTTTTATGTAGTTTATTTCAGAAGCAAACATTGCATTTGATGGTCACTCCCATAGTTGCATAAAATACATGGGCAAAACACAAATGAAAGTTTATTCAAATCAAGCCACATAGCAATTGCCCATAGAAAGGAGTTTTAAAGTAAGCCACTCCTGTGCAAAGTTAAGGACAAATGAAAATTTTACAAACATAGGTGACAAGCATTGCCATGTCCACATTGTGCAGCAAACAAATAGGCCCACAGACACACCCTCTCCTGCTTGGCCACATTTGCCACAGGCACAGGTGTAAAGCAGCCAAACCTATGCCACATCTACACCTGTTACTCAGTGTGACACCCAAACAAGAACCCTCAGTCCCAATCCAAGTCCAGTTCAATCTCAGCCAAGGGTCAAGGTAGTAGTTTGCCAGCCCAGAATGTCCCCCAATCATGCCTACAAACAGGAGGAGCCAGAACCAATGTCATGTGCTACAAGCATGCAGCGTAACAGCTTGCGTGGCAGGTTCATTGAGGCTTCACCTTCGGCATTGGCTAGTGGCCTACCTAGCACTCTAATGAGCTATATGGGCACAAATCCAAAGCAAACCAGCAAAGCCATACCAAAAGGGTCTATTGGTAGGGCTCACCAGACAGGTCAATACAGTGGGGATGTAGATCAAAGATGTGGAGCAGATACAGGCCAAATAGGCCTTAAAATGGGGGATGCCCATAAAAACCAGGTTGGGGCCCTTGGAGGTGGGCCCTCACCTGGGCCTGTGTGGCATTCAGAATCTGCAACTGTTCCAACATGTTTCTATTAAAAGTTCGAAATTCAGCCATCATGGCACTGAGATTGGCAGTTAAGGTGGCCATTCCTCAAGCATGCCACTGTAATAATTGGATAAGGTGGCCATGTGGCTGTTGTTGGACCTAAATTCAGTCAGCATGGAGTTTAATGTGTTGTTTAAGGTTTCAAATTGGCCATGAAAATGTTCATGGTTTCGTTGATTTTGGAGGCGAAATAGCCACCTCTCATGGTGCCATGCTGACTCCATCATCTGCGCACTCCTCCCCTGGGCAAGTGGGCGACGTAGTCGACTACGCCTCCCAGTTCCCCGGGTTTGGGGGCGTGCATATGATGTGCCTCTAGGTCCACCAACAGCCACAGGTCTGCTTGGCAAATCCTCAGCAGCAGAGCTAACACTGGGGACTGTCGGCTCAGTCTCTGCATGCTGCCCACGGTGGGCTGGCAGCATGCAGCCAGCTTCACTCTGCTGCTGAGCATTTGTTGTAGAAACATGTTGGGACAGTTGCAGATTCTGTCCCAAGGGGAGGTGTTCTGAAGGTTCAATGAAGGCTCCATCTTCCTCCAGCTCCTGGATTTCCTCCATCAGTGTGTGGGTCTGTTGGGACATGTAAAAAAAAGGTTCAGTTTAGGGACTACATATGTAATTTCGCAAAAAGAAACATGTCAAGGCACATGCATAAGCAACATCATATAAAGACACCTGGGTCCGAGGCAGCACGGAAGTAGACGGCATGTTAAAACTGGCAGAGGATTCCCCACTAGCTGAGGGATGATGCTGGGCTGCATTGGTGAAAAGAAGGCATGTTAACACACAACTAGGCATTGGTGATGTGTATTAACACATATGGTTTCCTAAAACAGGGGCCCATGCATGAATGGCAACTCCCCCAACGGACCAAGTTAACCTTGACTATGAATGTCATTATCTGTTACATGTATTAGTCAACAAGTACATACACATTGGTCTCCTTAACCAAAAAAAACATGCATGTACTGGCTGTTCTGAGGCTTCACACATCACTTAAATCCCATTATGGGACCACACTCATCTTGCAAATAGCATTTGCCATTAGATTAGGCTGCTTGACATTCTTTCTAGGTCAAACGTTCAAGCACCCCACATAAAGTCTTTCTGAACAAAGCACAGCTCCAACCCAAATTGGCTACAGATAAAGATGGAAGTGTTGTATGTAATTTTCTCAAAATACATAACAGGCAGTCCTTTGCTAATCTCAATAGCGTTCCTCAAGACTCTCCAAAATAATCTCTGAGGAAGTAAACAAGCAAATAATGGGTCGCCACACATAACACACCCTCCACTACAAGGCACACCCTAGGGGCATGTGTTAATATATGTGTTTGTGCGTAATTTTATACGCAGATCACATTTCACATACACAGTAACATTACTAACCGGCAGAAATATTATATTGACCTGTCTGGCGAGTTTCTCCAAAATCTCGGCTTTCTGCTGCTTGCTTGTAGCTTTAGATCTGCACCCATATAGCTCATCATAAGACAAGGTGAGGCCACTAGCCAATGCCAGAGTTTGGGTCTCAGCAAACCTGCCACTCAAGTGTGCGCCCTGTTGCTTGACGTTCTGGCTCATCAGTGGTTGGCGGCAAATTGGGGGACATTCTGGGCTGGCTGTGTTGGGGAGAAATGTAGGACAGGTGGCTGGCTTCTGATTGGACTGGACTTGGATATGGACTTGGGGTTCTTGCCTGGGTGGCCACTGAACTAGCAGGCGTAGCTGTGGCATATTCTGCCTGCATTTCCACCTGTGCCGGTGCCAAATGTGGGCGAGGAGGAGAGGGTGTGGTGGATGATGTTGGGCTTCTTGGCCTGTGCCTCTGTGGCCCCTTCACAATTTCATGGCCCTGGAAGGTTGATGCACGTGGCTGGGGTGATGCTGAGCTCTGGCTGCTGGGGCTTCGGGCCCGGTGTCTTGGCCTCTTGGCCTGAGAGCTTTTCCCACGTGGCTGGGGTGATGCTGAGCTCTGGCTGCTGGGGCTTTGGCCCCGGTGTCTTGGCCTCTTGGCCTGAGAGCTTTTCCCACGTGGCTGGAGTGATGCTGAGCTCTGGCTGCTGGGACTTCGGGCCCGGTGGCTTGGCCTCTTGGGCTGAGAGCTTTTCCCACGTGGCTGGGGTGATGGTGACCTTTGGGGGCTGGGGCTTCTCACCCTCTTGGTGTGCTTTTTATGGGCCGTACCTGTGTGTTTGCTGGCCTGGCCCTTTTTCTTTTGTGCTGGCTCCTTGGTTTTTGGGCTTGTGGGTGCCTTTGTGGTCGCCTTCGCCTGCCCACTGCGGGTTCCTGGCCGCTTCGCCTTAGGCATTTTTGAGCGAGTGGTGGGGCCTGCTGAAGCCTCCTCACACTTTTTCCTGCTGGCTTCCTTGGCTGCTTTGGCCTTTGCTGCTTTTTTTTTGGCTGGCATCATGAAGAGACTCTGAAAGGGAATGAGCTGTGGCTCCCGGCCTCTTTAAATACTAATGCCGGGGTCTGGCGTTTACGCGTTCGCACGGCCGTTCGTCCGGACGTGCGGAACCCGGAAACCGCAGGGGCATTACTTATCTGCTGCAGACAAGAGGCAAGATGGCACCCACAATCTTCACCTGCCAACAAGAAGAGATCATCATGCTTGTAAGTGTCTTTTAATGCCTTTGATTTGCCATGTAAATGCATGCCTAGCCCTTAAGGAAGCGCATGAACAAACGTTTGTTTTAAAAAGTGTATCAGACTCCGTGCCAAACAGAAGTGAGTGCCCACACGTGCGAACCAGCACTGAGGCCAGCTTCAAGGATTGTATTAGGCTATAAATGTGTCTGTTAATGTCATTTAGTCAAATTATGGATTGTTGACAGATATTGGTATGCTGTTTTAACTCAAACCTTGTTTTTTTTTTGTGTTTTGTAGACCATGCTGGAGCGCAGGTACGACTACCTGCCCAACTCTTTTGAGAAGCGCACTGTCGCACTGGAGATCATTGCCAAAATACAACATCAAACGGACACCACCTTCACCCACACGCAGATCATGCAGCATTGGTCGAACCTGAAACGACTGCACATGCCCCGGGTGCGGAGGTTTTTCGGAATCCATTTCCCAAGTAAGTACATAGCGATTGCATGCAAGATGTAACTAAGACAGAAGGTAGGCCTTTAGTTATAATGCCTTTTCTTTGGTAGTGCTGGAAATGGATTACTGCATTCGCCGCACCCGGAAGCGCACAGGCCGACCAGTGCTGCATGAATCTGCAGCTGGAAGTGAAGGTGGTGGATCTCCAGTGCGACGGTCCTACCCCTCCTCTGTTGGGTCCTCCGACCAGCCCCTGGACCTTTCCACAGAGCAGGGGCGGCACGGCATGGGCAGGGAGTCGTACCCAGTGATGCATGCGGGAGCCTCTGGTATGTGACTCTTCATGTAACCGCACACACATATACATGCAATTTCCCTCAAGCTGATTCCCTTAATCTGTTTTTGTAGATGCTTCTGGAGCGGGTGAAGATGTGGAGGATGCAGCTGATCTCACACAGGAGGCACAGGGAGAAGGTGAGTGATGTGACACACACATTGAAAAAGACATTTGATTACTGTTGACTAAGACATTATAACTGACCCAATTTGCCATGTCTCGACAGCCTCTACTTCACAACAGTGGCAGGGCCCAGGACGTAGGGTTATCCCCAACGAGGCATCCGTCGGCCACCAACCAGGTAAGTTGGAATGTCATTGTTTGCAGTATGTGTTAAGTGACATGATCCCCGAGATTCAGAAAGCCAGAGTCAATGGCATTAGCAGAATTACCTGTGCCCACTTTCTTAGAGTAATTACTTACCAGAATTACCTGTGCCCACTTCCTTAGACTAATTACTTCTACACAATGACCTCTTCCTTACAGTAATGACTTAGCAGACTGACATATGTCGTGATTATTTAGGTTGGCAACTAACAAACATTCCATCCACAGGTGAGAAACATGTATTTGTCGCCAAATAATGTCTTTGTCTACATTTTATACAGGGACCACACGGGCAAGAGTAGAAGAAATGAAGCGAAGGGTCCTTGAGTTGGTGGCCGATATGCAGCAGCTGGTTGACTCGTTGGGGACAACAGAAGAAGAACAGTGTTCTGGGTCCTGTCACTGATTTTATTTTTGTAAATAGATTTTTAAATTTTTAATTTTTTACATTTTTTAATGTTATTTTTAAACTTGTGCCCTTATTCATCAAGCGATAGCGCCAGGTAGTGTCTGACGAGCGCCAGGTCCCGCCAGCTAACGGCGGCTACCGACTCAAGTACGCCCGGCGTTGGCCACAATGACGCATTTATCAAGCTAAATGAGGCTAGCGCCGGCGAGAGCGACAGCTACCGCGAGATTCATCATGTAGCCGACTGCAACGAACAGCGCCGCTGCTAATCCCATCACAGCGCCAGGTATGACCTGTCGCTCCCTGGCGATGTCCAATGCATTTCAATGGAGCAATCTTTAATTAATCATAATTAATTGCTATTAATGTTTTTTTTTTTTTTTTAATGTCAAAAATTCTGTGACCACTTCTGCAATGTTAGGATTTTTTTTTAAGGTAAAAAAAAAAAAAAATAAAAATGATTTTGTGCAGAATTGATATTACAGGTCTGATATTAATGTATTCATATTACAAAATGTTTATAAAAACTTGTATAATTTTACAATCAAAAAATATGGTTGTTTGGGGGTTAAAAACTATTTTAAATCCATCGCCGCCAGCGGTCTGGGGTATAAACAAGGAATTCACAGCGCTAAAAAATTCGGAGCGTGATTTGTTAATGAATCTGCAGCAAGCCGTTCGCTCTGGTCATTCGTTGTCAGGCGCACCCATACAACGCTGAACCTGTGAAACAGCGACCCCTAAGCCCGTATTCAACATTACCGCACACCGACTGAGTCGCTGTCAACAAGCAAACCCCGGCCAAGCACAGCGAATACTAGCTGGCGCTGTGAAAATCACGCTACTGGCGCTCATCTGTCGCTACCTGGCGCTATTAATGAATCGGCCTCCCCGTTACTCAATGTTTTTAAAAAATATAAATAATGGCCAACAAAAATGGCGTTTAAGTAAAAACAAAAAAACAAAAACAAAGTTTCAGTGTCATTTTTAAACACAAATACATTAACACAAAATGAAGGGTCAAATAAATATTTAGAGATGAAGTGGTTTGGGTAGGTTTTAGGGGCCTAAAATGGAAGAAGAACATAACCGCGAAGTGGTTTGGGTAAGTTTTAGGGGCCTAAAATGGAAGAAGAACCTAACCGCGAAGTGGTTTGGGTAAGTTTTAGGGGCCTAAACTGGAAGAACAACCTAACCGCGAAGTGGTTTGGGTAAGTTTTAGGGGCCTAAACTGGAAGAAGAACCTAACCGCGAAGTGGTTTGGGTAAGTTTTAGGGGCCTAAAATGGAAGAACATAACCGCTAAGTAGTTTGGGTAAGTTTTAGGGGCCTAAACTGGAAGAAGAACCTAACCGCTAAGTGGTTTGGGTAAGTTTTAGGGGCCTAAACTGGAAGAAGAACCTAACCGCTAAGTGGTTTGGGTACGTTTTAGGGGCCTAAAATGGAAGAAGAACCTAACCACTAAGTGGTTTGGGTAAGTTTTAGGGGCCTAAAATGGAAGAACATAACCGCTAAGTGGTTTGGGTAAGTTTTAGGGGCCTAAACTGGAAGAAGAACCTAACCGCTAAGTGGTTTGGGTAAGTTTTAGGGGCCTAAACTGGAAGAAGAACCTAACCGCGAAGTGGTTTGGGTGAGCTTTAAGGGTCCAAAAGGGAAGATGGAGGATAGTGCTAAGTGATTTAGCAAAACATTGTAGGGTGAGGGTGTCAAATATGTAGACAAGCACTTTAATGAGTTAAATTTGTAGTGCGCAGACGCAAGATCGTAAGGATTTCCGTCTGGACGAATATTTATTGAAAAAGGGAAACAGAAACTGGAAACGTAAAGGATTCGTGGGAGTATATGATGGGAAAAGGGCAAAAACAAAAGGCTACGTTGTAACCTGAGAAAATGAAACAGAAAAGTCACGATGGAAAATGACATCCTCGTACTCGTACTCTGGCATATGAAAGGACGGAAACTTTACAGAAGGTTTTTAATGCATGCATAGAATCGCTAGAGAGCGGGAACATTTGAAAATAATAAAAAATCGGCACAAAAACGAAAGTCTTTTTTTGGCTCTCTGAATCGAGCCTAATGTCCTGATTGAGATGAAAAGCAGACACAACCTTAGGCAGAAAATCTGGCTTAAAACAAAACACACCCTTGTCCCGGTGTCTCTCAAAGTAAGGAGGTTTGATAGAAAGCACCGCCAACTCAGAAACTCAACAACAGAAGTGATAGCCACCAAAAAGGCTACCTTAAAGTGGACCAACACCCACGGGTGATCGGCCCGGGAATCTATAAGATTCCCGGGCCGATCACCCCCCACCCCACGGGACATCCGAGATCGGGATGTCCCGCGGGGTGAAACCCCCCCCAAACACCCCAACTCACCTACCTTATCTTCGGCGGCGGCCGGCCGCCGCCGCCTCCCTCGCGCCCCTGTAGGCGTGCGCGCCTCCGCGCCGGCCGTCTGCGAATGGCCGGCGCGGGGGCGCGCGCATCAAAAGTGACGCGAGGGAGGCGGCGGCGGCCGCCGCCGCTTACACGTTCCAGTTCTCCCCTTGTACGTCGGCGCTGGGAGCGGGGAGAGGTGAGTTTTTCGGGGGGTTAGGGGGGGTTTCACACAGCGGGGCACCCCGATCGGGGGTGCCCCACCGAAGTGGACCAAGACCCAGGATAGTCAAAATCCTGGGTGTTGGTCCACTTTAAGCGTCAAAATAGACAAAGGGGCCGCACGCAAGGGCCCAAAGGGAGACCCCTGCAAAGGCCAATAATACCAAGTTCAAATCCCAGACTGGTAACATAGGCTTACGAGGAGGACGCACGTGAGTAACCCCCTGAAAAAAGGTCTTAACCAGACGATGGTTGGCAAAGTATCTTTAGAAGAAAATAGCCAAAGTATGCCATACCCTATAGTAGATAGATGACTTCTTCCTAGCCTGAATCATAGTACTAACAGAGGCAGGCAGCCTCTTTTCCATCAAGATGGCGGTTTCAGCAGCCAGGCCGTTAAAGCCAGCGTTTGTAAATTGGGATGGCGTAGCTGTCCTTGAGCGAGCAGATCTGGAACCTTGGGTAGGGAATACTGATCTACTGCCAACTGCACGATGTCTGCGAACCACACTCTTCTAGGCCAACGGGGGGCCACCAGAATGGCTGGCACCCCTTCCTGGGAGATCTTGCGCAGCACCCTGCCCAGCAGAGGGAACGTAGGGAACACATAAAGGAGCTGAAAGCTCTTCCAAGACATTGCTAGCGCATCCATGGCCAAGGCCAAAGGGTCCTGGGACAGAGAGACAAAGACTGGAAGCTTGTGATTGTGACGGGACGCAAACAGGTCCACATCCGGCTGCCCCCAGCGACGGCACAGGGACCAAAACACCTTGTTGCTGAGGGACCACTCCCCCAGCCGAGACATCCCCCTGCTCAAGGAGTCTGCCTCCAGGTTTTCCACTCCTGGGATGTAAACTGCCTATATGCAGGGGACATTCTCCTCCACCCAGGACAAAATCAGGGACACTTCCTTGAGAGCCCTCTTGCTTCGGGTCCCTCCCTGATGATTGATGTAAGCAACTGCCGCCTGGTTGTCCGAGCGGATCTGAACCGCCCGACCCCGAAGGTGTGGAGTCAACTGGGCGAGAACTAGTCTTATCGCCCTCAGTTCCAGAATGTTGATAGGGGTATGGGCCTCCTGAGGGCCCCACTGACCCTGGAACTTCAGGGGTTTCCAGAAGCCCCCCCAAGCTGTCAGACTGGCATCTTTGGTGACTGTCTCCCAGCAAGGGGTCAGAAAGGATTTGCCCATCAACAGGTTCCTTGAGTCCAGCCACCACGAAAGAGACCGCCTGGCCAGAGGGGACAGAACAAACACCTGATCCAGGGACACAGGGTCCCGATCCCATACTGACAAGAGGTGAAGTTGAAGAGGTCTCATGTGAAACTGAGCGTATGGAACCGCCTCGAAGCAAGACACCATCAGACCCACCAGCTGCATCCCCTGCCGGTTGGAGGGATGGGGCAAGACAGAAGAAGCCTTGCTTGAGCTTGAAGACTCTCCACCTTCTGCTGAGGGAGAAGAATCTTGACCTGAGATGTATCCAGAGTCATGCCCAGAAAGGACCTCACCAATGATGGGAACAGGGAAGACTTGGGGTGATCACCCAGCCGAAGGACTCCAGTGTGGACACCACCATCTGGGTATCCAGCTCTGCCTGCTGGAAGGACTGAGACATGATGAGAATATCGTCCAAGTAAGGAAGGATGCAAATGCCCTGAGATCTCAGCAAAGCCATTACGCCCGCCAACACCTTGGTGAAAACCCTGGGAGCCGAGGTGATACCGAAAGGCAAGGCCACAAATTGGTAGTGCTGATCCTCCAGAGTGAACCTGAGGAATCTCTGATGACCTGGAAAGATTGGTATATGAAGGTAAGCATCCTTGATGTCTACAGAGGTCATGAAGTCCCTCGGGCGTAGTGAATTTACAGCTGAGAGCAGAGTCTCCATGCGAGAGTGTTTGAATCTGACAATCTTGTTGAGGCGCTTTAAATCCAGGATGGGTCTGATGGACCCATCTTTTTTGGGAACAGTGAAAAGAATGGAATAGTAGCCTCAGCCCCTTTCCTTTAAGGGCACTTGGCAGATGACCCCTAACTCCAGAAGGTTTTGGACAGTAAGGCGCAGACCCTGGGCTAAAAGGGGGGTTTGAGCCATCCGGGATTTGATGAATCTTGGGGGCGGCCAGGCTGCAAACTCTATCTTGTAACCAGAGGACAGTACCTCCTGAATCCACCGGTCTGAGATGTGAAGTCTCCAGACGTGAGCAAAAAAACGAAGCCGTCCCCCCACCTGGATGGGTGAGGGCGCCTCATCAAGCCTGAGGGGGCTTGGGTGAGGATTTTGGCTTGGGACCCAAGGAGAGGCCAGGACGGCCACGTCCTCTGCCCCTTCCCCAATGGTCTCCGTGGGCCCCAGTAAAAGAGACTCCGCGGTTAGTTCTGGAACCACGGAAGGATGGGAGAAAGGCACCTGTCCCCCGAAAGGACCGAGATGGCCTCCTGCGTTGAGGTAACCTACCACCCCTAGCAAAAAAGTCCAAGCGTTCTCCAAAGAGGCGCAGGCCCTTGAAGGGAAAACCAGTGAGAGCCTTCTTAGCAGCATTGTCAGTTACCCACTGACGCAGCCAGACAGAGCGGCGTATAGCCACCAACAGGGCAGAAATCCTACCACACATTCTAGTGGCATCTTCCATGGCAGAGAGGATATATGCAATAAATTCCTCACAAAGCAGGAGAGATCTATACTCCTCTCTACCCTCATCCTCAGATGCCCCATCCAAAAGACACTTAAGCACTCCTTTAATGGCAATAGCCGTAATAGCAGAGGCACAAACCGGGCGCAGTGCCATCCCCACACAGGCAAAAGCATGACAGGCCAATTGGTCCAAACGCTTAACAACATCAGCAGGAAAGGGATACCTCTTGTCCCAACACTTAGGCACCCCAGCAGCTTGCTAGGCCGTTCCCATTTTTTCAGCGCTAGATTATTAAAGTGAGACTGCTCAGGGAACTCCCAGTGTGGCTTAACCGTATGAAAAAGCTCACCCTGCTGCTGCGGAGCCACTGCCGGGGGAGAAATACAAAGCACTTCAAAAATGTGACTCAGCAATCTGTCAGTGTCAACAGGGGACCACGGGTCTTCCCCAAAGGGAGTCCCAGTACCACCGTATATCCTAGGTAGACCTTCAGAGGAATCAGAAAATAATTCCCCCTCCTCAAGGGGGTAGGGACCTGGGAGTAAGGGCCCTCATCTTCCACAGGGAAGACGGGTGATAAATGCCGCTTCTCAGCAGAAGCCTTACACGGGGCAGACCCAGCAAGATGTTTTTCAATACTGGCCACCTGTGCAGCTAAATCAGGTTGAGACTCCCCACTAGTATGCCCCTCAGTGGGGGTTAGATGTAAGCGTGGGGGGGTGGGTGAGGCCAGAGGGAGTGCACCCCCAGGAGTAACAGAAAGCCCAGACTGGAGTGCTGGGCGCAGGGTACACACACCATGACATTATCACTAATAGGGGATACCCCACACGCAACACATATCCGGGCTTGTCCCGAAGGAACCCCAGGCCCATTATCCCCAGAAGCCTCCATATGGTGATTTGAATGGCACAATAGGCCAGCAAGGGTTTACGCTGAAGAGCTACCTGGGATGCCCCAAGAACCGCTAGGGAAGTGGGTGTCAGTGAGGGAAGATGGCCGGGGGAAACCACAGTACTGAAGTTTTCACCCGCCTGACAGAGATAATCAAACATTACCATGAGAATAAGGCAGAGAAAAAAACTTTAATAAAAAAAAAACCACCCCACCGGGGTTACTCACAGACCGCAGAGAGCCAGCAGCACGCAGCAAGGAGACAAAATGGCGTCTGCAGACCTCGAGGGGCGGGCCCTGGAGATGTGAGGTAAAAATGCATCATCCACAGAGCCCCCCCCCCCCCCCCCGAAGAGCGAGAAACGCGCCCACGTGATCCGGCCGGCTAATAGCGGCCCGGCAGCTCTGAGGTGAATGGGGCTGCCAGGCTCGGAGCGCAGTACAAAGTGCGGCGGCGGCGGCATATTATAAAGTTACCAACACTAAAATATGACAAGAGTGAAATACAGTATTTCAGAGTAATACAGAGGGAGGATAACAGCCAAATTCCCAGGGAAAATGGCACCCAGAGGACTAATATGAGGAGTGAGGGTGGAGGGGGAAATATATATGTGAATAGGGTTTAACTGCACAGGATAACCTGGCAAAACCCATGAGGCAGTGGGGGCATCCCAAAAAGGCTCACCATTAGCCTAAACCGCCTACCCTGTTGGAGCAGGGACTGCGGTAGGAGCATAGCTCCTCCTTTTCTACTGGTGCTTGCTAACCTACCCTCACCCGAACCTTGTCAGCCGAGGCTGGGAGGCAGTATATATTACGGAAAGGGTGGGAACAGTCCTGCAGGGCCGTAGGCCATAAGCCCCGCTCACCTGCGCCACAAGAGAGCTAGCTTCTTCTCAGCGCAGACTGCAGAAATGAACTGGGGAATTTGTGGGAGGTCCCCGACTTATATAGGGCCAGGAGGAGCCACAAGCTGTTTTCTGCAGTCCAGCGCCATCTTGTGGATGTATAACCCATGTGTAATGAATCTTCTGGAACAGGACGTGCTGTATACTTGGAATATTGCAGGCAGCCAACCAAATTGGTCATACCGGCAATTGCATGCCCCTTCCTTGTGGTGCGGGCTAACCATGGCCGCAGCTGACTATACAAATTATGGAGGGAAACGCGGTTAAGGCAGGTCAACTCGAACCGCTCAACGTCATGCATGCGATCGATGTCCATGCGTGCGCGGTGTGTTCTGGCTTCGGCCATGGTGATGCAGATCATGCCGTTTAGCTGTAAGCGCTCTTACTCCTCGACGTGCTCAGCAAACATCTCAACAGCTTGCTTTTGCCTACAAAATGACCCCGTAAGTTGAGCGGAAGCAAACCTGTTTTATTGAGCGGCTGGTCATCGGCAATCAAGGCTCAGAATCAGGCACCAGCCCATACCAATAACGTAAGTTGCCCGATATAACGCAAAATTGCAGATAAACATACGATCATCGAAAGTGCGTATACGCGTTAGCGTAAATGCATATACGCATGAAAACAGTAACGTACAATCCGAAAAAGCATGGAAAAACTCACAAAAATTACACAGACACATGTGAAAGTGCATGTGAAAGAGGCTCTGAATCAGGGCTGATAAGTAAATCTGCAGAGCCCTTATCTCTGGGAGGCTGCCACTAGTAGAACTGGGATATCTAGGTAGTAGTGTAAAAATCATATACAGATTACTGTATATAAATATACTACAATAAATAAATATAATTTGCTATGTCCAATTCCAGCAATCTAAATGTGCGAGCAGATGAGAAATACCCAACTCTGAAATTGGGATTCCCCATCGTGTGAAACCCCCTCCATTGCCGCATTCAGACTCACCTCTTCCCCGTCCAACGGTGCCTGCGCGGGCTCCATTCCAATCAGAGCCGCCTGCTGAAGTGACCTAATTCGGAGAGCGAGAGCGGCAGCATCCCCTGCTGCCCCACACTCACGCCCGAGCCTATCTGAATGGCTAGGGCGGGAGCGTGTGCACAGCCCGAGGATGCAGGGATGTGTCTACTTCTGCTCCCCATAGTAAACAATCAGAGCCACCTTGTTGAATTACATCAGTTCAGTGTGCAGCTCTGATTGGACAAGAGCCTGTGCTAAAGGTTAAGTGATTACCGGCGCCCTGGGGGGTTTCACAAAGCGGGGCATCCCGATTCGGGAAAGCCAGCGACCGGTCCTGGAATCTTGTAGATTCCAAACCGGTTGCTGGTGGGTTTTGTTCCAATTTTAGGAGAATGTGAGGGTTAAATGGTATGAAACACAAGTAAAATGAGCTCATCCAGTGAAAATATGCCAGGTATTTCTTATATCAGAGAATGACAGCATTCACAAATTGACACTGACAGGTCCAAACCTGCAAGTTAGAACACATGTTTCCCAAGAATCCTGATATATTAACCTCTCAACATGTGCAAGAAAAAAAAAGAGTTGGCGGCTTGAAAATTTTGTATAGACCACAATATAAAGATTCTACTAGTACAACACAAAAATAATACACAATGGAGGTTGTGATCACTATTTGGTGAAGCAATGTCCAATGTGGGTGTCACCTGAAATCTGCTGATAAGCCTTTAACACACAAGAAAGTGCATACTTTCTAATCCCCCCCCCCCCCCAATAATCACTTGTGTGAGGTATAGAATGGGGTAAAAAAATGCCCCAAAAATTTAATAAAGGCCTCACTAAATTTTTCTGCATAACTCAGTGCGGAAGCGCATCCCGATAGACGGGTCCCTCTGCGCATTAAAGTGGACCAAAACCCAGGATTTATCCCAGGTTTTGGTCTGTTCCCCCTGGTAGGGGACATACAAATTGCAGCCAAATGCAGTGGTTTCAGACAGCGAACTGGGATGCCCCGGGGAGAAGGAATCAGCGACCCAGGAGTCTCATAGTTTTGGCCCATTTTGTCCCCCTGCAAGCCTTTCTTTTATTACCTTTCTCCTCGTTCCCACAGTAAAACCAAGCCCCAAAATTAGCCACCTTCAATCACATGGTCTACAGTCCTCTCACGGGAATCTGACCTTTGGCTGATTACAGACCAGGATGTAACTACTGGTGGTATACAGTGTTGGGCCTTGAATTTGTCTCAAAGGTAAATTTGGCCAGAATTTTGCAAATTAGGTTCAGTTGGGCCACTACAAAATATTGGTAAAATTCAGGTCCTATTCGGCCAGCTCTGTTTCTAGTTTAAAAGAAAAAAAAAATCAGTAATCGGCCTGTAGATAATGGCGATGGTCACCATGGGCCAGCTAATGTATTTGAAAGCGAAAAATAAATAGAGGAAACCCTGTTTAACAATAGTAAACTTCACAATTAGGGTTAGAGGCCCCTTTAAAAGTGGACCAAAACCCTGCTAGGTCAGCCTTGAAGCTGGATGATTACTTATCTCCAGGGCATCCAGATTTGTGATCACCAGTTGCGGATGGGAGCACGCCCCAGACTGCAGGGAAATGGGAATGTTGCAGTTCCAGCTCCCTATGGATTTTGTCTCCAAACAGAATGTTAAACCTTAAAGTGGACCAAAACCCACACCGATCGACCCAGGAATCAATATTCCCAGGCCGATCGATTCCCTCCCCCCGGGCCATCCAAAATCGGGATGCCCCGCTATGTGAAACCCCCCAGGTTGCCCATACATTTACCGTCTTTCCCGGTCCAACAGCACATGCCGCATCCCCGCTGTCCCTTTAGCAGGGCGAGTGCGGTGCGGCCATTCTCAAATGCCTGGTGCGGACATGCTGCCTGTTAGATGGTAGCATGGGATGCGGCCGTCAGCACGCTTGGAGCAGCTCGCTTTAGACGATGTGACGCCAGTGGATCCGAGAGCGCTGATTGGATGAGCGGCCGTGCATGTCAAAACCAAATAAGTATATATTAATATGTTAAAAATTACAGTTTTTTTGTAACCATTTCCTTCATATCCATTATAGTGGTTCATACTATATTAATCACACAGTGATATATCATTGATTAGCATATGATGGCAAAATTCCCTGCAGCCTTGTTTTTTTTTGCAAGAGATTTTAGCAATTTGCACTCATTTTATGTGGCCTTTATTCCAAATAACTGGTGTAAACCATTATTATGTTTTGTTCCTTTAGGGACCAGTTGTCTGTACTGCGGCCAAGGCCCATCATTATGTGTACTTGGTCCCTGGCCCTCCACTGTCTGTACTGGGGCCCAGGGCCTCCATTGTCTGTACTGGGGTCCAGGGCCTCCATTGTCTGTACTGGGGCCCAGGGCCTCCATTTTCTGTACTGGGGCCCAGGGCCTCCATTGTCTGTACTGGGGCCAAGGGCCTCCATTGTCTGTACTGGGGCCCAGGGCCTCCATTGTCTGTACTGGGGCCCAGGGCCTCCATTGTCTGTACTGGGGCCCAGGGCCTCCATTGTCTGTACTGGGGCCCAGGGCCTCCATTGTCTGTACTGGGGCCAAGGGCCTCCATTGTCTGTACTGGGGCCAAGGGCCTCCATTGTCTGTACTGGGGCCAAGGGCCTCCATTGTCTGTACTGGGGCCAAGGGCCTCCATTGTCTGTACTGGGGCCAAGGGCCTCCATTGTCTGTACTGGGGCCCAGGGCCTCCATTGTCTGTACTGGGGCCCAGGGCCTCCATTGTCTGTACTGGGGCCCAGGGCCTCCATTGTCTGTACTGGGGCCCAGGGCCTCCATTGTCTGTACTGGGGCCCAGGGCCTCCATTGTCTGTGCTGGGCTTAGGCCATCCACTGGCCCCCTGGCTAGTTGGGGATCATACATGCAGACTATGGTTAATGGTTACACTAGGTTGCCAGGTTTAGTGGGGTGGCTATTCCGGTTTCACAATTTCAGACCCACTCAATGCTTGATTGTTTAAAAAAAGGGATGTCCTAAGTGAATCCCTCATTGGCTTCTTTAATATTGCCCATAAGCAACAATGAAAAGAATTGCTGATAATTACAACATGAAACCTGAGACAGATGATGGCAGGTGTAGAATAGGGGGGAGGATGCAGGGTCACCATGGATTATGCTGCTCAGGCATCCTCCAGGAAGGGGGGGGGGGGGGGTAAATGTGATCTGTTGGCCCCTATTGATGCTTGAGACATGGGGGGGGGGATTCTAATGATTTAATGCAATTTTGAGTTTTCACTTAGATGAATCTTGCCAAATGAATCTTCTGCTCCCAGAGCCAGAACCTGGGGATGCTGGTGGCATTGTCCATATTGTCGTGGGAGCCAGGACAATAGTGAGTTTTGCAGAGACCCTGTCTCTGTCTCACATAGCGGTGCCTCTAGTCTTTTAGAACCCAGGGCCAGCCACTCTGAGGGTTTGTTCAGCTTTAAAGAATGAGGCAAACTCCCCTTTATTGGGAGGTTGGAGGAGGAAGCTGTGGGCAGTGCAGTGATCTGAAGGTATTAAACAGTTGTTTGGGGATCCAAGCATGTAAGGATATGAGAGAAGCAAAAATATTCTTGTTTAGCAGATGAAAGGGCAGCCTTGAGTTCCAGAAGGGCATATTTGTTTAGCTGGAAGTCGCCATTTATCTTGGTCTTCCCCCTTGCCGTTCTGTGACTCGAGAGTGCTGTTGCAGTGGCAATATCTGTGTCTAGCCATAGTACAGAGCAGAGGTTAGTGTGTTTTAGCAGTGCAGAGTCTGTGTTGGTGAATGAGAACAAGTATGGAGAGGTTGCAGAGAATCAGTGAGACGCTGAAGATCCAGGGCACATAGGTTTCTATGCAGGACTTCCTGTGAGTGTGTGGTGTGCAGGGGAAATGGAGCAGAGAGTAGATTATAGTCAGAGAGGTAACGGAGATAAAGAGAAGGTTAATACAAAGCATAGGTTAATAAAGATAAGGTCTGGAGTATTGTTGTCTCTGTGGGTAAAAGCAGCAGACTATTGTTTATAGCAGAAGAACCCCCCCCCCCCCCCCAGGTCCCAGATAAACTGACAAACTTACTCTCATCCAATCAGAGCTGTATGCTGTGCATATTAATGCATGGCAATACGGCTCTGTTTAGACCAGAACTCGGCAATCCCAGTGCAGGGAGTGCTCCTGCCCCCAGCTGTGGGGGTGGGGGGTGTTGCGGGAGCGTACCTCAGCCCAGAGATGGGGATGCTGCCACTCTTGATCCTGATTGTTTATAACAAAGCGGGGGCCAATTTGGGATGCCCTGTAGACTGGTCAGCAGCCTTTTAGACTCCAGGGTGAGCTGCTTAATGTTTTGTTCCCCCAAAGACAAGGTAAGGTAAAGCAATCTGGTGGCACCAGGCAGTAGGTGTCAATAGATATGTATTGGTCTACCATTATTCAAGGAATGTCAGTGGAGATTGGGCAAGCAAGTTGCAAACTGGTCAAAAATAAATAGTGGCAGGGCCAGGAGGGTGATAGATAACTGCAATTTATACCGCTCCACACACCCCACAATTGTGTCTAAAATATCTTAAAGTCAATGTCCAGTCCAAATGTAAGCCGTTGCCCTGCCACCCTCCCTTGGCACTGAGGCAGGATGGAGGGGGGGGGGGTGCAACCAAAAAAAAAACTTTTTACCTCTCCCTTCTCTAGGCGGAATCCGCTCTGTGCAGCAGAACCAAGATGGTACCAGAATCTCTGGCAAGACAGCAAGATTTTTTTTATAATCCCCCCCAGTGCCAGGAAACCATGGCAGGCCAGAGGGGTTACATTTAGACTGGACTGCTTTAAGAGATGTATTATTTGTAACCACTAAAACAAGTAAACAGAATAATCCTTTTAGTTTTAACCTGCACATGTAAGGACAGGCACATCTTTGAAAGGAAAACAGTGACATCTAATGGCATACATAAGGAAATCAAACATTACCAGACTGCGAAGATCTACAGTACATAAACTTTTCACTTCTTCCATCCTAAGACAGAAATAGGATTAATCTAGCCAATGATATAAAGACCACGAAATATATATTAAATTAAAATAGTTTTTAATAGTAAATAAAAAAAAAAAAAAGTCATACTTTAGTAAATAAAATAAAAAATAAACAAAAAGTATATAAAACGATGCACAACTCCACAGTGCAGAAGAAGACTACAGCACGCCCGCCCCCTCATCACAGAAACTATGGCACGCCCCTCTCCATTCACTTTAATGCTGATGCTTTGATGAGGGGACAGGGCGCACCATAGTCCCCTTCTGCACATCGGTGTTGAGGCGGCGGAGGAGGAGGGATCGGCACCCGGCGTGGGACTGACAGCGGGCGATCCGGTAAGTGTTTTTACACAGCACAAGCAGCGATAGCCTGCCCTGGATGAAAGGTGAGTATAGTGTTTTTATTTTTTTGACTAAAAGTATGACTTTAAATACTAACATTTACTGAAATCTATCCAAAAAATCAAAACAAAAGAAATACATTTTGACAAATGTTCCTCTTCTCTTCATTTTCTGCATGAAAATGTCAAATGTTTATAAAAATATTTATAAACACCTTAGGTCCCCTTCCTATTTTAGCTGAACTGAAGAAGAAATATCTGATCGCAATGAAAGCGTTGTGCCTAATGAAAGTCACATCTATGAGCTTCATTGCGCTGCATTTAGCAAAAAGCTGCATGCAGCACAGTGAGAGCCATACAGCTCATACATCTCAGAGCAGTGCAAGTAAAATGCATGTATCTTGCTTTGCCTGCTCTGTGATGCTGTGGATTAGATACTCACCCCCATCTTCTGATCCTTTGCTGACGGTCTCCACCTCCTTCTCTGGATGCTGGGTGTTGTCACCGCCTCCTCTGGGTGCTGATGCCACCTTCTTCTCTGGCACCACTGATGCGTCTTACACATTGGCTGGGTCCTTATGCCTGACGCCCCCTGTCGCAGGGCAGTGGAAATGCATGAGGGTGCTTAAAGAGGAACAAAGAATTTGGACTATCCCAGACTTTGTTTCGAGCCCCGGGAGCATTCCAACTTAGGATGCCCCACTGTGTAAAACCCCCAGATACCTTTCCCCAGTCCAAAGATATATGTGCGGGCCCTCGTCCAATCCGAGCCATTTTCAGTATCTATGTGATTCGGCAAATCTGTTGTTGAATGAAAGCTCAAGGTGGGTTGTGTACCAAGTTGTGGCTTCAAATGTTTTGTTCCCCTGATTTTAGTAAAATGGTTCATGACCATAAATAAACTTTCGGTGGGACAGTCCCAGTTTGAGGCCAACTGTCTCAGTTCAGAATCAGTTAATTTAGAACAATAAATGTAATTTTTTAAAACTTTTTTTTTTTTTTTTACTTTGAACTGGTAAGGGGTCCCATGGGCCCTATACTAGTTCATTGCCATTACCCACACCACCAATTGGCATGGTGGTGCGATGAGCCCGGCAGCCCAAGGCATGGGTCGGTGCTGGGAACCAGACCTGTGCTATCGGGCATAAGGGCTTTTAATGGCCAGGGGCCGGCTGTTCATCCCTTTATCCCTGGAAATGCAAACCCCTATGCTTGGTTTGCCAGGTAGGCAATGCTTACAGAGTAGACCCCACACATTTTATTTTTCATTTTTTCACACATGTGGGGGGCGGAGCTATTTAAAAAAAAGTTTTCCCTCCCCAAAAACTGAAAAAAAATACCTGAGGTCCCCCCTTAAAAGCATTATAAACCTGGCAAACCAAGCATAGGGGCTTGTAATGCCATTACAAGCCCATGGTATGCACTGGGCTTATCCATGCCCATTGGTGGTGCGGGTAATGAGCAATGAACCTGTACAGGGGCCCGTGGGACCCCTGACCAGTTTAAAGTAAAAGTCAAAAGAAATAAAACACCACACCAAGTATAATTAAAAAATGTTAGCCTTCCCAATTAACTTATACTTATCTTTTATAGACAGCATCCAGCACAGCATCACTTTAATGAATGCGTAACACAGGTTCCCCTCCTACCATCCCGGCTCCTGGCCGGAGGAATCCATGCTGAGCCGCCGGGGAGTGGCTTTTATACTAAGAGGCGTGGTCTCTACGGAATCTCCATCCCCATGGCACTAATGGCAGCACAGAAGAGGGGGGGGGGCGGCCTAGATGGGATTATGCTGGAAAATGCCCCCTAGGCTCCCTCCCCTTCCTGTGAAGTCATTAGTGACGTAGAGAAGATTTCAGTCCCTCACTGGTTAGCAAAGATGAAAGTGGCGGTGCAGCAGTCAGGTTATGATGGTCCACGCTGCCACAAGAAGATGCCGGAGGGGGCAAAGAAGAGCCCCGAAGGCCAGAGGCGACCCGCATCGGTACAAAAGAAGGCCCGCCGTACCCAAGGCAGGCAGCGTCCATCTGAGAAAAGAAAGAAGACTGGGACCTATGAGTAGTGAAGTTTAGAATAATAAAAAGGTTGTGTCATGTCTTTTATTTTCTACAGAGGGACCCCTATACCAGTTCACTATGGTCGGGGGCAGGCATGGCACCTGGCTGACTCACCGGGTGACATTCCACTTTCCCGACATACTATCTGCACCCCCATTTGGGGCATCAGGGGATGCAGAAGAGCCTGATGCCCATTGGTGTGATTTTTTTCAGGGGTGCCCAAAAGGCATAAGGGCTTATAACTTGCAGGGACAGGGGCTGCCAGTTGCTTGGTGCTCGGGCTGTTTGCCTTTGGGGGGGATCCAACGATTTTTTAAAATAAAAAGATATTTAACCTAAAAAGACATTTTACGAAACAAGCCCCGCTCTCAGTTTCACTGCTAAAATGAATACCAGTTAAGTATCATTCATTTTAACAATGAAATTCGGCCAAACATTTTATCTTTGTAAAAACTGTATCTAATGAAAAAATACAAAATGTCAGATGTAATTTTATTTGTTAAAAATTATGCCATCTCGAGCGGCATGATTTTTAACAAGTCTGCCCGAGCTAAGCCGCTGCTCAGTTTTTGCCCCAAAATCACCCTGAATCACACGTGATTTTTTTATTTGGAGTCCTCACTAACAAATGGAAAATCACGAAAAAAGAGAGGGGTAAATGCGGAAGAGCAAGAGAGAGCTGGAGGGAATGTGGAAACAAAGAGAGAAGGAGGGAACGTGGAAACAGAGAGAGAAGGAGGGAACGTGGAAACAGAGAGAGAAGGAGGGAACGTGGAAACAGAGAGAGAAGGAGGGAATGTGCAAAAACAAAGAAAAAGGAGGATATGTGGAAAAAAATGGAAGAAGGGAATGTGGAAAAAAGAGAGGGAGGGAACGTTGAAAAGAGAAGCAAGAAGGGAACGGGAAAAAGAGAGGGAAGGAGAGAACGTGGAAAAAAAGAGAGGAAAGAAGGGAATATGCAAAAAGAGGAAGAGGGATGGGAAAAAATATTACAGTGTAACATTAAACATTTATGTCACGTTACTGAAATAAAATATTTCTGATTTACAGTGCACACAACGTTGCATTTTTTTAAATAATAAATAAATAAATAATAATAATGCCTTTGCGTTGCCACAGTTTTTCCTGTCATACATTTTGGCGCCAATACCTGCTTTCGTCTATGCAGATAGCTCCCTTAGTCTTTCCCGTCACCATAGCAGCGTTTGGCAGGCATTTTGGTGAATACAATAGTTCTCATAGGCAAACGTTTGCTGGTCGCCACAAAAATGGCTCCTTTAGTGAGGACAGCAAGCAGCGCTCTGTTGTGAAGCTGGTGTGTGTCAGCAGTGGGCATGCGCGTGTCACTGGAGGGAGATTTTCGCGGGCTGTAAAGCGGTGTTGCTGTACGTGGAGCCGCTCGGTGTGAGGCGCACGATGAGCCTGTGGGTGGACAAGTACCGGCCCAGCGCCCTCTCCAAGCTGGACTATCACAAGGAGCAGGCGGCCCAGCTCCGCAACCTGGTAACGCTGGCCTGGAACTTTCCTGTCTTCTTATACTGTGGCTGCGCGCTGCAACCATGCTTTACCCTGTGCAGGCAGTTTAGTGTGCGCTGTTGCCATGGGAAAGAGCCTTGCATTATGGAGGCATACCCTATTATCTGTTATACGGTACAGCCATTGCTGTACCTAATGACACTATTAAAGTGGACCCAATGCATCATGGCAACCCTGCACCAGGGTCCATGTCCGCAGTGACCAAAACCTGGGAATCCTGGGTTTTGGTCACTGACCCTGGGGGATCCCATTGTGGGATGCCCTGCTGTGACCCCCCCCCCCCCCTCCCTAATTTGCTGGCTCTACTTACCCTATCCCTGCTCCCAAGGCACATGTGCAGATTCCGTGATCTATGCTGTGCATATGAATAGAATGCTGAATGTAACTGCACTGAAAGTGTCTGCCATCCCTTTGGCACCGCAGCTCCTCCTCTGCACTTGCCTACTCTAGACATGCCATGGGTGTGCACAGCAGCCATAGGAACGCTGTCGCACATGCACCAGAACCTAGGACAGGGTGTGAACCTCTGGTTGGCCATGTACTATTCTGATACCACGATGTGTGTGCGAGCCTCCCTCATGGTGCATGTGCGAGCCCCGGTGGCATCCCTCATGGTTCATGAGTGAGCCCCGGTGGTGTCCCTCGTGATGCATGTGCGAGCCCCGGTGGCGTTCCTTGTGATGCATGTTCGAGCCCCGGTGGTGTCCCTCGTGATGCATGTGCGAGCCCCGGTGGCGTCCCTTGTGATGCATGTTCGAGCCCCGGTGGCGTCCCTTGTGGTGCGCGTGCCAGCCCCGGTGGCGTCCCTTGTGGTGCGCGTGCCAGCCCCGGTGGCGTCCCTTGTGGTGCGCGTGCCAGCCCCGGTGGCGTCCCTTGTGGTGCGCGTGCCAGCCCCGGTGGCGTCCCTTGTGGTGCGCGTGCCAGCCCCGGTGGCGTCCCTTGTGGTGCGCGTGCCAGCCCCGGTGGCGTCCCTTGTGGTGCGCGTGCCAGCCCCGGTGGCGTCCCTTGTGGTGCGCGTGCCAGCCCCGGCGGCGTCCCTTGTGGTGCGCGTGCCAGCCCCGGCGGCGTCCCTTGTGGTGCGCGTGCCAGCCCCGGCGGCGTCCCTTGTGGTGCGCGTGCCAGCCCCGGCGGCGT
Organism: Gastrophryne carolinensis; assembly: GCA_027917425.1. Classification (NCBI taxonomy): domain Eukaryota; kingdom Metazoa; phylum Chordata; class Amphibia; order Anura; family Microhylidae; genus Gastrophryne; species Gastrophryne carolinensis. The sequence goes on from CM051236.1 coordinate 83,282,366, forward strand.
CCCTTGTGGTGCGCGTGCCAGCCCCGGCGGCGTCCCTTGTGGTGCGCGTGCCAGCCCCGGCGGCGTCCCTTGTGGTGCGCGTGCCAGCCCCGGCGGCGTCCCTTGTGGTGCGCGTGCCAGCCCCGGCGGCGTCCCTTGTGGTGCGCGCGCGTGCCAGCCCCGGCGGCGTCCCTTGTGGTGCGCGCGCGTGCCAGCCCCGGCGGCGTCCCTTGTGGTGCGCGCGCGTGCCAGCCCCGGCGGCGTCCCTTGTGGTGCGCGCGCGTGCCAGCCCCGGCGGCGTCCCTTGTGGTGCGCGCGCGTGCCAGCCCCGGCGGCGTCCCTTGTGGTGCGCGCGCGTGCCAGCCCCGGCGGCGTCCCTTGTGGTGCGCGCGCGTGCCAGCCCCGGCGGCGTCCCTTGTGGTGCGCGCGCGTGCCAGCCCCGGCGGCGTCCCTTGTGGTGCGCGCGCGTGCCAGCCCCGGCGGCGTCCCTTGTGGTGCGCGTGCGTGCCAGCCCCGGCGGCGTCCCTTGTGGTGCGCGTGCGTGCCAGCCCCGGCGGCGTCCTTTGCACCCCTCCTGTGCACCCACTCCAGGCATAGTTGATAGGCTTGGTGTGATTTAACCCACCTAGCCCCACTATATAAATATTAAATGTATTTGTTATAATGGGTATTTAATGCAGGTTGCACTTAATTTAATATAACTGAGAGTGCTGTAATGCTGATGTTTTACAGGTACAATGCGGAGACTTTCCTCACCTCCTTGTGTTTGGTCCATCTGGAGCTGGAAAGAAGACCAGAATAATGTGCCTGCTGAGAGAGCTGTATGGCCCTGGAGTAGAGAAACTGAGGATTGAGCATCAATCCATCACGGTAATTTTTTACTTCCCCTCCTATGTATGCTTTGAAGAGAAACAACACTTCATTTTCATTCTACTGGTTGTTCCATGATGCAGGTGCAGGCATGCAGCCAATAAAGAACACAACCCACCAATAGCCGGCCTGGAATCTAAAAGGTTCCAGGGCTGGCCAAGGGCTTCCCGAAAGGGAATGCCCCACTGTAATAACTTTCTTTCCTCGCTCCAACGATGCTTGCGCAGGCTCTCGTCCCTTTCAGAAAACTGTTTTTGATTGTTTCAAATGGGCAGTGTGCGCTCCCATCCCTGCCGGGGATGCGGCAGCACACACCCCACAAGGGATCAGAGCCCTTTGTTGAAGGATGTAAATACAGCAAAGGGCTCTGATTGGACAAGAGCCTGCACATGCACTGTTGGACCGAGGAGAGGTGAGTTTTACTGGGCAAACTGGGGGGTTCCCCCGCAGTGTGGCATCCCAATTCTGGATGCCACGGGGGGACAGAACAAAACTCAGGAAAGTCAAAATCCTGGGTTTAGTTCCACTTTGAGCTTCAAGCAGAATAGAGGGGAGTGTGCCACCTGCTGCATACCTGCTCACCTTTAACTGAGTGGCATTCCGGCACCAGTTATTTAGAAATGCCTGGCATGGGTGCATGCCTCGGTTCTATGTATGTAGGAGTATCACTGGGGTTTCACACAGCAGGGAATCGGCTGGTCCTGAAGAACCAAAACATCCAATGTTCCACTTTCAGAGCATCATCCGGCATTCTTGAGATCAGCCAACTGCAGACCTCAAAGTGTACCTGGCTTTGGCGGTGGAAAAAATGTTTTTTGTTTTTCTTTAAACCGGACATCAACACAGCTGCATTGCCCGAGGTACTTGGACGGGTTGGGGGGGGGCGGATTTTGTGTTGCTTTTAACATGAGTTCATTTGAAATGCCAAGTACTATATATTTGGTAGTTGTACCTAACACGCTAGTGCAAAAGTCTTTTGACCTTTGGTAAACTTTAAAATGATGATTTTTTTTCTCTTGGCTACAACCTGCCCTGTTAGTAATGTCCACTTCTGTTCACTTTCCCTGAGACCCCAGGGTGGGGCAGTCCAAGAGGGGACTAGAGGACTATCCTACCGCCCTTGCAATGGGAGTCGGCCATACACAGGCCACGTCCATCCACCAGCCCAAATCAGGAAGTGGAGATCCTGGCTTCACTAACTTGGGCTGCAGGAGACTTATCACTGACGTAGTGGTAAGTTAAGCGTATTGTCCACTCTTGGACTGACTGGCTCGGAAACAGGGGTGGACTTTTCCTTTAAAGTTTACCAAAACCCCTATTTTATACTAGCATCCACTGAATGAAGAATACTTTTCAGCAATCTCCAATGCTCCTGCCTTACCTCTGCCTCCCTAAGTCATTGCTGGAGTGACCTGTTATGTCATTGCCGTACCTATACAATGACAGATTGCTTGCCATCTCGCATTACCACAGCAGCACTTGACCAGGAGCCAGAATTGCACAAACACCTTTTACACATGTTGGGAGCTACAGGGAGGGGCCAGCGAAGAGGGACAGCAAAATATCGGTGTCTCATGACGAATAAGTAGGCTAAAATATCCATTTCCAGTTAAGGGGAATCTTGGCAGGGGCTTTTACTAAATGTATTTCACAAGTTTAATGGGTTTTGGTCCTCTTAAAGCTTTTGAAAGCCTTGTAAAGAGGGTTATAAAAAAGGCATAAGCCCACATTTTGCCTTTGAATTTTTTTCAGTGTGGAAGAAATGTTTTATTTTTTTTTTTTTTTTTCTGTTTTAAGTAGATTTTTAATTTTACATGAGAATTTGTGAACGCAAAGAAAATGTTTCTCCTACTGACTTCTTTTAAAGTGGACCAAAGCCCAGAATAGTCAAAAGTTTTGACTATCTTGGGTTTTGTTCCTTTCCCCTTCGGGTGTCAAACCAACCCCCCCCCCCCCCCCCCCCCCCCGATCACCGCACCAACTCACCTACGGCGCATCTGAGAGCAGCGGCTCTGATGGCCGCCTCCTCCGCCTCCCTCTAACAGGGAGCGTGCCCGCGCCGGTCACAAATGCCTGGCGCGGGCATGCGCAGTGCTACAGGGAAGAGGAGGATGTGGCCGTCAGAGCCACTGCTCTTAGACGTGCTATGGGCCAGGATAAGGTGGGTTGGCTGTGGCGATCTGGGGGCCTGATGGGGGTGCCCCTGGGGAAAGGACCAAAACCTAGGATAGTCAAAATCCTGGGTTTTGGTCCACTTTAAGCTTGCCACTATGAGACTGCTGAGTAAAAAGTGGTATGGGAAGCAGCTATACAAAAATGACATACAGGGGATGGAGGGGGCATCCCTGGTCTGCACAATGAACCAAGCAGATTAGTGGGTGGGAGGAGGGAGCAGACATGCTCTCGGGTGCTCATCATCGCGGATGCACCCGGCCTTTTGGTCTGTATGGCAGCATACAGCAGAAAACTAGCATAGATATGTGGCAAAAGCATTGACATGAGCAACTGTGCCGGGAAATTGCATTATTGTGTTTTTTTTTTTTTTCCTAACTAGACTCCATCAAAGAAGAAGATTGAGATTAGCACAATAGCAAGTAATTACCATTTAGAAGTAAACCCAAGGTATGTACTACCCAGTGTGTAATTTATTGAAATCCTGTGTCAACAGTAATAACCTGCAGGGGAATATACCCTTAGAGGGGCAGAGTGTTCTGTGAAAAAAGCTGCACTTTAAATTAAGGTATCCTGTTGAAATGGCAGGTATCCTGTTGAAATGGCAGGGATCCTGTTGAAATTGGAGCTGCTAGTGAAGCACACCTATTCCTGTGTCCAACCACTTTTGTAATATCTTGCAATGTCATTTTCACTAGCGCTGAGTTTTTAAATGGACCTATGTATTTAGGGCTGTTACATTACCCATTCCCATGTGCGTTCCAGTTACCAAAGGCCCAGAATTGCTGGGGATCAGGTCATTTGCATACTGCTTTTCGTGTCCACATGGCTGCTGGTGAACAAGGAGGTTTGTTGACCTGCCATGCTGTTAAACGTGCACTGGCATCCCAAAACATGGATTCCTGGGGCTGGAAAATTCAGCACTTACTGCTGGTGTGTTTTAGGTCTACTTACATGGGCATGTCCCTGGGACTTTCATAGAAGTTAAATTATTAAAATAATTCAACACTGTACTAATTGTCTTTTCTCAGTGATGCTGGCAATAGTGACCGTGTTGTTATTCAGGAGTTGTTGAAGACAGTCGCCCAATCGCAGCAACTTGAAACAAGCACCCAGAGAGATTTTAAAGGTGTGTAAGTTACTGTATGTACCATCTGCTTGTACAACCATTGAGAGGAATTCTGCACAGTTCATACATCGTTCCCCCATATCTGTATATTCTACATGAGAAGCAGGATTGAGGCTTGTGCTATTTTACCTTTGGATAAGGTAGATTAGTCACTGGTCGGGTTGGTCCTGGAGCCTAAAAGGCAACTAGGTGCCCCTGGAGCATCCCGATTCAGGATACCCTAATGTGTGAACCTTCCCAGATAGCTTGCAAACTCCTTACCTTTATGCTGGTCCCTGGTCGCGATTCCAGGCCATGGCCACATCCCTGCGCCTGTGCGCGCTCCCATGCTCAGCCATTCAGATAGGCCGGGTGTTTCTCCACAAAGAAACCGGCATTGTGGCTGCCACCACTCAGTCCAGGGCAATGGCTTTATACCATGCATTAGTACGTACAACATAAAGCACTGATTGGACTAAAGCCCACGCATGCACCGTGGGAACGGCAGAAAAGTTAGTTGAGTGGGTGATCTGGGGGTGGGCGTTTCACACAGTGCGGTATCCCAAATCGGGATGCCCCAGGGACAAGGAGTGAAAATCCTGGTGATTGGTCCACTTTAATAAAGTAAAGTTATGTTCAGACTATTATCATATGAAACCTTGAAGATGTACAAGTATAATATGAGAATGTGTACATTATGGTGTTCCTTTGTTGCCTTGCTGCAGTTGTACTGTTAACAGAAGTGGATAAACTCACTAAGGATGCACAACACGCTTTGAGAAGAACCATGGAGAAATACATGGCTACATGCAGGATCATCCTGTGTTGCAATTCCACATCTAAAGTAATTGCCCCAATAAGAAGCAGATGTTTGGCCATCCGTGTCCCAGCTCCCAGCCTAGAAGAGGTAAAGCTAATGACGGAATATGTAACTTGGGCATAACATCTCAGGTGCCAGCTTAGAAATGATCTCTAGTGGGTTTTCTGTGTTTTACTGGATTCCAGCACAGCCCACAAATATGACATTGAATCCACCAATGGGGGAGTGTTACAGGATGCCTGTGTCATTCTCACAACTAGTTTAGACTTTCAGGAGGGGTAGAGAATTTGTTAGTGAATGAGAATTTAGGTTCTCTAAATACTATTGCACAGACTAGAACAGACCTGCTCTCACCATGGCAATCTAGTGGGCTTAATTATAATTTCTACTATAATGTCAAGGATCTAAATTAGTTTTTTTTTTTTTTCCAGATTTGCACAGTTCTGTTTACTGTATGCAAGAAAGAGGGGCTTTCTTTACCACAGGATCTTGCTCGAAAAATTGCAGAAAAATCTGGACGAAACCTAAGGAAAGCCCTGCTGATATGCGAGGCGTGTCGTGTTCAACAGTACGTACACATGAATTTAAAGGGCTCCCTTGTGGATGGTGGGCCCCTTGTGGCCTTATGCTATTCGCCCCCAATACTTGTTGCTGTTTGGAATGTAGCAGCTGACTTGGGAGCGTGCAAAAAACCTGAGCTGCAGGGCCTCGGCCAATGCTGTTTTTCATTGGGGGGGGGGGGAGGGAGTGGGGGGCTCGGCTGGATGGTATGTCCATTGAACACTTTTACTTTAAAATACCACTTTGGACTTCCCCACCAGACCTCGGTTGTTAACAGCCTTAGTGGGCCAAGGTTTACCTGCAGCCGCTCACACAGCACTTTGTTATTCCCCCACATGGCATGACCCTTTACTGAGGTAACCATTTTTCTCTATGGATGCCTTGACCTTCCTTACTGTTGTCTTACTCAAGCATAGTACACTTACTGTATGCATGTCTGTATTGGCAGCTAGGAGCTATAATGTACTTGCCTTGAGATTTAAAGGCCACGCATACCCATTTTCTACCTAAGGCCTCATTGTGACAGGTTCAGGGGGCATCCAGATAGCCAGCGGCGGACAGTTGTGGGGGTTGCTTCTCGGCCATGGACCGAGGATGAAGGTAATCATTGCGAGTCTTAAAGGAGCCACAGCACTCAACCCTGTCAGCTTGCAGGCCAGCCTATAATCTGTCTCTAAACTTTGTTAAAAACAGAGGACTCAGTCACACACATCTGCAGAAGTATGCTTAAGCTGCACCACTACGCCAAAGTGCCTCTGTGGGGTGCAGTCCTAACTCTAATCTCTGAGAGCCCATCTGGGACATACAGTGCAATAGATAAATTGGGAGCAGGCTTACCTGAGGTTGCCCTAAACCTCTCAAGTGCAAGCCATGGGGTGGAAGGGTCAAAGACCTTGCAATACAGCCTAGACCCCACACACCATGTGTGTGACTGAGTCCTCTGTTTTTAACCAAGTTTAGAGACAGATTATAGGCTGGCCTGCAAGCTGACAGGGTTGAGTGCTGTGGCTCCTTTAAGACTTGTGTGTACTAATTGCCCTGCTAACGTGCACCTCCCAGGTTAGTTATAAAATGGTCTGAGCGGCTGCCACCCCCCCTTTGTTTCTTTTGGTAATCATTGCGAGGCGGCCCAGGGCCCCCCAAGCCAGTTACAATGTGGCCTGGACCAGGCTCACATTCCTTAAAGTGGACCAACACCCAGGATTTTGACTATCCTGGGTCTTGGTCCACTTCGGTGGGGCACCCCCGATCGGGGTGCCCCGCTGTGTGAAACCCCCCCTAACCCCCCGAAAAACTCACCTCTTTCCGCTCCCAGCGCCGACGTACAAGCCTGGTCCAGGAACGTCTAAGCGGCTCCCGCCGCCTCCCGCGCGTCCCTTTTGACGCGCGCGCGCCCGCGTCGGCCATTCGCAGACGGCCGGCGCGGGCGCGCGCACGGCTACAGGGGCGCGAGGGAGGCGGCGGCGGCCGGCCGCCGCCGAAGATCAGGTAAGGTTTTTCGGGGGTTTTGGGGGGGTTACACCCCGCGGGACATCCCGATCTCGGATGTCCCGCGGGGTGGGGGGTGATCGGCCCGGGAATCTTATAGATTCCCGGGCCGATCACCCGTGGGTGTTGGTCCACTTTAAAGTGGACCAAAACCCACATTTTTAACTAGCATCACCTGACTTGCTCCCCCCATGAAGAGTACCTTTTGCCAATTTTAAGTGCTCCTGCTTCACTCTAATCCCGGATAATGGCCCTTGTATAAGCTGTAAAGCCCCACCTCCTCCATCCATTGCCACACATGTGCAATGATTAATCACCTGCCATCTCACAGACAGGGACAGCAATAAAACTGTATTCCAGGACGATTCGAAAGACGAAATATCAATATTTAGTTCTACATCCTAAGACAGCAGGGGCTTTGGCCAAATGTATTTCACTAGTAGGTGGGTTTTGGTAGAAAATGGGCGTGGGTCCTCTTAAGATGTAAGATGTTCCAGGCCATGCTTTAAAGGAACAGCCCACTTTCATGGACTTTTCCTAAAGACTCCAGAGCTGGCGGTGCCAGAGGTAACTAGAAGATCTCCTTACCTGACAGCGCTGTTTGTGAAGCCAGAAGCGTTTTAAGTACAGCACAAAGGGAAAAAGATGGCTGCTTTTAATTTTTCTTTTGTGATTCCCCTAGATAAATGCTGTATTAGAGTAATGTACACACGGTGATGGATCATTAGAAATTACTTTATATAAAGTTTTTTTTTTCTGGCTGTAAGAGAGGAAAGCTGCTGTTTGAGCTCTATCCCCAAAACACAAGTAGTGTGCATGAGAAGAAAGTTTGGTCATTGCAGTTAAAACAAAAAAATTCTCACTTGTGTAATATGGTCACATTTTATTTTTTACTTGTGGACCAGATATCCCTTCAGTTCTGATCAAGACTTGCCAGAAACAGACTGGGAGGTTTATGTGAAGGAGACGGCCAATGCCATTGTCAGTCAACAGACACCGCAAAGGTATGAATGATCGTATTTGTAAAAATTATAAACTTTGTCTTTAAAAATAACAAAACCCTATCCAAGTTTTGTTCATCCAGGGACATCCTGATTTGGGATGCCCAGCTGAATATATTCCCTCAAATTGCCTCTAAGCTCACCTTTCCTTTGTTCCCATGGCGCATGCTCGGAGCCGCTGGACCCCACATTCCATTCACACCCCTGCTCCTCAAAGCATACCTTTACCAGACTTTTATGGATAGCTGGGGTGAGCGGGGATGTGCCATGGAATCGACATTCTGCCATTTTCTCCGCAATCCTAAGTTCTCTCCCGCCATGTCTAGCCCTGGGCAAGGCTGCACAGAGCACTGGAGGGGCTCTAAACTGGACAGCTGCTTAAATTATGCCAGCTGTGTCTCCCGCTTCTTGTAGCTGGTTCATGTAGTGCGGTAAACCGTGCTACAGGAACACATTCTTTCCCTGGGTTGGCCCGCTGCACATGGGCACCTCCTACTCGCCTCACCACCACTCGCTCGAGGAAGAAAGCCGGCTGCTCTCTGAGTGAGTGGCACGCGCAGAGTCAAAGGCTGCACCCTGGAGTATTATGGCATACATACTCTGGAGCTGGCTGCATGGTCAATCCTCTGCTAAAATGCAGTCCCCCGGTGGTCGGTGGCAAATTGGAGGACCCCATTTTGACAGAGAATTGAGGTTAAGCTAAGGCTTTCTGGGTGTTTCAGGGGGGCATTGGCAGGGGGACTGCAGCAATCTGGAAGCCTCCTGTGTCACAATGCTGCCCCACGCTGGTTAGTAAGTTAGAAAACGGACGTAGAACAGCTTTAATAAACACATAGCGGTTTGTATGCTTATTAATGACCTTTTTTATTTTTGTCTTGAGATTAAAAAAGTGACTTTCAGCCTGCTTTATTTAATGTGTGGCATATATCCCAATGACACCCCCTCCTCCATTCCTGTGACCTGCACCCGAGTCTGTGGTGTAGGTTTACCTTCAGAGCTAAGCCTTCTCTAGACCAAGAATCTGAGGTTAATGAAGAGATGGCAGATGGTAAAGTGTGCTCGTTTACACAATTAACATGTGGAGGACAGAAGCTGCAGGAACAGGCTGGCACGCTTCTGAACTGATCCAATTCTGCCATTTAATTTCTCTGGGGCTTCGGGGTTCTTGTGTGGGGAGCAAGTATTTTATGAGGCAGTGAGATCCTTGCACAGTATGCTTTTAGATTGGAATGGATTGGGGGGGGGGGGGTTGCAAAAATATAAGGTTACCTGATATATGTGTATGGTGCTTGTAACAAGCATTAGTGTTTTGAATATGGCTCACGGCCATCTCTCGGATTTCAAGGCCACTTATAAGGTTCAACGCAAACCAATTCCAGTTTGTTTTAGTTCTGCCTTTTCAATGAGATGTGTGGCAGCTCTGCCTAATTTTCAAAACATCCTTAGGGCAGCATACCACTGAGATTTTGGCTCCTCCTCCAGACCACCAGCTCCTGAACCATTGGTTTAGGTAAGTAGGACCCATTCCCTGGCTCCAGGGGCAGCCTGCCGGGACCCAGGTGATTTCCAGGGGACAGACCAGATTCTCCTGTCACTGACTCGTATGCCAGAAGGGGGGGGGGAATTCAGCGATGGCCTCGCACCAGGTATCCTAGGGTCCTTTGGCAGGAGTATGGTGCAGACCGCCTTTCCCACCCAGTAGAGGTAGTATCTCGCTTATCCTTTCAGTGATGTTTTGAGAACTTAAGTTAGTTACCTGGTAACTTTTTTTCTAAACATCCAAAAGGGCAGCATACAGGCTTCTCTCCCTTAGGCTACGTTTTTTTATGTTCTTACATTTTTGCTTGACTTATGTCTAATGTTTAGTGTGTGGATAGTTAAGTCCAGTTTTTTTTTTTTTTTTTTTTTTTTTTTTGTATAGGTTGCTTGAAGTCCGTGGTCGGCTTTATGAGCTCCTGACACACTGTATCCCCGCTGAGATCATCATGAAAGTATGTTTCTTCTATGTTACTATAATATTTTGTCATTGGAGCTAAATGATACTGGGTACAGATAAGGGGGTGGGTATACTGGCTGTAATATGGGGGGGGGGCATGCCGCTCTCTGGCTGTAATATGGGGGGGCATGCCGCTCTTTGCCTGTAATATGGGGGGGGGGGGGCAAGCCACTGACTGGCTGTAATATGGGGGTGGTGCTCACGGGCTGTAATGGGGGGGGGGGGAATTATGAGGGGGTATTTTAACACACCATTTGGTTCAGAATAGTTTTTTTTTTTCTATGTTCCACCTCTAGACCCTGTGTGCGTCTTATGGAGCGAAAAGTACAATATTTGCTAACATCATACCATGCCTCACTTACTGAATCTATACCACCTCTACCCTAAAATAATCATTCTTAAATACTCATCGCTATTAAAATGATGTACATTTTACTGTTTTTGAAAAGGTCATGCCATTAAAATATAGTTTTCTCAGGAAGGATTTAATTCCAGCTAATGTGTATATATGTCAATCCTTTTGCCTCTGGGATTAAACTTTATTACTTAAAGTGGACCCATATGCCACAGATGTTGGTCCCTGCCACTATAACACAGGCTGGGGGCAGCCCCCCCCCCCCCCCTCCAGAACGGGCGTAAAGCTTTCCTTAACCTCTGACCTCCGTCAGGAATCCAGCGCCATGATTGGCCATCCATGTGGGCAGTGAACAGCACCATTGTTCCGGACTCCGGAATGTTCGGCACACGTAAGCGCCGGCGGCCAATTGCAGCTCCGGATTCCCCGCAGAAAACCGAAGTTAAAATGAGCTTTACGGCCATTCTGTGGGGGGGTTATGTGTCTGTCTTAAAGTGGCAGGGACCAACACCCACCCGCGCAGCTTGGGTGTTGGTCCGCTTTAAATTGTAATTTAATATAGATATAAAACTGCCTATATTGCCAAACAGGTAAGTCTCCAAAAGGGCAGAAAGTGGACCATGTGAGCGATATCCCAAGCACTTTCCTGACACTAATGGTATCTGTGTGGCTACAGTGGCAGCCAGCCTGCTACACAAATGAAGGATGGACAGCAGGACACCCAGATGGCTGTACACTCTGGAAGGGCTCCAAAGCTGCAACATATGTAATGAAGATTACTTCTAGAGCAATTAGAGTATTGACTTGTATACAAATTAGCTGGAACTGGCCCTCTTGTTCTCAGAAACCAGTAGATTTCAGAGCGGTCTGGAGCTCCAGCGGGGGGAGAGAAAGGTAAAAGCCTTTTTTTTATTTTTTTTTTTATTTGGGTTTACAGTCCCTTTATAAGATCTGTTATTGCGAGAAAAACCTCCAGGGCTGGTCGTTCAACCCCCCCACCCCCTGTGGCATCCTGATTTGGGATGCCCTGCTGTGTTTAACCCCACGGTGATAACCTCAGAATTCACCCACTATCTTTCTAATTTAACAGTAACAGGTTTTTGTCATGTTTGTGCACTTCCATCCTGAAATCTGTTTATACAACTAACATGCAGATATAAGTATCGTTTTTCTGTAATGATATATAAATGTAATACGGTTTATTTTGCAGTCTTTGTTATCTGAGCTCCTCAACAACTGTGATGGGCAGCTGAAAGCTGATGTAGCGCAGATGGCGGCTCACTATGAACACAGACTGCAGCTTGGCAGCAAAGCAATTTATCACCTGGAAGCCTTTGTTGCAAAGTTCATGGCCATTTATAAAAGATTCATGGAGGATGGCCTGGAAGCCATGATGTTTTAGCCCGACTGCATTACGATCTTGCTAACTAAATATTGGCACTTCTACTGTTTGCTTCTTTCTAGGGAATGTTGTAAATAAAATATACATTTTTTTTTTTCTGGATTGGATCTCTCATTCTTTTTTTTTTTTTTTTTGCCTAAAAGAGTTCTGTTCTTCCCCCCCCGATCGTCCAGAAAAACTTGCCTTACCCTGGTCCATGTAGCAGCTTGGCCCTGTATTGGGGAGGAGAGGCGTCACTTTCTTTTACTGGTAGCAATGGAAAGTAATCGTGTAAGTCAAACCTGCGATTCTGGCTAATCATGCCTTTAAAAGGCAGCAGCCATGGAGCAGTTCTCACACAATCTCAAATGCTGTTCTTGCAAGGTGTTGCGCAATAGGCAATCCTAGACACTGTTGTGTGAAAGGAGCCTAAGGCTGGGGCATGAAGTAGTATTAGTCACAATCGTTGGCACTACACCTCGCTCCTGTGTACCGGTGATTAACTGGTGTCTTAGTAGCAATCATATTTGCTATACAGCAATTGAAAAATGCCATATGCATTGCTTTTTGGGGGCAACTGATTGCACCGCAAATATGTGAGAGTGCCAAAGGCATCCTATGAGCCGTGTTTCACTGCCGACTGAGGCAATCATGAGCAATTTGCCTAAGGCTCCTTTGACACTGGGGGTGTTCAGATAGCAAGAGCGATTTTATATGTTTGATAGCGTTTGCATTAAGTGATTTACCAGTGATCATACTTCCCTTCACTTCCTTTTCTAAATATGACTACGTCGAAAGTGCTATCGCTAAAGCGATTCCATTGACTTCTATGGGATCGCTATCGCCCTGCAATTGCCTTCAAATGCAACATACAGGATTTTTTCAAAAAATTGCCTATGTAAAAGCCAACATAGGAGAATATAGACAGCAATTTTAGGGCATTTGCTGGGCAATAGCGATCCCATAGAACAGGGGTACTCAACCATTTCTTGTAAAGGTCCATATACAGGCATCCAGTGAGAGGTGAAGGTCTGGATGGGGGGACTATCGCAGGGGGGTTGGATAGTTAGAAATCTGCACACTGGAGGGGGGGGCTATAGATTCCACAGGCAAAACTAAAAAATGCTGGAATGGATCGGGCAGAGCTGGGGGGGGGCGGAGATGAATAGGGGAGAGATGGGGGGACAGGGATAGATGGGCCTGAGCTGGGGCAGTACGACAGGATTGGATGGGGCAAAGACATTGAGAAACAAAGCTTGTGTGTACCTTGCAATGCCACTTCCCACCCACGCAGTACTTCACATTGCAATGCCAAGTGCCAGCCATGACACTGGCAGGGAGACTTACTACACCGCCGATCAAGTAAAGGGGGCAGCACTGAGCACGGCAACACAGAAGCAACTGAGTGCAGGGCTGTCAGGGCAGGGGTCCAGAAACCTGGTGCTGAGGTCCGCCAGTTGAGTACCGCTGCCATAGAAGTCAATGGAATTGCTTCACGATATCGCGCCCTAGTGGGAAAGGAGCCCTAAAATGCCAGAGTGCTGGCGGAACAATGTGATCTAACTATAATCAGCAAGGGTCAAAATGTGTAATCTAGCTCCCCCCCTCCGGCCCAATCACATTGGGTAAATGTTAAAAATTCAAACGGATTCAGTGGTAAGTCCGATCCCATAGTGATAACCAAACATATTCACCCATTCCACTGTAGTGATTGAGTGACAAAACTATTGTGATGATCAGCAGCCCAGAAGAAAGTGCAGTGTGGGGTTTCTGCCATAGTATCAGGCTTCCTACTAGCACCAGATGAGTGAGGGGGAGGGTAAACTAAACTGTCCAGGTGTCCCACTTTGAGGGGCCCCCTGTTCCTCTGAAATCTCAGGGGACATCTAAATGTTTGGGTGGTTTACAACTGCTCGGACTCATTAGTGGAATGCATGGACTTCTCCAACATCTTTTACTCTCAGAGAATGTGACCTGTAATTAAGCCACACACTAAACCACACCAATACCATGCCTATCACCCACTAACTCTTTTAAGCTGTCCCACTTTTAGGGTCACTGGCCTTCCCCCTGGGGCATTCTAAGTAGGGATGCCCCACAGTGCCATGGCTCTGTAAACCATGCTGACCACATCTCCAGCATCTCTGGGGTGAGGCACACTGCCGTGCCCAACCATTCAGTCCATTTTCACTCCCTGTTTCATCCACTGCTGATTGGATGAGACCTGTGCATGCACTGGGGATAGGTACATTTGTATGGGCCATTTGGGGGGTTTACACATAGGTCACTCCAAGTTGGGATGCCCCCAAAACCTAGGGTACTGAAAATCTGTATAGTGGGCCAAAACGTTAGTAAACCTGTGTACCTCCACCAACTATTCAGATATGCTAGTGGCAGGTGTGCATATCAGCTATAGGAGTGCCAGGGAAGCAGTACTTATGCACAAGTGTGTGTAGTAAAGCAAACAGGAAAGAACCACCACACCAACAAACAGGTATATTATCCATGATAAAAATAGTTCTATTGCAGGCAAAGCTTGGCAGGCTAAGAAGGTTTATCAGCACCGCATTCCTTTGCATGTAACTCATGCAAGCAGGGAGTGTACACATGTCTGTAGTGGTGGACTGCCCAAACCATAAGCAGTTCAGATGTTAGGTGCCTTGCTCAAGAGATCCCTCCAGTCTTGGGGCGTAGCTGGGGGAGCAGAGGTGCACATGCTCCGGGTGCAGCAAGTCAGGAGGCGCCATTTCGAATCTTTGTCCCGCCGAGTGCCAGAAGGCCTGGCTGTTGGACCGGTTTACCCACTAGGTCATGAATGACCCCTTAAACCGAACCTTCACCATGATTTATTGACAAGCCCAAACCCTTAAAAAGCAATTCCCCAGCATCTATTTTTCTGGCGCCCGCCTCTCAGCTGGATCTCCAGGGCGGCGGTGGCCGGGCGGCGTGCTGCGCCGCCGGCCCGCCTGGTTGTGTGGGCGCCGAGGATTGTGTCTCGGCGCCCGCTGGATGGCGTTCTGGAGGCGGGCGGGACCGGGCGGCATGCGCGCCGCCGGCCCGCCTGGCGGCATATGCGGGCGCCATTCCAGGTGGCGCCCGCTGTTCGGCCGGCTTTGATTCGGTGGGCGGGGCCGCGTTTTGCGCGGCCCGCGCCGTGTCTGACTGGTGAGGGAGGGGCGGGGCCACAGCGTCTCCCGCGTTCTGCTGGGCCCCCCCCTCTTCTCTCCTTCCCTCAGCGCGCTGGCCGCCATATCACGCTGCTAGGCTCAGGTAGGCGTGTCTGCGGTCGGTGCTGGGCTGGGGGCTTCAACTGTTTTTTCTGGCGGGTGGCGGCAGGTTTCCCTTTAGCCTGGCTCTAGGCAGTTTGGCTGGGAGTTTTACAGGGCTCCCATGGCACACACCTTGTTGTAGTATATAGATAGATATATATATATAGATATCTATCTATCTATCTAATATATTTTATATGTATTCAGTACTTGTCTATGCTGCACCTTTGGGGTTTTTTCCTGCCTATCCCGCCTTTTGTTTTTCTGTACGGTATATATGTGTGTTCACAGTTTTTTATGGTTGTGCTTGGAGTGTTCTCTCTGGTTTTTCAGATCCTGGGATCCCATCCTATAGGGCTCTCCCGGTCTTACATGCCTGGCTAGTTGGGGTTGGCTTTACCTTCCTTTTGGGTTTTTTTGTACTAATCCCCCATTTCAGGGCTCTACATACTATTTTTATATATATAAATTACTAGAGGGGCATCCCGGGTCGCTCGGTTACTGCGAATACCATAAATTCACCATATGGAGGCTACCAAAGATACCGGAAATGGTCCTTCGGGGCAGTCCAGGCTCTGCGGGGGGTGTGGGACTCCGCTCCCACGGGATGATGTCATTATATGTATTCCATGTGCACAGCGGAACATTGAGCGCCAGTCCGGCACCCCGGTGCCCGGTCCTTCCTCGGCCGCGCCATCTCACTCCCCTCCTCGCCTGTTCGGACCCCGTGTGACGTTGTCATTGGGGGTGATTTGCAATCTGAGGTATGCGCCCGACTGGCCAGCCTCGAGAAGATGTTTTCCGCTGTGGTCGCTCAGAATGCTCCGGCTAAGCGGAAACACTTGTCCCCACCTCCGTCGGACTCAGATGATGAGGTTGTTGAGGCTCTGGATTGGTCAGATCGTCCCCTTGAAGAGGGTGAGCTTATTGAAGATTTAGATGATCCTAAGGTTCAGCAGCTGCTGGGTGCCGAGGATGACCAGGCCACGGGGTCGGTCCCCGACGCGTCTTCCATTCTGGCCAAATGTTTGAGGTTTTGGATTTGGACCCTCCTGATGTTGCTCCTCGGCCAAAGGGTCAGCTTTTTGGGGTGTCCAAGCCGCGCTTGGAGTTTCCCAGTCAACAGCATTTCGTGGATGTTGTCCTTAAGGAATGGGAGCAACCTATGCGTCTCGTTGGGGTGCCGCCTAGCTGGGTTAGAAAGTATCCCTTTCCGGCGGACTTGGTGGAGCGTTGGTCTGTCCCTCCCGGGGCTGATGATCCGGTTTTGGGACTATCTAATATGGCGGTTGTACATTCTCCTGACACGACTTCTCAAGGACGGCGAGGATCGCCGGATTGATCAGCTGGCCCGCCATGGTTTTGCCTGTGCGGGTTCGGTCTTGAGGCCTGTTTGTGCTTCGGCACTTTTATTGTTGGCGGTTAGGTCTATTGTCAGGGATTTATGTGTGGATCTTGATCCTACTTGTGATGAGTTTTCTTGCCTTTAAGCGTTGTGAATCCTTAGTTTCATTTATCCTTGCCGCTCAGGATGATGCCATGTTGATGTGTGGCGGGGCTACGGCTCTGTTGGTAGCTCAGTGTGGCAGTGGACTGCTGATTTTAATTCTAAGAGATCGCTCACGGCTCTGAGATTTTTCGGTGAAAAGCTTGATTCTGTTACAGAGGGAGGTAATTTGCCTCAGCGCAAGACATTTCGTCGCTCCTTTCGGGGGGCGGCCCCCTTCAATCCTTCCTTTCGGGGAGCCAGAGCCGGCAGGGGTGCCAGCTGGAATAGAGGTAAAGGCCGTGGCCATCCTGTTCATGTCTGGGGCGCCTAGCCCAAGCCAGCTACCAAGCCGCTCAGCAATGAGGGGGCGCCCTCACCCTTATGGGTGGGGGGACGGCTGTGACTCTTCTCCCGGGTATGGGACCAGGAGGTCTCGGACAGATGGATCCGGGTGGTGGTGTCGGCCGGTTACAAGCTGGAGTTCGAGTTCCGCCCTCCTCTAAGGTTGCTCAGGTCTCGTGTCCCTTCAGATCCTTTGGCCGCGCAGGGGCTCCTGGCGGCGGTAAGGAATCTTCTGGAAATGGCAGTCATCTGCCCGGTCCCTCCTTCGGAGGTGGGGCGCGGGTATTATTCCAATCTCTTCACACAAAAACGATTGGTCGTTTCCGTCCCATCCTGGATTTGAAGTTTCTCAACCTGTTTGTTCGTCCCAGGAGGTTTTGCATGGAAACTCTGCGGTCTGCGATCAATTCGCTTCGGCAGGGGGACTTTATGACGTCCATAGACATCACGGATGCATACCTTCACATTCCGATCTTTCCAGCTCACCAGAGGTTTCTTCGCTTTGTGGTGGAGGATCGGCATTTTCAGTTTGTGGCTCTTCCATTCGGCCTCACCTCGGCTCCGAGAGTGTTCACCAAGGTGTTGGCGGGCGTGTTGGCCCTGCTCAGAGCTCAGGGGATGCGCATTGTGCCTTATCTGGAGAGGTTTGGCTGGGTGATCAATTACCCCAAGTCCTCTCTGGTTCCGGCCAGGGTGGTGACCTTTCTGGGGATGTCCTTGGACTCTTGCCGGCACAGAGTCTTTCTCCCTTAGGCCAAGGTTCTTTGGGTTCAGGAATTGGCCCAGCTTTCCAATCCTCGCCCGTCCATCCGTCTAGGGATGAGACTGGTGGGGCTGATGGTAGCCTCTTTCGAGGCAGTTCCCTTCGCGCAGTTTCACACGCGGACGCTTCGGCTTCATCTGTTGGCGTCTTGGGACCGGCGACCGCGGTCGTTGGATCGGTGCTTCCGGATGTCCCCCCGGGTTCGGCAGTCTCTACTGTGGTGGTTGGTCTCGGACAATTTCTTGAAGGGCAGGTCATTTATGACCCTGCTTTGGGAAACTGTCACCACGGACGCCAGTTTGTCAGGATGGGGAGTTTTCTGGAAGGATCTTCGGTTCCGGGGGCCGTGGGGTCCTCAGGAAGCCCACTTGCCCATCAATGTTTTGGAGTTGAGAGCCATCTGGTTGGTTTTCTCCACTTGACGCAGCATTTACAGGGCTCGCCGGTTCAGGTTCAATCTGACAATCGGACGGCGGTTGCTTACATCAATCACCAAGGAGGGGCTCGCAGTCTGGGTGCCCTCAGAGGGTTGTCTCTGATCCTAGTTTGGGCAGAGACTCATGTCCCTTGCATCTCGGCAGTGTACATTCCAGGAGTGAAAAACACGGAGGCGGACTTTCTGAGACGGTGTTCGTCCCGCCGGGGGGAATGGTCTCTCCACCCCCAGGTGTTTTCGGTCGCTTTGTCTCCGGTGGGGGACGCCGGAGGTGGACCTGGTTGCCTTTCGTCACATTCACAAGCTTCCGACATTCGTGTCGCTTTCCCAGGATCCTCTGGCTCTGGCGGCGGATGCCATGGCCCTGAGCTGGGGGGACCTGGGGTTTCTTTATCTGTTTTCTTCGATCCCCATGCTAGGCAGGGTGCTGCGAGAGTTGGTTCTGGAAGGGGTTCCCGCCATTTTTGTGGCTCCAAGGTGGCCAAGGCGGGTGTGGTTCGCAGACATCGTTCGTCTGGCAGTGGATCAGTTCGATCTGCCTCTTTGGCCGGATCTCCTCACTCAGGGTCAACTGTGCTACCCCAGTTTACCAGCGCTGGCTTTGACGGCTTGGCTGCTGAAACCTCCACCATAAAGGAGGAGGGTCTTTCGGATTCGGTCATTCGGACTCTTATTAGTGCTAGGAAGAGAGCCTCTTCTTCCATCTATTATAGGGTTTGGAGATCTTATATTGATTGATGTGAGGCTAGATCTTTGCCCTGTCGGGTCTTTTCTGTTTCTAGGATTTTGGAATTTCTTTAATCTGGGCTGGACTCTGGTCTTCAGCTGAGTACTTTGAAGGGGCAGGTTTCTGCCTTGTCTATCTTTTTAGGTCATTTGCACTCCATCCTTTGGTCAGGACTTTTTTCCAGGGGGTTTGCATCTGCGGCCTCCTAGGAAGCCTTTGCTCCCGGTTTGGGATTTGAATTTGGTTCTCTCTGCTCTTCAGGCTTCTTCTTGAGCCTTTGCAGGTTATTGTTCTTCCTACTCTGACTCAGAGGGTTGCCTTGTTGGTGGCCATCACTTCTGTTCTGCGTGTCTCGGGAGTTGGCAGCCTTGTTGGTTCAGGCTCTTCACTTTGAGAGACGTCAGGTCAAGGTGGTTTTCCGCTTCAAACCGGACTTTCTTTCTAAGGTGGTCTCTGCTTTTTGTCTTTACCCGGACATTGTTGTTCCTTCCTTGTGTCCTAAGCCTAGGGATAAGGAGAGGGTTTGCACTGTTTGGATGTGGTACGCTGGGGTTTGGCTCACACTAAGTCTTCCATTAGCTAATGGATTCGTCAGGCGGTTGTTGGGGCCTATTCTACCAAGGGGAAGGTTCCCCTTTTTCGTATCACTGCTCATTTTCAGCACCAGGCATATGTTGACCAAGTTTGTTAGGCTGCTACTTGGTCTTCTGTTCTCACTTTTTCCAAGTTTTACAAGGTGATGTGCGGGCTTCAACGGTTGCCGTTTTTGGACGCAGGGTTCTGCAGGCTGCAGTGGTTTGAGTTTTGCATTTTGGCTTTGTTGGATACCCCCCTTTCTGGACACTGCTTTTGGATGTCCCAAGTGTAATAATTAATGTTTGAAGTAGGGTGTGTGACATACTTAGAATAATACCATTTTGTGAATACTCACCTGTAAAATGGGTATTATAAGTATGTCACACACCCCACTTCACCCGCCCTTTTTGGTATCCTGGATTCTTTATAGGGTGATGTTTCGTTTACAGTTTGAGGGTTTCCAATGGGTTTTTTTCCTGGTACCTTGTCTTTACTGCTGTTTGAATACTGGGGAATGAGTGGGAGGTACCAGGTATGTATAGACCGTTTTACTTATAATACCCATTTTACAGGTGAGTATTCACAAAATGGTATTTTCAAAATGCCACACAAGGAGCATTGAAAGCACAGCACAGATTTTGTTACAATAGATCTCTATCACAAGACACCTGCATTTGGAGCAGATATGTGAAAACAATTTAAAAATGTATATTTATATTAGTTAAAGGGCCAGACAAGGATGGCCATTTTTAAAATCCCCCCACTCTCCCATGGTGTTACGTTATCTGTGTATACAGTATATGTGTGCATGGGGGGAGGGAGCTGCACAGCAGAGAAAACCTAGAAAATATATTTGTTTTTCTTTGCCAAGTTTTGATTTGACCATAAAGTTGGAAGATCCTTATGTAATCTGAATCTGTTTTCCTGGTGAGCCCAGGCTATCGCTGGCACCTACGGAATGTTTTTTGGTTCCTACATGTTGTAAGAAACCGCTTCCAAGCTTCACAGATAAAAACGCCTTTATTTACTAGCTGCTGCCATTGGGGGATTATGCTAAAGATTTGGTAAATCAAGTTTACATTTGGGTCTGCTTTTGGGTGTGAACTGGAGATTACATCTGATTGAGCTTTTTAACACACAAAAAGGTCTATAAAAATGGTTTTGTTCTAACATATTCCATATATTACATACCCCTGCGATGGGGCTTTTTTTTTTTTTAACAGGTGAGGTGCATAATTTTTACAATGGGGTAAGGATGTTTTTTTTTTTTTTTTTTTTTTAAGTTTGGAAACAGAACCACCCTAAGGGGTATGCTAATGAATTTGCCAAACCGTTCTGCATAGCCCAAAAATCCTTAACCCATTTGAAAACTCACAGGTAAAATGCCCAATCGCAGCGGTATGTGTTTTATTGGTGTAAATTAGAACAATTCACCTAAAAGCATACCCAATGGGTGTCCTGCTAAAGATTTGGTATATCAAGTTCACCTTTCAGGTGTAAATTGAAACTCACATCTGAGTGAGCTTTTTCAAGGAGCACTATCGTAAAATTGTGTAATACTAAAAATCCATATAAAACACCTTGGCGAATGAGGAGCAGTTACTTATACACCAGAACTAAATAAAACTCAGACGAAAACCTAGCTTGTTTTTTTTTTCTCCCGGCTGGAATAAAATGCATGGGTGATAGGTTTAGTCTATGAGGGGTGACCGAGCCCATCACCCGCAATTTCCTCTTATTTATATTAAAATATAAAAACAAGTCTGGCTAGATATTTCCTGATGCCGGGTGTATAAGTGACCCCTCCACCCAGCATATTTATATGGATTTTTTATTATTGGGACATTTAGTATTTCTTCAATTTTTACTAAATTAAAAAAAAAAAAAAAAAAAAACTAAACATTTTTTGTTCTGAGTTTCAATTTATAACCAAAAATCTTTAGCATGACTCCTATTGAGTGTGCTTTTTAGGTGTGAATTTCAACTTACATCTGAGTGAAGTTTTTAACTTTAACATGCTAAGCAATTCTGTAAAAATTGTTAAAATTCCTCCCCCACAAGAAAAGGCAGGAAAATGTTAATATGGTAGTACAAAATAAATCCAGGCCAAGATACAGGTTTCTTAAAGAGGATAGGACTAGTGATCAATGAAACTTACTTGACTAAGAAGCTATCTATTAAAGCGCCTCATTTCACAAGTCAGACAGTTCTTCCTAAGCCTTTCTCACCAGATCACAATTCTACAGAACAATGTAGTTACATTTTCAGTTGGAGTATACATTCATAATATATATATATATATATATATATATATATATATATATATATATATATATATATATAATTTTTGTTTAAACCATAAACCCACCCCAATTCTGGCAGCTTTGAGCCATCCCGCTGTCATGAATAAACAAGAATTCCAGTCTGTGTTCTTCATATTATAATAAGAACCATTATTACATTTAAATTATTGGCAATGAAAGCTACTAAACAAGCATTAACCGGTATTATTTTTTTGTCTTGACAATAATTGAAATGTAGTTCCTGCGAACCTAGTTTGACCCTGTAACACTATGATCTTTTGTTCCCCAAGAAAATTGTAAAAATCTTAGAGAGTTAAAAAAGCACTGTATATAGGCTGACCCCTTTTGTTAGCCAGCATGGTGGGGGACCTTCTTTTGTTCTGTAGATTAGCTTGGTAGTTTTTGACCTGAGCTTATTTTTATGTGTGCATTAACATGCAAATTAAGTTGGCCAGTTAGGTCAGCCTGGGAAAAAGCAGTTGGGAGATTCGCTTGGGAAGCTGAAGGACACACACAGAGTCATGTTTTTGACTAGAGACTGACACAGACTGATGAGGATTTGCTTTGGGTTAGAAAGACCCACTTTGTGAACTTGAATACAGTAGCCATTTTGTTTGGAGATTGGATAAGGCATGCCGATTTCTGCCTGGACCAGATTAAAGCGGACCTTCACTCTGAATAAGGAGTATCTTATATGTTTCCCACACCCTGTACATACAGATTGCCCACATTAACAATCATCCTACCTGCATCTACTATATGTTATGAGCCTTTAAACATCCAAGATGGCAGCTTATGGAAGCCGCCATCTTATCAGGCAGCCTGCAAACCGGAAGTGCCTCCTGACTGTGCTGCTCTGCATTCTGGGACTGCTGACCGTTACCTGATCCCAGCTCTGCTCGTCTGAGCAAAGCACAGCTATAACCCGCCCCCCTGTACCTTATCCCACTCTCCTCTCCTCAGTAAGTGTGATGCTTCTGAGTCAAGATGGCGGCGCCCGTATCCTAAATTCCTGAACAGAGTTGCAGCCCAGTGGGGGAAAGAATAATAAGTTAGTGACTAAAAACATAAAATATATTAATTTTAGATGCTGGGGAACCATTTTTTTTATAAGAGTTTGGGCTTTTCATTATATCACGCTGAAGGTCCGGTTTAAACAGATAAGTAATCAGTTTTTCATATATGTTTCTCTTTTGCCTGTGCTGAGTCTTTTGGTGTTTAAACAGTGCTTGTAGCATTTGTACATTTATTTTGCAAGCGAGGTATAAAAATAACTTTAAAGTTCATCATTTATCATGTCCTTGGAGTCGCTGACAAATAAACTTAGACAACGTGGTGCAATTTTAGAGATGTACATATATTTGAGCTTTTAAATTGCCTTATACATTTAAGGGTTGCAAATATACTTGTGAATTTTGAGCAAAATTACACCCAGGCAAAACAGACCCTAAACATAAAACATTCATAAAAAATGTTAAACTATAAAAAATAGGTAAAACAAAATACAAATTAAATACAAATTGTACAAAATTATAAAAATTATAAAATAGATAAAATAACTTTTTTTCATAGCATCGACAAAAGGCCTTCAGCTTTTCATAGTAGATGGTCAGATTTTTTTTTTTTTTTTTTAAGATGAAAAATGGGCCGCTGTAAACAAAACAAAGGGTGGCAAATTAAATTTAAAAAAAAAAAAGTGTAAAATTCTTAAAAGAAAAAAAGCAAAATGCTAAAGTTGCACTGGACTGTTGGCCTTCTTGTGTCAGCTGAATCCCACCTTTTTTCCAGCTAGACTACAAAAAAAGGTTCCACTGCAGGTTGCAATACCCATTGCAAATACAGTTGCAAAAAAGAGGACTGCAGAGAAAAATGCAGAAGGCAAAAGGAAATTCACAGGATTGACAGTTTTGGACTCTGGTTTGTCAGGATCCATTTTAGATTTTGGACCTATACTTTTGTAATTTAAGGCACCATGAACTCTCCAAACATGCTTAATAGACTGTTCACAACCCCCTAAATGAGAAAATTATACAAATCCCCCCCCCTTTCTATCTTTATTTTTTTCACTCGCTCCCTAAATCAAACCTCACCTTGTCGCCATTATTCACCACGACTAATAGAAGAGAATTTATGCACAGCTTCCCGATTACTGCACAATGCAGCTGCAGGGATAGAGCGACTGGTGAGTCACTCAAACTCATCTACATAGTGGCCATGGAGCAGGGCAATATTTCCACCTTGATCAGTTTTGAAGCTGCCTAGAGGTCCTCTTAACAAAGCTCAAACTATGCACTGGCTAGAATTGATCATCTGCCAAGTGTGAGAAGCAGCAGGTCCCCCTGATAAGCAAACCTCAAGGGACAGAGGTCCACCCCAAAATTAAAAAAAAAAAAAAAAAAAGGAGACTCAAATTACTTTTTTTAGCTTCTCAAGATAATGCAGAGATACAAGATCAATGCTTCAAGAACAAGAGTACTTAAAGGTTAAACCTTTTCTGCAATGACACACCAGTTGGAATGGTCATAGAATGTCCTCATGACACGAAGCCCAGGAATGCATTGTTCTATGAGGCTGCCAAGTTCACCCTGTTTAAATATATGATAATATCGAAGACAGCTTGGATTTTCAACAAATTTGATCTCCTGGCAAGGCACACCTTTGCTATGGTCACCCGAGTTTGAACAGTCCATTGTTTCAAATAGTCCATTACAGTTAGGACCTAGATCTGGGAATAGGACTTTTGTGAGGTCTTTGATGACCTCTTTGTTAAGCTCTGCATTGGAAGGTGTACGATGGCTTCTATTAGCAAGTGAAAATGTAAGTAATTGTGTGACTTTATTAGTATTATTTTCTAGATGTTGCATATATTTTGGAATAAGGTCACTTATTTGATTTAGCAAGTGTATAGGCTTGGGCAGCCTGGATGGATATGCTTTAGAAGATTTTCTTAACGTAGTGCAGCAGTCCTTCAATTTCCATAGAATGTTTTCGTGCTTGTGGTCACTGCTTAAAGGTTTACTCCTTATGTCTAATCCTGAATCTACAGAGCATGCTAGAAGCTTCGATGAATGAAGTCCACTTTTAATTGCAGAACATGTTGCATCAACAGATAAATAACTTTTAGTTATATTTGTTGCTCGCACCGAGCTGTGAACCCTACTGAGGGGGTTGATTAGTGAATGGTTTATAGAGCCTGGTTCAGTGATCTTTTTCTCTAAATAATTTTGTTGCATCGGCTCCTTATTCCATGGTATTAGTAAGTCCTGCTTCGCAAATTTTCTTCTTTTCTGTTCCATTGCCCATACATAAATCATCATCCGTCCGCCAACTCTTAAAATACGAGCCATCTCTTTAATGGCCTGGACACGACGCTCCTTGGTTGAAAAATGATGGATAACTGGAGAAAAATAAAAGTTTGAAAAATATACAAAGTTAGTTTTCCGGCTAAAACACAACTACAAACCCCAAGAGGAACAACACCCAGGCCAGAATTTTGGCAAGTTAATTATAATTGTAAACAATAGTGTCCAGGTTAGAGATTTCTTATAAAAAGCACTTCTTTTATTTACTTCCAATATATTAGAAATCCATATTTCAGTAAAAAACAGACACTCACGTCCCCATGAATAAAACATTTCTGGTGCTCATGCACCCTTAGTCATAGACCAACATATGGAAAAATAAAAATCACAACATTCAATTTAAAGTAGACCTAAAGTGAAATAGCCTGCATTCGCATTGTGTGCCACTACATTTTTCACCTCCTAAGCATCTCAAATTGGTCAACTTACTATCACATTCCTCACCCCCTCTATGTTCCTGGGCCCCATATGACCAGCAGCCAATAGGGGTTGCCAAATGGCATGCAGGCCGACAAGCATGGCATGTGCCTGCTCCCTGGTCCCACTTAAAGCAGACCAAAACTCACTAAACTTTCGAAATACATTTTGCCAAAGCCCCTGCCAATACACATTTCTTGGAGAACTAGAAATGTTATATTTTCACTTTTTATATTATCCTAGCAGCCGTCATTGCATAGGTCTGGCAATGACATAAATGCCACGCACAACAGTGGCAATGAATGGAGGAAGCGGAGCTTTACAGCTAAAACAACCAGCATTATCTAGAATTAGAGTGAAGCAGGAGCAGTGGAAATTAGCAAAAAGGTACTCTTCATAGGGGGAGCGATTCAGGGGATGCTAGTTAAAAATGTTGGTCCGCATTAAGGATACTGGAGGAGGTGGTATATGATCAATTGATGGGATGCCTTTCCACCCTAAATCAAGACACCTGGTTGAGTGGAGGAATAAAATGGCTCTGTTGCCTAATTTGGCTTTAGGTCTTCACGGATGTACAATAAATACACAATGGAACACAAAAACCAACAATCAGCAGTTCAACTCTGTAAATTACAAGAAAGTCAAAAAGTAGATAGATACTTTCCTTGGCCCACATATGTGGCTTTCATTACAATTTTAAAAAGGGCTCTTTTATCCCCCCACTTAACCAGGTGTCTGTCCACCCCATCGGCAGCCTATAGATAGTGAGACAGTGTGGGAGACACCAATGTGGGGGATACTAGGCCCATACACAAAATGGGTGTTCGTAGCGCAGAGCATCACAATTGCTGGTGCCTCCCTGAAAATTAACCTGAGAAATCTGACCTTACTCCTCAGATTCTTGTAAAATCAAGCACTATGATTGGTCAGCATGGACTAAGGAATCATTGACAGGAACTTTGAATTTGGCCAGAAATTATTATGCCATTTACTTATTTCACATGTCCGACATCAAATTGTTAACACCTTTCCTATTTTAATTCCCTCTTCTTTTTGCATTGCATGCCGACAAGTGATGTGTAATCAATTTATAACTCAAATACACATCCCAAATATGGATATCAAAATCTAAAACGATCACTGATGCCAAAAAACTATAAACTGGAAATAAGCTGGGCTTATCAATTTTTGTTTTTGATTCAAGATTTCTAAAGAGGATTGCAAGGAGCCTTATAAAAGGAACAAATAACTTACCAGCTATTGAGAGAACAGCATCAAAACATTCATCACGATATGGAAGATGAAGGCCGTCACACACCAATACTTCATAACCTCGATTCCCCGCTGCTTCTGCCAGTGGCACACAATAATCACAACCGATGTTATAGGCCTGGCTGTTGATATTTAGGTACTTTCCATTACCACAACCTAAAATGTTATCCAAATTGGTTATTAAATGGACAGATTCAACTGGAGACTGCACGTAAGATACACTTTAATACTTCATAAATATTGTTTGAAGTTTACAGTAGTTCAAAATAAGCTTGTCAACTTGTAAATATTGTAAACGATCTGTCCATGCAAATACATTTTATAAAAATGATCACCTTATGTCTCCCGTAGGCGTTTTATTTAGGGAAATAGGAGGGTAGGATTGGTAGGAAGCAGACAGGATAGGGTCAATAGGGTCCACTGGGGTCTGGGAATGGGAAGGGATGAGCGGTTTAGGCTTTTGTCATGGGAAAAAAAAGGGACGCCGTAAGTAGGAAACTGCAGGCAGCCCTTGTCCAGATCAGCTGCAGGAAGCTGCAAGAGCCCTGGGGTGTTAGGCGGGGTGGAAATATGTCTGGCTTCTTCCAGGCCGGGGGGCTTGGATCCCCTAATGCTCCTGGGTTTTGGATGGCACCATGGGGTGTAGTTCTCCTTAGAGGAGGGTGGCCTTGCATGCCAGGGGTCATCCTTGCATACAGCTTCCTTCACACTCTGCTGTTGTCCTCCATTGGGATGACATATGATGGCGGGGGGGGGGGGGGGAGGAGCTACCTTATAAAAAGAGAAGTGGTGGGGCTTTTTGACCCCTTCTGGAAGAGTGGTGGTCTCCTTCAGTGATACCGGGAATGACCCCAGGTCTGCAGCAGTAACCCCTGAAGTGGTCTGGTGTGAAGCGGACCCCAGGTGATGGCTGGGATGGTGGAGGTCATTACCCTAGGATCGTTTAGATCCTCCTAAAGGAGACCTGATCCTCCAGGATATAGACTCTTACTTCTCTTACTAGCTTTTCCTGCTTTTTGGGAGGAAATGAAATCCTCTGCTGGGAGGAGTCTGACATAACTCAGAAATTTGCAAGCCTTTGATGCAATCAGGACAGACCTGTCCCAGTTTATAATACACCAAAGATCCTGCAAAAGTGTCAGACGAGTTTCTGTCGGGGACTCTGACCTCCCTGTCACTAGAATGTCTTAGTTAAGGAAACACTGGTGACTTTCCTGAGATCTTAAGACACACATTGGCTCTTCTAACACCTTCGTAATAATTCTGGATGCTGACGCTATGCCAAAGGGGAGCATCCTGTACTGAAAGTGAAGGGTCTCCCTGTCCAATAGTACCGCAAACCTTAGGAAGCTGCAGTCACCTGACCAAACTGGGATGTGCAAATAAGCATCCTGGAAGTCGATCCTGCCCGTAAAAATTGACCCATCTGAAATCTCTTGTAAGCTATGAAGATACTTAATTCCTTTATATTTAAAATTACCCTGCATGAATAAAAAAATATTATGATTAAAAAAAAAATATGGGAGTGGAATCCCCTGCCCTGACAATGTAATGGAACGGGCTCTCTTCTGCCAGAGCTCCGAGATGCAAACCTCCTCTCTGGGTTGCGGGGAACTCTGGGGGTTTCGGGGGGGGACCTCCAGTCTGGGAGAACTCAGCCCTGTGGAAATAAGATCTACAATGAGCTGGTTCTGTGCAATCGACTGCCAGGCCTCCCTGAAGAAAGTTAGTCTGCCCCTCGGTTATCTCAACATCAGGACTGAGGTCTATCTAACTGGGAGGGAGGAGCAAAAATATGGTTTGGTTTGCGCCCACCCTTATGTTGACCCGAATGCTTCTTGGGTTCCTGTCTATTGCCTGGAGGCTGCGTGCGTCTAGCACCAAGCCTGGTCTTGTTCTTGAAGGGCTTATTCTTTCAATGAGTTTTCTGGCCAGTCTAATTGCTCTCCAAGGTCAAGGCTGTAGCATTGGAGGCACAGATCTTAAGCAGAGGTGGATATGGCCAATATTAAACAGATAGTACTGAAGGGTTAGTATTGTAGGGATAAATATTGGTGTGGGTATTGTGGTTAATAAGCCAAGATGCTGAGGCTATGGAATTGCATGTGCAGAACATAGGCTGATGAGGGGGCATTGAGGTTGGATACAGAGGGAGGAAGGGGTTGGATGAGTGGGCTAGAATAAGCAGCTCAGTGCAGCCCATCAGGAATTCTCCAGATTCGCCCTATGGCCAGTCTGCCCCTGTTGACCTGCAAGTTATACATTCAGTAATGCAAACAAATAATTTCCCTGCTCTTATGTGCCTCAAATTTATCTAACCAAGCCAATTACTATATCTACGTATTCACACTCCCCTACCCTTACCTAACACAGTTTGTATCATTTGAATAATTACAACCTCCAGCCTCTAATTTCACTCATCTAATTCTTCAGCGAGGGAAAAATTAAAAGGCCATGTATTTAAATGAGCCATTATTGTTAATTGTTAGTCACTTTTTCTTCCTCTTGAATTGGGTTTAAATTACTGTTGCCTGGCTGTTGCATAATTTTGCTGAAAACCTTCCCGAGGAATGCAAGACATAAAAGAAGTACAGAAACCCCATTATTACAGAATACACATACTTTAAATGATAATAACCGCATTGTTTACTCCTGCTACTGGGTTAGCTGATGTCAAACAAGATTAGTTACCTAACTGGTTTATTGTTGAAACCTGGAATATATAAATAATTGCGCTCATCCTTGGTTTATTACAAGGTCTAAAAAAAGATTTTCAAAATTCATTGGGCCACATCTCAGTTGTCTTTTAGGAGAGAAAACTGCCACTTTCTTTGAATACCAGGTGTAAATTTGCACCTGGCTCTGAACAGCCCCTATGTAGACAATGAAAATGGAATGAAAGTGAATGGCAATTTTCTCTCCTAAAAAGGAGAGAAATCAACTTCTGAATCAACTTCTATGGTGCCCAGTTCAGCTGCTGGCTTCC
Source organism: Gastrophryne carolinensis (assembly GCA_027917425.1). Taxonomy (NCBI): domain Eukaryota; kingdom Metazoa; phylum Chordata; class Amphibia; order Anura; family Microhylidae; genus Gastrophryne; species Gastrophryne carolinensis. Next base: position 83,312,039 of record CM051236.1, read on the forward strand.
TTGCCTGCTGCTTTGCCTTCCGCAGAAAATTCATGGGTTCATCTGCATACAAATTACATTTGGAACTCCAGCTACTGTAATTGGGTTTACTCAGCAGTCACTGTGGTTTCACACAGTGGGGTATCCCAAATGCCCCAGGGAGAGGGGGGGGGGGATCAGCCAAAACTAGAATCTTTTACACAAATGACTGCACAAAAGCCTCTAACCATTATTCTGGAAAATATATTTAACAAGGGGGTGAAGTATGTTTGTTTTGTTGCCATTACTCTACTTGTGAGCTGCTAGTGTACCTCCCATGCTAGTGTAAAGGCTAGAGGGTGGGAAGCCGCTTGAGAGCCATGAGGACAGGGGCTTGATATATCCAGCCAACTACCCACACCCCTCTGGACCACAGGGGGTGCATGAAAGCCCACTACGCAATAACATGGATGTGGTGTTCTTCCAGGGGTGCCCCCAACAATAGAGTACCATACAATTGCCAAAAGGTCACATGGGGCTTTTATACCACCATAGCCAGAGGCCCTCAAATCCTGGAGATATCAGCCCACGTACACTCACATTTATAGCAATTTACATTTAGGCCACCTTTTATTTTGACTAAATTCAGTGTAGTCAAGATAAAAGGTGGTAGAGCAGTAAGATTATCTGGTGAACCTTTTCTCTATATCAGTTTAACCAATTACTATGAGGATTCGCAGAACCTCTGCAATTTTTGAAGAAGCAGAGATTCCCTTTTAACAAAGTTGAAAAACTTTTTTTTTATCCCCTAAATTTGATGGGTTTTAGGATTAAGCAGCTTTACGAATAACAAAGATTTTATTTCTAATGAGGTATATATTTTGACACACAAAATGACCAGCCCTCCATCTATACTTCATCCCGTAGAACTGCCCTATCTCAGGTACAGGTCATTTTCTTAAAAATAGTAGTAAATTTCCTTTTTCACTTTAACAGGAGTTGGAAAGTCTCTAAAAACTAAGCCTCTCCAAAAATGTGGAGGCTTTAAAAATCATTTGGATAACCTTTTGTTGAGACTTGTCTGCTTCATAACTAACATTCCTGACCATTGCTAACAGAGCACTGTAGATGATTTATCTTTAAAGTGGACCAACACTATCACTATCCTGGGTGTTGGTCCACTTCCGCGGGGAACCCCGATCGAGGGTGCCCCGCTGTGTGAAACCCCCCCAGAAAGCCCCTAAAATGTTACCTTATCGGCGAAGGACAAGCGACGGATAAGCCATTCACAAACGGCCGGCGCGGGTGCGCGCCCTGCTAGAGGGACGCACGGGAGGCGGCGGCTTATTCGTCTCTGATAAGGTAAGTTTTTAGGGGCTTTCACACAGTTGGGCATCCCGATTCCGGATGCCCTGCGGGGAGGGAGCTGATCAGGGGTGGGTGTTGGTCCACTTTAAAAGGGTAAGTAATGTTTTGCCTGTTGCAGGACTACAACAGTACACCCGCCATCTAGTCCCCCTAATCCCATGGCAACTAGTATTTTAATAAAAATTAATAAAATTACGCACTTACCAATATCAGCCACTAGACATCCCGGCTCCTGAGCTAACAAGAACTCTTGTACTTTTGGCCAGGCCTTGTAACGTTTGTCATTGAAGTAAGGAGCAATCTTCTCGTAGACATTATGAACATGCTGCTTTTCTAGGTGATTTGCTTCCTTTTCCATATCACGTCTCATGCCACCAGATGAAATAGCCTGAAGCATCATAGTATATTCTAATGAATTATAGGCCGAGTAGTTACCATTTAGGATGTATAAATAAGTATAATCTAATCACATAACATAGTGTATATTTTAAACCGTGTTTTCTTTTTCTTAAAACATCCTCCGGACAGCATACACATGACACCTCGTGTCTCCACCCCTTGAGATGGAACACCTGACCAGCAGATTAGCATAAAACTTTGACTCCTCCTCCCAGTTGTTTTTGTGTTCCTCCTTGGGATAGGAGCCAGACCACTAGCTCCTGAACCAGATTGGTTTAGGCAAGTAGCCGGCTCTATAGGTTTGGACAGGCAGGCCCATTTCCCGGTCCTGGAGGCAAACTACCAGGGGCCCAGGATTCCCCTCTCTTACAAAGGATGAGTTTTCAGGAGAAAGCTGGGATGGCAGGGTACCATTTTTATGCCTCCCCTTCTAGTGTTACCTTCCCTCCATAGTGTCTTCCCTAGCGTTTGGTGTTTTTTCATGTAAAAGAAGCACAGATTGCCTTTTTTGTAGAGGGAAGGTTGCTTTCACCCCCGACATGCTCTGCTTATTCCGGGTCGAGCCCCCCGGCCGTGCGGCTGTCACTGCAGGTGGTTGTTAAGGCCGCTGATGCTGCAATTGGGTAGGGAGTGAGGAGGGGGGTGAGTACGGCAGTTTTTTTTCCTAGACGAAGCTGGATTTTATTATCTTTATGGTTCATGTTTTGAAGACAGATGCCGTGTCTGGGCTTCTGTGGTCTCATTGATTGGAAGTTCTGCAGGTGATCAGACACAGCGCTGTACTGATTACAGGCCTGATTGCACCTGTTCAAGGCCTGGCTCGGTTACACCTTGAAGTGAGTTTTACAACAGACTAAGCAATTTAGTAACCTGGCTTAATGCAGGGATGGTAAATCATTATTGTGAGAGAGGTTGCTATTCGATGATTGCAAGTTTTTTGCATCATGCCATATTGCTGTACTATATATAATATGCTGCTCAATTTCTGCTAACGCTCGGGTTCCTTTATTAAAGCGGACCTGCATGCCCTTGTTACTTTCTGCTTGGAAGGGTCCTGGTTCATTTGAAATGCTTTCCTTCTGTACAACTTTTTCCTCATGCAGAAAGGATGATTTGCAGGAACTCCCATTTAGTGAAGTCAGGCAGTCCTTGCACACACATACAGAGGCTACATTGCTTCCATGGGAAGATATGCTTCATTCCTGGGTGCAGCAACTTCCTGCCCCCAACAGGCTGCCATGATTGACCTTTCATTTCCTATTTAGGATCCGTCTAAAAGATGTTTTAATGGCAGGTCCAATTTTAGAATGAAGCTGACTAGTATTATCCAACTTTTCCTATTGTTATAGGTGTAAGGTACGGATGTTTAGCATTTCACTTTGCTCTTTTATGGCCATCATTTTCTGTGGTGCTTTACCAGGTAGGTTTACAGACAAGGTAAAACATATAATACAGAGACTAGAGGTTACTAGATTTAAACCAAGTGTTGTGAGTACAGGAGACAAAAAGATAAGAGAGCCTTGTCCTTGTGTGTCTATCTCAAATCTCTGTAGAATACACAGTGCTAATAGCGGTTATATATATTTCTCTTTTTTTGTAGCACTTCTGGCTTGTATACAAGATGAATAGTGTATTGCTTGTGTGCTCATGCAGCTTCTACCTGGTACAGCACCATATTACTTAAAAAAAGGGCACACTCTAATAAGGGACTTAGTGTTGATCTTTACTTAAATAGGTTAGATCCGGCTTTACATTTAAACCAGAACAAAAGCCTGGCTTAGGGGAAAAAGAAAACTTCCAGAAACTAACTTACCCTATCCTATACTATAGCATTATCAGCACTTATTTTGTAATTTGTGACTGTTGGTCCACTTTAAGTCTTTGTTTTTTCCTGTCCTGGGCAGATGAAGACTCGACAGTTCTTATAACCTACATATGTTCTTAAGCTGTAAAGCAGGTTATATATGCAGCAGTTCAGGTGGGGTACAGGTAAAGCATCAGTCCTGTTAGAAGACCTTAGGTACCACCAGTGTTACATTAACCCCTGATTTAGGGCGTTCCTATGGTAATGCTGGTAGTTCATTCTATTTTTGTTATTCAGTCAGGATGATCTGGTTTGGTCTGCACCTGATTTAAGGGGAATTCAGTTTTTTTTGTGTCCCCCCCCCCCCCCCCCCCTTATAAAAAGGGAATTTGTATTTCACTTTAATTTGCCTTTTTTGGTGCTCCCACCATTTTATAAGAAGCCTTTTTACTCAGACAAGCTTCCGAGGGTTACCGATATATGGAATGTTATCTGGTGTCCCTTTTATGATCTTTGGAGGGTAGGTAACTTTTGAGTTGTCGCAATGGCATTATTCTGGTTATTCGTGGCTGTAGTATCTTACTGTGCATCAACAAGGCAAGGATAAGATTATCCATCTGGTTCTTCCGGTTTGTCTGTCTTGCCTTTGGCCTGGCATCAGCTCCCAGGCTCTTCGCCAAGGTTCTGGTTGATCCTCTGGCATATTTTAGGCATAGAGGGATCAGGAGCATTGCTGATTTGGACTATCTGCTACACTTTGTCCTAAGCCGAGATAAACTATTTCAAGATCCTTATGTAACAAGGCCTTACAGGATCAGTCCTTTGAGGGGCTGTTGCTCCGTCTAGGGTGGGTCCTGAATTATGAGAATCCAGTATAGTTCAATCTCAGGTCACGACTTATATAGGGTTTGAGATCTATTCAGTCTTTCAGAATATAGTCTTCCCTCCAGGAAGCAGTTCAGTCTTTGTGCACCAGTCGGGCGGCCCCAGTGCGTCAGGCCATGAGAGTCTTGGAACTTTTTTGACCCCCAGCCTTTCCAGCACTAAGGTGAGGTCACCTACTGTCAGGGTCTCTCCAGCCTCATATCTTGAGCACCTGGGACAAACCTTGGTGAAGAGGTCTCTGGAATAGTGGGTGTGCGAGGACAGATTTTGTCGACAGACTGTCTTGGAGAGATCCCATGGACTATATTGTCACAACAGTTGCCTCCTCCTAAATTTCGGGAGCCCGTTGTGGGGCTTTGACTATACATAATAGATGGTCCAAAAAAGCTCGTCCGTCTTCCTCAAGCCTAAGGGAACTTTTAGCAGTTAAAGAAGCTATCCATATGAGGAGGGCCAGAATCGATTGTCGGAAGCAGAATGGTCTCTGAACCAGGCAATGTTTGATCAAATGTGTGCCCTGAGGGGGTCCCTGGAAGTGGATGTCTTTGTTTCAGGGTAGAATCGCAAAACTGAAGTTTTTTCTCTAAATCCCCCTGACCTGGTTTGGGAGTAGATGCTGTGGCACTCAGGTGGCCATTCAAGCTGGTTTTCATGTTTCTTCCATTTAAGATGCTTCCTCAAGTATTAAACAAATTAGCCAGTCAGCCAGCCACATGTCTGCTTCTGGCTCCCTGGTTGCCCAAGAGAACATGGTTCTCAACTCTGGTAACTCTGCCCATACAGGAGCCTTGGAGGCTTTCAGCAAGGTCAGATCTGCTATCCCAGGGACCAGTGCTTTGCTTGGATCCCCAAAAGCAGTGTTCGACCCTGAATTCACCTTGCTTCTTAAAAAGGGGTTTTCAAATAGGGCTATCAAGAAGACCCTTCTCTCAAGTAGGTAAAAGGTGACCAGGAAAAGTTATTTGAAGGTCTGAAAGATCCTTGAGATATGGAAGATTCAGAATAAGCCTGCATCTAACCTTTTCAGATGCCCTCGATTTTCTCCAAAGGGGAGTTAATCTGGGTCTCATTATCAGTACTCTAAAAGTACAGCTGGAAGGTCTGTCAGTTTTCTTGGATAAAAGATTATCATCATCTTTGTTGCTGGTCAGACGAGTTCTTCTAGCTGTAGGGTGATCTAAGCTGGTCTGCATGAAGATAGCTCTTCAATGGGACCTAGTTAAAGCCCTGACAGCAAAGACAGCTCATGTTTTTGAACCAATTAAGGACTCTCCTATTGACTTCCTCACTTGGAAGGTTCTACTTTGGGGGGCTATTACCTTGGTATGCAGTCGGTGATATTCAAGCGTTATCCTGTCATCACCCCTCTCTTTAGTTTTTTTCAGGATCAGGTAGTATTAAGAGTGGGCCCCTTCTACTTTCAAAGATATCTTCTGACTTTTATAGAACTCAGGAGATGGTTCTTCCATCTGCAGACAGTAAAGATTCTTTGATAAATCCTTAAATGTCATAAGGGCTTCTGGGATACCTTCATCAAACCTAAGGATTGGAGGAAGGTAGATTCAGGTCCAAGAAAGGGCCATTAAATATCCAAACCAACTTTGGCCCGTTGGATGTAGAGCGCTATCAGTATTGGATTCCAGGTTCCAGGGAAGATTACAGTTCACCCAACAAGGTGTGTCTCAGGATTACAGGATCATTCCTTTGGCAAATGTGTGTTTGCCCATGAGCTGTATTCCCCACCCAATAGAGGTAGATTTCGGTTATTTCTCATGTGTATGTTGTCCGGAGGATGTTTTGAGAAAACCTAAAAAGTTAACTACCTGGTAACTTCTTTTCTAAACATCCGAACGGGCAGCATACAGGGATTTCCCTCCTTTATGATAGCATTGAATGTATTTCATGTTGATTTAACCAGTTCTATTTTTGGTCTGTCTTTTTCAGATCTCTACAACAACTGGGGATTGGGAGGATGAGTCAAAGTTATGCTATTCTGGTGGTCAGGTGTTCCATCTCAAGGGGTGGAGACACGAGGTGTCATGTGTATGCTGCCCATTCGGATGTTTAGAAAAGAAGAAGTTACTAGGTAACTAACTTAAGTTTTTGTTTTTTTTTTTAAATAACCAACTTTACTGCTGAAAATTCAGTTATCAAGTATTTATTAATAATCTTAAAAATAAAACTTCCCCTTTGTCAGGTTTTTGGTGTTTTGCCTTATTGTTTTCCTCTTCTAGGATGTAAAATAAACCACATGCTTAAAGTGGACCAAAACCCACAGAGATTGGCCTAGAAATCAATAAGATTCCTGGGCAGATTGATTCCCTTCCCCCAGGGCATCTACAATTGGGATGCCCCATGTATGAAATCCCCCAGGTCGCCCATAAACTTACCTTCTTTCCAACAGGGCACACACGAGCAGCAGCCACATCCCCACTATCAGGACGCATGCCCGCGCCAGGCATTTGTAAGTGGCCGGTGCAGGCACACTCCCTGTTAGAGGGTAGGCGGGATGCAGCCACCAGCGCGCTTGCATCGGATCCGAGCATGCTGAATGGATGAGAGGCTGCACAAATGCCGTAGGACCGTAAGCCCGGAGACTAACTCCTTCAGGATTATATATGCTGCAAGTATTTATTTTGTGAGGTTAAAGGGGAGGATTTTCTGGGTTCCCACTCCTGGGTTCTTTCCCTAAGACTCCAGGGTCGGGCTTCCCAGGAAAGGGATAGAGGATCAGCTTACCTTATCGCTGCTCTCAGGCTGCCATTCTCCAGCAGTCTCGGTTTGTGAAGCTGCTGTTGTGGGTGCTGCACTCTGTTTTCTGGCTGCCAGGTGGGAGTGGCCTCTGTACAGCCAGTGCCCATTGAAAATAATGGGTGTATCCGTACTCCAGTAGCTTCCGTGCATGAGGATGCTTATTGATTTCAATGGGAGCTGGGCAATACACAGGCCACACCCACCAGCCAGACCGGAAGTGCAGCTCCCTGCTTTAAAAAATGGGGCTGCAGATCAGTGGCAATAAGGCAAATTTTCTAGTCCTGTGGCTGCCTAGAAATAGACTTTTCCTTTAATGTCTGCTTGTTTTGCCAGACACTGGCAAACACCAGCACCCTTACACATTCACATAATGTCTAGTGCACTTGTGTAATGCAGTTATGTCCTAATTTGGGTTCATAAAAGAGAGGATTCTTGATTAGTCGCGTTGGTAATTTGTGATGAGAAGATGTATGCTGCCCAGAATCCAGCTCAACTCGAATGGATTGACTAAATTTAATATCTGGTAATGTATGCTGTTTTATAGGGTAAGGGTACCTGCTTTATATAAAGCAAAAGCAATTCTTTCACAAGGGTAGAAAGAGGTCTTTCATGAAAGGCTAGTGAACCTTTGGAATGGCCAAACCAGTAAGGTAGAAAATAAAAAAACAGATGGACCAAAACCCAGGATTTTGACTATGCCGGGTTTTGATCCACTCCCCCGGCACACCCCCACTGTGTGAAACACCCCCGATCGCCGCAGCCAATTCACCAAGGTCCTATTAATAATAATATTTATTTATATAGCGCCATCAACTTCCGTAGCGCTTTACAAGGTATGAATACAGACAGGGTAAAACATATAGTACAGAGAATACAAAATTATATGCCACAGGTTAAAACCAAGTGTTGTAAGCACAGGAGACAATAGGTAGGAGTGCCCTGCCCTTGCGAGCTTACAGTCTAAAGTCCTATGGCGCATACGCGGCTGCTCGTCCAATCAGCGCGCTCGGAGCTATAGGCTTTCTAAGTGACGTCTAAGCTCAGTGGCTCCGAGCACGCTGACGAGTGCATCTCGCACTTCCCTCTAACAGGGAGCGCGCCTGTGCCAGCATGGGCATGCGCCCTGCTAAAGGGATAGTGGGGATGCGGCCGCGGCCTGAGCATGTGCCATTGGACTGGGATTAAGGTATGTGTAGCGGCCAACCTGGGGAGTTTCACACAGCGGGGCATCCCGATTTGTTTAGATTTTGGTACTTTCTATAGAGATAATTGTGAATAGACATCGCAAACCTGAAATCAAAACAGGTGATGGGGGCACAGTGGGCATCAGGGCTAGGCCGGCTGGATTTCTGGGTGTTTTTTTTAGATATGCTTGTAAAGGGATGACCCATTCCAAACAATACCTAAAGTCATAAAGGAAAAATGTCTGTTTTTCCCCACCTCCTGGAAACCAAAATTGAGATGCCAATCTGCTTGATACTGCTAGGAAGCCCAAGAAGAATGCTCTTTGTTTTACATCATATTTATCATCATATTCATGTGTTAACTTTCCATATCTCCACCATGATCAATAGATTTGGCCTCCTAAGAATCAATTGGCTGCCAGTGATCATGTCAGACACAAGACTTCAGGAGGGAAAACTGGTTGAGTAGAAAATTCTATATGCATTGCTGTAAACAGGTTTCCCAAATCATTGTGCCTACGAGGCGGGAAATGCAGCCACTGTGGAAGAAGAAGCCTAGAATTCCCCAAAACGGGTGGGGGGGGGGGGGGCAAACAAGCAGGGCACCCGTGACTATGGGGCTCTGTGCGATGGCCCACCCCAAGAGCCAGCCATGGGCTTAGTGTTGGGTTAATCACCAACATCATTTTTGGACCAGAGACATCCAAGTTGTAAGATTATGTTCAGGGGCAGGGCAAAACCTACTTACAGAGGTGTAGCATAGAATGCTGTGAACATTTGTTCCTTAAAGTGGACCAAAACCCAGGATTTTGACTATCCTTGGTTTTGGTCCTTCTCCCAAGGTGCTATGTGAAACTCCACATGCGCGGACGCTCGTCCAATCAGCGCGCTTGGAGCCGCTGAGCTATGGACATCTAAGCCAACATCTTAGCACAGCAGCTCTGAGCGCGCTGGCAGCCACATCCCCCGCCTCCCTCTAACAGGGAGCGTGCCCACACCAGACAATCACAAATGGCCAGCAGGCACATGCTCCCTGCTAGAGGGATAGCAGAGGTTGCGGCCCGCGAATGCGTCATTGGACCAGGAAGTAAGGTAAGTGTAGCAGGTGACCTGGGGGGTTTCACACAGCGGGGCATCCTGATTTTGGATGCCCCGGGGGGGGGGAAGAAATGGAGCAGGATCAGCCCGGGAATCTATAAGATTCCCGGGCTGATCCTGCCCAGTTTTGGTCTACTTTAAAAACCACACCATTTATCCTGTTAAATTGTCAGTTTAATCAGGTGTCCCACTTTGAATTCCCCCAAAAATGATCAGTTTATGATAACCTAAGTGGAATATTAACAAAGAGGGGCTCCCCGACTTCATGGGCCCCAATATGGTTGCAACTCCTGTAGTTGACTAACTTGATAGACCTATGTCATCTTTTCAGAGCAAAAGGGGGTATTCAGAGATTAGGTATAATGGAGGGTATTACCTGGATGAGGATTACCTGGCGTAGTGAACGATGATCAGCTTCTGTGTCCTGCTGGGGATGTGCACATGTCGCCTGCTCAGGTTACCGGATGAAAACAAACACACAAGAACAAAAGGAAGCTGTATTCCACCTGAATGAAAGTTTTGTTACACCTGCCAGTGAGGGGCGGAGCTTTCACAGGTGTGCAGCCAATGGCAGGCTGTCCGGCCTCCGTCTCTCACACTGATGATTTTTTTACCAGCAGTTTAACCCTGTGTTTGGTGAAGCTGTGTACAGGCATACAGCAAACATATAATTGCTCACCCTGTGCACACTCTCTGTTTCTGCTGCCACTAATAGGATGGTCTTTATCACTGGCGGAAGGGGACAGCTGCTGCTTTTGTGTGCAGACATTGAATGTTTCCTATTGGACAGATCTCTGTCATTTAAAGTGGACCAACACCCAGGATTTTGACTATCCTGGGTTTTGGTCCACTTCAGGGGGCAGCCCCGCTGTGTAAAACCCCCCAGAAAGCCCCCAAAACTCACCTCACCACGCTCCCACGTAGCCACGGACAAGCGGGTGACAGCGGCGGACAAGCAGTCCTTGTGGGTGAGTCTCTAGCTGTTGCTTAGGGTCTTTTTGTCCAACTTTTGCCACAGGCTTGTGACCAAGGTTTCTGATTTAGGTTTCTGACATAGAATGTTCCTTAGCATTTAGGTATTATTAGCTACATTTCGGAGGGAAAAGCTTCATCCCCCCTCCCTCTGACCCCACCTGGTGAGGACATTTCTCTCCCAGGTCCCTTATCTCAGTTTTGGTTTTATGGTGGGTCCAGAGACAGCACATCCTGCTGCTACAAAGGCTTCAAAGAAGGAAGTACCACAAACAGAACCCCCCATAAAACTGGAATACACAGTTTACCCCTCACCCAGGTCTTGGACTATACATTATACACAAATACAGTCATAATACACATGCTTATTCTATAATCAGGCCTTGGGCCTGACAAAACCCTTTTAGAATTTGTCGGATTCCCTGGTTCACCAGGTAAACCGATCTGCTAATCACACAGCGCACAAGCGGGCCGCAGTGACATCACCAGAATCCCTCGGACTGCTGTGCACTCTATTTGAAAAGAGGAATGCCCCCAGTGTTCTGTGCTGGGCTCTGTGAATTAAAGCGGACCAAAACCCACCAAACTTGTGAAATCATTTTGACCAAAGCCACGCTCTGTAGGATTGCAGGGGATTAGTCATTACATAAGTGTGGCAAAATGGAGGAGATGGAGCTTTACAGCTAAAAAGTTACAATTCATGGGGGAAGCAATTCAGCGGATGCTAGTTAAAAATGTGGGTTTTGGTCTGCTTTAACAGCATTCTATATCATTCAGTTATATGCAGCGCATAGAACGCTGATTGGATGAGAGCCTGCACATGTGCTGTGGGATCACCCATGAGGCGAGTATACTAGGTGAAGGAAGGATTTCACACATTAGGCTCCTTCAAAAGGTATTAAATGAAAGTGGATGTTCGGTCTGTTTTTACCATCCGCCCCTCGGCCTGCCTCCCTCCCCTGGCAGAACTTGGGGGTTACACCAAACAAAACCAAAAAAGCTTACATCACCCAGGATGCAGTGCTGCCATCGGTGCGGTGGCACCTTATTGACTGCCTGCTGCCACGTGGGTGGCAGGGAACTTGGAAGTGGTGAGTATTGGGTTGTAGGGATCAAGGCTGCAGTGCTGAGAGAAGCTGCAGGGCATCCCTAATGGGGAGATCAAGTTTAATTTGAATATAGGTCTTTTTTAGCTGCTATGTCAGTTAGGGTATTATGAAGGGTTTTGGCTTGTATTGGACCATGAGTGAATGTAAATTTCCAACATGACCAATCACCCATTTCATAGCTATGGCTGAATGATAGTTCGCTACATTTCCCTAAATTAAAAAAATATGATTTAAAGCAGAACTACACCTTGGAAGGGGCTAGACAGAAGCCTGTCCATGTGAGACAAGCTTCCATCCTGCATTTACTGCCACTCTGGAAGATTAAACCCACCTCTGTCTTCCAAGCTGCAGGACTGGAAACTGCAGCAGTCAAATCAAGGTCTGAATGTGGGTAATAAAAGCAGCAGCCCAGTTTGCTCCAAAGCAGAGTGCCCCACCGGGCATTGTTCTGGGTCTGCCTATGGCTAGTACACCCCTGACCTCACCTCACCACAGTGCATGTGCATGCTTTTCTCCAATCTGCTTTTTGTACCATGTATGTTAATGAAAGGCACAGAAAGCTAAATGGAGATGGAACAACAGATATCATCGCAGCCGCTTCCCTTTGTCGCTTTGTCGTATCCATTGGGATGTTGGGATGCAGCATCCCAGCCACCTGCTCCTCAGCATGTGTAAATTTAAGGGTTTTGGGAATCCATCCCCAGTTTGCAACCTACAAAAATAAAAAAAAAATAAAATGTTGAGAGTGCTAGAATGTACGATGCCAAAATAATCCTCTGCTCACCCATCAGCCCGTTTGGCGCTGATTTTCCTCCGGACAACTGTTTTGAGATTGTCCCATTTCTTTTTGGCCTGCTCAGCATCCTTTGGCTCAGGCCCCGTAATGCCACATTGTGGGCAATATCTGCCCACATCTGCTCCCGCAATGGTTTTGACGTAGAGCGGGACCATGACTCAGCCAGGCAGTTATAATTTGCCAAAATACCATCCAGCAGGACCTTTAGCTGGGCATCTTTAATCCTGCCACTCGGCTTGCCCCTGGTCATTTTGCAACCAGTCTGGTTGGCCGATGCTGGGGTCTACTGGGTGGTGTGTTGGAGGGGGAGCCACAGGAGTCTGCACAGAGCTCCCGTGTTCTGATCAGTGGGTGTAATGTAGTGGCCTGTGCTGGGAGCCTCTGGGTGTGGGTCTCCCGCTGCTGCTGCCTCACACTGCTATGGGTAAAAAAAGAAAACGGCCAACAATGATCGATTAGGAACAAGGCCCCTGACAGAAACATGGGATAAGTAAGCATGCCTTAACCCTTTGCCTGGACAGTCCCTTGACTAATGTTACAAGGTAGTAAGGGAGGCATCAGGGGATTGCCTGTGGGAGGAACGGTGGGGCCTTGGGCTGTGGTACCTTGCTCGGGTGCTGTGGATACCTTGGCCATATCTGTGTGGCAAGAAAATCTGAGCCTCAGCTGTGTTCTTTTATATCTAATTGAGTGGGAAATTGTGGGGGAAACAATTTGTTTATTAACAGGCCATCACAGGTGCCAGCAACCTGTAGGCTACATGGGCATATGGACGCAAGCACACTTCCGGGGACTGCCAGAGGTGTGTCATGCAGAGGATATCCCCAGCTCCAAGATGGCACCCAACGTATTAATCTGTGAGCAGCAGGAGAAAATTATGATGGTAGGGCACACTTTTATGCCAATCACCTGCACATGTGCCACATTACACTCCTGCCAAGGTGCAAATAGTTGACAGAGTGGCCACAAAATTCAAGTGAAGGCACATGGCGCCACAGTAATGGAGGAGGCCTGGCCTTCCAACGTTATTGGCCCACAGTACTTTGCTGCAACTATCATTGGATCACTCTGGCATGTTTGTATGCGACGCATAGTCATATATATTTGACATTTCTATGCAATCTGCTACTATTGTGTGTGGCTTCTGCTTGTTGCTGGTCGTGGTCAGTGCGCACTATCCGTCAGTAGGAGTGGAGTGGAGAGTTAGGCGCCTTTTGGCCTAAGTGCATCTGCGCTCCCACTACTCTGGGATGGGAGAGCTGGATTAGGTAGCATTGGCATACACTAGTGTATATGAGGCTTGGGTGCTTGGACTGTCCCAGAAAAACAGGGCACGGGCGTGCATGTGGAGCTAAAGGAGACCAAAACAGAGGACATAAGTTAACAATACACATCTGTTTATTCTTTGCAGACTTTCATGGAGCATAAGTATGATTTCATGTCCAACACAAATGAAAAGAGGACACAATATTATATTTTCTTATGTAGCTGAGGAATTGGGAAGTACTTCAACCTCACTGCCATTATGTGACAGTTTAGTTGTAACTGAATGGGCTGTTTTGGGGTATAGGATTAATTAGTGGCTAGTTGCATTCTATTACTGAATATACAATTTCGATGCTAGCAATAAGTGCAATATTTGGAGTCATTAAAGGATTTGCTCTTTTGTACATATGGGGTTGCACTAGATGTCATTCTATGTTTGCATTTCATATGTGGCGCACATTACTGATACTGAGCACACCTTGTTGGAACTAAAAGCTGCATTTCCTGAGTGAAACGGTGCTGAATTTGCAGTGTTTAAAGCTGTAATCTCAAGTCACTCTGGTAAGAGCAAATTGGTGTGGTGGTGGTTGTCACATCATATGTAATTTGGAATGTGCACGCGCCGTGGGATTCTTTTGAAAACCTGATCCCTGTTTTGATTTGAAAAGCAAAGTGCATTGTGCACGGGACAGAAACATGGGATAAGTAAGCATGCCTTAACCCTTTGCCTGGACAGTCCCTTGACTAATGTTACTCAGTGTTTATTAGGTTGTATGCAAACATTTAATAGCCTTCTTGTGCCACACCACTGGACGGATTTAGGTATAAGGAACCTGCTGTTAAAAATTTGAATCCCACCTCTGAACAACTGACATTGTAAGTGAAAAGTTAGTGTGACATGCACAACATCCTGTAGCACAATGAGAAGTGCTTCTCGGAACTGAATTATCGTATTTGTTTTCTGCATAATAACACTACCGGTAGTGTGCTTCCTGTTAATTGCCCCCAAGCAGATAGAGAACTGCTATACCTTCCAAAATTGAGTGAACGCAGGATCCTTTAATGAGCATGAGACACAGACAGGTCAATTTTGCTTATGTTTGCCAAGCTCAAATGTAAAATGAAAGGGAAATGTAAAACACTATTGAACATCAAGTCAGTAGGGGAATGGCAGAGTGGTGCAAACAGCAGAAAAGGTAAGCCAATTTGTGTTAATGCAGTAGAACCGATGTTAGGACTGGCAAAGACTGGGTTTTGAAGCAGCGACCGGCCAGCCTTCATCACTCTGAAGCCACTGCTCTCACCACTATGCTATCTGCTGTGGCGGGGTTGCTGTTCGTCTGCTGGAGTGGTATGGTTCTTCCCTGGGTCCTAGAGCCACATGGTTTGACCTCATCTGGCATTAATCATACTGTTGAGGTTCCTATAATTGCATGTGCTTGGCTCTGCCCCATGGTTGAATCATTGCATTGTCTCTTTGTAGCCTAGCTCTGCTCTCCAACCTCCGTGTCCTTCAGGCCTTCCTTAGTTTATGTCTCGTTTGTTCTGTGGCTCACAGCCCTTCATAGTTGTGTCTCTGTCTGTATTGGGGCTTACTGCCCTTCATAGTTTCTGTCTCCGTCTGTACTGGGGCTTGCTGCCCTTCATAGTTTGTGTTTCTATCTTTACTGGGGCTTACTGCCCTTCATAGTTTCTTTCTTTGTCTTTGCTGTCTGTGCTGGGTCTTGTGGTTCACCATAGTTTTGCCTTTGTCTGTATTGGGGCCTGCGGCCCTTCCAGTGTCTAGCCATCTGTCTTAGGCCTACAGCCCTTTGTTGTAGGTTAGTCTGCAATGAGACCCAGCTCCACCACAGCCTGCTCTGGCATAGCCGGAACTCGGACCCAGATCCGTCATAGCCGGCAATCGGGCCCAGCTCCATCATTGCCGGCACTTGGGCCCAGCTCTGCCACAGCTTGCACTGGGGCCTGTCTCTTGTGGAGCAGGTGAGTTGTCTGTTCTATGTCCTTCAGCTCCCAGTCAGCCGCCTACCTTCCTTTGTCCCCAGACAGTGACCCCTGATTATGGTTTCCAGGGAAGAGTTAATTGCCTCCATGTCTCGGATTCCGATTCCTACACCAGGAATTCGCAACACACCCTGAATGCCCAGTGATGTTATTTGCCTGGGCGTGACAGAATGATCCAACCCATCCATACCTGGATTTCTGGTATACGCAAGTCTGGTCTAAGCCCCAAGATGTCGACAAGTGCATATGTTTCTTCAGGCTGCCTTGAAGTTAGTGCAGGAGCCTTACATCCGGCAGACTTCCATTACAACCTGGAGTGTCAGGTGGCTTATTTATGTATTCCTGAAGGTGACCTTTATCTGAATGCAGTTTTTTTCAGCCCAGAAATCAGAAACTTCAGCTGAGCCTAATTCCTCTGTGTCTGGTGTAGAGAATGACGGTGAGTCAGATGCCCGGACTGATGTGTCTGAGGTAGAGAATAGGGATGAGCGCATGCCTAAACCTGTCTGTGACTCAATGTCTGTCTTTGAGCTTGATTCAATGTCTGACTGCGACCCTAACCCAAAGTCCGTCTTTGAGTCTGACTCAATGTCTGCCTATGACCCTCAACCAGTGACAATCTGTGAGCCCAAACCTTGACCCCGTCGAGTCTGTGCACTTTGTCGAGTCTGGGCCCTCTGTCGAGTCTGAGTTTGGTTCGCCTGAGTTTGGTTCATCTGAGGTAGTAGTACCTGAGTTTGGTTCACCTGAGGTGGATGTGCCTGCTTTGCCCAAGCCTCTAATGCCAGTGCCTGCCTTGCCCGCGCCTCTAATACCAGTGCCTGCCTTGCCTGAGCCTCTAATGCCAGTGCCTGTCTCGTCCGAGCCTCTAATACCAGTGCCTGCCTCACCTGAGCTTCTAATGCCAGTGCTTACCTCACCCAGCCCAGTTGTTGCCTCCTCTCAGGCGTGACCAGTTGTTGCCTCCACTTCGATATGTCCAGATATTTGCCTCTGCTCCGGTGTGCCCAGTTGTCGCCTCCGCTCCGTTGTGCCCAGTTGTTGCCTCTGCTCCGGCGTGCCCAGTTGTTGCCTCCACTCCGGCGTGCTCAGTTGTTTCTGTCCTTGCATGCCCTGCTGAAAAACTGGGTGGATTACGGGCTCTTCGAGTACTGGCCTCCACTCCAGCATGCTCAGTTGTTTCTGTCCCTGCATGCCCTGCATTGCGATCATAGTCAGCTCTGGGGCCCAGCTCCGCCACAGCCGGCTCTGTGGCCCAGCCCTGTCACAGGCGGCTCGGGGGCCCAGCCCTTCCACAGGCTGCTCTGGGGCCCAGCTTTGCTGATGGCGGATCTGGGCCCAGCTCAGTTTTTTTTGTGTCTTGTGTATGTCTACTCTGTTTCCCCTTTCCAAGTCTGGGACCACCAAGGTACTACCTGGTGCCTTCCTCACCTTTAGGGTCTCTGCTAAAGAACTGGGTGGATTTCAGGCTCTCCGAGTACCGGACTCCCCACGTCCTGGGTGGTCGGCAGCTTGCCTTTTGTGAACACTGCTTAGGAGGTACAAGTGTAGTTGGGAAGTAGCAAAACTGAAAGATGACATAGTTTTGAAAGGATGATCACACCAGATGGACTCTGGCCATTCCAGCAAGCTACAAATAGCCAAAGAGAACACTAAAAATACTTCATTAAACACACATTGACAGATGGCTTTTCATGTTGTACCCTAGTAAATGAGCAACACCACAACGTCACATTTTTATCTCAGATCGCAAGGTTATCTGAGCTAAACTGGAAAGGGTAAGATAATAAGTCATTTTATTTTAGTTTTAAAAACAATTAACATTAGTGATGAGAACCCAGCAGTAGCGTAACTAAATATGATAGGGGCCCTGGTAAAAACATAAAATGGGGCCCCATCATGGCTCATTCAGTGCCAATCTTCCTGCCATTTTAGATAGAAGACAACTAAAGACCAAAGACTAAAGACAAATTGTGCTTCTTTTTTCTGTACATGATGCCATGAGATCACAAATATGGAGGAGCCACAGTGATGGGGCCCACAAACCTAATGGTCCCCGGTGAGGTTGCTTCTTTTGTACTCCCTATAGCTACACCTGTATAGCTGTACAGGGCTGGAATAAGTATGGTGGAGGCCCTTACACCTACCCACCTACACCTGGAGGCAACAGGTGCATAGTGACATTCATAGATGACTATTCAAGATACACAGTCACTCACCTAATGCAACACAAGAGTGATATCTTGACAAATTGAAGCATTATTTAGTAAAGTCAAGTAACACATTTCAGAGGAAACCTCTCATACTTTGGAGAGACAATGGAGGTGAATTCACAGAACACAAAATACAAGATTACTTAAAGCTGAATGGAATAGAGCATCAAAAGACAGTCCCATGAAAACCAGAGCAAAAAGGGGTAGCTGAACAAAAGAACAGAACTCTGACTGAAATGATCAGATGTATGCTGACAGACTTTGGACTACCACAAAGATCCTGGGTTGAGGAAGCAATGACAGCCACTTATTTGCAGAACAGACTCTTTTCTAAAACAGTGGAGAAAACTCCATATGAACTGTAGCATAATGAGAAACCAGAGTTTTAGGATGCAAAGCGTTCGTATACATTCCATAATAAAAACTCCAAAACAGTGATAATGTTAAAAGTTTTAGAATCCTAAATCCCAAAACAAACAAGGTTACCATCAGTAACAGCATAACTTTTGTTGAAGATTTGAGAGACAATAGGCTTGATTCAGAGGCACATTCGTCTGGACTTCCGTAGCTGTCTGTGAAAGTTTTTGTGTGTGTTAGTCATTTTTTTTGCTTTTTTCGTTCATTTTCCATTCGTACGAACGTTCGGGCTAATGCGTATATGCGCTTTCGAAGAACAAAACTAAATGGGATCATTTGCTTTAGTTCGGATCATTTTCCCATCAAAATCTTTGCGTTCATTCAGATAACTTACGTTGTTGGGATGGGCTTGCGTCTGATTCAGAGAGCTGATTGCTGAGGGACCACCACCCTATTAAACCACTTCATTTGCGATCCACTTACGGGACCTTTGAGGCCTCGGATTGCTATTGTTGAACATGTTTTGCGGCTATGTGGAGGAGTCTGCGCGCCTTTAGCTCCAAGGCATTGTATGTATCAGCATGGCCGAGGCCATAAATTGTATAGCAATGCATACCTGAATCAATACATTTCATGTATGCCTTATAGAAGCATTTTAATGCTGACCTTAATTAGTCCTTAGCATGTAAACCTTTATTTTCCCACACATCCGTATAATTGCTATATTTTTTTAGACGTATGTCCTTTGTGGATTATATTTGGATTGTTGAACTTGAATCTTAATTTGTTGTAGGAGTTATTGTTTTAGTTGGTTACCTTTGCTTTGTGTAATTATTTTATATTTGGTTGCAGGAACCGCAAGATGTGCCACTCGCATAACATACAAGCAGTGTTTGTGTAAGGGGGTGCTGGACACCCTTCTCTCTTAAGCCAGGTAATCCCCAATCTCCACCGCCTCTTCTGCCTTTAGACAAGTCCCCGCTCGCTGGAGACGCGGATTGTGCCTCTCCAGACTCGGTTACCCCCAGGTCTTACTTGGCGCAAAGATTACTGGCTTAAGGTGGAGATGGATGAACAGCAGGGTATCCCGAAGAAGTCCAAAACAAGCCGAGGTCAAAACCAGAAGAGCTCCGAAACGCGGTATCAGAAGGATCAGGATCAGTAGTGTTACTGAAGTAAAAATGTCAATGCATACTCACTGAAGTTGCTCTTAAAGTGGAGCGTAACCTCGGATTTTGGCTATCCTGGGTTTTGTTCTGTGCACCAGGGACACCATAAATTGGCATGCCATGTTGTGTGAAACCCCCCAGATCGCCCAGTACAACTCACCTCTTCCCAGTCCACCAGTGCATGTGCAGGCTCTTGTCTGTGACTATGTAATTCGGCAAACTGCTTGGATAGGTTTCATTGGGGAGCGAGAGTGGCTGCATCCTCAGTGGGGTGTGCGCTCCTGTCCTCAGCGTAACTGAATGAATGTGGCAGGAGTGTGCACACAGCCCACCACAGGGGATGGGGCTCCCCATTGTAAAGAATCAGAGCCATTTGCTGAATTACATAGGCACAGCAAATGATGCTGAATGGAAGAGAGCCTGCACATGTGCCATAGGACTGGGGAAAGGTGAGTGAATGCCAGCAACTTGGGGGGCATCCCAATTTTTTTTTTTTTTGGCTGCTTTTAAGAGATGGTACCGAATATTTAATATTTTAGGTGCAGATACTGTATCAGGAGTGGGTATGCCCCACACAACCACGACGTTAGGGCTATAAGCATTGCAGAGGCAAAAGGTGAGCTGGGGGGTACAAAGAGACCAGGTCAGGGGAGAGACTTGGGAGGTAGGATCCTGAGGGGGGGGGGGTGTTCGAAGAGAACTGAGTTAATTGTGGCACAGGGTCTGGGTAGGGTGCCAGCCCAGTTGCACCCAAAGTAGTGGCACCCACCGGGAATTCTCCCTGTCCACCCCTGCATGTGCTTTTCTACTGCAATGCAGTGTGAAAGGGGCCTTATACAAAAGCACTAGATGGGTAGGGACCAAGTATGCCATTATATAACTGAAGTTTATGTATGTGCTGTTGTTTCAGAGCATCAGTTAACATAGCAGATGAACCTCAAGGGTAATGCAGTAAGAGAATGAAATGGAATAATTGAAAAAAAATGGAATAGTACAAAGAACACTAATAAAACTTTAATCAGCATTGCATATATTAAGTTTGGCAATTATGTTCTGGAAACAATAGTACAGCATTATCATAATTGCTCTGCAATGACTTCTGAGGTTTTCAGTTTGGTTAGTATGATGATTCCTCTGATGTAGGCGTGCTTGTTATCAAACCACAAAACATATATTAGAGTGAGGACTGGGGCGGCTTTATCAAAAACAGTTACGTGTTCAGGGAATGTGTCAGGAGGAAAACATGTAAGGCTGTGTTATGCTTGGCACCAATTCTTCAATTTCAACATCTAAATGTCTCAAATGTCAACAATTTCCAAGGATGCAGATAAGAGTTAATCTGATCATTACTTAAAGTGGACCAAAACCCGGCCCTAGGGTTTATGAGACTCCAGGGTCAGCTGATTCCCTTTCCCTGTGGCATCCAGAACTAGATGTCTCACTCTGTGAAGCACCACGAGTCGGGCGGCCGTATCAGTGAATGGCTGTGTGGCCACGCACAGCCGAAGGATCCAAGCACGCGTGGCTAGGATTATATTCAGCTTCTCCAGCCACACATTATTATGCGTGGCCGAAGAAGCTAAATGGAGGAGTGCCGCGTCTTCGCTGTGGGCTCGTTGGACAAGTAAGACAAATGGCGGGGTTTCACACAGCGGGGCATCCCAAACTGGGGGGGTCCCAGGGGGATGGACCAAAACCTGGGATAGTAAAAATTGTAAAATGTTTTGGTCCACTTTAAACTCATTAACATATTCTAAACTATAAAAAACGCTGCACTTACCTTTTATCCCTTGCAGACTAACGCTGCTTATCCGGCGCTCCGATACTCACCTGATCGCCAACACCATATTCTGCAGCTTGCAGTCATTCAATGGCAACAGAGGGGGGCGTGTCATAGTGCCTGTGACAAATGGCGTGCTGTGGAGCACATGCACTGAATGGACACAAGTGGTGGACAATGGTGCTGGTGGCCTAGTGACACGGGACTGGGATTGAGGGATCAGGTGAGTGACTGAACTAGCAGTGCTGGTCTGCAAAGGATAAAAGGTATGTGTAGCATTTTTTATTTTTTACTGAAGAATGATTTTAAAGAGGACCAGAACCCAGCCTAGAGTCTAAGGCCAGCTCTCTATGGCCAGCTCCTTTCCTGTCCACGTGGCATCCCAATTTGGAGTGGTCTGCTGTGTGAAATCCCTTGATTTTGCCACAAATCTTATCTGTTCACACTGTATATGTGGCGTTCAACGAGCTTCTGTGCACAACTGCATCAGGCATATCAAAATGGCTAGCGTGGGCTAGCGTGTGCAGCCAGAAGTGAGGCTCCACAGCTAGCCAGCTTTCATAGCTGCTCATTAATGTGTGCTTAAGATCACTGATTGTAGAGGAACATGTGCCGTGGGATTGCCGACAAAGTTAAAATAAATTGTTATGTCACAAGGAGGGGGGGCCCAGTTCCACACACCTGATGGGGGGCCCCATTATGGAACAAGCATGGGGGGCCGAGTTCTGTAGACCTGATGGGGCCCTCATTATGGAACAAGGATGGGAGGGACCAGTTTCACACACCTGATGAGAGCCCCATTATTGGCAAACCAGGAGGTCTCAGGGTGAGGAACCTCAAATTGGGATGCCCCAGGTGCATGTACGGGAATCCAGGATTGTTGAAATTCCCTGATTTTTTTAAAGCAGACTTCCATGCAGTCAATGAGTGAGTATAAAACAATGCAGAACTAGATAAACTGCATGGTAGCAGGAAAAGATCAGCTGTTTTCATTCTCTGCTCCAGAGTATTAATGTGTCCCAAAAGGATGTCCCGAGGTGCTGAGCTATATAGATTTTTTCTTTTTATGTTATTAAATGTGTGTTTTATGGGAACAGTTTTCACTACCTGAAATCTATTGGCAGCTGTATACCAAGACTTACTGCCCCGTTCCATGCTCTAGTGCTGCTCTTATGGTCCACTTAACCACCGGTTGGCCCATCTGGGTTTGTGAATCCAATTGGCTGCAGGAAGAAATAGCATCACAAGCTGCTAAGAGAACCTAAAACCAGACCTTCACCCTGAATAAGAGCCTATTTTATATGTTTCCCACACCCTGTACATACAGATTGCCCACATTAAAAATCATCCTACCTGCATCTACTGCATTTTCTGAGACTTTAAAGTGGACCAACACCCTGAGGTGATCGGCCCGGGAATCTATAAGATTCCCGGGCCGATCACCTCACACACCGCGGGACATCCGAGATCGGGATGTCCCGCGGGGTGTAAACCCCCCAAAACCCCCGAAAAACCTTACCTCTCCAGCCGCTGCTTCCGCTGCCGCCGCCTCACTCGCGCTCCTCTAGAAGTGCGCGTGCCCGCGCCGGGCGTCTCTGAATGGCCGGCGCGGGCGCGCACACGTCAAGAGTGACGCGCGGGAGGCGCCGACGGGCAATCTGCTTGTCCGTCGCTGTCAATCAGCTTGTCCGTGGCGGGGAGAGGTGAGTTTTTGGGGCTTTCTGGGGGGTTTCACACAGCGGGGCACCCCCGATCGTCTAGGCTGTATTGCAAGGTCTTGGACCCTTCCACCCCATGGCTTGCACTTGAGAGGTTTAGGGAAACCTCAGGTAAGCTGCTCCCAATTTATCTATTGCACTGTATGTCCCAAATGGGCTCTCAGAGATTCGAGTTAGGACTGCACCCCACAGGGGCACTTTGGCGTAGTGGTGCAGCTTAAGCATACTTCTGCAGATGTGTGTGACCGAGTCCTCTGTTTTTAACCAAGTTTAGAGACAGATTATAGGCTGGCCTGCAAGCTAACAGGGTTGAGTGCTGTGGCTCCTTTAAGACTTTTGTCTGGGCACTAAATTCCTCCCCCGATTTCCCGCCTGGTGAACTGAGTAAAATGTGCCATTACATATTTATATGTAAATACCTCATTTCTGGGCATGGCTGAGTGAGGACTCTGGCAGCTGGCAATAGACATGCTGATAGCTGCTGCCACTGTCCTCACTCCATAACCAATTTGACAGCAGAAAGAACTCTAACCATACCATAGTCAAAATTCAGGTGCCCAACAGACCAATGTCTATAGTGACCCTATTAGAGGGAGAGTTGCAGCATTGCTCTGTGGTACCCGAATATCACTACCACCCACAAGGCAACCAGGAAACAAACAAGCTCCCCTTTGTATAGATGTGCTCAACCTGTGGCCCACATGTGGCTCTCAGGGCTATCTGATGTGGACATTGACCTGCTATTGGGAAAGTGGAAGGAGTTAATAGAACTGATGTGTAAAGGGCGTTAAATAGGGGTACTGTAGGTATGGGTAATTGAACGGAGAGTGCTATGAGAAGGACACATTGGCAAATAGAGGTGACGGCGGTGGCTTGGTGGAATACAGTAACATTGATTGTGCAACACCACACCTGGGTAAAATCTTTGGCAAAATATTTGGGTAAAATAGTGTTTCTATAATAATTGTATGCTTTGGTGGGAGCTTAGATGGGCTGAGTATTGGGAACTTGGTTGTCTTTCCCTGGGGTGTCCTGAAATAGGACACCCCTTGATTGAGATCAGATGTGAGACTGATGGGGGAGGGCTATAAATAACATATATTCAGACATTTACGCCAATCAGCATGTGTATTGCTAGCATGTGGGGATTGTTACATATTAATGTAGAAGTGTGGTGGAAGGAGATATGACTGGAGATGGTCGGTATCCTGATTGTTTTAGAAAATCTTCATTATGCTATTTCAAATTAAAAATTCTGAACCTTTCCATTGTGGCCCGCTACTGAGTTCCAAACCTTTATAGTTTCCCGTGCTTGTCAAAAGGTTAAGCACCCCTGGTATATACCCTTCCCACACAGAAATCACAGATGAGTAAGGATGTAATATTAATTTACATTACAATAGACAGAAACATTTGCACTTCCTTCTTTATCCATGGAATTAGATTCAATTATGGTTTGAAACAACAGAATGTAATGTATCCCTTCATGTAAAATATCATGTATACATTAATGTATACATCCAATCTATATGTAAATTAATGTGGTGTATAGACTTACAGATGTTATATTGATATCACTTATGTCACCATATATTATCTATTTTTAGTCACATTTAGTTCATTAATATACCTTTATGAATTATACTAAAGTAAGTTTTTTCCAACTGCAGTCACAAATCCTGTAATAACCAGGGCCAAATTATGAGGGAGGCTCAAGGGGCGCGCGCCCCGGGGCCTCCACCGCTTGCCCCGGGAACAAAGCCTCCGCCAAACTTTGGTTTATGGGCCAGCAACGAAGCTATCATTTGGCAGTGGGGAGGGGAGGCAGGATGGAGAGTCTAGAGCAGCAAAGCCGCCGCCAACAACACTACAGTGATGGGTGGGTGCGGAGCTGTCAATCGACGGCCGCTCACTGCACATAAGCCACCAAGCACAGCCGCTGGCAGCTCAATGCAGGGAACTGCTTTCTGCTGGAGCAGCTGGGCAACTACACTACCCCCGCCAAAATGGCAAAGCAGGAGTTCCTGAGCAGCACGCACCCGCACAAGGGTGGCAGTTACTTGGCTGGACTAATATTTTAAAGGAAAAAAAATACTGTATCTGGGGCCTCCACCAGATTTTGTGCCCACCATACTTAATCCAGCCCTTATAATAGCCATTCTACCTGTATCGATCTGCTAATCTTGAATGCTTGCGTAAGAATAGGGTGGCCATCATGGAGGGAGGGACGGGCCCAGTATTCCGGGCCCGGGCTTGAGGGGGGGGGGCCCGGAAGGCTCAGTGCAGGCTTCGCTTTTAGTTATAAAAAAGAAAAAATCGCTAGTCCACCCCCCAGGTCTCTCCTCCCCTACTGGACGTCACATGCGCCATTTGCCATGCATATCGACTGTGCAGCTGTCAGCTGAGGCGGCGGCCATGTGCAGCGGTGTGGGGAAGTAGTCCAGGATGTGACCGTGCAGCAGTGTGGAATCGGCAGCGGGATAAGGTAAGGTCTTTTTTTTCATTTTTTTCCTTCTTTCCTTTTAATTTACTGGGTAAGGAGGCCCCATTCCTGTACACCAAAGGGGGTCCCCGTTATGGGGGGGCCCATTTTTGTTCACTTGGCTTGGGGTCCCCATTATGGAACAAGCATGGGGGGGCTGAGTTCCGTACACCTGATGGGGCCCTCATTATAGAAAAAGGAGGGAAGGGACCAGTTCCACACGCCTGATGGGGGTCCCATTATGGAACAAGGATGGGGGCCCAGTTTTGCACACCGGATGGGCCCCATTAATGGCACATGGATGGGGGGCCCATTTCTTCACAGTTGATGGGGCTCCCATAATGGCACATGGATTGGGGCCCCATTTGCACAACCCTTTTTCCCCTCATGGCGGGCGGGGGGGGGGACAGGTATAACTTTTCACTTTAGCAAATCTCAATGCCTATGTTAAGCACTTGGGCCCCACTATTTTCCACACCCATTGCGTCTCCAGACCATACAGGCTAATGCGCCTATCTGGGCAACCCATAGTCTATGTGGGGCCCTGAGGTTTGTCAGTGTGTCTGTTTTATTTCCTTTGGGCAATTTTTAAAATCTATTTATTAGTGTCAGACATTGTGGCTGTATGGGCCCCCAAAATTCCTAGCGGTGGCCCTGCATAAGAATAATAATACATTGGGAGCATACAAAGTCCGGTTCTAGATTTGGCCAGTAAATTGTATGATGTTATTTCTTTGTGGCAATGTGTTATAGATAGTAGCCAGCAGATGGCAGTCCACCAATAGGACATTGTAGAGAGATAATGAACAGAAATCTGTGCTTAATGATTATCTTAAAAGTAATAATTGTTGGGTACATTAGAATGTGTTTCTTTTTACACAAACAAAGCTTTAAATACTTCTAATCATGCTGCTGT
Source organism: Gastrophryne carolinensis (assembly GCA_027917425.1). Lineage (NCBI taxonomy): Eukaryota > Metazoa > Chordata > Amphibia > Anura > Microhylidae > Gastrophryne > Gastrophryne carolinensis. The sequence continues at coordinate 83,338,271 of CM051236.1, forward strand.
AACAAATTACTTTGATTTATTTGGTATATGGCATTTAGTGCAAGAAATACAGGGTTTGCCATTACTGTAGTTGAATCCTGGTAAAGTGCCTGTGGAGGCTTTAATATTTTAATTAAGGTGACATATGATCTTAAAGGATTAAACCTGTTTACTTTTCTTTTGTTTACAATTTTTGGGTGCAAAAATGTAAGATCAGGTCAGGTTACTAAACTCAGATTTTAATTTTAACATCAATATTCCCTTTTATAGATTTTTTTTTTTTTGAAACATACTGATCTTTATTTAGAATTTTCAAGGCACGAGACAGGGTGAACATACATTCGGTCTACTGGCCATAGCAAAAATACCATTTTGTGAGTACTCACCTGTAAAATGGGTATTATAAGTATGTCACACACCCCACTTCAAGCATTAATTATTACAATAGGGTTTACTCACCGCTAGGTGGCAACGTTGCAGAGAATCTCCAAAAAAGCAACAGGCCCCTCCCGGTCTATACATACCTGGTACCTCCCAATAATCTCCCAGTATTAGAACAGCAGTAAGACAAGGTACCAGGAACAAACAAATGTAACCCTCAAACGTAAAGAACTAAACTTCACCATATAAAAAGGCGGGATACCAAAAAGGGCGGGTGAAGTGGGGTGTGTGACATACTTATAATACCCATTTTACAGGTGAGTACTCACAAAATGGTATTATTCTAAGTATGTCACACACCCCACTTCAAGCATTAATTATTACAATAGGGACATCCAACAGCAGTGTCCAGAAAAGGGTGGGTATCCAACCAGGCAATAATGCAGAAAAACTCAAACCACTGCAGCCTGCAGAACCTTGCGGCCAAAAACAGCATCCGCTGAGGCCCGCACATCAACCTTATAGAACTTAGAAAAGGTATGAACTGAAGACCAAGTTGCAGCCTTACAAACTTGTTCAACAGCAGCCTGGTGCTGAAAAGCCCAGGACGCTCCAACCACGCGAGTAGAATGAGCAGTAACACGAAAAGGGGGAACCTTCCCCTTGGCCGAATAGGCTCCAACGATCGCCTGACGAATCCATTTGCTAATGGAGGACTTGGCCGGAGCCAAACCCTTCCTAGGCCCACAGGGCACAACGAAAAAGGCATCAGTCTTACGAAAAGAAGACGTAGCGCGTAGATAGTACCTGACACAACGTACAACATCCAAGCAGTGCAAAGCACTCTCCTTGACATTCTTAGGCTTAGGACACAAAGAAGGAAGAACAATATCCTGGTTAAGATGAAAAGCAGAGACCACTTTAGGGAGAAAGTCTGACTTGAAGCGAAAAACCACTTTGTCCTGATGTTCCTCAAAATAAGGAGCCTGAATAGACAAAGCTGCCAACTCCGAAACACGCCGAACTGAAGTGATGGCCACCAGGAAGGCAACCTTCTGAGTAAGAGCGGACAGAGCAATATCCCACAAAGGCTCAAAAGGAGGAGCCTGAAGGGCAAAGAGAACCAAATTCAAATCCCAAACAGGGAGCAACGGCCAAAATCCTAGAAATAGAAAAAACCAAAGACCTATAATAGATAGAAGAAGAAGATCTCTTCCTGGCACTAATAAGAGTTCGAATGAGCAAATCCGAAAGGCCTTCCTCCTTCAAGATGGAGGTTTCAGCAGCCAAGCCGTCAAAGCCAGCGTTTGTAAACTGGGGTAACACAGTTGGCCTTGAGTGAGAAGATCCGGCCGAAGAGGCAGATCGAACTGATCTACTGCCAGACGAACGTTGTCTGCGAACCACACCCCCCTTGGCCACCTTGGAGCCACGAGAATGGCGGGAACTCCTTCCAGAACCAACTTTCGCAGCACCCTGCCTAGCATGGGAATCGGAGGAAACAGATAAAGAAACCCCAGGTCCCTCCAGCTCAGGGCCATGGCATCCACCGCCAGAGCCAGAGGATCCCGGGACAGAGACACGAATGTCGGAAGCTTGTGATTGTGACGAGAGGCAAACAGATCCACCTCCGGCGTCCCCCATCGGAGACAAAGCGACCGAAACACCTGGGGATGGAGAGACCATTCCCCCCGGCGGGACGCACACCGGCTCAGAAAGTCCGCCTCTGTGTTTTCCACTCCTGGAATGTAAACTACCGAGATGCAAGGGACATGAGTCTCTGCCCAAACCAGAATCAGAGACACCTCCCTGTGGGCACCCAGACTGCAAGTCCCTCCTTGGTGATTGATGTAAGCAACCGCCGTCTGATTGTCCAATCGAACCTGAACTGGCAGGCCCTGTAAATGATGCGTCAAGCGAGACAGAACCAACCTGATGGCTCTCAATTCCAGAACATTGATGGGCAAGTTGGCCTCCTGAGGGTCCCACTGCCCCTGAAACTGAAGATCCTTCCAGAAACCTCCCCATCCTGACAAACTGGCATCCGTGGTGACAGTTTCCCAAAGCGGGGTCAGAAACGACCTGCCCTTCAAAAGGTTGTCCGAGACCAACCACCACAGAAGGGACTGCCGAACCCGAAGGGACATCCGAAAGGACCGATCCAACGACCCCGGACGCCGGTCCCAAGACGCCAAAAGATGAAGTTGAAGCATCCTCGTATGAAACTGCGCAAAGGGAACTGCCTCGAACGAGGCCACCATCAACCCCACCAGTCTCATTCCTAGTCGAATGGACGGACGAGGATGGGAAAGAAGAAGCTGAGCCAATTCCTGAATCAACAGGACCTTGGCCTGAGGGAGAAACACTCTGTGCTGGCAGGAGTCCAACGACATCCCCAGAAAGGTCACCACCCTGGCCGGAACCAGCGAGGACTTGGGGTAATTGATCACCCAGCCGAACCTCTCCAGCATAGACACCACCATGCTGGTGTCCCCCTCTGCTTGACTGAAGGAAGGCGCCATGATGAGAAGATCGTCCAGGTAAGGCACAATGCGAATCCCCTGAGCTCTGAGCAGGGCCATCACCCCCGGCAACACCTTGGTGAACACTCTCGGAGCAGAGGTGAGGCCGAATGGAAGAGCCACAAACTGAAAATGCCGATCCTCCACCACAAAACGAAGGAACCTCTGATGAGCTGGGAAAATCGGAATGTGAAGGTACGCATCCTTGATGTCTATGGACTTCATAAAATCCCCCTGCCGAAGCGAACCGATCGCAGACCGCAGGGTTTCCATGCGGAACTTCCGGGGACGAATAAATCTGTTGAGAAACTTCAAATCCAGAATCGGACGGAAGGACCCGTCCTTTTTGGGGACAGTGAAGAGATTGGAATAAAACCCGCGCCCTACCTCCGAAGTAGGAACCGGGCAGACGACTGCTAATTCTAGAAGATTCCTTACCGCCGCCAGGAGCCCCTGCGCGGCCAAAGGATCCGAAGATACCCGAGACCTGAAGAACCTTGGAGGAGGACGGGACTCGAACTCCAACTTGTAACCGGCCGACACCACCTCCCGGATCCACCTGTCCGAGACCTCCTGGTCCCATACCCGGGAGAAGAGCCGCAACCGTCCCCCCACCCGTACGGGTGAGGGCGCCCCCTCAATGCTGAGCGGGCTTGGCAACTGGCTTGGGCTTGGCGCCCCAGACGTGAGCCGGGCGGCGGCCACGGCCTTTACCCCGATTCCAACTGGTGCCCCTGGAGGCCGAGAAGCCCGCACCCCTGCCGGCTCTGGCTCCCCGAAAGGACGGATTGAAAGAGACCGTCCCCCGAAAGGAACGGCAAAATTTCTTGCGCTGAGGTAACTTACCTCCCTTGGCAACAGAATCCAGCCTCTCACCAAAAAGCCTCAAACCCAAAAAGGGAAGAGCCGTGAGCGATCTTTTAGAATTAAAATCAGCCGTCCACTGTCTCAACCACACACAGCGACGGATAGCTACCAGCAAGGCAGTAGCCCTGCCACACATCAACATGGCATCCTCCTGAGCGGCCAGAATAAACGACAAAAAAGAATCACAGCGCTTAAGCGCGAGAGACTCATCACAGGTAGGCTCAAGATCCACACCTAAGTCCCTGACAATAGACCTGACCACCAAAGTCAAAAGAGCCGAAGCACAGACAGGCCTTAACACAGAATCCGCACATACAAAACCATGGCGGGCCAGCTGATCAATCCGGCGATCCTCGCCGTCCCTGAGCGAAGTCGTGTCAGGAGAATGCACGACCGCCGTGTTGGACAGTCCCAAGACCGGAGTATCTACCTCAGGGGGGACAGACCAACGCTTCATCAAATCCGCCGGAAAAGGATACCTCCTATCCCAGCTAGGCGGAACACCGACGAGACGCGTAGGTTGCTCCCATTGCTTGAGTACAACCTCTTCAAAATGCTGTTGACTGGGAAACTCCAAGCGCTGCTTGGACACCCCAAACAGCTGACCCTTAGGCCTAGGAGCAACCGCCGGAGGATCCAAATCCAAAACCTCAAACATTTGAGCCAGAATAGTAGACGAATCGAGAGGGGGGCCCTCAGCCTGGTCCCCCTCAGCACCCAGCAACTGCTGAACCTCGGGATCCTCTTCCTCAACGAGCTCACCCTCTTCAAGGGGACGACCCGACCAAACCAGGTCTCCAATAACTTCCTCATCTGAATCCGGCGGAGGCGGAGACAGATGCTTCCGCTTAGCTGGAGCCTTCTGAGCGACCACTGCGGAAAACATTTTCTCAAGGCTGGCCAAACGGGCGCATACCTCAGATTGCGAATCCCCACCCATGACAACGTCACACGGGGGCCGGAACAAGCGAGGGGGAGAGGGAGATGGCGCGGCCGATGAAGTGCTAGGCACCGGAGTGCTGGACTGCCGCTCAATGTTCCGCTGTGCACATGGAATACACAAAATGACATCATCCCCCTGGAGCGGAGCCCCACAACCCCCACACACCTTGGATTGTCCCGAAGGACCATTTCCGGTATCTTTGGCAGCCTCCATATGGTGAAATTTATGGTATTCGCAGAACCCAGGGATTTACGCAGTACGCGACCCGGGATGCCCCTTTAATATCTAAAATTCTTTAAAAATCCTGACCATGGGAATTTAGCATAAAAGATAACCCAATAAATGGAACAATGGCCTAGAAACAACCCACACTAGCCAGGTATATAAGACCGGGAGAGCCCTGAAAGATGGGGGTCCCAGGATCTGAAAAAAACAAAACAAGAACAACAATTAGTTCAGCACAACAGCACACATGTCAGAATACAGTGCTTATAACAATAAGGCCGTCTCCCCCCCCCCCTTAAACCGCAAGCCCTGGGCTGCGGGATAAACAGTCACCCAAAACAGCGGGATCGGGACGAGGGGGAGGGGATGGAGGAAGATAGAGAGAGTACAGCCAAAAGTACTAATAAGTTAAACATATATGTGCAACAAAAGGTTATAAGAACAATAACCGCGGCAGTGCTGCCGCAGGTAAATGTCAGCAATAAAAAATGGTACCTCAGAATTCCTATCACCCGCGGGACCACACTCACAGAAATGGCGGCCCCAGCCAATAGGAAACGCCAGCGCCGTGCAGGAGAGGGGAGAAGAAGGGCGGACCCGTGGAAGCGCGGAAGCCGCGATAACCCCGCCCCTTCCCAAGCGCCAATCACGGAGCGGGCCGCGCAAGACGCGGACCCGCCCCCCACTGTGCAGCAGAGCCGCGGGCGCCCACCCCGCCCACCGAAAACGAGCAGACAGGGAACCCGCGCCAATGGCGCACATGACGCCCAGGGGGACCACAACCGACGGGCCGGTATAGCAAGCCCGGCCCGCCCACACGAAAAGCAGAGGCCCAGCCAAGAGTGAAATAAAAAATAGCAGCCCCTGCCACCCGTCCCAGCACACACCCACACAACACACAGACACACTAGGGGTCAGTAAGCTGGGAGGAAAGGCATACCTTATGTGCAGACTGACAGGCTCGCTAGAAGAGCCAGACCTAACTGCTATGTAAAGAGGGGCATCCCACGTCCGGATCACCACTCCGGGAACCCGTTATGCCCCATGATATGGGGTCGAACGGAGGAGCTAATCTCCTAGGCACACAAGGTGCCATCTACCCTTGCCCAGCCTACAGCCCAAGCTGGGAGGCTGCCAGTTATACAGGGGGAGAAAACCAAAAGAAGCTGGGCAGAAATAGACCGTAAGGGGGGGGGGGGCGGGGTGATACCCCGGCTACCTGCAAGCAGGAGACTTCTTTCTTCTGTCTTGTCGCCACCTTGCAGAGAATAACACTGGGAGATTATTGGGAGATTATTGGGAGGTACCAGGTATGTATAGACCGGGAGGGGCCTGTTGCTTTTTTGGAGATTCTCTGCAATGCTGCCACCTAGCGGTGAGTAAGCCCTATTGTAATAATTAATGCTTGAAGTGGGGTGTGTGACATACTTAGAATAAGGCAGATTGAGGTCGCAGCCTCATAAGACAGATCACATCATTTTTAAAGCAACCTTGCATCCAGATTTATGCATTTAGAATACAGGTCTGCTGGAGATCCTGACGCTCACCACAAGTCTTCTCTATGACTCAGACTATTGCCTGTCTGGAGCCCCTGCCATGGGATCCCATGAACACTGCACCACAAAACAGCTGCGACCCGTTATCCGGATCGACCCAATGAATGCCCCCCCCCCGCCTTATTTTTCAGTAGGAAACTAGACCCAGAGATAATAGAATTACACAGAAGAGCAAGAAGCGGGTAGCCACCCACGCAGAGAAGATCCATCTCAGAGAGTAGAGAATAAAAAGGGGGGGGAAAGAAAAGGAAGAAGGTGGAACGAGGGAAACAAAAAGGAAAAAGGGGGCGCAAAAGAAGAAAAGAGAGAAAGACCCCTCAGGCAAACAGACCACAGTCAAACAATGGACAGTCAACAGCAAACAACCCAGGGGCCCCGGGGGCAGGAAGGGGGGGAAGAGGGGAGAAGAGGGCCACACAGGGCCCAGTCCGTCCCTCGGCCCGAAACCCACAAGGAGGGGACCAATGAATCCCTGCAAATAATCTACTGCCGAGCCGAAGCATCCAGCACTTCCCTATATTCTTGAGAGCTCTTAAACAAGGCCCAGACTGTCCACGTTTTTCTGAACACCTCCACTCTGTCTTGCCTTAGATGTAAAACTTCCTCCGTTTCTTCCACATGGTTTAATTGTAGGAACCATTCCTTCATGGTTGGAATGTCCTTCGATCTCCACCTTCTTGGTATAACTCCCCTGGCCGCACTGGTTAGATGAATACCTAGAGGGCCTAGGTCTTGTCCCCATCTCTTCTCCAGTTCAGCAGATAGTAAGCCGGGTCCCACTCTGAGGTTAGGCCCAGAATCTTTCCCATCATGCTATGTACTCCCTTCCAAAAGGGCACTAAGCTCGGGCACGACCACCATATATGCAGCATATTCGCGCCTCTGTGGTCACACCTCCAGTAACCATCCGGTGTGGATGGGAACATTCTATGTAACACTGCCGGGGTCCTGTACCACCTGCTGATCAGTTTATAATTCGTTTCTTGAGTAGACGAGTTGGCCATACCTTTATGTGCTCTCTGATAGATCTTCTCCCAATCCTTCATAGTCAGCTCCAAGTTCAGATCTTTCTCCCATTTTCCCTCCCATGAATTCCTTTGAGCCGGGCCTTTCTCCAGGAGCAAGCTATACGCCCAAGATAAAAGATGATTCCTGGGGCCATCCCCCAGACTCATTTTCTCAAACGACGTGAGCTCCCTTTCGACCTTTCCCTTCAATCCTTTGGACTTAAAGCGGACCTTCACTCTGAATAAGAGTCTATCTTATACGTTTCCCACACCCTGTGCATACAGATTGCTCACATTAAAAATCATCCTACCTGCATCTACTGCATGTTATGAGCCTTTAAACATCCAAGATGGCGGCTCATGGGTCGTCAGGCAGCCTGCAAACAGGAAGTGCCTTCTGACTGCTGCTCTGCATTCTGGGATTGCTGACCTTTTCCTGACCCCAGCTCTGCTCTGTCTAAGCAAAGCACAGATATAAGCAGCCCCCCTGTACTTTATCCCACTCTCCTCAGTATGTGCGATGCTTCCAAGTCAAGATGGCAGCGCCCGTATCCTAAAGTCCTGAACAGATTTGCAGCCCAGTGGGGGAAAGAATAATAAGTGACTAAAAACTTAAAATATATTAATTTTAGATGCTGGGGAATCATTTTCTAAGGTTTTGAGCTTTTCAATAAATCATGGTGAAGGTCCGGTTTAACAAAGTGTCGCATTTGAAGATGCTTGATGTGAGAAATTTGCCCCCCCCCCCATTGTTCCTGGAGGTCTTGCTTCTGCCTAAGTGTGTAACTCTGAGTGGACTTGGAGCAGAGCAGTGACTCAGAAAGGATTTAACCAGACCAGGAGGGAAGTTTGGGTTGTCCTTAAGTGGAAAGAGAGGCCTCAGCACTGAGGAGATCCCCTTATAGCCCTTACAAATGTGTCTGAATATATCTAAGGTAGTTCCCACGGTAGGGTGAAACCTGCCCCCCCCCGGGATGTGCACCATCCTTAGGGCACTCAAGTGATCCACAGAGCTCCCTGAAACCTCATTCTCAATAGACACCCAGTCCGTCCGAGCCCTATTCACTTGCCAGTCGATAATTCTTGCCAAGTGTACAGCCTTAGCATAGGTTTCCATGCAGGGCAGGCCCATTCCTCCCTTAGTCCTCCGTAATATAAGAGTAGTCCTCTTCGACCTAGGGGGTTTTCCACTCCAAAGGAACCCAGAGAAAGTTCTCTGGATATCCAGAAAGAAGGAACCCAGGAGTTTTATGGGGATGCATTGAAATAGGTACAGCAATCTCGGAAGTATGTTCATCTTCAGCACCGCTAATTTCACAAACCACGAAAGTTTCAGACTACTCCATCTATTCAGGTCGGCTTTTAGCTTAGTAACGAGAGGGGAGAAGTTCAGGTGAAACAACTGAGATAACGCCGACGGCAATTGTATCCCTAAATATGTGATACTGCGTGCCTCCCACTTAAAAGGGACTGCCGCCCTGAGGCTCTCTTTCTCTCCAGTCGGGATAGAAATATTCAATGCAACTGATTTGGAGTAGTTTATCTTCAGATTAGACAATCTTCCGAACCGTTCAAACTCCTTGAGCAAGCAGGGAGTCGAAACCCTAGGGGAAGTGAGGAAAAACAGCATGTCATCAGCGTAAGCTGCTACCTTCTGCTCCTTACCCCCCACCTGAATCCCCTTAACATCAGGGTTCAGGTTTACCATCCTCAGGAATGGTTCCAACATAATAGCGAAAATCAACGGGCAGAGGGGGCACCTCTGCCTAGTTCCATTTTGAATCAGAAACCCATCTGAGGTCACATTATTCACCCTAACTCTCACCCTAGGGTTTGAGTAAAGGGCCAGTATCCTGTTCCTGGCCACCTCCCCCAGGCCAATATGTTCCAAGACTGCCTCGATCCACTCCCAGTCCACCCTATCAAATGCCTTTTCGGCGTCTGTGGAGAGCATCATGGCTCCTAGCCTGTGGGAGGTGGCCCACCAGTGTACGTTCAGAGCTTTCACTGTATTATCACGGGCCTCCCTGCCAGGAATAAAGCCCACCTGATCTTGCTGAATCAACTCTGGCAAGAACCCAGCCAAGCGTCTTGCCAGTACCTTTGCATAAAGCTTTGCATCCACATTAAGCAGAGAAATCGGTCTGAATTCTGACACTGGCTCTCATCTTTTCCCTCCTTCGGGATGACCACAATACGGGCCTCCAAGGAGCTCGCCGGAAGCACTCCTGTTTTTGCGGCCCCCTCAAAAGCCCGCACCAAATGTGGAAGCAGCTGGGGGGCAAACGCCCTGTAGTACTGACTGGGAAATCCATCTTGCCCTGGGGCCCTACCTGGTCTGGTTTCCTTAATAGCTAATTGGCACTCATCCACAGTTATTCGGGATCTCTAACTGCTCCAGGGCGTCGGCAGACAGTTGGGGCATTTGTGCTGCCCTACAATACTCTGCCATCTGGGATTAACGCCCACCCCTCAAGGCCTGTCCAGGCAAATTGTATAGGGCCATATAGTACCTCCTGAAATGTTCCGCAATGCCTTTCTCTGACTACTCAACCGGTATCTCTAATCCCAGCCACCCGACCCATGAGGCCTCTCGGTTTAAGCGCTCCCGCCAATAACCTGCCTGGCTTTTTGCTCTGTTCGTAAAAGAGCCCATTTTTTAACGTGAAGGATCTCCTGGTGGCCCCTAGCAGGGCAGCTCTAAGCTCCTTTCTTTTATCCACCAGTTCCTGGAGGTGTTTTTCCAGAAGAAGACTTTTTATGTTGGGATTCCAGGGAGGCCACACTCTGGGTAAGCCCCTTAATTTTAGTTAGTCTTTCCCTTTTCAATCTTTCTCCTTCCTGTATGAGGAGTCCCCGCAAAGTGCATTTGTGTGCGGGCCCATGCCATCCACATCATTTTCTCTAAAATAGAGAGTAATTTTTTCTTTCACCCTGTCAACCACTACTGAAACTTTCAAGTTGCTGGTGTTTAGTCTCCAGTTCCATTCCCCTTGAAACCTCCCTGGGAGCTCCATTCTGAGGACCACTGGTGCATGATCAGTAAAGGTGATCTTGCCAATCTCCACCGCTTTAATCCATTCTAGATCCCTCTGGGAGAGAAACAGATAGTCTACCCTTGAGTATTTCGAGTGAATGGAGGAGAAATACGTATAATCCCTTCCATCTGGGTGGAAGAATCTCCAAGCATCAACTGCTTGTATACTCTGCAGCGCCAATTTAATCTGCTTCAAGGACCTATAGTTTATGGTGGAGCTAGCGTTAGAAGTGTCCACTAGAGGATTTAAGGCGCAATTCAGGTCACCTCCTAAAATCAGTGATCCCTCTCTGAAGGACTGTAGTTTTTTTAATGGTGGAAGCGAGAAAATGGCTTATTAGCCAGTGTCAAGATCTTGCTAGATGGGAGTTTTCCCTTTATAAAGATGTAACGCCCCTCCCTATCCACCACTTCCGTTGTCAAGGAAAATGCAAGGGATCTGTCCATCAAGATAGACATCCCCTTTGTCTTAGAGGTAGGAGAAGGCGCTAACCAATGGGAGGAGTACGTCCTGTTTCCCAAAAAGGACACTTTGCTCCTCTGGAAGTGTGTCTCCTGGATTAGTGCGATATGCATTTTATGTTTCCTCAGTTCTCTTAGAATTGCATGTCGTTTCTCTGGTGAATTAAGACCCTTTGCATTTATGGTTATTATATTCACCACTTGGCCACTCGTTGTAGGCATCTCTGTCGAATGAACAGAACACCACTGGACCCGGGGGCCCAACTCAATCCAACCCCACCCACCCCGCCCCGAAGCCACACAGAAGGAGGGAGGTCAGAGGAAAAGGGGAAGGGGGCGACAAAATGGGAGGAAAAGGAAGGACAAGAAAGAGAAGAAGGAAGAAATGAAAATAGAGAACAGAAACACCCCACCAGGGTGTGAAATCACGGATGGAATCTGACAGAGAGGTTTTTTAAATATAGACCCCGTGACCCCTCTGTTTTAACCGAGATTATGTCCCGGGGCAAAACGCCCTAGGCTTCACCCGGAACAGGAACCTAAACAAAGAACCTGTATATCCCATTTACCGTGATATAGGCACTAAAAAAGATAGGGGACAATGGAAGGCCAGCCAGGCAACAGCACTCAAAATCCTATGATCAGAATAACAATTTAAAGATAAACGGAAACAAGCATTTAGCCCAGTGAAGCACCCATACTCTTATGCTTCACACACCCCCGAATACTGCATACCCTTCAGGGCCCACCACCATTATAACAATGTCCTAGGCCCTCTTCTCCTCCCCCCAGAGCCCCGGGAGCAGCGTAGTCACCCGTCCCTTCCACTCTGAGATATCTAAAGGAAAAGGCCCAAGCTCTCCCGTCACTAGACCCTATCCTGCGCCACAAGGGAGTATTTTTAGGGGGAACATGCCCTCATAGGCTCAGGAGCAATTCCCTCTCCTACTGCCTCCCTGTCAAGAGAAAATGGCGTCTTCCCACCTCCAAACCCCCGCTGCTACATGCTAACATTCCCCATCTATTTGGGGAGGGGAGGTAACTTAGTCCCATTTGTTAAGCTAACGAGCAGCACATCCAGGGTGGGTATCCCAAGTTCTACATAACCCTCAACTTTCCCTGGATTGGCCCAAACTCCATAGCCGGGTCAGGTTCAAGAGCCCCAGCCTGCGCGTTAAATCATCCCTTAAATCCACCACTGGATCGAGTCCTGCACGGCCCCCCATGCACTCTGGTAATCACTCCCAACACCCACCTCGCCAGAGTCCCCCACTACCGCCAAAATTCGACCCCCTTCTACACCCAGGATTGGGAGAAAGGTGCAACTGTGATTGGAAGGGAGCCCCCTCCCCAAGCCTGCTACTCCTGGCAGCCGCGACCAGACATCCCGGGGAAAAGGTCTAAACTCCGAAAGTAATATGTGCAAAGTTACACCAGAATTATACTTAATGCTACCCATAACCCCAGTGGCACACCAGACTGGAGGGATCCTCCTCCCCCCGCATACATAGCGTCCCCCAAGTCAGCCTGCCCCTATCTCCCCCTGGGGAGAGCCCACACAGAATTCCCGCCGAGCCCTCCCCGCAAGGAGAAGGGGGAGGACTCCCCGCTTGAAAAACAGGAAAACAAGACAAGAAAAAAAGGAACAGAAAGAAACATCAGCATTTAAACAGGAAGACCCCGCTAGAAAACAGCGTACAATAATTGTAGAAACATTGGGGGGAGAGAACGCTTGCACAGAGGGAGGAGAAACCATATAAATGTGTAGTAAAACAGTTTTAAGTGTTAACGCTATCTTACTCGAGTCATTCAAAAGAAAAGTGTACGCTGTAAGTTTTGACCTATGCCAAAAACATTGCTCCGTAGTTCCCCACAAAGGAAGTCAGGGGAAACATGCCCTTTGTTGCCGCCGGATGACGGCTTGCAGGCCCAATCCTATGGGATTTCAGGAGACAATGCTGTGGAGACCTTAGATTACAGCAAGTCGTGATTTTGGAGTCTCCTCTCATGCCAAAATAAGTTCCCCCGTCTCCACCTGAGGAGGGCCCAAGCGAAATTCCCGCCAAGCCGTCCCCACGAGGAAAGGAGGGGAGGGTTCCGCTTTGCTATAACCAAACTATCAAGACAGTAAACTGAAAAAAAACTGTGGCGGTTAAACAGGAAAACACCGCTAGCACATAGCAAACTTATATGAACTCAATGCACAAAACACACAATAATCTCAAGTGTCCGGCCATCGCTGCACCAGACCAACAAGTGACTCGAGACGAAAAGTCCACCTTCTTTGTCCAAGCGGCTAGGGCTCCTCTCTCCTTGGATTCAGCCCCGAGGAATCCCGGGGCGAGGACTCTGCAGTAGCATTCTGGTGGGGGTGACCCCCGGTGAGATCAGGGATACGAAACTCCCTGAACTATTCAGGAACCCCAACCAAAGGAATATTCAAGAAAGCAAAAAAGCCAGGTAAATCCTCTGGAGTCCGCAAAATTCCCGTCTTCCCATTTCTAGAGGCCATCAGCGCAGGGAACCGCCACCGATATGGAATGCCTCTCTCTCTGAGGAGGGAAGTAAGCGGTCCCTTCCCCTAGCCTTGGCTATGATTTCCTCCTTCAGGGGAAAACTCTGGAGACAACAAACTATGTCTCTAGGGAGCACGTCGTTCATGCTCCTAGGTCGGAGGGCCCGGTGAGCCCATACAAGCTCTATCAGAGTGTCAGGGGGCCTGTCCAGCATGGTGTTAAAAATGGAGGGCAGGGCGCTGGGGATCTGATCCTGGGTGACAGCTTCCGGAACCCCGCGCACTCTGATATTGCACCTCCTAGCTCTGTTATCCAGATCCTCGAGGTGTCTGTACACGTTCATAAGGTGACTATTATGCCATGCAACCACGTCGCTCACCTCTCGTAACTTGCGGTGATAGCCAGCCTCCTCCTTCTCCACTTGCTCGAATCTGCGGCCTAGGTCCTTAATTTCCGCCTTCAGATCCGCAACCGCCTCTGAAATGGAAGACTTTATATCGCCTGCAAATCTCACCAACTCGCTTCTGGTGGGTAGTTGACTAAGCTGCGTCGACAGATCATGCTCGTCCTTGTGCGGAGACCCCGCTGTGCTTCTCTCAGGAGAGCTCTCCCGCGACGAGGGCGGCGCCATGTTGGAGGCCCTCCTGGCGCTGTCGTCCGAGTGTTGGGAGCGGAACAGCTCCGGGAGGCTTCTACCGCTCAACCCCGGGTTCCGGGACACTCTGGGTGTTCTAGAGGCCCCCCCCCCGATCTCCCACTCTTGCCCATGATGAGTCTGGGGCGTTGCAACCGTCACTAACGAGCGCTTACATCGGGAGCTCGCCTCTCACGCCGCCATCTTCCAAGCTGGCCAAGCCACGCCCCACCTTTTATAGATTTTATACATTAGTATATTTATTGCTTTTACATATTTTATAGGTCATATTTATATCAGCACTTCCCAAACCTGGAAGTATACTCTGTAGCTGCCAAACAATGTCCGAGTGCCTTTATTTTTCTAAACATTGCAGCAAATGAGTAGTATAGATTTATTATAAACTAAGGGTAGGCTCTGGGGTGTTTTTAACTGGTCACAACCAGGAGAAAATCGATGAGGAGGCATTTCGGCTTTGAGTCGATGCTGGAGCAATTGAAAATGCTGACAATGATTCAGTATCATGCATGTAGATTTGGCAAGTGAATTTTAGGGAGTTTTTTTTAACTGTGCAAGAATGTTGGTTCGGTTTTGTAGAAAAGCGTGGTGTTGTTGATGAGCAAATCAATCCCTCCAATTACCCAAGAATGTGGATGAGTGCAAGCAATACTGTGTGCCAGCTGCTTCTATTTAGAGGGATGAGATGGTGCCGCTCAAATAAAAGCTACTGAGCAGTAGAGTGAAATGTTAGTAGAACACTATGATAGAACTCAAGTGCGCACTGCATACAGGGACACTTTGCTACTCAGTAACTGGCATCATCATCTCACCCCTGGAATTCCTGGCGGTAGGATCACTTTTTTGGTGGTGGGTGAAAACACAATAGGGTCGATTTAGCACTGTGAGAATTTTTTTTTGTATAATCAAGTTTTATTGGTTGTTCAAAAACAAACAAATGGGATACGGGGTACAGAAAGCAAAGAAGGGAAAGGGGTAGGGAAGAAGTCAGCAGAGGAACAGCATGTGCAATCTCATTGTTGAATACAATGACCAAGTCACCAACCCATCTTCTGCAACAACCCACAGACAATTTAACTGTCAATATTATCACACTTGTCTTCCAGAAACCAAACCATACATCAATAGACTTTTGGGATTGTACTCGCTTTCCAGAGAGGCCAGCATTGCCTCTCCTACTTACACACAGATAATGCCTGCAACAGGCTGCGAACTAGAATCAAAAGAGAGTATATTATTCCTTGCTTAAGGAAGTGTGAAACAGAGGGGAGCTAATAGAGATGGAGTGGGGGTGTGAGTGAAGTGCACCATCTGACATGGAAACCATTGGCTAGGCGGAAGACTTTAGGGAGCACTACGTGATCTGCCCATGGCCGCTCCCCGGCCCATAGCTCGACATAGGCACCCTCCTGCCGGGAGTTCAGACCATCCGCACTCAGGGAATAACTTCTGGTAGTAGCCACCTATCCCCCAAGAGAATCCTGGGACTTTCCCTGAGATTGTAATAGGGAAAGGAGATGTGAGGTCAGAAATCCAACCACCCCGCTCAAGTCCCCATCTGTCTATCCATGGTTCCCTTATTGTTAGAGATCAGGTTATCCATATACCGTATAGACTCTAATTCCTGTATCCATTCTACTAACGTGGGGGGTCCTGCATCTTCCAATGTCTTGGAACGATCGCCCTCATTGCTGCCACAAAGTGCCCTAATATATCTTTTCCATAATCAAGATGGCAGATTTGTCGACTGCCCAACAGGCCAAAGCTGGAGCCTTGTCAGCAGCATTGGCTCTGGAACCAACAAGATTCTAGAAGCCACCAATTTAGAGGCCTATGCCAAGGGAACAAAAGATGAGATCATAGAGATCAGCAGTAATGCCCAGGGATCTGCTCCCTTCCCCACAGGGACCACGTAGGAGGGGATGGGGATCCTGTGAGGCGTCTTCTGTGTGCAGTTAAACTTTGCACCAGCTTAGACGCAGCCATCTGATTGAGGATTGAGGTGAGTTTATTAGGAAACCATGGTGTTTCATGCTACAGGGCATCCTAAATTGGGATATCGCTAAGGAAATCTCATAAAGAGGTCCAACTCATTTTGTTCCACTTAATTGACCATAGATATAGCCCCCCATGGCCAAGTGGTTGCAGGCTGATGTTCCAGAGTTTCTGCTGTATATGTTAACAGGTGCCTATACAGGGTCTAAATAACTAATGAAGTAAGGGACCCAGATGGCAAAAAATGCATCTTGTAAGCTAATGAGAAGATGGGTCCTAAATACTAGTAAGAGGATTACAATAGCCCCTGAGTTGGGCAGGTCTAATATGTAGCTTTTATGGTAGTAATACATTTTTGATGGCCTACTTGGTGTTATCCCTCCTTGCAAAGCAAGTTTTAAAAAACCTTTAAATGGTGAAATTATCATAAACAAATTTGAAACAGCCAGTAGCAGTCGAGGAGTAAAATGGCAACTTTCTGGAAGACATTTAATTGAGTTATACATCTCACTTTCAGTGTAACCATATCTTAAAATGTAAGGTGTTAGAATGTAAATATGGAGTCCTTGTATACAGAAAAATAAAAGGTGCAGACATCACTGAACATGGCCAAGGGTCAGTAAAGTAGTTCAGCAAGTGATTTCTTCCGCAGAGACCAGCTAGATAAGTGCTTAGGAGTTAGGTCGATCTTCCTGTGGTTGACTGGTCTTGTTCAATGTGAACAGTCACTGGCGGCTAATCGGTGTAATAAATTACACTTCAATGCTCACAAAGACAGTATTTGCCTTAACACAAAGTAAATGTGTAAGACTAATGTACCGCCATTTGTCAGAATGAATGTATCATTTAAAGCCAAGGATTAAGCTAAACTAAGAATGATGCACTATATTGTATACACAAAGACAAAAAAGGGGGGGCAGGGGTGAAATCATTGCAGTCACAGGGGGTATTACCATGACCGGGTGGAGCCTGGGAATTCCAGACTGGCTCCCCATGCAATTGGGGCTCCATTCTTTTCTGAATCATTCAGTCATCGGTGGCCCAGCACCAGCCCTTCCCTCCTACAGCAGCGTTTGTGGGGCATCCATTATAGAAAGACAGGCACTGCTGCAGGGGGAGAGGGGGCAGTGGAGGACCTGAGTTACCAATGACTGAATGATTCCAAAAACAAAACACCACTGCGCTTCTGGGCCCCTGATCTTCACTAGGCCACCAATAAACTGTAAAAGGCTGGTCCCAGTAAGCTGTTCCCTGGGTCAGGGGGGGTGATATTGGTTGGTATTGGATATTGATAGGGGTTGTGCCAGATTATGTTTACTTGTGTTTATGGGGTATGCTCTGTGTGTGCAGGCCACAGGGCATTTGGTGTGTATGTGTGGGGGTGGTGGCGTATAGTGTGTTTGCCAGTCAGTGGTGGCAGATGTTGTGCTTTTGGGGGTAACGCATGATGTGCATGCTTCAGGGATTGGTAGATGGTGTATGAGCGGGGGGTGGTACATGGCACATATGCAGGGGTGATGGCACATGATGTGTGTGTGCAGGGAGATGGCACATGATGTGTGTGGGGGCTGCTGTGTATGCAGATGGGGCAACAGATTGGTAGGTACAGGGAGGTGAAGAAGGCTGATTGCTGTCTGTAGTGTTGAAAAAGAATGTAAGGCTGATTGCTCTGGGGCATCTGTTTGGGATGAAATGCATCAGAACCCAGTGCAGGTTATATAATATAGTTTTCATGACCCTTACATCCATTATTATTTATTACATTATTTTTCTGGAATTGCATTTTGCTGGCTTGGAAACTATTACACAGCTGTGTTGCTATTTACGTCTTTCTTAGGCTATTATACATGTACATTGGACCAGTACTATAACGACTTCAAAGTCTGAGTTTTTAAACTAAAATTTTTGGATTTTTCGAATGTATGCATTATTTAGTTACCTTGTGTTACCACTTAACAAGGAATCACAACACCCCACTTTTAAACCGGAACAAAACCCAAGCTGCCCAACCCTGGAATCTAAATGATTTCAGGCCTGGCCACTGGCATCCAAAATCAGAATGTCCTGCTGTGTGAACCCCTCCCCCCCCCGGGTCGCTGCAAAACTTAAATTCTTCCCCACCTCTCTCGCAGATATAAACACTGTTGGCCGCATCCTCAGTATCTTTAGGCTGTGGGAACGCTCCCACCCCCAACCAGATAGGCTGGGGTCAGGAGTGCATGCGCTGCTGGGGATTTGACCACTCTTGTTCCCAATTGCCACAAACAGCTGCATTTGCTGAACATTGCATATGTGCGGCAAGCTGCTCTGGTTAGGCAAAAACTTTTGAATGCACCATAGGATCGGGTAAAGGTGGGTTTTTCTGGGTGATCTGGGGGGCTTCAGACACCGGAGCAGGGAACAAAACTTGGGATAGTCAAAATTAGAGATGAGCAAATTTATGAAAAGTTCGATTCGGCCGATTCGCCGAAATTTCCGGAAAAAAACATTTCGGTCTGAATTTAGTTGCGGCAAATCGCTAATTAAAATGGCTATTTCTGGCCTTCCGAGAGCCTCAATAGGGTTGTAGAACATTTTGCCTTGCTGTAACATGCATAGGATGCGTGCTGGGTTAGTGAAATAACACTGTAAAGAAGTATGACATGCAGATCAGAGGCATCGCTATTTAGAATCCCTGTCGCAGAGTGGCACAATAACAGAGCCTTGAGGTGGCATCAGCATAAGGAGTCCATATATTGCCTGAAAAACACACCCTGGAGTTGGTAGCAGCATAAGGAGCCCATATATTGCCTGAAAAATACATTGGAGTTGGCAGCAGCATTAAGAGCCCATATATTGCCTGAAAAACACATTGGAGTTGGCAGCAGCATAAGGAGCCCATATACTGCCTGAGAGACACACCCTGGAGTTGGCAGCAGCAGCATAAGGGGCCCATATATTGCCAGAAAAACACATTGGAGTTGGCAGCAGCATAAGCAGCTCATATATTGCCTGAAAAACCCATTGAAGTTGACAGCAGCAGCATAAGGAGCCCATATATTGCCTGAAAGACACACCCTGGAGTTGGCAGCAGCAGCATAAGCAGCCCATATATTGCCTGGAAAACACATTGGAGCTGGCAGCAGCAGCATAAGCAGCCCATATATTGCCTGAAAGACACACCCAGAAGTTAGCAGCAGCAGCAGCAGCATTAGGAGCCCATATATTGTCTGAAAACACATTGGAGTTGGCAGCAGCAGCATTAGGAGCCCATATATTGCCTGAAAAACACATTGGAGTTGGCAGCAGCAGCATTAGGAGCCCATATATTGCCTGAAAAACACATTGGAGTTGGCAGCAGCATAAGGAGCCCATATACTGCCTGAGAGACACACTCTGGAGTTGGCAGCAGCAGCAGCAGCATAAGGAGCCCATATATTGCCAGAAAAACACATTGGAGTTGGCAGCAGCATAAGCAGCTCATATATTGCCTAAAAAACACATTGAAGTTGACAGCAGCAGCATAAGGAGCCCATATATTGCCTGAAAGACACACCCTGGAGTTGGCAGCAGCAGCATAAGCAGCCCATATATTGCCTGAAAAACACATTGGAGCTGGCAGCAGCAGCATAAGCAGCCCATATATTGCCTGAAAGACACACCCAGAAGTTGGCAGCAGCAGCATTAGGAGCCCATATATTGTCTGAAAACACATTGGAGTTGGCAGCAGCAGCATTAGGAGCCCATATATTGCCTGAAAAACACATTGGAGTTGGCAGCAGCAGCATTAGGAGCCCATATATTGCCTGAAAAACACATTGGAGTTGGCAGCAGCATAAGGAGGCCATATATTGCCTGAAAGACACACCCTGGAGTTGGCAGCAGCAGCATACAGAGCCCATATATTGCCTGAAAAACACACCCTGGAGTTGGCAGCAGCAGGAAGAGAACATATACAAATTTTGGGCAAATATATCTTATCTTAAGAATATTAATAAAAATTAAAATTAACGTAAAGCATTTCCTCAATAATTACTTATGGTCTGATGCTGAGGAATGTCTGTAACTGGAGAGCAGCGCCTTAAATCTGTTTTGCTCTATCCATATTTCTGAAGTGTTGGTCTGGCACCATGATCAATCTACTCTGATGCATCAGGCATTGGTGGGTGGAAATCTTGGCTGAGCCATGCCCGATTCATTTTCACCCAGGCCAGTCTCTCAAAAAAAAAAAACATTTTTCAAGCGTACTGGAGCACATTGAAGCATCACATATGCACATCTATAAGTTTTACCACTTTGTTCCTGTTAAAGTCTTCAGGGCCTAGTTACTACTTAGCGAAAGGCCATACATAGTTACACACCTGCTGCTCTTATCTACAAATCCTGTTTTATGCGTAGTGTAGCGTTTTGTCCTCCCCTCATATATGCACTAAGTATGTCAGGCAGAGAAGTGCCAGGATGGGCACAGAGGAGTTGCAGAGCCCTGAATTCATCAAGCAGAGGTCGCAGCAGACTAGGGGTGAGTGGCAGCAGGAGTCTCAGTGAGAGGCCTGATCTAGCGGCCGTGTCTCGACCATCAACCCATCTGCCTCATCGATTGGTTAACACGATCATCCAGTTCATCACAAGTGACATCTGACACTCCCAGTCAACTGTCGGTTATATCTTATGCTTTGGGTTCAGCTCCACTATTCAGTGAGGACGATCTTCTGAAGAAAAATCAGCAGCTACTGCACAGCCAAGAAGTGGAGGAGAAACTCGCCACTTCTTCCACTAGACGGACAAGTAGTGATAGTAGAGGAGAGTGGCGTGGGAGGTGGTGTTGCAAGCGTTTTGGCTTCTTAAGCAGACACTGCTGAGGAACCTGAGGACATCAGTGAGTTTTGTGGGCACTTTTAAAGGCTTGGAGTGATGGAGAGTGATGGATTTAGCAGTCAGCATGGTGGCAGAAGGGAAAGTCTGGAGGCAAATGTGCTCGGGGTAGACCACTTGCTGCGCGGCAGGCTACCTTCCCAGGAGGTAGTGGAAAAGGGCCCCCGGAGTCGGCGGCGGCAGCAGCAGTGAATTAGTGCAGACTGTTGGTAGGAAAATCAGCTACTCTGCGATGTGGCAGTTTTTCATCAAGCATCTGCAGGAGGTTAACATAGCTATATGAAAGATGTGTAGGCAGAAGGCGAAGTGTGGCCAGGGTCCCAATGTTGGCCCCACAGCCCTGAGTCAACATTTGCAGCATCACCATAAAGCAGCCTGGGATAGTTGGCTCCAAAGTGGTGGTCCAGCCTGCTGCATTACCCAGTGGCACGCCCCTTCCTGTTCCAGCCAGCCAAGGCTCCACCAACTCCTGTGTCTCATACCCATCCTCTGTCGCTCCAGATGCTCCTCCTCCTCTTAATCCGAGTAAGTCATTCCACCAGCAATCCATTGTCCAAGCCATGTCCAAGAGACAACAGTATGTGCCCACTCATCCAACGCGCAGAAGCTAAATGTGCTCCTTGCTGGTGCTGCAGTCCCTCTCTTTTAAGGTGGTGGACCTTTCAGAGAACTGATGGCTTGTGCCGAGCCGAGGTGGAGAGTCCCAAGCTGTCATTTCTTTGCAAAGAAGGCAGTACCAGCCCTGTACAATTTTGTTGAACAGAAGGTGGGCCAGTCCTTGAGCCTGTCAGTGTGTACCAAAGTGCATGTCAGTGCCTACGTCTGGAGCTGTAACTACGGTCAGGGACAATACATATCCTTTAAGGCCCACTGGATGATTGTGGTTCCTGCACAACCACAACAGCAACTTGGACAGGTCCCGCCGCTGTGGCCTCCACGCTCCTAGGCTGTTGTGCCTGTGACAGTGCACTTGTCTATTTTGGTTCATGGCTGGTTCATGGATGTGCACATTTTTGCACTTAGGCAGTTTTCTGTGACACCATTGCTAATTGTCAATTACATATTAATTGTTAACATTTATCTTATTTGAACACATTTATAATAGTAACATATAATAACAAATAATATAATATGTATCAATTTTTTTTTTTGGTTAATTTTGTATTTTTTTCCATTTTTTTTTTATTTTCTTTTTTTTTAATACTTTGTATTTTTAAAAAATATATTTTATTTTTTTCTTAAATTTTTTTTGCATTTTGCTTTTTTTATTTTTTTTTCATTGTCTTTTTTTTTAATATTTTGGAATTTTTTTTTACAATTTTTTTTCATTTTTTATTTTTTTTTGTATTTTTTTAAAATATATATATATTTTTTTGGTATTTTTATTTGATTTTTTTTTTCAGTGCCCTTCCAGCCTACCATGTGTGCAGGACATGGCGGTTTCACGCTGTTCTTCACATGGTTTGCCTTGAGCCACGGAGTCACACATGGGAAGAATTGCTAAAAATCATAAATCAATAAATGAAATCATGGCTTACTACACGAAAACTGCAAATGGGAACCATGGTGACTTACAATGGGAAGAACATTTTGTCTGCGCTGCGACAAGGAAGCCTGAGCCATGCGCCCTGTATGGCCCCCAAGATAGTCTGATTTGCAATTTTTCCACCCATTGGAATTCCACCCTCCATATGTTGGATCGACTATACTAACATAGAAAAGCCATCACTGATTTCTTGATGATCCAAGCGGATAGGAGGACTCCCCTGTGTAACTTCAATGTAAACCAGTGGCAGCTCATACGTGACACTTGCCGTTTGCTCAGGCCCTTTGAGGAAGCCACTTTATTAGTCAGTGGCCAGGACTACGGGATAAACAATGTGATTCCACTGCTTCATGTACTACAACACATGTTGGAAACCATGGCTGGTCAGGGCACTGGAGACATGGCCCCTACATTTCACGGCCACATGAAGCCTGTGGGGGATGAAGTGGAGGAGGAGGGGGTGGGGCACAGCAAAGCACAGTTTAGGTTTGACAAAATGGCCATTTTATCTAGTCATCTGACAGGAGAGGAGGAGCAGGAGCAGCCAGAGGAGCTAGAGGGTTGTGAGGTAGGCGAGACAGAGGACCCAGACACACCGTGGCAGTATGCAGTGGAAATGGAGACAGGTAGTCCCTCCGAGTCACTTGCACAAATGGCACGATGGATGCTCACGTGCTTGCGTAGTGACCGCAGAATTGTCTGCATTTGTCAGCGGGATGACTTCTGGCTCTCCACCTTTTTGGACCCTCGCTACCGGCACAAAATGGGGGCATTTTTTTACACCCACTGAGAGGGAGGACAAACTGACCTACTACAGAGACATTCTACATATGTCAGTGAAAGGCAATGGCTGCTGGCAATTTGACAATGTGACTTTCTTTACAAAATGCAAAAGGTTAGTAGACAGGTACTCTTCAAATATTTATGCTAGTAATTGGGATGTCCCCTGGTGAAAGGCAAAGGCTGCTTCAACAGTGAAAAAGTGACTTTCTTTACAAAATGCAACCGGTTAGCAGACAGCTACTCTTCAGATATTTATGTTAGTATTTGGAATGCCCCCTGTTCAAAGGCTGGCTGCTTTAACAGTGAAAAAGTGACTTTCTTTACAAAATGCAACCAGTTAGCAGACAAGTACTCTTCAAATATTTATGCTAGTATTTGGGATGCTCCGCTGTTCTAAGACACAGGCTGGCTGCTTTTATAGTGAAAAAGTGACTTTTACATAATGCACAATGTTAATAGTCAGGTACTTTTCAAATATTTATGCTAGTATTTGGGATGCCCCCCCCCCCCCCCCCCGCCCAAAGACGCAGGCTGGCTGCTTTTACAGTGAAAAAGTGACTTTCTTTACAAAATGCAACCAGTTAGCAGACAGGTACTCTTCAAATATTTATGCTAGTATTTGGGATGCCCCCCCTGTCCAAAGACACAGGCTGGCTGCTTTTACAGTGAAAAAGTGACTTTCTTTACAAAATGCAACGAGTTAGCAGACAGGTACTCTTCAAATATTTATGCTAGTATTTGGGATGCCCCCCCCCCCCCTGTCCAAAGACACAGGCTGGCTGCTTTTACAGTGAAAAAGTGACTTTCTTTACAAAATACACAATGTTAATAGACAGGTACTCTTCAAATATTAATGCTAGCACGCTTTTTAAAGAATGACACCAGGAAAAGGAAAAGCTAAATATGCAGGTGTGTTATTAACACTAAACAGGCTTGAAAGCTAATGCAAACACTTTAAACTTTCCCTGTCTTTCTCTGTCACTGTCACAGCCTCTCTCCTTCTCTATCTGTCCCTCGCTCGGCTCCCTCTGTTCCTTGTTCTATCTCTCCCTCACTGTATCTATCTATCTATCTCTCGCTCTGTCTCTGCGTGATCTGCTCTGGCCGCAATACAGTGTCAGAATGAGCTTCCGCAAAATGGCCGCCGCTTATATAGGGCTGTGACATCATCGGGAATCCTGGCTGCTGATAGGTAGCATGTGACGCCTCCCCAGGATTCCTTGCCCCATGGGACATGTCCTGACATGTGGCTCCACCATTTTAGATGGGCTGGATAGTAGTAAATGGAGTTTTAAGGAAGCGATTCGAGCGTTCGAATCACGACGATATTCAGAATCATTACGGATCAAATTTTTCCGGAAATACGTAACGAATTCGGGTTCGTCAGATTCGATTCGCTCATCTCTAGTCAAAATGCCTGGTTTTGTTCTGCTTTAAACTTCATTTAATCACAATCAGTGGTTAATAAATATGTCTAAAATCATTGCGTAACTGACTAAGCCAATGCTAATGTACACTAAAACCACTGTAGTTTTCTGTGTGGTTGATGGAATCGTAAAATGCTCCCTTTGTTCCAATATGTATAACAAGTCCATTTGTTACAGCTCAGCACATGTTAAGAACCCTCTATGTTGTGACTTTACCATGGAAAAATATTGTATAACAAACTCACTGCTATTGGCTTTTAAAATCTAACTTTCACAGGAGTCTGCTGGAATCATTGGGTATTTTAAGTGCATTTTTGTATTTTCTTGGAATTTCTGGCTGCCATAAGAACATTTAATTGCCCAAGCATTTGGTGGTTGTACCTAACATTACATTGATAAAAGGAGTTTAGGGCAAAGGCCCACAGGTTAACTGGATTAACAAGAAGAAAAAAACTCCCCCCAAATCCCTTTTCTTCAGCTGCACGCATGATACTGAATAATGGTCAGCACTCACATTTGCTCCTGCACCCACTCAATGCTGAAACGTCTATAAGATTCCCGGGCCGATCGATTCCCTCCCCCCGGGGCATTCCGATTGGGGGTGCCCCGCTGTGTGAAACACCCCTAGACGCCCAAAAACTCACCTTCTTTCCCAGTCCAACAGTGTATTCAAGCCGCGGACGCATCCCCGCTATCCCTCTAGCAAGACGTGTGCCCGCGCATTTGTGAATGGCTGGCATGGGCACACCCCAGTTAGAAGTTAGCTGAGGATGTGGCCGACAGCATGCTCGGATCCGCTCCCCTTAGACAAAGGCTTAGACGAGCTGACGTGAGCGGATCCTAGCGCGCTGATTGAATGAGCAGCCGTGTATGTGTTGTAGGACCGGGAAGGGGTGAGTTTGTTTCGGCGACCCTGATCGGTGTGCAGCAATCTGAATTTTCTGGGTAGGGATACATATGAGCACTGTTTCTTGAAGGGTATTGGTCCTGTTTAAACCACTATCTAATCACAATCACAAAAACAACCACCAATTTTGGACCCTCACACCACACACATACCGAGCTCAAGCACATATACAAATCATACATGCCTACTCACCCTGGTTTGCCTATCACACTATTATTCCCCATCTGCTTCCAATATACACACTGATGGCCTTAATCCCATATTTATAGTCCTGCCCTTACCTTTAGACTGGTTTCACACCAGCGTGATTGAGGGGCGCTTGTGCTTTCAGGTGAGTGTCCTGCATGTGTAGCGCTGTGCATAGTAATAAATGAGTGCTTTCAGACCTTCTCTGGCATTTGCAGAGCGATCAGAAGTAAATGCCAGCCTTGCCAGCAGCGCCTGGAGGGTGCAGTGCCATCAGTTACACTACATGTGATTGGAAAGCGCTAGCGCTCACCAGCAATTGAAGGCTGAAAGCATGAACGTCCCACAATTGGTCTAAACCAGCCTCAATATTCTGCCATGAATTTCACCCAGTAGCTTCGGCGGTATATGAACAAGGGATTTCCTTTTAAATTGTTATATAGATAGGATACTGCTGCTTATAATCTCACCGCAAATCCCTGCTTTCACTTCTATTTGCCAATACGCCCGGCCTATATCACTCTCCTTGCAACCTCCTGTCCTGTTTAATTCCCTTTACCAGCCAGTTTTACAGTATCTACCCTTCCCTCTAGCAACGTGCTTACACCATTGGGCATGGAATGGTCCGTAATGATGTACAACGTGTTCCACCTTCACCTAGGATGGAAGTTGGGCCACATAAGATGCTTTAAAGGCCACAGGTAAAACATGGCTGGTGTAAACCTTAATTCTTATACTTGTGAATTACCCTAGGTTCTACAATATGGAAAATATTTGCAAATGCAATTCTTTTACAGAGAAAGAGCTATGCGCCATCCACAATGAAAGTGGATGTCTGCATATGTACCAATAGCACTACTAAAGTCAATGGACATTCTGGATTAAGTTGTCACATTAGGGTTGCAGAGCTTAAAGTTACATCAGACCATATGCAGCTTTTTGGATTTGTTGCTAGATTGATTCAGAGAGTCACTGGATGAATATATAACGAGTAAGAAGTGATAACATCTGCAATTTTTTGGTGATGTAAGGGTTGTGGTGTTCTAAATATTTACAATCTGGATCATGCACACATTTGGAGATCAGCAGTTTTTTACACACAACTCCTTGGCATGTCAAACCACCATCCCACTGACCAATCCCCCACTCACTCAGCTCAATGTAGGGTCACATGTTCGAAAGGGGGGACCAGAAGCTGGTACATACACTGCTGGTTATTCACACTTCTCACTGCTTGCCCAAATGTGCTCCAACTTTCCATCTCCCTCAGTGAGGAGAGGATACAGTGCTGAATTTTAAGACAGAAGGAAAACAGAGTTGGTAAGAGGGGGGCTTAGCAATGCTTTGGGGAGGAGTAGCTCATTGAGGGTGCTATAAAACATTTTACAGTCTTTTGTCAATGTCAGAAGATGCGCTTAAAGTGGACCAAAACCCAGGATTTTGACTATCCTGGGTTTTGGTCCTTGCCCTGGGACACCCAGATCGGGGGTGCCCCACTGTGTGAAACCTCACTGGTTGCCCAAACAAACTCACCTCTTACTGGCTCAAGGATGCCTGTGCGGCCGCTCGTCCAATCAGCATGCTCGGATCCACTCGAGCCCCTTCGTCCAGGAGCTTGTCAAATATGAGCGGATCCCTCTAACATGGAGCGTGCCCACGCTGGCCATTCACAAATGCCTGGCGTAGGCACGCCCCCTGCTAAAGGGATAGCAAGGATGCGGCCACTGCTCATGCATGCGCCTTTGGACCAGGAACAAAGGTGAGTTTTCAGGCGACCTGGAGGGTTTGACACAGCAGGGCACCAAGTAAGCCTGCCCTGGAGTCTCATAGACTCATCTCATGGGTTTTGGTCCTGTTTAAAGTGCTCTGTATCTAACAAGTTGTCCATCACTGGTTTAGCACATACCCAGGAGTCCCAAATTGGTAGTCATCATCCTGCAAATGTATGGCTTCTACTGGCATGGTTTTTCGAGAGAACGTTTATCCAGATATGTGTCCTACAAATGCCCTACAAAGCAAATAAAATAAAGAACAAAGTTAAGACATCACAGGATAGCAATGTAAAAGGAATAGATAAAGAGATTCCCTGAGAAGCCTTCTTCACCAAGGAACTGAGTAAAAAGGTTGAAATTAGAACTTAATGTTTTTCAGGCAGGTGAGGGGACATCTTCTTCTCTTGCACACAAGCCTTGTAATATCTCCTTTAATCCGTCATGCATTTTAAACGCATTTTCCAGAGTGAGCTATTTTTGCGTTTCAACATTTCAGAGATGATGACAGTAATTTGTTACCATGGCAATATTCTTTTTTCCTCTCAATTTCCTTGAAGAAACATGGGGCTATATGTCTAATCAAACAAGAGCGTTAGATTTAGATCACTTTTAAACAGAAGTATTAATGTTATTCACTTTAGAAAGTCACATGATCTGATGACAAGACAAAAGAGAAGAGCTAGCCAGCCGCCAGTCCTGCATTTATTACATCGGCTGGTTCTTACGCAGCTTGTATTGTATTTATTGCTTTGTTTTATCTTTTATAAACCTTTCACATAATAACATGCAAATGAGTCGAAGACTGAATAGGAGGTGTCATCAAGGAAAACTGATAATGGGCAAAATAACAATCTAGTAATGCTTTATCCTGCAAGATTTTAAAGAGCAATTAAACAGAAATCTACCTTCTAAAAACTTCATTCATGTCACAAAAGAACTGTTTTTCATGTTAAACCTTAAAGACTATATTGTTTAAAAATGAAAAAAATGTGTGTGCTGGTATGTATCACGTCACCAGGAGCAGAACAGTATTCCTGTTAAAGAGAAGCCATGAGTTCCAGTGTGAGCAGATTGGCATCGTGGATCTGCTACTCCCTGAATATTATTTCTACCATCTCCTCTGCTGTAAATATAAAGCTGAAATCCAACCCTGAACACATTTAAGAGGGAGGTAGTTCTAGGGTGTTATCTAGCGGTAGCTAGAGGCCTGGAAAGTTGATTAGTAAGCATTGAAGCCTAGGGATTATTCACATGGTGCAGGCAAAGTACTTATGTATGACGTCCAATGTAAAGGGCTGTCTGCAGGTTTGACCTATTATCATACATGCTTGTTCAGAGCTGAATGGTATGTTGCACTGGTCCAGATAGGGGTGTTGACAGGGTAGAGGGTGTGTCCTACAAAGAGAAGGACATAGGCAAATGGAACCAATGGTGTAAGAGGGCAATAAGCATTCACCAAATACCGCTTGGTAAAACTTATACTTACTCACTGGACCACATACCCATGATTAGGTGCGTCTGCCAGGGAAAGCATTCTGTAGCAACAGGGACATCATATAGTGAGGCAGGGCCAAAAATTCGCAAAAAATTGTGCAAGCTGGGCATCTTGTACTGGGGTTTACTAAGGCAGTAGGTTAAATATTTTTTTTTTCGGATTAAGAAAAAACCAGCGTGTAATAATGCCTACCCCGAGACACTTGCCATTTAGGTTAGTGCAGAGATTAACATTTTTGGTGTACTTATTGCAGTGTATGATGGGGGCGTGTCAGCATTACTATGATTGATGTCCGATCATCTGCGGGGGGGGGGGGGGGGGAGTTGAGTATAGAGTTTGTTTTTTTCTTGTCTGGGCAATCACTGCGCCGTGCTTTCTACATAGCAGGACATAATATATTTTACAGTGCTCAGAATTCAGTTGCACCAGAATACCTGAATGAACTGTTAACAGTTGCTGACACATATACACCCCAACAAATTGGTCCAATAAGCAAATATGCTGTAATTTAGATACTATATAAAGGAGGGAGTTAGGGAGTAGCATGAGTGAATGTTTTAAAAACACAACCTTCACCTGCACTTGATAGGATGTTGCGACATAAGAAAACTCTTCTTGTAAAAGGGATCCTATACGCAGAAAGGAAGCTTATGTCGTCAACATTTATCCCCAGTCCACTGGCCCCAAACAGCTGGTGTTTCTTTTTTCTAGTAAAGCCTTTGCCCGATATTCATAAAAACACTAATAGAAAGAAGTATAATGTCTGAATGGCAGCCATATGTTAATTCTTTCAGTTACAACTAAACTGTGACATACTTGCAGTTAGGTTGAATTGCTCCCCAATGCTGAGCTGTGTGTACTGTAACTAAATGTATCATCACTGGGAAGCATCAGGGGGCGGGGCTGCCTGGCTAGGGAGCAATATGGCTGACTGCATCTAGTTAGTGTTGTTATGAATACCGGGCAATAGCTTTAGTAAATTAACACAGGCTGTTCACTTGACAGGGGATAGAAGCTGACAAGCTAAACTTCCTTTCTGGGTATAGGATCACTTTAAATAACCAAGGTAAGCTAGCTTTCTATGTATCCATTGCTATGCACTGTAGGTCTCAAGTGTGGAGATCTCAATGATTAAAGCAGCACTCAACCCAATACAGGGGTGTGGTGCAGCAGAGTGGCTTTCACATATATTTGCAAATGTGAACCAACCAAGGCTGTATTTCAATAGATTTTAGAGACAGATTATAGGACTTGGTGTTGGCCAATTAGGTTTGAGTGCTGTAGGTTCTTCAAAGATTTGTCTCTGTTTATTTGCCCATCTCATGTGCGCGGTGCAGGCTTTTCATACATTGGATACAGTGACCGACTTTCTCATTTGTATCTTTTGGATGTGTGCAAGCGCGTGGGGGTATTCTTAACCTGTATGGTTTGGCTTTTAACCATGTGCAGCACTGAATATATAGGGCATCCTTAAAGTGGACCAAAACGCAGGATTTTGACCATCCTGGGTTTTGGTCCACTCTCTATAATAGGAGCAGAGGGTTATCAGCTTATGTGAAACCCCCCAGATCTCCCAATAAAACTCACCTGACCCCGGTCCTACGTTGCATGTGCGGCCACTCGTACAATCAGCGTGCTCGGAGCCACTTAGCTATGCAAGTCTAAGAGACATCTTAGCTCAGCGACTCCAAGCGCACTGGCGGCCGCATCTCAAATGGCCGGAGCGGAGGGATAGCGGGGATGCGGCCTTGGCCCACGCATGCCCTGTTGGACCTGAATTCAGATAAATGAAGCCAGCTACCTAGGGGGTTTCACACAGCGGGGCATCCCGATTTTGCATGCCCCGCAAGGAGGGGATCGATCGGCATGGGAATCTTATAGATTCCTGTGCCGATCCAGCAGGGTTTTGGTCCACTTTAAGTAAACATGTAAGAGACTTTCCTGTACCAAAGGGCCCACGGCGAGCGTCTGTTGAGGGGCCACTCCTGGATGACGGGGAGCACGGCGCGCTGCTCTGGTAGCCTCTTCTGCTCCTCTCTAGCTGTGCGCTTCTTTCTATCCTGAGTGTGAGCACGGCAGTCCGGCAGCGTCCTCCACACCTGATAGGAATTAGGGGCTGGTCAGCCTTGCTGCCAGGACTGACCAGCCCCTGGAATATACAGCCAATCCCACACAGTGTTGTAAGTTGCACCAATCAGCACACACACTCCTTCATGGGTTGTCATTGGTCAGCCACCCCATAAATATGGAGCTAGCCCAGTCCTCAGTGCCCGTTATAGTCTTTAGTGCTTTGGGTGCGATTACACCAGTGCTTATAAGTTACTGACCTGGCTTCGTCTGACCATCCCAGTTTGCTGCCCGAACCGAACCTTTGCCTGCCTGACCTCGAAACTCTGTCTGATCCTTTGGATACCGTGTACCTCTGATCACCCACCTGACCCCTAGCTCGTTTCTGACCATTCTTCTGCCTTGCCCTTGTGAGTAGACGCACCTTC
The DNA here is from genome assembly GCA_027917425.1 of Gastrophryne carolinensis. Lineage (NCBI taxonomy): Eukaryota > Metazoa > Chordata > Amphibia > Anura > Microhylidae > Gastrophryne > Gastrophryne carolinensis. The sequence goes on from CM051236.1 coordinate 83,369,875, forward strand.
GGACTGACTGACCTTGGCTTTGGGATACCCCTTGTGGTTCATCAGCCTTCACCGTATGCTGACAACCTTTGTGCCTTTTAAGTCCTGGGGGCAACCGTGTCCAGCGAGGCATATCGTACGTCCCGGCAAACGGGGGCTTGTCTATAGACGGAAGTGGTGATGGAGATTTGGGGTTGTCAGCTTACAGAAGGCAGGTGTCCCGCTGGGCATCACAAAACAGCTGCCAATTCATCCATTCCTGAGGATTTCCCAAATGTGGGGCTCCCATAAATTAGAATAGGACCATGGCGTGTCAGTGCGGCTTACGGCTTACACATACGTTTGCAAATATGTGCCAAAAGAGACCTTTTTACTAGACTTTAGAGACATATAATTATATGTTATAAAACTTGCTGGTTAATAGGGTTTGAGTGCTGTGGCTCCTTTCTAATTTAACATTTATTTTTTTCCTGCAGTAGTTCACTAACATACTCAATATCAGTGCTCCCCAACCCTCTCCTAGGGAGTCACTAATGTTTGTGGATTGCACATGGCCAGCTCTAATGCTTTGCTATTGCTCTTTTTATTTCACCTGTGCATCTGTGTGGAGATTTGCAGAACCTGAGTTGTTGGTGGCTCACCAGGAAAGGATTGGGGAACACTGTCTGTATACCAGTCTTATATTTGAATCATAGTTACACAGTTAATACGGTTGAAATAAGACATATGTCCATCAAGTTCAACCAAGAGTGTTGGGGTAGGGGAGTTTTATCTTATCTTTCTTTTTTTTTTTACTGATAACCACTAATAGTAACTGTTAATGTAATTTTCTTCTAAATAAGCATCTAATCATTTTTTGAAGCTGTCAGCGGTTGATGCTGTAACAAGCTTCTGGGGAGGAACTATACCATAGTTCTTATGGTAAAGAATGATTTTCGCCTCCGGAGACTGAATTTCTTTTTTTCCAGTCGAACGGAGTGGCCCCTTGTCTTTAGAGATGATTTTACCTGAAATAGTGAATCCCCATATTTTTGGCATTGGCCATTTATATATTTATACAAGTTAATCATGTCCCCCCTCAGCAGGGCCGGCCTTACCATGGGTCCCGGTGGGTCCATGGTCCCAGGCGGCACTTTAAGGGGGGCGGCACTTTGCTGGCAGCAGCGGGAACATATTTGGCGGCGGAGGTGGGCAGCAGCAGCGGGCAGGGCAGAGGTGAGTGGCAGGAGAGTGCGTGCACTGCTGGGGGAGGCGCGGCTTCCACCAATAGCCACGCTGGTTGGCTGAGCCACTGCAGGGGGAGGCGTTGCTATTTGACGGGGACTGCTGGAGGCAGAGCGCTAGTTGGGTCTGGAGAGATGGAGAGATGGAGGTGGCTGCTTCACGCTGTGATAGGTAAGCGGGAGAGGCTGCCGCACGTTCACTATACCTTCAGTTCGGTTGCTTCTGGAAGCTTCCGTGGAAGAGAGGAGGTTCCAACTTATTTGGCATTAATAGAGCTAGGTGGGCGGTCGTCATGTTACAGCCCACTGCCTGAGGGTTTCAGCCTGCCAAGGGCCGTGGCCACGGGTTGCCCGCTATAATCTGTACTGTCCAGGTGTCAGATTAAAAGATATCGGTGGCAGAGCTGTACACCTGCCCGTGGGTGGCTGCTTGGTTACAGTGACTGTGCATCCTGGGCGGCCATGTTTGCTGGTCACCTGTATAGAGTGTAATTGGAACAGTTGGGGTTGAGCTTGTCCAGTTACAGGGCAACCCTTTATTGGCCATTTAACACCAATGGCTAAAAGACTCCAGGGCTGATTCTGATTTGTGATGTGCTGCTGTGTGTAGCCCCTGCAGTACTTGCATAGCTGGCAATCCAACAGTGAATGTGTGGGCTATGGCCACATCCCTGCTTTAACTTCATCTGAGGCGTGCACCAGGTGGGGAGGGGGGGTGGCCAGTGCCCCCCCCCCCCCTTAGCTAGCTTTGTGCTGAATGTTGCGCTGAGCGTGCTCATTGCCTGTCTGCATGCTCTGTGGGATTGCTGAAAGTGGTGGGGGGTCCACACACTGGGCATCCCAAATTAAGATGCCCTGTCACAGAGGAATAACACCTGGGAGAAGGACAGTACTGATTGGTGGCCTTCTTTAATGGAGAGGTGCAGTGTTTCAGAATAGGGCTTGCTTGTCCCATGTTCTTCTATTTATCAAGCTGGGAGACCGTGCCCAATGCTGTGGAATGCTGGATATCCAGCCAAGGGGCAGAGGCCAAGAAGTTTGGGTCTAATGTACCTGCTTGTAACAGATGTAGGTTCAACTGGGTCCCATGCATGGTTCCAAAACTAAACTGTGCTATCACTAATCTGTTCAATTTATGGGATGAAATCAGTTCATCACCTGCATGGCTGTATTTACCATTAGACAAACCTAGGCATGTGCCTAGGGCAGCCACTTGCAAGGGAAGGTGCCATAGTATGTGGTTACTGTACTATAGCAAAGAAAAAAGGTGAAATAAAGGTGCTGGCACCTTAATGCCCCCTTATGACCCCCCCAGCCATGACAGTGGGGAGATTTGGGGGTTTTTATAGAGTGGGGCATCACAAATCTGGTTGTTCCTAAGTAAGTATCAAAGCCCAGAATAGTGAAAACTTAAAGTGGAACAAAACCCGAATTGTGAAAACCCCCGAGTTTGCTTAGTAAAAATCACCTCTCCACGGTTTTTTTTTTATTTGGGGGGGGGGGCAGCGTTTCACTCTTGGACCCAGGCAGCACAATGTCTTGGGCCAGCCCTGCCCCTCAGTCATCTTCAAGACTGAACAGATTTAATTCTCATAATCTTTCCTCATAACTAAGATCTTTCATTTCTCTGATTAGTTTGGTGGCTCTCCTCTGCACCCTTTCCATAGTCAGAGCATCCTTCCTAAGAACTGGTGCCCAGAACTGGATGGCATATTCCAAGTGAGGGCACACCAGTGCCTTGTAAAGAGGCAGAATTACATCTCTGTCTCGTGATTCCATGCATCTTTTAATGCATGATAACATCTTGGTGGCCTTGGAAGCAGCTGCTTGCCATTGCATGCTGTTATTTAGCCTGTGATCTACCAGTACACCCAGATCCTTCTCAACAATTGTTTCTCCCAGTTTTACTCCCCTGAGGACATATGTGGCCTTCAGGTTGTTAGACCCCAAGTGCATGACTTTACATTTCTCCACATTGAACTTCATTTGACAAGTGGATGCCCAGACACTCAAAGTGTCCAAGTCATCCTGAAGCTTGTGAACATCTTCAATAGACTGCACTGTGCTACATATCTTTGCGTCATCTGCAAAAATAGACAGTGCTTCTAATCCCATCTTCTATGTCGTTTATAATCAAGTTGAATAAAAGTGGGCCCAGCACTGAATCATCTTTTGGAACATCTATTGTGATCACCACCAGTGCAAAAAACACCAACCATTTTTTATCATGGCTTCTGCTGCCGCAACACATTGCAAGCTTTAACTTCACTCTGTAAAAGTTGTGCCTGCTGTGATGCAAAATGGAAATATTTTGATTTCTTCAGAGAACTAGATATAAGTTTCCAATCATATCTTTTGTTCCTCTAGAAGTCACGGTCATTTTAGTACGTGAATTTTGTTGGAGAACTCGGAAATCGGATTTCCTGCTCTGATATTGTACATTTTATGAGCATAATATAATAGAAGCTGCAGCTTTCATTTTGATAATAATGTACCAGACAATTGTTCTCCTTACTTGACCCAGTGGAAATACTTTTCTGTCAAGCACCATAAAATACTTTCTCTAACTCATTCACTCAGCCTGCCACATAGGATTAGAGGGAGATATGTTTAATTTGTAAGAAGAAGCTGCATTCTGTCGACATTAAGAGCAGTTCTTTGAAAATCAGGTGTGAGCTCTGCAATGCACTGACTGAAATAAACATTTGCTGCCCCTAAGCTGTTTTTGTTATTTTTTTGTACTGTATATTCTGATGTATATTACAATATCTGTTTTCTTGTGTTCTATGTTGTGGCTGCTGATGCTTCTGAAGCTTTGAAAGGTCACTCTGTATAAAAATTATCTTCCTGGTCATATCATCCATGTGCGCTCCACGCCATACTTATCAAAAAAGGACACACACACACAGCGTCGGTGCTCTAAATTTGATTAAAGTCTGTTTTTGAACACATATACACCTGTAACAAAACGAAAACACATGGAATGTCATTGTTTTAAAACTGGAACATTAACACTTTCGTGCCAGACCTGTAATGACAATTCTGCATAAAAATATAAAAAGTGTTTGTTTGCAACCAGGAGAGGTCACACAATGATTTGAGCGAAAAAAACAAAAATATAAATATATTGTCAAAATGCTGTTTAAACACAAGCAAATGAAGGCCCATTGAAATGTATGGGAGAGCGACAGTGAGCGAAAGGTAATACCTAGTGCTCTGGAAGCTAGAGCACCGGCGCTATACGCTGAGCCACCTGTAATGATTAATCAGACGCTACATGGCTCTGTTAGAGTCACTCACCACATTCACTTTCATAAATGTGGTTTGGAGTACAGCGCCCAGTGTTCACCAGACACTGCCTGCCGCTACTAGGCACTGCCTGACGCTATCCCTTCATGAATAAACCCCATAGTATAAAATGACTAGGCCGCTTGTACTTATCTCCTCTAGGGCATTTCTGTTTGGTCCATCCATAGGATGCCTAAACTTGAGAATGAATAACCACCAGTGGCTATTGGGTTCCTCTGCCCAGTGATCACAATTGCTGTTTGAAAAGGGGGTGCCTGATATGTGGTATCCACAGTCCAGAATTGTGATAGGGAAAGTCATTTTGCCTAATTTTGGGCCTCCTTGGGACAATGATGGGGATTGTAAAGTGTAAAAACAAGTAATTGTTTGCTTACCTGTCATGCAGCTGATCATCCTGCTATACTGCTTAATAAAGCTATTAAAGTGGACCAAAAACCTATAAGATTGATTCCCTCTCTCCGAGGCATGCAAAATTAGGATGCCCTGCTGTGTGAAACCCCCCAGGTCACCTTACCTTGTTTCCCGGTCCAACGGCGCATGCCGTGCATGTATGTGTTGGTTATATTAGATAACCCTGGGGAGTAGCACACATGCTTTACTTGAGCAGAATATATTGCCCGGTCCATACTACCCATAATTTTGTATTGTCTCCAAACGCTGACATACATTGTCTTACATTATTAGCAATATCAGTGTATTTTTGGTACAATGTTAGAGTGCAAAAAAGGAAAATAGGTCCTTATAAAAGTGCGGTAAACCGAGGAGATTTGAGAATTTGGATAATGTTTGCCTAGGCCTCAAACCTTAATTAGCCTTAATAAGTTCACAATCATTGTTAGTGTCAGGACCCGTGGAAGACCCGCCTTCAGGTGAGTTTGCAGCCTCCAACCTTCGCTGCTTCTACCTATAGACAAGCCCCTGTTCACGGGCAATGAGATAGTGAACTGAGTGTCACGGACCGGGTGGAGCGGACTCGGGTGTGGATCCGCTTTAACTGTGGAACCGATGGCGGGTACCGTGTCAGGGGAGCGGAGTCTAAGAGGCCACCGGTATTCACCAGAGCCCACCGCAAGGCAGGTTGGTCTTGTGCGGCAAGTGACCCCCAGGTTGCTACCCCCTAACAGCGGCCCAGTCCCACAGTCAGCCGAGGTTCAGTGAGGTACACAAGTGGCAGGCAAAAAGGCGTAGTGGTACAGGCAGAGATCGGGGCTGGCAGCACAGGTTCGCGGTAAAGGTGAGTAGCCGAGGTCGGGGCAGGCAGCAAAGGTTCAGAGTCGGGGACAGGCAGAGGTTGGTACACGGGTGAGCAATCCAAGAATGTCTGACTTTCAACAAGCATGGAGAGACCAAGATCTGGCCCTGAAGGAAAGGAAGTGCCTCTTTAAATAGGGGAAGTGGATGCAGGATTGGATGAGCAGGCGCCAATCAGTTCTGTACAGGCTCTTTAAATCTCAGGAATCCAGTGCGCTCGCCCTCTAGTGGACAGAGACATGCGTGCACCTGAGCATGTGAGCAGAAAGCATGGGGGGGAAGGGCGGCAGCTGAATGCAGCCATGAGGAAGTGCTGCAAGATGGATGACGGCTGCATGCAGCCATGGAGGTAAGTGACTTGCTGTGAGACGGGCGTGCAGCGCTCGCCCTAACAGTACCCCCCCCTTGGGTCTCCCCCTCTTCTTGGGACCCAGAAAGTCAGGGATGAGACTATGAACCGGAATGTTCTCTTCAGGTTCTAATTTCAAGACTTTGCGGTATTGGCGAGGAGATACAAAGGCCTCTCCGGCTGGTGCCTGTACCAAGGCGGAGGGAGCAGTGACAGGAGCAGGCTTGGCGGGAATGGGTCCAAAACACCTCTTGGGGCAGGCTGGGCCCCATGACTTAATATCGCCAGTATTCCAGTCAAGCGTGGGGTCATGACGTTGAAGCCAAGGTAGGCCGAGAAGAATTGGAGAAGTGCTACTGGGGAGGACGAAGAACTCAATACTCTCCTGATGGTCGGGTCCAACCTTCAAAAGGAGCGGTACTGTGCGATATCGCACGATGCAATCAAGTTTATCTTCATTGACTGAAGCAATAACTAGAGGCCTTGCGAGGCGACTCACAGAGATATTATACTTGTCAATCAAAGAGGCCCCGATGAAGTTTTCCGCGGAGCCCGAATCCAGAAAAGCTGACAAATTCACAGAGACGCTAGCAGAAATGGAGAGTTGCACTGGAACCGTAAGGCGTGAAGAGGTAGCACACCCAACCAGGGATGCCTCTCCCACCCTTACTAGGTGCGCCCGTGGCGGGCGAACAGGACAGTCTTTCAAGAAGTGCTCGGAGCTGGCACAGTACAAACAAAGGTTCTCGTTTCTTCAAGAAGTTCTCTCCAACGGAGTTAGGCGAGATCGGTCCACCTGCATAGCCTCCTCAGTGGAAGGCGCATGTGCGGGCAAAGGTGGATGTTGGAAAACAGGGGCCAGACGTGAAGCCCTCCTAGGGCACTCGAAGTTCTTTCCCAGGCGGAGTTCCTCTTGCCTTTCAGAAAAACGCACATCGATGCGTGTGGCCAAGCGAATAAGATCGGTCAAAGACGAAGGCAAATCACGTGCCGCTAGGGCATCTTTAATATGGCTAGAAAGTCCTTTCTTAAAGGAGGCACACAAGGCCTCATTATTCCAGGATAATTCTGACGCCAGGGTGAGGAACTGTACGGCATATTCGCCAACAGACCAGTCGCCCTGGACCAAGTTAAGCAGGGCTGCTTCTGCCGATGAGGCCCGGGCTGGTTCCTCAAAGACATGGCGAAACTCAGAAACGAAGGCATGTAAGTTGGAAGTCACTGGTTCGTTGCGATCCCATAAAGGAGTAGCCCAGGCCAGGGCCTTTCCTGTAAGCAGACTAATAATAAAGGCCACTTTGGCTCGTTCAGTGGGAAACTGGTCCGCCAACATCTCCAGATGCAGAGAACACTGGGCAAGGAAACCTCGGCATGACTTGGCATCCCCATCAAATTTAGCCGGCAAGGAGAGACAAAGTCTAGCTGGAGGTGCTACAGGTGGCGGCGACACCGGAGCGGAAGGTGGCAATTGCTGCTGCAGGATTGTTAGTAATTGCTGAACCATGGCGGCGAGCTGGTTGATTTGGCGAGTCTGCATAGCCACTACAGTGAGCAATTCTGAGGCGTTAGGCAGTGGCACCTCAGCGGGATCCATGGCCAGATCTTACTGTCACGGACCGGGTGGAGCGGACTCGGGTGTGGATCCGCTTTAACTGTGGAACCGATGGCGGGTACCGTGTCAGGGGAGCGGAGTCTAAGAGGCCACCGGTATTCACCAGAGCCCACCGCAAGGCAGGTTGGTCTTGTGCGGCAAGTGACCCCCAGGTTGCTACCCCCTAACAGCGGCCCAGTCCCACAGTCAGCCGAGGTTCAGTGAGGTACACAAGTGGCAGGCAAAAAGGCGTAGTGGTACAGGCAGAGATCGGGGCTGGCAGCACAGGTTCGCGGTAAAGGTGAGTAGCCGAGGTCGGGGCAGGCAGCAAAGGTTCAGAGTCGGGGACAGGCAGAGGTCGGTACACGGGTGAGCAATCCAAGAATGTCTGACTTTCAACAAGCATGGAGAGACCAAGATCTGGCCCTGAAGGAAAGGAAGTGCCTCTTTAAATAGGGGAAGTGGATGCAGGATTGGATGAGCAGGCGCCAATCAGTGCTGTACAGGCTCTTTAAATCTCAGGAATCCAGTGCGCTCGCCCTCTAGTGGACAGAGACATGCGTGCACCTGAGCATGTGAGCAGGAAGCATGGGGGGGAAGGGCGGCAGCTGAATGCAGCCATGAGGAAGTGCTGCAAGATGGATGACGGCTGCATGCAGCCATGGAGGTAAGTGACTTGCTGTGAGACGGGCGTGCAGCGCTCGCCCTAACACTGAGTCTTTAATAGGGCTAGGGTGCTGGGGATTGGCCAGGACAGCTTCAGGCTTATTTGCCCATGATCAACCTGAGGGCTGATTAGCCCACCACAACAAGGGCTCATTGGGCCATTCAAATTGTCCTCCGGTGGGTGCAGTGTCTGCAAAGCCGCTAGAGGGATGGGAGAGGAGGAGGGCCGCAGCGATGTTTGAGCTTGCTCTGCTCGAACAGGCTCCCAATGCTGACGCGAGTGACAGCACCCTGCTCGGGGTGGTGCCGCTCGAGGGGGCGGACGAGGACACTGCGGGACTGTGGAGCAGCTAAGTGGATCATCGTGACAGTTAGGAAAGGCCAGGTGATGCAAATATAAAGATTTTTAAATACTCAGTCTTCTCTAATCTTGACAGCAAAAGACCTTTAACAGATTTAGCGGTCTCTGTAGTTGTAGTCGTGATACATTGTTCTACTGTTCACCGACACCTGCAAAAATATGGCCTTCCTGGAAGATTCATTAGAAGAAAACCTCTTCTGCTTCCTCAATACAAAATTTAGCATCAGAAGTTGAATAATAATAATCAATTCATAATATTAACATGTGTCATATAGTACAAAGACAATTACAAACAATGCACTCAAAGTCTTGAGTTTGGCTGTATGTGTCCTGTGAAGGTTAATTCTCAGATGGACTTGACAAGTACAGAACTGTCACGGATTTCTCAATGGAGAAATCCTCTATATAAGAGTGACCAGAAATTCGAGAACTTTAGAGACTGCTGTACATATATATACACAAGTCAGAGTACATACATACAAGATACAGGTTCAGATTCAGATTCACGTTCAGACTTAGGTTCAGATGTCAAAAGAAAGAGTCCGGGTAGACAGTTCAGAAGACAGATTTAATGCTGATCTACTGAGGCCATGTGTGGATCAGCTTATATAGGCCAAGTAATGTCACAGGTGCAAGCTGATTTCCAGGAACTCTGCGGAACAGCGCTACCTGCTGGTCAAGCTGCATACAGCAGAGAAAAGTCCCAGAAAGGAGCTGCTGAAAGCTGAAGAGGAACTCCAGACATGACATTACCTCCCCTCACCAGGCAGGCACCAAATGCCTTTAAACAACTGCTCCACTGGATGGGTAAGACTGGTAGAAATCCAGGCTGGGGCAAAGCAGGCAGAAATCCAGACAGAAAGCCAGGCAGAGACAACACAGAAGGCCCACACCCAGGGAGCTGGGAGAGGGGAATATGGCTCAAAGCAGGCAGACATGAAGAAACAAGAAACAATGACCAGGGGGACCAGGACCTTTGAGGCAGCGCCCAAAGCCACTGAATCCTTTAAAATCAGAGCCTAGGTAACCAGAATCAGACCTTACTGCAACTCTAGGAAACCCCTCAAGGCCTCCTAGAGCCAGCGGGAAGAAATCACCATGTAAAACCGTGGGCACTTAAGGGATCTTCAAGGCCTTCTTTATGATTACCAGATGGACAGTGATCAGGATCGTGCTCGGCAGGGCAATTGGGTTCGATAGACTCGGCAGGGCGATCAGCACACTCAGCAGAAAATACAGGATAATCAGACTCGACAGGATCACAAACAGGTACAGGGTCAGGGTCAGAGACAGACATTCAGTCAGATATTGGATCAGGCTTTCAGACTGGCATTGGATCATGCTCACAGACTGGCAGGTGGTCATCCTCTGAATCGGATATATCAATCCAAGCATCGGACCCACCATCATCCTCATCCTCCACTACAGACACAGGGGCAATAGATTTAGCTGGAGTTTCTGACTTCTGGGTTGAACAAACTACAGTAAGATTCAGGTCAGTGAACACCACACACATCAAACAGGCTGCTGAACATATATATATATACATGTGAAGTCAGAGTGCATACATACAAAATACAGGTTCAGAAATCAAAAGACAGAGTCCGGGTAGACAGTTTAGAAGACAGATTTAATGCTGATCCACTGAGGCCATGTGTGGATCAGCTTATATAGGCCAGGTAATGTCACACGTGCAAGCTGATTTCCAGGAACTCTGCAGAACAGAGCCATCTGCTGGTCAAGCTGCATATAACAGAGAAAGGAGCTGCTGAAAGCTAAGGAGGAGCTCCAGACATGACATGAACTTTAGAAATAATGGGCTGCAAAAATAAACATGCAGTAAGTTTGCAAAACAAGCCTGATGCATTTTGGAAACAAGTCCTGATGGGTGTCGTGTTCGCACAGAATGCTGCTTCTATGATCGCTGCGAAAGTGAGGAAGCTCACACAGCCTCACACATGCCCAGCAGCAGTGTTCTGTGTGTACAGGGCTCACTCTTCTTGTAGAACTTGGTGTACATATTTGGTGTATAGTTGTCAATAGCAACAGAATGCAGGAAGTGAAAAGCGCTGTCATAAAACACACATTTGCTAACAGAAGATAAAAAAAATACTGTATCAGCTCAGCACCTTGAGGACATAATTTTAGCACCCAAAAAAATATTCACCTCCAAAAATGCCCTTTAAAGAGGAACGCCTCCTTGGTTTGGCCAAACAAGACAAAATTGGCAGAATGCACAAAAACAATGCAGGTATCATTTGGGAACTAGACCTTCCTAAACAGCACAGTTGTGTGTATTCCATTGTAGGCTGAAATTAATATTTGTGATATTTGGTGCAGATTTGCCAGACTTTCCCATAATAACCCGGGCAACCAATTAGAAGCCAGGACTGATAGGGAAGGTATCTTAACTGGAAGCCTGAATTAATTGGAATTTGACCCCGTCCAGGGTATAAAGAAAGAGCTCAGCAGCTGGCCCTTTAGCTAATTAGTGATCTGCCCATTTTTACATTTTCAAACTGTTCATTGTACCACCGGTGTTTCTAATTCTTTTAGTCACAAATGTTTTTACCACACTCAACTCAGTACATTTCCCCTCCAACACTGAGACCCATAGGAATATGATTATGAATATGACCCATTTGTTGCTATGTAATTTATTACTCTGTTACTTATTACATGAACACTCTAATTGTAAAGTGCTGCGGAATATGTTGGTACTATATAAATAAAGATTATTTTTATTGTTCCCTATCTGTACATCGGGAAAGAAATAGGGAATATTAGCGAATAGCGATTTTTTTAATATAAATACAGATTTGTTCAGATTGATTTCCTTCTAAGTTACATGCTTTGAGAATATACCTTGTTCGTCTTATGCAGAACCTAAAAAGTTGAAACTTTACTAACATACGTTAATTAAAGCCTTTATATCAATAATTTCTTAATTTGTAGCCAGAAGCACATTATTTAATTTTGACGTAAAACACACTCATCAAAAGAGCCGTTGAGAATTTTAAACTGAAATTAGCTATCTAATTGATTCAGACTGATTGTTATAATTACGTCCTAAATCAAAATTGTTTTGTACTTCTTTTGTGTCCTCGTTTTTATTAAAAAAACAGACAAGTGGCGGAGTGCTTGATTAACCTCTCGGTGAAATAAAAATGAGATGCTGTGAGATTTTCGGTGCACATTACACTTGTAATCAGGTTGGTTTGTGGCATAATGTTTATTCTGAAACATCAGTTTGAATAGGCGAGTCTGTTAGAGACTTCAAACGTGTGCTAATCAGCTCATCATTCATGGCGGGGAATGGCTCTTATGCGCCGCAATATCTGATAGTATCAGTCTCTTCACTAACTTCCTGTAGATGTGATTGTGGCAACTCCATAAACTTTAATTAGACATAACACATCCCGTCTGACAAAAATGACACGGCGGACTCATGAGCCTAATCTGCACAGGCAGAATACAGTGCCACAAGCGAATGCATGTTTTTATTGACGAACCCAATCATGAAATGAGTCATAAACCTGCTGCATGCAGGAATTTGCCTGTGGGTAGAGGAAATGTGCCTTCATTATGCCTTTAGGGAAAAGAATGACTTTTATTTTTAGTTGCATTGAGCGATTATTGAAAATAAAAAAATGGATTTGACCTGCGGGTCATTCTCTTCCTTGTGTGTTCTTTTGTTTCATTGGCATTGATACTAAAAAAAAAACAACGGTAATGCATTTTTGAACATTTTTTTTTTCAATGGGGCAGATTCCACAGAGGCCCCAACTCTAGTATAAAAGCTTCCCTTCCCGGTGGGTGGTGTTGATAAACCCCCCGATTACCTGCACCCCCCTACTAGGCACCAGCAGTGGCGCACCCAGGATTTTGTCCTGGGGGGCAGTTGGGGGTGTGTGGCCTGATAGAGGTGTGGCACTTTGTAAGAAGCATCTCTCTAAACTTTTGTATTTGAGAAGGAGGGGGGAGGTGGATAGGGCACCAAGTATTTTTGCAAACGCCAATGCCACACCCTTAAACTCTAAATCCAAGAGGACCTGGAGCTCCATAGTCCCCTTTTAGATAGATCATGAAAGTAAAAGGTATCTACCTAATGTCAGGGTCACAAATGGCACAGGGGGGTGCTAGTTTGGTGCATTTTAAATTCCTACAATTGAAGACCCCTGGGGGAGGGAGGTTCCTGGTCCATATGGTACTTAAAAACTAAAGGGCCCATTGTTTCCCTATCCCAAATTGGGATGACCACTGGGTGAAATGCTCCAGATTGCCTAGTATACTCTCCTCACCAAAGTTTGCACAATGCACATGCGGGCTGAGCTGCCATCTATGGCTTCCCTCTGGCTGATGCACACACCCGCACCAGGCATTTCTGAATGGCTGGCATGGATACCAACAGCCAAAGGGAAGCTGCCAGCTGCTCCTGCTCTATTCAGCTTTACTAAACTAATCTAATGTCAGCTCTGTCAGAGTGGCTTAGTAAAGCTATATGGAGAACTAGCCATTGATTGGATGAGAGCATGAGCATGCGCCATGGGACGGCATGGTAAGAATTATTATATTGGGATGCACCACTAGAGAGACAAAGCACAAAGATAGTGAAAATCCTCGTATTTGTTCCTCTTTAACCTTCCCTCTTCCGTCACCTGTGCGCTCTGCAGTGCAAAGATACCTACCCATCTCTCCCGGGCATTTATTTGAAGGCGGACCTGGAAATAGTTGCACACTCAGGTTAATTTACAGTTACCTGCTTTGCATTGCATTGGGGGTCAGTCTATCAGTACTCACCACCATTACCAGATCCTTGTTGTCAGTCTTCTTTGCAGCTGATTGCTCCTTGGTACTTGCTGTCCCAGTCTGGTCCTATTCTGTTGCTGCTGAGCCCTTGCTGCTGCTGCTCGGATTGGGGCAGAGGTTAGGTGAGAGGTAGAGGACAGTGGCAGGAGATAAATTGGTTAGGTAAGTGGTAGAGGACAGTGACAAGGCTTAGTGGAGCTAGGTGAGCAGTAGAGGAAAGTGGCAGTTGGTAGTGGGGTCAGGTAAGCTATAGAGGACAGTGACAGCGATGGTGGGGTTAGGTGAGCAGTAGAGGACAGTGACAATGCAGGTCATAGTGATGGTGTATGTGGAGAGGCAGTCTACCTCTGCAATAGAGACTTCATAGCATCCCTGTATATAGCTGCTTTTTTAACCCTGGTGGGGGCAGATAGTGCAGTTGTAAATACATATTCATAGTCTCCTCCTTTTTTGGTATTCATTTTACAAGTAGTATTTGTGCAGTTTGATTGTCCATAGTGTGAACCTGGAGCACACACAAGATGCCTGGCAGCTTTTCCAGTGGATTGTATACATAAAATGTATCTTTATTTTTGTTACATTCATCTTGTTGCACATGCCAGACACTGCAGCCTGCATAAGATACTTTTATTTGAAAAGTGTTACAATCGCTTATAGTGATTAGCTCTGTATTACAATATGTATCTGAATGTCCAGATCTTATTTCTTTATTTAAAGTGCTACTGCAGACAAAGGTATTTGTTACACCATTGTGCCAGGCACTGTCCTAAACTGTTTTCCAATTATAAAATGATAAAGGGCCATGATATCGGGTTTTACAGGTTCACCTATTGACATACCCCTTTCATCCTATCCTTCCAATCAGCTCAGCCAAGCGGGACAGAATTGCTGATCCACTCCCTTCTCCCGCTCCTCCCGCTCCTCCCGCTCCTCCCTCCGCTTCCTCCTCCACCTCATTCTCCAGCTTCACATGCCTGAGCTTCACATGCCTGTCAGTGCAGAGCTCTACAAGTCTTTTACAGCCTCCGGCTGTCCAGCAGCAGGGACACGCAGCCCACAGTGGGGTGACCTGCACCGCCATTTGGCACTGCCCGTTCCTCCCCCCCCCCCGCTCACTCATGCAGCAGGGGGAGAAGAAGCATGAGTGGCACCTGCCCCACTTTTCTCATCTCTTCCTCCTCTCTTCCATGGCTTATCCCAGGAGAGAGCAGTGTGGCGCCTGCTGCCCCACCGCCTCCTCTTTCTCCCAGGCGATACCGGGTGAGAGCAGTGCAGGGCCTGCCGCCCCACCTCCTCCTCTCTCTGACAGCACTGACAGCCTTTTACAGCCTTCCCACTGGCCAGCAGCGGGAAGAAGCCACACCGTGCTCGGCAGGGATGTCAACAACGGGGGGAGAAGAATCATGCCCCAGACAGATGCCGACAGCCCCCCCCCCCCGCACTGCTCACGCACATGGCAGGGGGGAAAGAACCATTTAATTTTTCTAATAAATGTACTTTTTATACATGTGATGCATAGATCTGGTTTTGTTAGTGCGCCAACAATTCAGACCTGAACAGCTGGGGTCAGGTTGCACATTATCTGCATGGGGTAGCATATTATTGTTGGTAGCACACCTTTTGTGTCTTATTTTAGTCTATTTAAATTGACTCTGCTACTTATAGGGCTCAGCATTTTGGCACAGGCGCTGTAACCGACCACAGTGAGCCACATCAGTGCAGCTAGACTTTTACGTTTCCAATTTGCACTTATTTCATATGGTTTTAATGGGGGTTATTATGACCATTGTCACACTCCAATAGTGCATGTTTGCACTCCCAAACGCCCATGCCTGTACTCCCAAGGTACAGCCGTGCACTCCCAAATGTCCATTGTCGCACTCCCAAACGTCCATGCACACACTCCTAAAGTCCATGAGTGCAGTCCCAAAGTGCATGTGCTCACTCCCAAACATCCATTGTTTCACTCCCAAAGTACATGCGCGTACTTCCAAAGTGCATGTGCGCACTGTCAATGGTCCATGCTCACACTCCCAAAGAGCATATGCATGCACTCACAGCAATGGCAAGGCTGTAATCGCCGGGGGAAGAGGAGGGACGGCTGAATCTTTTAGCAAAAGAGTGCAATGATGATAGTCTGGATGTCAAACTCCTCTTTGTGTCTGAAAGAAGTCACTGAAAATGCAAGGATTTCACTCAACAACTCACAAAAACGGGCCAACTCTTGCTGAATATTTCACCACATTTAAGTGCGGGGCAGTAAAATATATATGGAAGCACAGTACACATAAATTTCAGGATCAAGAAGTATTTGTAGATGCATCTGTAATACACATATCAGAACAACATCTATCACCTGTCCAAGAATGTAGTCAATACACAACATTGAAAAAAAAATGAATGGGTAGGAAATAATGTTTGTTTTCTCAGATGAGCAATCACGATGTGTGATGCTGTATGTGTAACACAATAGAGCATGGTGCAATAGTTACATCCACTGTTGCAATGCCGCAGCATCCAGGTACTGTTGAACCCTATGAATGATTCAGCCCACCTACGTCTACTACCTCTAATCTCAGTTGGATAGACTGACCCTTTAAATACATGTTCCTGCTCTAATGCTAAAATTTGCATTCTATTCCAGGAAATACATTTATTTTTCAGAACTAGAGTTTTTTTCATCTATATTATAGTATGGTAATGTAGCCACAGGCAACTCCATATTCATGAGCCCTCCATGAAACACAGCGAGCCCCCCAAAAGTGCTGTGTGTGCTCAGTCGTGGGTCATTTTTAGTCATATTTTAAAATGAAAGGCCACTCTGCCAATATTAAGTCGGTACAGCACGGTTTGTTATCCCATAAAATAAGACTGATCTCGAAGTACGGCCGCAGGCAATACATTAAGTAAACTGACCACCCACGTCTGCTGAAATAATTATGATGTACAACCTACACAATGGCTGCACAATTTTTTCATTTCATGATTTAATTGAAACTGATAGAGCAGCTAAGCTGACTGCTCCAATACTCTGCTGACAAAAGTAGCAGTTCAAGGGTAATTATAGAAGAGTAACTGTTCCATCACTAAGTACTGTTATGGGTTTTTAGACAGTAGTTTTATTAGAGAATGATTTATGTCACACGCAAGGAAAAAAGTTTAAAAGGAAAGTCTGCTTTCATGGATTTTCCGATCAGAGGTGTCATACGGACACAAAGCTCTTCATTTATTGTGTTCCTGCAGCCCTGGTATTTGAAACCAGGTGCTACATTTTCAAGCCTCCTTGAAACTGGAAGCCAGAACACCGCCGTTCTCTTTTCTCTGCCTTGTATTGGTTGAAGCACCTTGCACCATTATGCACTTTTTCTGCTAAGTTTGTTGTAGCAAAGTGCACTATCTAGTGTTCAGTGTGTGGTATTACACAGCTTACTTCACCTTCTATGCAAGAGCGTAGGTGCCAAATTCTCTCCTCAAGGGCCAATAACTGTTTCCATATAGCCGACTCTATAGTGCTGTCTGAGCAATAATTACTCGACTTGTACATCTGTGTGATCCACAAAACATGGTCTGTTGGTGGTCCCTGAGAAGGAGGGTTTAGCACGTGTGCGCTAGATAAAAAGCTTAGTGGGAAGCCTTGTGTCGGTATGACACACCTTGTGTTGGTTGAAGCACACTGCTCTGTTATGAACCTTTTTATTTAGGGCCTTATTTATCAAGGGATAGCGCCAGGTAGTGTCTCACTAGCGCCAGGTAGCGCCAGCTATCGGCGGCTACCGACTCCAGAACGCCAGGCGGCGGACACAATCACGCATTTATCACGCTAAATGAGGCTAGCGCCGGCGAGAGCGTCAGCTAGCGCGGGATTCATCATGTAGCGGACTGCAACAAACAGCGCCGCTGCTAATCCCATCACAGCGCCAGGTATGACCTCTCGCTACCTGGCGCTCTCCAATGCATTTCAATGGAGCAATCTTTAAATATTCATAATTCATTGATATGAATGTTTTTTTTACATTTTTTTAAATGTCAAAAATTCTGTGACCACTTCGGCAATGTTAGACATTTTTTTAAGGTAAAAAAAAAATAAAAAAATTGGGCAGAATTGATATTACAGGTCTGATATTAATGTATTCATATTACAAAATGTTTAGAAAAACTTGTTTAATTTTATAATCAAAAAATATGGTTTTTTGGGGGGTTAAAAACTACTTTTAAGCCATCGCCGCCAGCGCTCTGGGGTTTAAACAAGCATTTCACAGCGTGAGAATTTTTTGAGCGTGATTTGTTAATGAATATGCTGGGAGCCGTTCGCTCTGGCCATTCGCTGTCAGGCGCACCCATACAGCGCGGAACCTGTGAAACAGCGACTCCTAACCCCGTATTCAACATTACCGCACACCGACTGAGTCGCTGTCAACAAGCGAACAACGGCCAAGCACAGCGAATACTAGCGGGCGCTGTGAAAATCACGCTACTGGCGCTCATCTGTCGCTACCTGGCGCTATTAATGAATCAGCCTCCCCGTTTGTTGTTGTTTGTTTCCTTTGTAGTATTTAGTGTGTAGTATTACACAGCTGCCATAGTAGTTGGAACATAGTTGTAGTTGGAACATTATTCAGTCAAACAGACTGAGCCACACTTGCCTTTCTCAGACGGGAAGAGGTGCTTTTCTTAGTATGTTGAGTCCTAACAGTTCATGCCCTGCGCCCGAAGCCCAGCTTTCCCAGCTCCCTCGTGGCGTCTCTATTCCCACCCTTTCCTTTGCGCACTCTGGTGAGAGACTGAAGGCCCCCTACTGGCAAGAAGGTCCCCTTTTCCAAAGACAAAGATGGTGACAATAGGGTCCCAGCCAGGTGCTCTCTAAATTAACCCTATACAGGGTCTGTACTCCAAAACGACAACCAGGTACACTAACCTTAAGTACACTGCTATTGGCATCCTCTGTATCAGCCAATCAGCCTGTCGATAGGCTCCACCATGGAGGATGGTGGAACAGGGCTATGCTGGTGGGCTGGGATAGTGAAATGTGATGTACCCGGGGGGGGGGTGAAAGGCAAGTGGGGCAGCTTTCAATATACAGTTGAGGCTAGATGTGTGGGTGAATGAGACGACGAGCAGCTCGTAAATCAAGGTTTGAGGGGAGTTTATGGTGAAATCAGGGGGTTTCACACTCCTGGGTGTCCCTAGAGAAATCTCTTAAGACGGGTCAGCTCACTTAAATGGGATTTTGTTCCTCTCTAAGATTGCTAAAATATGATGTTATTTTGCTAATTTGATTTTTTGTTTTGGCTTCATTACTGGCTTTGTGTGGAAATCGTGATCCCGGGGAGTAAGATATGCGTTCCCCCCAGAGCTGTTGTGGGTTATGACAACGGAGGTCCACTTTAATAGGTATCAACAGCAGTGAATAAGGGTGGCATAGCATAAATATGGTGCTATGCTAGTAATTCCCCTATTAACCAGTGAGAGATTAGGCTTGTTTGTTATTTGGTTAGCAAAATGAATAGTAGTAAATTAGCTCTAACCCCTCCACACTCAGTCCAAAACACATAAAATATATTTCATAGAATGGAGCCCTAATTAGAAATAAAACCTGTCCTTTTTAACTAATGCGCAAGGCGAGACAGAGCGTGAAAGATGAATATCCTCATATAACAGTCAGAGCTTAGAAAGAGAAAATTACTAGTGTAGAGCCAAATATTAATATCTGATCTTCTATAATCTGCTATCATCTACCCATCAAAATAATGACTCTTTTTAAAGGAAATAATTTGCTGCATTCTAAGGAAAGAGATGGGCTCTAGTGAAACCTGGAGTTATATTAAAAAGGACCAAATGTCCAAAAAGATTTTGGTGTCTCTTTTCCTAATCCATAGAAGGCATCCCAAATTGGGACACCCAACAGTTCCCTCTGTTAGCTAACCTTGTGTCACCCTGGGAACAAATATGCCTTGCGCCGGTATATTGCTGCTGGTTGTGGTCAGCGAAGCTTAAAGCAGTCCTTCACTCTGAATAAGAGTCTATCTTATATGTTTCCCACACCCTGTACATACAGATTGCTCACATTAAAAATCATTCTACCTGCATCTACTGCATGTTATGAGCCTTTAAACATCCAGGATGGCGGCTCATGGAACATCAGGCAGCCTGCAAACAGGAAGTGCCTTCTGACTGTGCTGCTCTGCATTCTGGGATTGCTGACCTTTTCCTGACACCAGCTTTGCTCTGTCTGAGCAAAGCACAGCTATAACCTGCCCCCTGTACTTTATCCCGCTCTCCTCTTCTCAGTCAAGATGGCGGTGCCCGTATCCTAAAGTCCTGAACAGAGTTGCAGCCCAGTGGGGGAAAGAATAATAAGTAAGTGACTAAAAACTTAAAATATATTAGCTTTAGATGCTGGGGAATAGTTTTTTAAGGGTTTGGGCTTTTCAATAAATCATGGTGAAGGCCCGGTTTAAGGGACAGTTAAGGGTTAACTCAGAGGCTCTGTCTAGCTCCCTAGGAGTAGTGTGTCAATTAAGCAACTACTCTGCAGCCCTGGCCTTCCAATCTCCTATTGGTCAGTGGTCACACAAAGCTGTCCAGGCTTCACAACACACTGCCTCTGATAGCTTCTAGCTTGTGGTGTGTTACTGCTTGTTTATTTCCTGCGGTCCGGATTAGTTTGCTCTGCATCCCAATGCATTTGCCAAACCCTTTCGATACTGTGACTCTGATCTAGGGCCTCGACCTTTGGCTTTCCCTGGACTTCGACTTTGTTTACTCCTTCTGTCAAGACACTGGTAGGACCGATAATCTGTTGCATCCCCGGCTATCTCTGACATCCCCTGTGTATTTGTTACAGTTTTGCCCTGTTGTACATTGGCCTTTTGCAGTCTCAGGTATCATCCTTTGCAACCTTCTAGGGGCAACCGTGTTCAGGCAAGCGTGTAATTTCTTCCGGCAAACGGAGGCTTGACGAAAGGTAAAGATGGTGGTATTAGATGGGGGTTTGCATCTGAGCAAAGGCTGGTGATCAGCGGGGCATTACATTATCACATACTAAAAAATAGTGAAACATGGATTTTGTATAGGAACAGATCCAAAATTTCGAAGTGCCATGGAACAACCCTGTCAATGGATTGAAGCTGAAGAGGACCAAAATCTGCCACCAGTTACAAGTGCAGCTATTCCTGTTGAAACTAAAGTACCCCTGCCTGAAAAAATTTCTGGTAAGCGGCAGAATTTTTCAACTAAAAATGCTTGCAAACTATATTTTCATCTTCGGCCCCACTCTTTCGGATCTGAGTCTCAGAGAGTGAACACAGTCATATCCTTGCCCCAGGGAGATGCCCGGACCTAGGTATTCAGTCTTCTACCAGAAAATGCAGCAATGGCCTTTATCCAGGCCATGGGAATCCCATATGCAGAACCAGATCTCGCCTCCATGGCCGATGCCAATACCTGCATGGCCGATGCCAGATACCTGCATCAGAGGCACAGGTCATCCAAGGACTACTACGCAGAATTCCATCTGTGTGCTTTAATTGACCCAGTCCTGAGAAGTCAGTTCAGGCTAGATCATTCAGATCCCAGAAAAGACTCTTTATTTAATTTTCCCTCTCCAAAGTCCTTGGATGAGGCAATGCACCTGGCCATCCGTAGAGGCCAGTGTATCCAAGAACACCAACAGGAGAAGTTGGCACAAGCCTCTGCGGCTCAACCACCTCAGCAATACCCCACCTCTCCGGTCACAGAGTCTGTGCAGTTGACTTTACTAAGCTGACTGAAGAGACTATCCCGGGGCCTTTGCTTATATTGTGACAAGGCTGGTCATCTAGTGAGGTGCCATAGGGAAGACTTCAGTGCCTAGATGGTTCACAGGAACACCGCCTAAGCGTCAGGTAGTCCTGGAGAGTGGGCAGGAGTAGTATTCCGTTTGGAAAGGGTCAGGAAAAATGGCCATGATGTGCATTCCTTGGCCGTAACAGCAAGCGGTAATCATGTGTGTGCCAGCCAAGCTGAGAGTAACTGGAGAAAAGAGAGACTTTGAGTACCAGGAGTGACTACTGGGAGTTACTGTGTAAATGACTATGCCAGTGACTAGTGACAAAGTCTAAAGGAATCTAGAGTAATTGAGGGCCTTCTGCTATTTCCTTCTCACCAGGAACTGATTAAGTACCTTGCCAGCCCTTACCTTAGCCCAGGGACAGTCCCTTCACAAACTTGGCCCTGTCCTAGAATTGCTCTAATTAAAAAAAATGTAGTCAAATAATGCAGGGCGTAGCTAGAGGGGGCACATGCCATGTATGCAGCAGGTAAGGGGGGCCTGAGCCTGAACCCCATTGATCACCCACATGCACCTTTCTGCCACTCTCACGCCGCATTCTGTAAAACAACGATGTATGCACAGCATAAAGCGCCAAATGGACAAGGGTTTGAACATATGTAGTGGGAATGGTGAAAAGGTGAATTTTGTGGGTGATCTGGGGGTTTGGCACAGGGAAACAAACCAAGATTGATTTTTGGCAGGCATATATGACAGTTATGGTCCTACATACTTATAACTGTAACAGTGGTGATCCAACTTTTATTAGTCCAGATACTATCAAGTGCTGGACCCAATTAGGCTATTTAAAGGAAAAGAAGGCTCCCCTATTGAGCACTGGGCACCCGATCCCCCACCAGGAGCTGCACCGCTGGATTTTTAGCTGCTAGACTGGCTGTAAGTTATTGCTTAGACAGTCAATTAGGGCAGCAGCAGTGTGACTGCTGTGCAGTGATTGGCTGACTAAGGAATTAGAGGCTTATTTAAGACTAGCACCACCTATTGCCATTTGAGCATCTATGTAGCGGCGCTTAGAGCATCTGCTGCAAGTGGATGTCTGGCGTTATAACCTAGCGTAGCGGCCGGACAGGTGACGCTGTAGTATCCTGTCCAGCATTGATAAATGGGATGTTTGGAGGGCGCTGTAGAAGCTTCTCCCTGATTCACTGCAGAGCCAATTGAGAAAGCTAGGTGGTGTCCCAAGATCAATGCTACAACTAATAATGGAACGACGCTGCAGAGAACTATAGGTAGCGCCAGTTAAGTGCGTCCGGCACTTGGCGCTGAAGCCCATATTTAACAAAAAACTACACACAACCAGCGTCGGCGCTCTAAAACTGGGCACTCTAGCGTCAAGCACCAGACACTATTTGCAAAAAGTCTGTTTCTCAACACATATACATCAGCACCAGAGTGAAAATGAAATGACATTGTTTTAACACTGTGACAATGACACTGCAATGGCCGACCTGCACATACAATTCTGCATGAAAAAAATGTAAAAGAACACAATAAAAGTGTTTTGTTGTCAGGCAGGAGAGGACACACAATAATTAGATCCAAACATTTAGAAAATTACTTTAGGAAAACGCTATTTATACAAAACCAAATAAAATACCATTGAATGTATGGGAGAGCACTACTGAGCGACAGGTGCTACAGGGTGCTGCTGAATACACAGCGCCGGTGCTTTACACTGAGCGGCTCGCTAGTGATACATGTGACGCTACATGACGCTATTAGAGGTGCCCACCAGATTGACTTTAACATATATGGTTTTCATATACTGCGCCCAGCATTCACCTAACACCTAACGTTTCTTAAATAACCCCCTTAGTCTCCCTTGGACGCCGGGGGATCAGGCACCCTGCACTGGGCTGTTTTAGGCCAAGTGACAGCAAAGGTATGTCAAATAGCGGTTCTAATTTGGGTGGACTTGTGATTTAAATGGACAGTCAGCAATTGGGATAACACCCCTCCACTGCAGATCAGCAAAGTTTTTGGATCTGTTTTGTGTCAAACATAACTGTTGGTTCACTATAAAGCAGACCAAAAGTCAAAAAATAATCCACTGTTTTAATCCATAAGGATGCCCCCCACACCCTGAACTGCCTTGGACTGAGTAGTACATCTTCTCTCTGCAGTGGCATCTGCACTTTGCATGCTGTGCCTGACAGACCTGATGGGGCTCACACAAGCAGGCATAAAACTGGAGAGCAAAGCTGCTCTGCTCAGTGCCGCATTTTTTTTTTTTTTTTTAAACTGTAGTTTTTATTGAAGAAGCATGGAATATGACAGATCACGTTCAGTACAGTTAAACATCAGCTTACAGTGAGAATGGGTACAGATATACAGATGTACAAATAGATAATGATAACAGCCTGCGGTAACGCCCAAGGCACAAGACGCACCCCTATCCAACCTGGACATCAGGGGCCATAAGAACCAGTAGAAGAAAATGGACTATTGTCCTTGGGTATTGGCTATCTCCTTTATCCTATGAGACTAAAGCTGGAGGGGTGCCCCTTTTTAACCTAATTCTTAATGAACATCAAATTGTAATAAAACATGCAATCTGCACATCACGCCTCTAACATTTTCTTATTGTAAACATACATTGAACTCATATAAAGTAGACTACCAGAAACACAACTGGGACAAACGGGGGGGGAGGAGAGGCGGGACAACACAGACACAAACAAAGGGTGCGGCGGGGGTAAGGAGAGGGAGGGGGGGCAGGGGAGGGAGAGGGGAGGTTGAAAACCCCGAAAGAGAGGCTGTTCCCCACCCGGGACCCCTGCTGCTACTCCTGCAAAAAGTTTAAGTAGTCCGCAGAGGAGGCAAATCGGTTCCAGGCCTGCCACTTCTCTCTATGTTGGTCTACCTTCCCTCTCAACGAGGCCGTCATCTCTTCCATCCTGCTAGTATCGCCAACCCTGGTGAGCCACACAGCCGTCGTGGGGGGTGACGTCGATTTCCAGCAAGATGGGATGCAAGTCCTGGCCGCATCCAGAAGGGGAGCTAGCAAGGACTTGGTCCTCCTCTCGATGGATGTGGGAGCTAAACCTAGGAGGTAGCCAGCCAGGTCCCGCCCAGGTCTATATCAGTCAGCCTCAGAACTATTCTCCTGACGTGGCTCCAAAACCCGGCCAATGCCTCACATTCCCAGAAAATGTGTATCATTGTGCCCCTGGCTCCAGAAAATCTCCAGCACAGGGGGGAAGAGGAGGGGAATATTCTCGCTAGTCCCGACGGCACGAGGTACCAGCGTGAGAGAATTTTATAGGAGGCTTCTTGGTATCTGCAGGACATCGATAACCTGTGAGCTACCTGTAGCATGGCCTGCGTCTGCTCTTTCGTGAAACTCCTATTCAGTTCCCTCTCCCAGCCCTCAACATACGGGGGTTTATAGGAGTCTAGAGGGGAGATCAGCAGTGAGTAAGCATGGGACAGAGCTCCTCTGAAGTGACCGCTGCCTGAGCAAGACTGTTCAAAAGGGGTTAGAGGTCTTGCAGCGTCCAATGCCCTGGACAGGGAGCTTCGATAATGTGTAAGCTGCAAAGTCTGCCATGTGTTCAGTGGGGTAAGTGAATATCTCGTCGCCAAGACCTCCGCCCGATCCATTCCGGTCCCTCTCGAAGATGCATGACCCTGAAGTGGTCCTGTTTTACCCACCTAGGGAAAGTGCCATCTGTTAGGCTTGCCGGAAAGTCCGGGTGTCCCAGTACGGGGGTCATTGGCGAGGTGGAGGGAAGAATGCCCAACTTTGGGAAAAATCTGCTCACTATTTTACGGGTAGGGCCTATTGTGGGGTGTTTGTTCAGGGTGGGGGCCCGGTCCAGCGGAATCCAGGGGAGCCCCTGCAGAGGGATCTCCGGGGCCTCCTGCTCGACAAGCGCCCACCGCTTCAGTGAGGAGTGTCTACACCAGTCGAGCACTCGTGACAGGTGAGCTGCCGCGTGGTATGCCCTCCAGTCTGGGAGGCCCAGTCCTCCCCTCCCCTTGGAGAGAGTGAGGAGGGGGGTCGCCAGCCGATGTGCTCTCCCAGCCCAAACAAACCTGGAACAAAGCCCCGTCAGGCACTTGAAGAAAGTGTGTGGAACCTCAATCGGGAGGGCCTGGAAGAGATACAACACCCTCGGCAGGATGTTCATCTTAATGATGTTGGACCTGCCGAACCTGCAGGTCCTCCTCCACTCTCCTCAGCAATGGGGGAAAGTTCATGTTATACAGTTTTTGGGGAGTCGCCGATATCTGTGTCCCCAGGTATGTTATCGCTTCCCGTTCCCATTTGAAAGGGAAATTTTCGGAGATCAGCTTTAATCTCCCTGGGGGTAGGCTGATATTCAGGGCGAAAGACTTTTGGTGATTTATCTTATAATTGGAAACTGTTTGGAAGGCTTTAAGTTCTGCTAAAAGTACGGGTAAGGATGTCTCGGGTCTAGAGATGAAAAAACTCAAGTCGTCGGCATAGGCCGCGACCTTGTGTTCCCCTCGCCCAACCCCGATACCAGCGATGTCCTGGTTTTTCCTCACATATCACAGGAAGGGTTCAAGTGTCAGAATAAATATCAGGGGGGAGAGGGGACATCCCTGACGGGTCCCATTTGCCAGCTTAAATGGTTCCGATGCCAAGCCGTTTACCATGACGGACGCCGAGGGGACCGAATAGGAAGCCATAACCCAACGGGTCATGTTCTCTCCCAAGCCAACTAGACGAAGGGTTGCAGAGATAAAATCCCAGCTCACCCTATCAAAGGCCTTCTCGGCGTCCGTCGAAAGAAGCATCGCAGCCGGGCCCCCCAACCTCGCCCGGTGAATCAGGTTGATAACCCTAGTGGTGTTGTCTCTTCCCTCTCTCGAGGGCACAAAGCCCACCTGACCCCAATGTATGAGGGACGGGATAAGTGGGGCTAGCCTATCTGCTAATATCTTATTAAACAGCTTGATATCGCAGTTCAGCAGGGAGATAGGTCTGTAACTCCCACACTGCGCCGGGTCTTTTCCAGGCTTGGGAATTACGGTAATGTTTGCTCTTAGGGTATCTCTTGGAGGTGGGTTCCCATCCCTCAAAGAACCAAAGGATGTGATAAACTTAGGGCCGAGAATCCCAGCAAACTCCCTGTAGTACTCCAAGCTAAATCCGTCAGGGCCCGGGGCTCTTCCCGGCCTGGTATTCTTGATGGCTCTCGTGAATTCCTCAATCTCTATGTCCCCCTCAAGAGCCTCTGCCACCTCGCGCTTAAGTCAAGGGAGTCCTGAGTCCCGAATGTATGTCTCGATGTCGCTCATTGAAGGGGTCGGGTGCCCCCGCGGCAGATTATATAGCTTTTCATAAAACTCTCTGAACGTCCTGGCTATATCCTTAGTCAAGTGGAGCCTTCTACCCCCCTGATTTTGAACGTGAGCTATGAAATTTCTGGTACGTTGTGCTTTCAGGGCTCTAGCCAGGGCCTTCCCACATTTATTGCTATATTCATAAAAAAATCGCCGGCACCTAGCCGCTAAGCCCTTAGCCTCGGTAAGGCAGACGTCCCTGAGGGATCCCCGAAGGCGCGTCAGCTTGGCACCCAACGCCGTATCATGGGTATTTTTGTGCTTGATCTCCGTCTCAAAAATCTCCCGGGTCAAGAGATCAATTTGTTTGTTCCTTTCTCTCTTGAGACGGGCCCCATGCTTGATCAGCACACCCCTGACCACGCATTTGTGGGCCTCCCACAGGGACATCCGCGAAACCTTGCCTGTGTCGTTAGTCGCAAAATAGTCAATGATAGCCTTGTGGATATCATCTTTTACCCCTGGGTCTTGTAGGAGGGAGCTATTCAACCTCCATTGGCCTCTTAGGGGGACCGTGTCAGGGATGGAAATGGTTAGGGAGACTGGGGCATGGTCTGAGATGGTGATCTGACCGATGTCCATGTCGGCAACGAGGTGCAGGAACCTATGGGGGATCAAGAACCAGTCGATGCGAGAGTAGGAGTTATGGGGTGCTGAGAAAAATGTGTAATCTCTCCCCTGGGGATTGAGGATCCGCCAGGCGTCCATCAGCTGGTTCTTGAAAAGCAGTGTTCTGAGTTTTTTCAAGGAGGAGAAGGAGGTGTGGGAGGACCCACGGGAAGTGTCCCATGCTGGGTTGACTGTGTTGAAATCGCCCCCGAGCAGGAGAACCCCCTCCGCAAACCCATCAAGCTTGCCCAGAGTGGAGCGCATAAATTTGAGTTGATTGGTGTTAGGGCAGTAGCAGGTTGCCAGTGTCACCCTCAAGGAAAAGAGGGTGCCCCGGACAAACAGAAACCTACCCTCCGGGTCCTGCAGTGTCGCCGAGTGCGACCACGGCAAGGACCCCGCTAAAATGATAGCTACTCCCCGCGATTTAGAATCTGGCGACAGGGAGTGATATTGAGTCTTATAGTAGCGGTTAGTGACATTATGCGTCCTCCCCTCTTTGAGGTGGGTCTCCTGCAGGAAGGCAACTTGTGTATGTAAGCGTCTCAGTTCCCTGAGGACTACGGCTTTCTTCAAAGGGGAGTTAAGTCCCTTCACATTGAGGGTTGTACATTTTACCTTAGACATATCGGAATCCAAAGATTGGGTGGGGGGTAAGTGGAGGAGGGGAAGAAGGGGAAGGCGGAAAGGCACACGCGGGCGACAGGGGGTAGGACGAGACAGGGAGTAGGGGACAGACACAGAAGAAGGAACACTTAAATTGGGTAAGCTAGAGAAAGAGCAAAGGAATAAAAAACTCACAAACTAGACTAGATTAGAAGCACTTAGGAGTCGCAACAACCCAGTCAGGAAACACGGTATTGTTTCCCAATAAGGAATCCCTCCCTGCCCCTAGAATATGGACAGGGGGAGACTCCGGCCTACTGTGGGGGCGAAATGGGTCCAAAAGGCATGAAGAGTCCCTCCGGCCAACCCAGTAAAATATAAGGGGGCCCCCGAAGGTCCCAGAGGGAACCCCCGGGGCTGTCCCCTGCGGTATCTTCCACGCTCAACCCGAACCAATTGTAGAAATATCTAGCACGACCCGCCCCACCCAGCGGCCCCCCGCCCACTGCACCACGGCAGGCGCACGGCCCCTGGGCGGCGCCAGGAGGTGCCGAACGACCACAAAAACATACAGCAATTTAATCAAGCAGCCAAGCGAAAAAATCAGAAGCAAATACAATATCAAGTATGGGTGCAAAGGACAACAAGACCAGTCCCGAGACACAGCCCGGGGCCCTCCTCCCCTCAGGACTCATTTGCCAAGGGCATCGACCCTGTAGGAGGTCATCTGGGACGTGTGGCTCGTGTGACGTTGGCGTTTCTCCCTCGGCGTGGCCCCCGCAGCTGCTCGTCTCCAATGGGGGCCTGGGAGGGCAAAGGGGACAGGTCCAACCAGTCCCAAACTTCCATGGGGGGGGGAGTCCAGGAATGCAAATAACTCTGGGAGGTCGGCCCTAGATCTCAAGGCTAACACCCTCTGGTTTTTGCGAACGAGCAAATGGAAGGGATACCCCCATCGGTAAGAGGCTCCGCATTCCTGGATCCTAGCAAGCAGGGGCTTCAGGCAGCGTCGCATCTGGAGTGTCCTTCTGGATACATCCGGAAACACCTGGATCGTCGCCCCCTCGAAGTTGATTCTCCCCCTGTCCCAGGCTTTCCTCCTTGACAGAGTAGTAATGTAGGCGACAGATTACGTCTCGTGGATGGCTGGGGTCCATTGCTCTAGGCCCAAGTGCCCTGTGAAGGCGATCTATCACTATTTCGGTGTCGGGCGGGCGGTTGAGAATTCCATTGAAAATACCCACGACCGTGGGCACCAATTGGTCTTGACCGGCAGTCCTCTCACTCTTATATTGTTGCGTCTACTCCTATTTTCGAGATCGTCCAAATGGAGGACGGTGGCTTGAGAGATAACTTGTTGGAGCGACAGACTTTTTTCCAGCGCTTCTACCCTTTGTATAGTTGTGAGCTGGGATTGCTCCAGACCAGTGACCCTAGAGTCCAGGCCCTCCACCGAGCTTTGCAGGTCAGAAATGTCTTTATTAAAGGAGCTCTCCACTCTTAGGATGAGGGATTCAAGGTCAGCTTTGGTGGGGAGTGCTCTAAGCTCCGCTTTGATATCTGCTAAGATGGGGTCAAGGGAGGTTGGGGTCTGTTTGTGGGAGGAAGCGCCGCCAGGCGTCAGTGCAGAATCGACAGGCCGCTGAGCACTCAAATCTTCAGCCAGTCCCTGGCTATGCACGGGGCCCCCGCTCGCTCCGCAGGAGATGGAAATGTGGTATGCGCTGATCATTCCATGAGAGGATCTTCCGGGACCACTGTACAGGCCAGGCAGGGGTCCCCGGCGCGGAGCCGGCCAAGCTGTCACCTCTTCCTTCCATATCTCCGGCCTACGTGACCCCGGCGGAGTCACTCCCCGAGAGCCACACCGGGGAGGGCCGGGCTCCATCCCGACTCCCGGGGGAGAACCAGTCCCCGGGTGGGCTCCGTGAAGCATCTGCGAGCACCCGCGGTTCTGGGCTAGGTGGGGACATCCTTGGGGCACCGGTATCCGGGCTTGGCCCCAATGGGGGGGAGGGCACATCCCCCCAGAACATGGCAGGGCTTCTCCCACGTGAGGGTAGGGAGTTTGCCCCCTTCTGCAGTGGCTGTCCCCCTTCATGCTCAGGCAAGTTTCCTTCTGCTGCCAGTCCCAGAGCAAATGGGGGTGTGGAGACATCTCTGAGGGGCTCATGCGGTGTATCCCCCCCTCGTTCCAGCACACCAGCCTGCCCCCGTGGTGTGTGGCGGCTGGGGCGTATCTGTTGTATGCTGGGGCATCTCCGCTGTGTGTTGGTCCAGCTCACCTCCCCCCCGCCCGGGCCGCAGCTACCACCAGCTGATCTCACCTCCTCTGCGGCCGGGGGAGTGACGCGCTCAAGCTGCCGCTCCCTGCTCGAGCAGCACATCAGGTCCGGGCCACGCTGATCTGTGCGGCGCTCGTCCGCAGCCCTGTCAGCAGCCGCTGACTCCACGCCGCCGCCGCCGCCGCCTGTCTACGGGAACCTCGGTGACGAGTTCAGTCCTCCTCTCTCTCTCTCGGCGGTGGCAGGGGAGCTCCTCTCCTCTCGAGCCCGCCGATCGATCTCCGGGAGAGTCACCCCGGGTGTCGCCACGCGCCCTTCCGTCCGCTCCTCAGGTGTCCTGGGCATGCTGCATGTGGCCGCCTCGCCGTCACCGGCCGCCGCCATTTTGGACGCCTCCTCTCCTCTACCTCCAGATCGTTCTGCGGCCAGGTAGGAGCTGATTTTTCTGTTCAAAGGGGGCGAGATGGTCTTCGCCCCTTTTCTCTTCTTCGCCATGGTATAATATTGTGGGTCCAGGCAGGGAAAGTGCTTGGAAGTAGGCTAAAACGGGTCAGCCAGAGGGAGCTCAATGGGAACACGTCCTCACGCTCTCATCGCCGGCCACGCCCCTCCAGTGCCCCATTTGATCACTGTGGCATATTTCAATAAGGTGACAATGCAATTCAACCTGTGAGGGGTCCTTAAAGTTTCCCTATCCCTAATTCAGATGCCCCCAGGACTCATTTGACTGGACCAAAAGTCGGTCAGGCTGATTCATTACTAGCGGTAGGTAGCGACAGATGAGCGTCTGTAGCAGGCATTTCTGAGCGCCTGCTAGTAGTCGCTGTGCTCGGCTGTGGTTCACAAGTTCAGAGCGCCTCAGTCGCTGTGCAGCATTGATGAATACGTTGTGGGGAGTCGCTATATGAGCAGTACAGCGCTGTATGGGAGCGAATTATAGCAACTGGTCAGTGCGACCGACTCACACCATATTCATAAAAAAAACAGCACCGCCGGCGCTCAAAAATGCTTCGCTGTAGCCCAGAGCGCCGGAGGCTGTGTGATTTAAGGCTGTTTTTGAACATGCATCCACCAGTAACAAAGCGAAAACATATGGAATTACATTGTTATAACATTGTAACATGCAACACATTAATGCCAGACCTGTAATGTCAATTCTGCATAAATATATAAAAAATTGAAAACGTTTTCAAAAATGGCTTTTTCTAGGGCAGGAGAGGTCACAACATTATTTGAGAATAAAAAAAAATAATAATAAAACCCCCCTGTTTAAAGAGAAATAAAAGAACGTCCATAGAAATGTATGGGAGAGCGTCAGGTAGTGAGAGGTAATACCTGGCGCTCTGCAAGGGTGAACGCCGGCGCTGTACCCTGAGACTGGGATAATGGTGAATCGTACGCTACATGGCGTTATCCCAGTCGCTCAACAGAATCGTCTTAATAAATGGAATTGCGTGCCGTGTCCGGCATTCACCTGACGCTACCTAACGCTACCTGACGCTACCTGACACTACCTGCCGCTTACAAGGCACTACCTGTCGCTATCCCTTGATGAATAAGGCCCTATATTGATAATTGGACAGATTTAACCCTACTTTTAAAGATAACTTAGGAACTACAAGGTCTTTTTGACAGTGCAACGTGTGGCCCGAGACAATGGCACAACAATCATGCTTGCCTTTAGTATAACTTGAATCTGTGTATTTTTATCTTGGCTGGGAGACACAGAGCCGTATCCCCCAGCTCCGTGCGCTCTCCCATCCTCCTATTCAAGCGACTGAATGGCGGGAGCATGCGCATAGCCGGGGGATGTGGTTTTGCTTCTTTAAGTGGGGCGGCTCCGGGAGACTGGTAGGAAGACGCAGGCATCTGGCTAAGGTATGGGAATTTTTTCTTTGTAACCCCCTTCCTGCCTCAGCGCCAGGATAGCGGAGAAGGGCCCGGTGGGGGGGGGGGGGGTAATCAGGGGATTGGAGGCTCCCTGAGTAAAGAGGAGACCCAGGCTGGATTGATCGAGGGGTCAGGTGAGTGTCTTTTTTTTCGGCAGGGGGGAATGCCAGGTACATAAAATGTACGTAGCTGGTGTTTAACAGTAGAAGAGGCAGTTATGTAAATTATGTAGCTAGAGTTAGAAGGGTTAAGGTTAGAGATGGATGAATTGATTCTGACGAACCCAAATTTGTTACGAATTTCATGAAATATTCGATTCGTTACGATTCCGAATATCACCGCGATTCGATCGCTCGAATCGCTTCCTTAAAACTCCATTTACTGCTATACAGCTCGTCTAAAATGGTGTCAGGACATGTCCCATGGGGCAAGGATTCCTGGGTAGGTGTCACATGCTACCTATCAGCAGACAGGCTTACCGATGATGTCACAGCCCCATATAAATGGCGGTCATCTTGCGGAAGATCATTCTGACACTGTACCGTGGCCAGAGCAGATCAGGCAGGGAGAGAGCGAGGGACAGATAGACAGACAGACAGATAGACAGGCAGATAGATAGATTGATGGAACAGAAGAAGCGAGGGACAGATAGAGAAGGAAAGAGCCTGTGACAGTGACAGATAAAGACAGGGACAGTTTAAAGTGTTTGCTTTAGCTTCCAAGCCAATTTAGTGTTAATAACACACCTGCCTATTTAGCTTTTCCTTTACCTGGTGTCATTCTTTAAAAAGCATGCTAGCATTAATATTTCAAGACTACCTGTGTAATAACTGCTTGCATTTTATAATCAACGTCACTTTTCCATAATCAAAGGAGCCCACCTCTGTATGTGAGGAGGGGGCATCCCAAATACTAGCATTAATATTTCAAGACTACCTGCCTAATAACTGCTTGCATTTTATAATCAACGTCACTTTTCCACAATCAAAGGAGCCCACCTCTGTATGTGAGGAGGGGGCATCCCAAACACTAGCATAAATATTTCAAGACTACCTGTCTAATAACTGCTTGCATTTTATAATCAAGGTCACTTTTCCACAATCAAAGGAGGCCACCTCTATATGTGAGGACGGGGCATCCCAAACACTAGCATAAATATTTCAAGACTACCTGTCTAATAACTGCTTGCATTTTGTAAGCAAAGTCACTTTTCCACAATCAAAGGAGCCCACCTCTGTATGTGAGGAGGGGACATCCCAAACACTAGCATAAATATTTCAGGACTACCTGTGTACTAACTGGTTGCATTTTGTAAGCAAAGTCACTTTTCCACAATCAAAGGAGGCCACCTCTCTATGTGAGGAGGGGGCAACCCGAACACTAGCATTAATATTTCATGACTACCTGTCTAATAACTGGTTGCGTTTTGTAAGCAAAGTCACTTTTCCACAATTAAAGGAGGCCACTTCTGTATGTGAGGAGGGGGGCATCCCAAACACTAACATAAATATTTCAAGACTACCTGTGTACTAACTGGTTGCATTTTGAAAGCAAAGTCACTTTTCCACAATCAAAGAAGCCCACCTCTGTATGTGAGGAGGGGGCATCCCAAACACTAGCATAAATATTTCAAGACTACCTGTCTACTAACTGATTGCATTTTGTAATCAAAGTCACTTTTCCACTATCAAAGCAGCCAACCTGTGTATTTGAAGAGGGGGTATCCCAAACACTAGCATAAATATTTCAAGACTACCTGTCTACTAACTGGTTGAATTTTGTAATCAAAGTCACTTTTTAAGCAAAATTTGCCATTCGCCGTGGGGGGGGGGGGGGGGGGGGCATCCCAAATACTAGCATAAATATTTCAAGAGTACCCCTCTATTAACTGGTTGCATTTTGTAAAGAAAGTCAAGTTGTCAAATTGCCAGCAGCCATTGCCTTTAACCGGGGGGGGGGGGGGGGGCATCCCAAATATGCTAACATGTGTCTTTTAAGAGTACACACATTGGAGTTGGCAGCAGCAGCATTAGGAGCCCATATATTGCCTGAAAGAGACACATATGAGCTGCCAGCATCAGCATAGGGAGCCCATATATTGCCTGAAAGACACACCCTGGAGTTGGCAGCAGTATTGGTGGCTGGAAATCCTGGCTGAACCATGCCTGATTCATCTTCACAAAGGTGAGTCTCTCCACATTTTTTGTGGACAGACGAGTTCTCCTTGGCATGACTATGGCCCCTGCCGCACTAAACACCCGCTCAGATGGAACACTACTTGCTGGGCAGGACAGCTTTCCCAGGGCAAACTCTGCCAGTTGCGGCCACAAGTCAAGTTTGGCTGTCTAGAAGTCCAGTGGGTCCTCAAGGTGCGTTGGCATGGTCATGTCAAGGTATGACACTACCTGCTGGTTCAGGGCCGGCTCCAGGTTTTTCTGCTGCTCATGATTAGCCTCATTATGCGGTTGAAGAAAGCTGCTCATTAGCAAATGAAGACTCAAGCTGCTGCTGATAGAGCTGCTGCTGCTGCTCCTGCCACACCCCCCCCAGCAGCCATGGCAGTGGAAGGTGAGCGCAGAGGTCCCCCCGAGTCAGACCTGCGAGAGTATGTGTAAGGGACTTACCTCTGCCAGAGGGCCGGTGGCGAGCGTCTGCTGGGCGACGCGGCGCACCAGCTGCTGTGAGCGCGGCGCCTCACTCTGGCAGCCTCGCTCGCCCCTCTCTAGCTGTGCAGTCGCGTGCCCCCGCAGTCTGTAAATTTCGCCACTAGGAGGCGCTGTGCAGCGAGTGGCAGGCAGCGCAGAGTCTTCCACACCAGATGGGAATCAGGGGCTGATCAGCCTTGCAGCCAAGACTGACCACCCCCTGGATAGTGTGTCCAATCACTCACAGTGTTGTAAGTTGCACCAATCAGCACATACACTCCCCCCCCCCCAGGGTGGCCATTGGTCGATTCTCCAATAAATATGGAGTCAGCCCAGCACTCAGTGCCCGTGATAGTTGCTTGTGATTAGGGTGTGATTCTGTTAGTTGTTATCTGATTCCGACCCGGCTTGATTGACCATACCTGTCTGCTGCCTGTACCAACCTCTGCTTTGTCTGACCACGAACCTGCCTGCCCCTCTGGATACCCTGCGATTTCTGACCTCCTAGCTTGACCCTTTGGCTACCCCTGACTACGCACCTGTCTCATCCCTGTACTCTGACGCACCCTCCGGATTGACTACCTGTGAACGACCTCGGCTTCGGGATACCCTTGTGGTTCATCGGCCTTCACCTTAGCAGCCATCCTTTGCCCCTATTAAGACCTGGGGGCTACCCTGTCTGGTGAGGCGTACCTAGCGTCCCGGCAAACGGGGGCTTGACTATAGGCAGAAGCGGCGGTGGAGATTGGGGGTTGCCTGCTTACAGAAGGCTGGTGTCCCGCTGGGCATCACAGTATGGACCATGGCACAGATAGGCATCGACCAACTGACTACGTAGAATGTCTCTGTAGTAGGTCAGTTTGTCCTCCCTCTCAGTGGGTGTAAAAAATGCCCCTATTTTGTGCCGGTAGCGAGGGTCCAATAAGGTGGAGAGCCAGAAGTCATCCCGCTGACAAATGGAGACAATTCTGCGGTCACTACGCAAGCACGTAAGCATGCATCATGCCATTTGTGCAAGTGACTCGGAGGGACTACCTGTCTCCATCTCCACTGCATACTGCCACGGTGTGTCTGGGTCCTCTGTCTCGCCTTCCTCACAACCCTCTAGCTCCTCTGGCTGCTCCTGCTCCTCCTCTCCTGTCAGATGACTAGATAAAATGGCCATTTTGTCAAACCTAAACTGTGCTTCGCTGTGCCCCACCCCCTCCTCCTCCACTTCAGCCCCCACAGGCTTCATGTGGCCATGAAATGTAGGTGCCATGTCTCCAGTGCCCTGACCAGCCATGGTTTCCAACATGTGTTGTAGTACATGAAGCAGTGGAATCACATTGTTTATCCCGTAGTCCTGGCGACTGACTAATAACTGACTTCCTTAAAGGGCCTGAGCAAACGACAGGTGTCACGTATGAGCTGCCACTGGTTTACATTGTCAGTTCCATTGACAGTCCCCCTATCCGCTTGGATCATCAAGAAATCAGTGATGGCTTTTCTCTGTTCGTATAGTCGATCCAACATATGGAGGGTGGAAACATTGCAAATCAGACTATGTTGGGGGATACCATTCTGACACTGTAGCTCAAGAAGGGTGTGCTTGGCAGTGTAGGAGTGGCTGAAGTGCATGCAAAGTTTCCTTCCCGTTGTTAGGATGTCTTGCAGATGTCGGGAAAACTTCAGAAAATGCTTGACAACTAGGTTGAACACGTGTGGCATACAGGGAGCATGGCTCAGGCTTCCTTGTCGCAGCGGAGACAAGATGTTCTTCCCATTGTCAGTCACCATGGTTCCCATTGGCAGTTTTGGTGGAGATTTATGATTTTTAGCAGTTCCTCCTATGTGTGACTCCGTGGCTCAAGGCAAACCATGTGAAGAACAGCGTGAAACCGCCATGTCCTGCACACATGGTAGGCTGGAAGGGCACTGAAAAAAATAAATAAAAATACCGAAAAAAAAAATATTTAGAAAAAACAAAATGCAAAAAAAATAAGATAAATGTTAACAATTAATATGTAATTGACAATTAGGCGCTTTTTTCTGTGACACAATTGCTAAGTGCAAGTGCACTGTCACAGGCACAACGGCCTAGGAGCGTGGAGGCCACAGACCATAGTTACAGTTCCAGACGTAGGCACTGCCGTGCACTTTGGTACACACTGACAGACTAAAGGACTGCCCACCTTCTGTTCAACAAAATTGTACAGGGCTGGTACTGCCTTCTTTGCAAAGAAATGATGGCTCAGCACAAGCCATCAGTTCTCTGAAAGGTCCACCACCTCAAAAGGGAGGGACTGCAGCACCAGCAACTTATACAGGAGCACATTTAGCTTCTGCACGTTGGATGAGTGGGCACATACTTTTGTCTCTTGGACATGGCTTGGCCAATGGATTGCTGGCGGAATGACTGACTCGGATTAAGAGGAGGAGGAGGAGCATCTGGAGCGACAGAGGATGGGTATGACACACAGGAGGTGGTGGAGCCTTGGCTGGCTGGAACAGGAAGGGGCGTGCCACTGGGTAATGCAGCAGGCTGGACCGCCACTTTGGATCCAACTCTCCCAGGAAGCTTTATGGTAATGCTGCAAATGTTGACACAGGGCTGTGGGTCGAACATTGGGACCCTGGCCACACTTCGCCTTCTGCCTACACATTTTCATATAGCCATGTTAACCTCCTGTGGATGCTTGATGAAAAACTTCCACATCGCCGCGTAGCTAGTTTTCCCACCAACAGCCCGCACTAATTCACTGCTCTTCCACTACCTCCTGGGAAGGTAGCCTGCCGCGCAGCAAGTGGTCTACCCCGAGCACATTTGCCTCCATACTTTCCCCTTCTGCCACCATGCTGACCGCTAAATCTGTCACTCTCCATCACTCCAAGCCTCCAAGCAAGTGCCCTCAAAACTCACTGATGTCCTCCTCAGGTTCCTCAACAGTGTCTGCTTAAGAAGCCAAAACGCTTGCAACACCACCTCCCACGCCACTCTCCTCATCACTACTTGCCCGCCTAGTGGAAGAAGCAGCGAGTGTCTCCTCCACTTCTTGGCTGGGCAGTAGCTGCTGATTTTTCAGATTATCAGATCGTCCTCACTGAATAGCGGAGCTGAACCCAAAGCATAAGATATAACCGACAGTTGAATGGGGGTGTCAGATGTCACTTGTGATGAAGTGGATGATTGTGTTAACCAATCGATGACTGCAGATGGGTTGCTGGTCGAGACATGACCGCTAGCTGATACCGGTAGATCAGGCCTCTCACTGAGACTCCTGCTGCCACTCACCCCTAGTCTGCTGCAACCTCTGCTTGATGAATTTAGGCCTAATATGTTACTATGTCACTAATATGTTACTAATATGTTACTATGTTACAAATATGTTACTAATCTGTCACTCTCCATCACTCTAAGCCTTTAAATGTGCCCTCAAAACTCACTGACGTCCTCCTCAGGATCCTCAACAGTGTCTGCTTAAGAAGCCAAAACGCTTGCAACACCACCTCCCACGCCACTCTCCTCATCCCTACTTGCCCGCCTAGTGGAAGAAGCGGCGAGTGTCTCCTCCACTTCTTGGCTGGGCAGTAGCTGCTGATTTTTCAGATTATCAGATCGTCCTCACTGAATAGCGGAGCTGAACCCAAAGCATAAGATATAACCGACAGTTGACTGGGGGTGTCAGATGTCACTTGTGATGAAGTGGATGATCGTGTTAACCAATGGATGATGGCAGATGGGTTGCTGGTCAAGACTCGACCGCTAGCTGAGATCAGGCCTCTCACTGAGACTCCTGCTGCCACTCACCCCTAGTCTGCTGCAACCTCTGTTTGATGAATTTAGGCCTCTGCAACTTCTCTGTGCCCATCCTGGCACTTCTCTGCCTGACATACTTAGTGCGTATATGAGCGGAGGACAAAACGCTACACTACACTTAAAACAGGATTTGTCGATAACAGCAGCAGGTGTGTAACTATCTATGGCCTTTATCTAAGTAGTAACTAGGCCCGGAAGACTTTAACAGGAACAAAGTGATGAAACTCTTAGATGTGCGTATGTGATGCTCTGATGAGGGCAATTCAATATGCTCCAGTATGCTTGAAACATTTTTTTTGAGAGACTGGCCTGCGTGGAAAGGAATCGGGCATGGATCAGCCAAGATTTCTACCCACCAATGCCTGATGCATCAGAGTAGATTGATCATGGTGCCAGACCAACACTAAAGAAATATGGATAGTGCAAAACAGATTTAAGGCGCTGCTCTCCAGTTACAGACATTCCTCTGCATCAGACCATGATATAGATATATGTGCCCAAAATCTGCATATGTTCTCTTCATGCTGCTGCCAACTCCAGGGTGTGTCTTTCAGGCAATATATGGGCTCCCTATGCTGCTGCCAACTCCAGGGTGTGTCTTTCAGGCAATATATGGGCTCCTAATGCTGCTGCCAAATCCAGTGTCTCTTTCAGTCAATATATGGGCTCCTAATGCTGCTGCTTCCAACTCCTGGGTGTGTCTTTCAGGCAATATATGGGCTCCCTATGCTCCTGCCAAGTCCATAGTGTGTCTTTCAGGCAATATATGGGCTCCTTATGCTTCTGCCAACTCCTGGGTGTGTCTTTCAGGCAATATATGGGCTCCCTATGCTGCTGCCAACTCCTGGGTGTGTCTTTCATGCAATATATGAGCTCTCTATGCTGCTGCCAACTCCTGGGTGTGTCTTTCAGGCAATATATGAGCTCCCTATGCTGCTGCCAAGTCCAGAGTGTGTCTTTCAGTTAATATATGGGCTCCCTATGCTGCTGCCAACTCCTGGGTGTGTCGTTCAGGCAACATATGAGCTCCTAATGCTGCTGCCAACTCCTGGGTGTGTCTTTCAGGCAATATATGAGCTCCCTATGCTGCTGCCAACTCCAGGGTGTGTCTTTCAGGCAATATATGGGCTCCTAATGCTGCTGCCAACTCCAGTGTCTCTTTCAGTCAATTTATGGGCTCCAAATGCTGCTGCTGCCAACTCCTGGGTGTGTCTTTCAGGCAATATATGAGCTCCCTATGCTGATGCCAAGTCCAGAGTTTGTCTTTCAGTCAATATATGGGCTCCCTATGCTGCTGCCAACTCCTGGGTGTGTCTTTCAGGCAATATATGAGCTCTCTATGCTGCTGCCAACTCCTGGGTGTGTCTTTCAGGCAATATATGAGCTCCCTATGCTGCTGCCAAGTCCATAGTGTGTCTTTCAGGCAATATATGGGCTCCATATGCTGCTGCCAACTCCTGGGTGTGTCATTTAGGCAATATACGGGCTCCCTATGCTGCTGCCAACTCCTGGGTGTGTCTTTCAGGCAATATATGTGCTCCCTATGCTGCTGCCAAGTCCAGAGTGTGTCTTTCAGGCAATGTATGGGCTCCCTATGCTTCTGCCAACTCCTGGGTGTGTCTTTCAGGCAATATATGGTCTCCTAATGCTGCTGCCAACTCCAGTGTCTCTTTCAGGCAATATATGGGCTCCTAATGCTGCTGCCAACTCCAATGTGTCTTTCAGGCAATATATGGGCTCCCTATGCTGCTGCCAAATTCAGGGTGTGTTTTTCAGGCAATATATGGGCTCATCATGCTGATGCCACCTCAAGGCACTGTAATTGTGCCGCTCTGCGACAGCGAATCTAATAGCGACGCCACTTATTTGCATGTCATACTTCTTTACAATAGTATTTCACTAACCCAGCATGCATCCTATGCATGTTACAGTCAAGCAAAACGATCTGCAACCCTATGGAGGCTCTCGAACACCCAGAAATAGCCGTTTTAATAGTGATTCGTCGCGAATAAATTCGGACCGAAACAATTTTCCCAGAAAATTCGGCAAATCAGGCGAATCGAATTTTTCAAAAGTAGGAAACTTATAGGGGGATTGTGGTGGTGTATAATAATTCCCTCTCATGTGGTGGTGTATAATAATTCCCTCTCAAAGCTAACTCACTCATTGGGACAGATTCAGCAACACAAAAATGTTTTCCTAACATAGAAAAATATTCTTCTAATGATTTCTTTCTTTAGTACAACACAGCACCAATTCCAGCTTCTTAAATAATTAACAACCAACAATAGAGCGAAATGGCTGAAGCCACAACTAGTGCGGTGTCAGAAAAAAATACTATGTGGGACTGCCCCTGGCTGCCTGTAAACCTCGGGGGAACTGCATCCTAATATTAAAGATTCCAGGCTGAGCTGGCGTCTCCTGGAGCTGAAAATAACAACCTAAAACCACAAACAGGCTGTAGTCTAACTGTCCCGTGGTTCCCACGGAGGACACACAAAGAACTGAGGTGGGGAGGAAGGGGTGGGCACTATTCAGTTTTGTGTTTCCTCCCAGGGGGTGGAGCCTCTCTCTCTTAATGGGTCCTGCTGAAGGATAATGAGAGAAAAAAATCATTATAATTATTTTTCTCACAAAAAACATAAGAAAAAAAATTCTCAGGGCTCTAAATCAGCCCTATTGTTTGCCACTACCATGCCTTATACTGAGCCCACTACTGGTGAGGTACTAAAGTGATAAGCACTTCTTATTAAAAACTTTATTGCTTTATTTTACTTCTTACTAAAAGCTTCTAAGGTAGACCATGTACCACCAAATGGCAGGGCTAATAAAAATGTCCATATGTTCATGAGAAATAAAGTTTTAGTACCTTGGCATTGAAGGGAGAGGAGACCAGTGATTTGGGGGCCTCAGTTATGAAGTGCGCCCCTGCACACTGTATTCAATCATTTTTGGCATGCTGATAATTTTGGCGCTGTATTTAACTGGTGCTGGTCAGTGTTTCATTATTACAGTTACGGGATATCACTGCTGTGAACAAAGGGGACACACTTTACAGTGCGTTTAGGCTGTTTTAGTTGTTGTGCTAAAAAACAGGCGTTTTAAAAGATTTTACAAGAAAATAATGACATTTGGCGAGATCTAGGTCTTGCATTAATATTATTTATAAGTCACCAATGCAATTTCTGTACAAATAGTTGTGTTAAATATTGCTTTTAAGCAAGAAACACTTAGAGCCTTATTTTAGAAATGCTAACACCACATAGCGGCTGGCGTTTTTCGTGAGCTCCACCAGCAAGTCATATTTATGATCAGGGCCAGATTAAGTGTGGTGGAGGCCCCTGGTCATGAAATCTGGTGGCAGCCCCAGATACATCATTTTTTTTCCTTATAATATATAGTCCAGCCAAGTAACTGATTGGTGGTTGTCTGGCACCCGCCCACTTACTGGAACGTCAGATTGAGTCCCTTGTGCCACCCTTGTGCGGGTGCGTGCTGCTCGGGAACTCCTGATTTGCCATTCTGGATGGGGGGGGGGGTGTAATCGCCCAGCTGGTCCGCAGAAAACAGTTCCCTGCATTGAGCTGCCAGCAGCTGTGCTTGGTGGCTAATGTGCAGTGAGCGGCCGATGATTGACAGCTCTGCACCTACCCATCACTGTAGAGTTGCTGATGGCAGCTTTGCTGCTCTAGATTCTCCATCCTGCCCTGTGGTGGCTTTGGCTGCAGGTTTGCAAAAACAAAAAAAGGCTTGCCCAGTCACGGGGGGGGGGGGGGGGGGGGAGGGCACTGCCGCCTATAGCCTATAGCTTTGTTGCTGGCCCCATGGCCCGGCCCATCACACTGAAAAGCATCCTGAACCAGACCTAAACCCAAAGTTTGGTGGAGACCCCCTTTAAAAGTGGTGGAGACCTCAGGGCTCGTGCCCCTTGCGTCCCTCTCATAATCCGTCCCTGTTTATGATGCAAAAAATAGTTAGAGCCTCTCCTAAATATTCCAAGCCTAACTATTCCATGTATCTAGAACGCCGGGTGCTTTGTTAGCACCAGTGATGTGTTCCCTACAGCCCCATGTCACATCAGGCGCTCAGTGTCATTCTCCCATAGACTTCAATTAGCCATTCCAGTCCCGTTTTTTTGCTGAATTCTGGTTAGCGTATTTAAATTTTTTTTGCTCAGTCTAGTGACACAGGATCCCTGGCCTGTTCAGAATGTTTTTTCCGTTCATTATTGTAATTGGGTTAACCGCAGCTAACTTGCGTTTTCCGCCAACTTTGTTTTTTTTGCACCAATCATGTGTCATTCCATTTGTATGTGAGGCTGAGGCTTTAATAGCAGACGCTCAATTGGTGCTATGAGGTGCTAGTGATAAATTGACCTGTTAAAGTACTACAAAACCCACCAGCTAAAAGATTTCAGGGCCAGCCACTGGCTTTCCCCTGGGGGGGGGGGGCGCCCCAAATCGAGATGCCCCATTGTGTGAAATCACCCAGGACGGCCGTACACACTCGCCTTTCTCCAGTCCAATGCGTGGACTCTCAACCAATGAGAGTCGCCCGCTGAACGGATGTAATTCGGCAGACAGGCCTCATTGTTGTCAATGTGGAGCTTGTTGTGTCCTAGCAAACACAAGCAAGCAAATGAGAGTGATGCGAACTTAATGGAGCCAATGATAAATTAGATGCTGAATGGTGGACACATTTGTTAAACCCCAGGATTTTGACGCACCCTACTAAAGGTATAGCAGGGAGTGGCTGCTATTCGCACATGCACCTTTGGATCGGGGAAGAAGGTAAGTTTACCGGGCGTCCTGGGGGGTTTCACAAAGCCAGGCATCCCAAATCTGGATGCCCCGGGGAGGGAATCATGCGGCCCTGGAATCTTATACATGGGTTTTGGTCCACTATAAAATGCACAGTGCAGCTGAGGCAAACATTTTGGTGCTGACTGGCATTAACAGGCTCTGGTGCTTGATAAATGAGGCTCTTATTCGCATCCAAGATATGGATGGGTTGGGACAGCTTTGATCACATTGCTGCCCTGGACCATGGGGGCGAGCTAGCATCCCCCTATAAGTTTCCTACATTAAAAGGTATAGGAAAGGTATTGTAAATTATAAAGACTGCGAAAAAAGAAGAGTGCATGAAATACAGCTCACCTACTTGGAACAGAGCTGCCCTTATGGTTTTAATCTCTAATGACACCTTTTGGACAGTTTGTTTCTAGTTTGTTAGTTAGTTTGTTAGTTCATGTAGAGTTTCTTAATTCATTATTTTTTTCTGCTGAAGTTGTATATGAATGTATTTAAATTAATCTATGTGAATTATTCATTTTCATTTGTCCAGTTGCTTTGTGTGAAGAATTTGGCTTCCCAGAGCCAAGTTTTGATGTTTTTTACCTAAAGCTGGAACAGACCAAAATCATTTCATATCTATTCTTGGGATGTGTGAGAAACAAGTGCTTACATGGCTTGGCAGCATGACAGAAACAATGCTTCCGATTTCTCCTCCACATGCCATGTCTTTTCAAAATATTTCACTGCTGTATCCAGAAAGATTTATTTGAAAGGAAAAGCAATGTCTGCTGCTCCCTCTTCTGCAGCATTTTTACAAAACATTTTCCATAACCCTGCTATGATGTTGCATTGCTGATTCAAGGCAGTCACTAGTGTTACTAGATTATGTATATACCAGAATCTAGTTAAAAACAGAGATTTCATAGACAGGTTTTAAAAACCCGGGTGCAGTGCCCATAACAGTTAAAAAATTGACTGAGCAGCCGGCATTTTCTTCATTTGTATCTTTTTGATGTGTGTGAGCTCAGGGAGCGAGAATCAGGGAAATTGCCGGGGGGCTGTGCTTTAAGCTTATAGAAAAACAAAATAGCCTGAATCAAGAACGCAAGGAGGTGCGTGATTTTTATCAAAATAATTTTATTTTATGCAATTGTATTGAACGTGTTACACTCTTTGTTAAAGGACTTGTTACACCACATGAAAGGTAAATTACACCTAAGAAATATCTAATAAAATGAATTAACCAAACCAGTTGTGCATCCATAACATTTGTTATGGATACAATGATCCTTAACTTGAATTCTTTACATGTTTCGCCCTTTCCTGGGCTTCTTTGAAAAAAATGTAAATGCTTTGTACGAGACTTGAGACAAAGGTTGGCAGATTGAAAGCCAAGAATGATATACACTGATAATTTGTAGGTTTACATTTACCCTGAATAGGCTTTAGTGGAGGAGTGGGCCTCGTGGATGTCCAGAATAGGAGCAGGTCTAATGGGTACACCAGATTTAATTGCCCTTAGTTTTTAGTGTAGGGTGTGGGTTTGTTTCCTCAACATTGTAGCAACAGTTCCCTCAGTTGTAGTAAACAAGA
Organism: Gastrophryne carolinensis; assembly: GCA_027917425.1. Classification (NCBI taxonomy): domain Eukaryota; kingdom Metazoa; phylum Chordata; class Amphibia; order Anura; family Microhylidae; genus Gastrophryne; species Gastrophryne carolinensis. The sequence goes on from CM051236.1 coordinate 83,414,777, forward strand.
TTGGGCAACCTTTGTTTGTTTGTTAGTAGGAGAGACTGTGTCAGGCCTCCTGACTACAACCATAGAAAAGTAGACTTCTGACAAGTAGCGTGGGCTGGGCGGAGAACCAGGTGTGGGGCGCAGCAAGGAAGTAAAGTTCAATCAGACAAAGCAGTGTTTTGGGGCTAGTAAAGTCCAATAAACAAATCCAAGTTCCGGGGCTGGTGGCAAACAGGCAGAGTCCAATAAATAAATACAAGTTCAGGGGCTGGCGGCAAACAGGAAAAGTCCAATAAATAAATCTGAGTTCAGGGGCTGGCAGCAAACAGGCAAAGTCCGATAAAAAATTCCAAAGTCCAAACAATGTAATCCGTCCTAGTGCTGATCCGAGAGCAGGCCAGGTCAATCCAGAATGACGACCAGGAAACAAAAATCACAGTTTCCAAGAATTGAGCTGATAGCACAGCAATGAAAACAGGCCAGCTGTCCACTTAAAGCGGACCTTCACTCTGAATAAAAGTCTATCTTATATGTTTCCCACACCCTGTACATACAGATTGTCCATATTAAAAATCATCCTACCTGCATCTACTGCATGTTATAAACCTTTAAACATCCAAGATGGTGGCTCATGGAACATCAGGCAGCCTGCAAACAGGAAGTGCCTTCTGACTGTGCTGCTCTGCATCCTGGGATTGCTGACCTTTTCCTGACCCCAGCTTTGCTCTGTCTGAGCAAAGCACAGCTATAACCCCGCCCCCCTGTACTTTATCCTACTCTCCTCTTCTCAATATGTGTGATGTTTCTGAGTCAAGATGGCGGCGCCCGTATCCTAAAGTCCTGAACAGAGTTGCATCCCAGTGGGGGAAAGAATAATAAGTAAGTGACTAAAAACGTAAAATATATTAACTTTAGATGCTGTGGAATCATTTCTTAAGGGTTTGGGCTTTTCAATAAATCATGGTGAAGGTCCGGTTTAAATAGTGCTGTCAATAAAGCTGGGAGAGAAGAAACCAAGGAAAAGCCAGAAGTAAAAGGCAAGCCCAAGATCTTACACTCTAGGCGTTGTGTACTTGCAGTTTGCCGAACACCAGGTGGCGCTGTTGAGCAGTGCAATGGATGAAGATCCAGATCATGTACAAACACCCAAGCGAGCACATCTGCGACTGTGCAGAGACAGCAATGGCGATCTGACAGCACCCCAGCACCTGATAGAGGAGCGAGACAGGCAAGGAGCCCGACAGTCTGATAAGTTGTGCAGCTTCTGACACATTCCTGGCTTCTTCAGTTTCCAACACAGCCCCCCCAAATTAGGCTTTACTGTACCCCGTTTTCATCCCCAGCTCCTGTTCTGCCTCTACAATGCTATAGTCTCAGCATCATGACTCTGGGGGTGATACCCATCCCTGACACATTGTTTTCCCCTACAATACAAAAAGCGTCAGTACCATTACTTAAAGAGGAGCAACTACTGACCTAGAGTCTATAAGATTTTAGGGTCGGTGGTCTCCCTCTGAGTTTAAAAACCCCTGGTTCATGGCTAATCAACTGTTTTCAACTGTTCTTCTGCAGCCACCTTTCTCTGGGTCCTTCCACTGGGTCCTCTTGCTGCCCCACCAATGCCTGGACCCTGTTGCTGCGGACACAAAATACAGGTTCTTTTCTCCTCTGCCAGGGGGCAGAAAACTGCAGACAGTGCAGGGCAGCCTATAGGGAGGCATATTGCAGTACACAATAGTGCAATGAAGGAAATATAAAGTAAAAATAGTCTTAAATGGCCAATCTAGTTGAACTAACTCTCATTGTTTATGGGTGCAGCCATGATGGAACTACTGCATAATGCTGCACCATTGTCTTCTATCGAGATGTATGAGACAAAGAACTACTCCTCCCTGCATGATGATGCGGCATTATGCAGTAATTCCATCATGGCTGCTCCCATGAACAATAAGAGTTAGTTAGGCTGGACTGGCCCTTTAAAGAGGCACTAATGCGAAAAATGGCCCAAAGATAAAAATCCATATAAACATGCTGGATGGCAAGAGAAGAGTTCACTTATTCACCTGCATCAAGAAATACACAACCAGGCTTGTTTTCTTTTTTACTTTAAGGAAAGTAAGAGGAAATCATGGGTGTCAGGCTCTGTCACGCCTCATACACTAAACCTGTCACCCCTGCATCTTCTTCCTATCAGGAGGGAATAAACCACAAGCTTGGCAGGGGTTTTATTCAATTCATATGTATAAGTGACCCTTTCTCTGATTTGCTGACGTGTTTGTATTGATTTTATAGTTTATATTTTTAATATTACACAATTGTGCGAGAGTGCTGCAAATAATTCGAGATCAGAAAATGTGAAACATCATGACGTGAATATGCGTATCATTTTTCTAAACTACTTGCTGTAAAATTAACAGAGCACTCCACAACCCTCTTCAGTTTAGTATATTAAAAAAGACACTATCTTGGACTGGTTATAAAATGTAAAAAAAAAAAAAAAATATAAGACCATTGAAGACAACTTTTGGTAATGTGCCAGAATTTTAGGCTAATTTTAGCCCTGCTATATGCAGTGATATTTAAATGATCCTTGGAATGTTATCTGGGGACTCATTCATATATTGTCATTCGTGCTGACATTTCCTCCTCATCATTTGTATTTTAGAGCGTTTGAATATTACTGCATCAGTATAATGATTATGCCTGCTTCATTATTTTATTCTCTTGCTGAAAATTCCTAGCCACTGTTTTTGTTCGTTGTCTATTTTATTACCTGAAGGTCTTCCAATAGTTCCCACTTCCCATGTTTCTGTAAAGAGCTTCCAATTTTTCATAAGAGATTCATAAAATGGGTATCAATTTCCAGTTTACTCAGCACAGGATGGCCATCCCAATTTCCTATTCCCCCCATGCATATGCATACTTTAAGCTCTATCTGCTTTCACCTGCTCCCTTGGCTAAATGATGCCCATGATTGGCTGTAGCTGGTCAAGTGGACCAAAGAGTACATGACTGTCAGAGATCAATCGCAGGGCTTGGTTGGTGAAGGGATCAGGTACAAGCAAAGGGGGCATCACAATGACATCAGTCATTCTATATTTGCCAGACAACGGCTGGTCTTATTTTTCTTCACAAATTCCCCCATGCTAAAGACTCTCGCTTTGTATTTTTGACAATTTTTGCTGGAGATTGGCGCTCTTAGAAGCGTATGGCATAGTAATATACTTACCAAGGTCAAGGCAGTGGCAGAATTCATGGATAGATCAACCTGCAGGATTGCACCAATTTGATTTGTTAATAATAAATGTGCATTATTTTTTAATTCAAACACAAGCCTAATTTTGTTATACAAAGTTTTGATGAGTTGACAGTGTTTGTACTTCATAAAAATGTCCAAAGCTGTTGGTAATCATTGTCATATTGATGCTTCTCGTCTTGTAAGAACAGATGCAACATGGATCAAGCAAAAATGAAAACATTACTAATTAAAAATTCATTATCACAAAAAGGACCATCTGCTCATGTTCTGCATTCCAATCAGTAAGTAATTTATAGACTTTTGTATTTAACCTTCCTGGAATGCCCCATCTCCATTGACGATGGCACCAATAATACAGATGCTACCCAATATCTTGTCCAGAAACAAACAGAATGGGTAAAGGTCAACTTGGTGTAAAGCAGTTTAAATTACTAAACAGTATGCTTTCAATGTGTAAATGACACTTATCAATAAAAAGCAAACATAACAGAAGATCATTAACAAAACTTCTCTTATAGCCTTTATTGCAGGGACCCACATGTGGTGCATTGCAAAAACAACAATGACTGTACATACAGATGTGAATAATCACCACCAGGAATGGGTTACATAACAGAAAAAAATCTAGGCTCTGTCATGGCCTCTGACTTTGCGGCAGCGAGGCTTTTACCCTACTCTCAAAATTGCTCAAGGGGAGCAAACAAGGTGGGGAATGCTGGCTAGGAAAGACTGAAGGCCTCTAGTGAATGCCAAGGTTGAGTTTCCTATTGGACAGTGACATTGACTTGAAGAAAAGGCAAGTATCTCTGCAATATCTTGGGTGACATGAGGACGTGTGTAAGGTTTTTATGGGATCCCTGTTGGCCAGGTCCCTTCAGGAGGTTTACTTCAAAGCAGACTCTTACCCTCAGCTTTGTGTTGCTGCCTGTAAGGCCCAACATTGAAGACTTACCCTTTCCTTATGATGTTCAGACTGATGTGAACCAAGAAATGGCTGCACACTGTGGCACCAAACACATGCAATTGTTTCTCGGTCTATCAGACAGGGCAATGCAAGAAAGTTTTTTTTTGGGGGGGTTACACATATAGGAATTTGTCCTCTGCCCTTAACCCAGCTGTGCAGTCAGACAAACAATCGGTAAGTGCACGAGACAGGGCAATTCAGGAAAAAGTTGAGCATCACTCTGCTGTGGTCTGGGGGGCTTAGGGTCAGCAAGATAAATAGGCAACAAAAAAAAAGGGTGAAAAACCCCAGTCATTAAAAAGAAGCAACCACCAGCCGATAGGCTATAAGACTGCAGGGCCAGCTTGAGATGCGTTCTATGCCACACATTATTATGCACAACATAGAATCATGATTGGATATGTTGAAAATACTGGGCATTCCAAATAAGGCCTGCTCTGGACACCAGTAAAACCCAGCAGGAAGACCCCCCAATGATAGAATACATATACAATTATAGAGCATAGCTAATAAATAGAGATGAGCGAGTAGTGAAATATTCGAAATTTCGAATTTCGATTCGAATAGACCGCGTTACTCGACTACTCGACCGAATATCGAATCCCATTATAGTCTATGGGAAAAAAATGCTCGACACTTGGAAATCTCAATTCGACCACTTGGAGGTCACCAAGTCCACCCTGAAACATCAGAAAATGATGCCAACACTGCTGGAATGCAACTGGGACAGCAGGGGAAGCATGTCTGGGTGCATATAACGCGCCCAAGTCGCACTATTACGCCACTATCACAGCCTCTCAACAATACACTCCAAACACAATATTACTTCTACGTAAAGTGAGACAAGACAAGGAAACCTTCTTTCCTCTACATTGCCATGGACCCCAAGCCAAACTGTACAAAAAAGAACAAAATTCTGCACCCCTTAAAATCACGTTGCCTAATGACAACCACAGATGGCATAGGCAAGGGGGAAAATAAATAGACCCCACCCCTAATTGTCATTGTGTGTGTGTGTGTGAGATGTGGTCAGACATGTCCTCTTGTGTCATTGTGTCACCCCAGCAGTAAGGGAAGCTTAAAGGAGGAGGTTTGTTACAGTGTGTTACCCCAGCAGTAAGGGAAGCTTACAGGAGGAGGTTTGTTACAGTGTGTCACCCCTGCAGTCAGGGAAGCTTACAGGAGGAGGTTTGTTACAGTGTGTCACCCCAGCAGTAAGGGAAGCTTACAGGAGGAGGTTTGTTACAGTGTGTCACCCCAGCAGTCAGGGAAGCTTACAGGAGGAGGTTTGTTACAGTGTGTCACCCCAGCAGTCAGGGAAGCTTACAGGAGGAGGTTTGTTACAGTGTGTCACCCCAGCAGTCAGGGAAGCTTACAGGAGGAGGTTTGTTACAGTGTGGCACCCCAGCAGTAAGGGAAGCTTACAGGAGGAGGTTTGTTACAGTGTGTCACCCCAGCAGTCAGGGAAGCTTACAGGAGGAGGTTTGTTACAGTGTGTTACCCCAGCAGTAAGGGAAGCTTACAGGAGGAGGTTTGTTACAGTGTGTCACCCCAGCAGTCAGGGAAGCTTACAGGAGGAGGTTTGTTACAGTGTGTCACCCCAGCAGTCAGGGAAGCTTACAGGAGGAGGTTTGTTACAGTGTGTCACCCCAGCAGTAGGGGAAGCTTACAGGAGGAGGTTTGTTACAGTGTGTCACCCCAGCAGTAAGGGAAGCTTACAGGAGGAGGTTTGTTACAGTGTGTCACCCCAGCAGTCAGGGAAGCTTACAGGAGGAGGTTTGTTACAGTGTGTCACCCCAGCAGTCAGGGAAGCTTACAGGAGGAGGTTTGTTACAGTGTGTCACCCCAGCAGTAGGGGAAGCTTACAGGAGGAGGTTTGTTACAGTGTGTCACCCCAGCAGTAAGGGAAGCTTACAGGAGGAGGTTTGTTACAGTGTGTCACCCCAGCAGTCAGGGAAGCTTACAGGAGGAGGTTTGTTACAGTGTGTCACCCCAGCAGTCAGGGAAGCTTACAGGAGGAGGTTTGTTACAGTGTGTCACCCCAGCAGTCAGGGAAGCTTACAGGAGGAGGTTTGTTACAGTGTGTCACCCCAGCAGTAGGGGAAGCTTACAGGAGGAGGTTTGTTACAGTGTGTCACCCCAGCAGTAAGGGAAGCTTACAGGAGGAGGTTTGTTACAGTGTGTCACCCCAGCAGTCATGGAAGCTTACAGGAGGAGGTTTGTTACAGTGTGTCACCCCAGCAGTCAGGGAAGCTTACAGGAGGAGGTTTGTTACAGTGTGGCACCCCTGCAGTCAGGGAAGCTTACAGGAGGAGGTTTGTTACAGTGTGTCACCCCAGCAGTAGGGGAAGCTTACAGGAGGAGGTTTGTTACAGTGTGTCACCCCAGCAGTCAGGGAAGCTTACAGGAGGAGGTTTGTTACAGTGTGTCACCCCAGCAGTAGGGGAGGCCCAAGAGCTGAGACCTTTTAAAAATTGTGTGGAGGCCCAAGAGCTGAGACCTTTTAAAAATTGTGTGGAGGCCCAAGAGCTGAGTGTCATGCCCAGGGCATGATTATAGAACATACGTATTATGAGTGTATATATGTGTGTGTATATTTGAATATGGACCAGCTGCTTTCCCCTCCACCCGTGTGCCATAAAACACCCTCCTATATAAAAACAGGGCCATGCAGCGTGTACATTCCAACTTAATTAAGACTCTGTGATACTTCCTCTTTGAAGTGCCAGGCTGTTGTCTTTGCTCTGGCCATAAACCGGCAATCAGATAAGGGGACCTGGGAAATAGAATCTCCACCCCACCCTTAGGAATTCCATGGAAATGGAAGGTGTCCTGTTAAGCCATTTTTCCCTCCAAATTCTGGCTAACAAAAAGCTAGGAGAGCTGACATGTTAGTGTGCATTACAAGCTAAGGACCTGGGAGCCTAACATCGTCCCAAGCAACGAGCAACCACAGAAAACTCCAACAAAAAGGACTGCGTAAGGACTTTTTGAACTGTTATTTGCTGTATACTCTTTCTGTATTTTTTGTATGTCATTTTATTGTTATAAATTACATCCAGCACTGTGATACCTTTTATCAGATTAAATGTTTAATTAATCAGCTCTAGTCTTTGACCTCTAAATAGATAAGCTCACCTTCCTGAGGGAAGCTCTGGTGATACACGTTTATTAGGGTTAATTGATGACTTGCTGGGACTAGTAGTCCCTGTCTGGGGGTCTATTGGCGTGTTAACCCTGGTACCATCACACTCTGTCTGGCTGGGCCGAGCGTGATCGTGACAACTGGTGGCAGCGTCGGGACATATTTAGAGATTTTTAGTGCTTGCTGGATTTTACCCGAAAATCTTAGCACTAAAAGAAATTACTCACATCTTATTGTGTGTAAATTCCAAAGACAGAGCTCAGTGCTGATCTAAGTGACATACCAAAAAGAGTGCAAGACAGTTCTGTCCTTCCCATCTGTTGTTTTACTCCCTCTGCTTCATATCGGAAATATGGAGGCATATCGCAAGCAGTCCAAGCCCGCACTGGAGTTAATGTGCCAAGAAAAGGAGATCCCTACAGCGGGAAAGACCAAGGACCAGCTTATTGCCGATCTTGTGGAAAATGATGCCCGTGCAGCAGAGCTGAGTGATGTGAGGCTAAGTCCTACAGCGGGGACCGAGGGACACCACATTACTCCCCATCAGGACAGTACTCCACATGAAGCCTTGGACTCTTATATGCGGACTGCTTTACAACACCTTGGAGATGTGGATGCTAATATTAAACTCCAGTTGCTTCTCCAGTACCAAACAGCAGAAAGAGAGGCCCAGGCACGAGCTGCTGAGAGAGAGGCAGCAGAAAGAGAGGCCCAGCGCAGACATGAACTGGAGGTCCTGAGGCTGAGAGGGGACGCTTTATCCGCACGCAGTGATGTGCAGGGTGAGGGTGACCACAAACCCCGCTTGGAACATTTCCCCATGATGGAGAAAGATGGTGATTTGGACATATTCCTGAGAGGATTTGAAAAGGTTTGCCGGCAGTTTCATCTTCCTAAAGAGCAGTGGGGACGATACCTAACCCCACGGCTGCGAGGAAAAGCTCTGGATGTGTTTGCTTCTCTTCCCTCTGAAAGAGACCAGGACTATGAGGCAATAAAATCTGCCCTGCTAAAAAGTGCTAATCTGACTCCAGAAACCTATCGGAAGAAGTTTAGGACTTTACAACAGAGCACCACAGAGAGTTGCACTGAACATGCAGGTCAGCTAAGGACTGCATTCAGGCAATGGACTGGGGGCCTACAAGTCACCACTTATGAGGCCCTGGAGGACTTGATGGTCCTGGATCAGTTCCTCCAAACAAGGAGCTGTGAAGCCAGAGAGTGGATTTTGGACCGCAAGCCCAAGACAGTCGCAGAAGCCGCAGAACTAGGAGATGACTTTGCTAATAACCGTGCACCAACAGCGAAGCGTGGTTCTGCACAAGCTGGATCAAGTACCTGGAAGGGAGCTGCACACCCACAGAGTGCCAGTAGGTCAACTGGGAGATTCCTGCCATCCACACCAAGAGCAACAGGAACCACACCGGGTCAGGGGGACACCCGCCGATGTTACAGATGCAACAAGATTGGGCACCTGAGTGCCACCTGCCCCAACAAAAAGAATTCTCCACTGGCAGTTGAAGGACACCCAGCCGTTTTTCTGGTGTCTGGAACAGTGGAGAAGAGAGCGGATAACCTGCAAAGCGTAACTGTGGGTGACCGGGTGACCGTGGGTCTACGTGATTCGGGGGCCTCCTTTACCTTAGTGCGGCCTGAAGTGGTGGATACCGAGGACATCATCCCTGGAAAAACCATGGCTTTAAAAGGAATTGGAGGTGTGCGCCCGGCTGTGCCCATGGCCCGTGTGTACCTGGATTGGGGTGCAGGCAAAGGTTTGCGGGAGGTGGGGGTCTCTGAGGACATCCCTGTCAGTGTTCTGCTGGGGAATGATTTGGGTCGGATGCTATGCCATTATGCTCCAGAGGACACTGCCTGCACACCACAAGGGCTAGGAGACAGCCCTGATCGTTCTGAGGTACTGTACGAGACTTTGGGGGACACTGTGAAATGTGATAACTGGGAGGGAGTGCAGGGGGCTGATAAATGTTTACCTGTAACTGAACCAGTTGTGTCTTCCAAAAGTGGAGTGGGGTGTATTGTGAAATGTAATGCCAATGTAGTACCTTTGTCAAAACCTAGCGGAGATGGGCTAGGGGGAGGGGTTGGTGGGCCCCTGGTGACAGGTAAGGATGAGGGACCAGCAGTGAGTGATGTGTCCCCATCCTGTAAGCCGGAGATGGCTGAGGAGGAGGAGGGAGGAAGGAGTGATGTAGCTGTATATGATGCCTGTAACGTTGTTATGTCCGGGACTGAGGGGGAGAAAGGTAAACCCCCGGGAGGCATATCAATGGTGGCAGTGGTTACACGTCAGCAGTGTGCCAGAGCTGCAGCTGTAAAAAGAAGGGAGGATGGTGATGACTCACAAGCCGAAGCAGAGGAGGGTGGAGATGGTAGTTCACCTGAGGGAAATGTGTCCCCTGATGCCACAAGATGGGGGGAGGGCAATGAACATTTCCGGGAAGCTCTGCGCAGTGATCCTTCCCTTGAAGGGCTGAGACAGCGTGCTGAGCAGCCAGGCGCTAACTCAGATGGGCATCGGGTATATTGGGAAAACAATATCCTGTATTGGGAGTCCCTTTCCAAAACCATGCTAGGGCCCCAGGAGAGAGAAAGGCAGTTGGTGGTTCCTAGGCAGTTTAGGAAAGAGCTACTGAGGTTAGCCCATGAGACCCCCCTGGCGGGACACTTGGGAGTGGCCAAAACAAAGTCCAGGTTGGCACACAATTTCTACTGGCCAGGTATGGGTACTGCTGTTGCTAGTTACTGTAGGTCCTGTCACGTTTGCCAGAGGGTGGGTAAGTCCGGGGATGTAACTCGTGTTCCCCTAGTGCCCCTACCCATCATATCTGTACCCTTTGAGCGAGTGGCAGTGGATATTGTGGGGCCTCTAGCTATACCCAGCAGCACAGGGAAACAGTTTATTCTTACTGTGGTGGACTATGCAACCAGGTACCCTGAGGCTGTTGCCTTATCTTCTGTCCGGGCAGATAAGGTGGCAGATGCGCTGATCAGTATATTCTGCAGGGTTGGGTTCCCTAGAGAAATGCTCACTGATCAGGGCACCCAGTTCATGTCCAATCTAATGCAAAGTCTCTGTAAGAAGGTAAACGTACAGCACCTGGTAGCAAGCCCATACCACCCCCAAACAAATGGTCTCTGCGAGAGGTTCAATGGGACCCTGAAACAAATGTTAAAAACCTTTGTAGAGTCAGAAGGCAGGGACTGGGAAAAGTACTTACCGTATTTGTTATTTGCTTACAGGGAGGTACCCCAAGAATCTACAGGTTTCTCACCTTTTGAATTATTGTATGGTCGCAAAGTGCGGGGGCCCCTAGATTTAGTTAGAGGGGAGTGGGAAGGGGTGCAACATACTCCTGAAACTTCGGTGGTGGAGTATGTCCTAAAGTTTAGGGACAGAATGCAGGTGTTGACTGGGCTAGTACACGATAACCTCAGAGCAGCACAGTCCAGGCAGAAACACTGGTATGACCGCAATGCAAGGGACCGGGTCTATGAGGTGGGACAGAAGGTAATGGTTCTAAACCCCATTAGGCAGAATAAGTTACAGGCTGCCTGGGAGGGTCCTTTCACCATTTTACAGCGCCCAGAACCAACCACGTATGTAGTAGCCCTTGATAAGAAAAGTCAGAGACAGAGACAGTACCACATTAATATGTTAAAGGCCTACTATGACCCGGAGGATGTGGTACTCAGTGTGTGCAGTGCACCAGAGGAAGAGGGGGTTAGTGATCCCTTACTAGATCTTGTGGAGGAAGCTAAGAGCCAGGGATCCCTTCAGGATGTGCAGGTCAATCCACAGCTCCCAGATGAAAGGAAGAGGCAGCTACATCAGGTGTTAGGCCCCTTCAGTGCCAACTTTACTGGGAAGCCAGGGCGAACTACCGTAGCTACCCACCATGTGGATACGGGAGCCCAGCCACCGCTTAGACAGGTAGCCTACCGGGTATCCCCAGAAATAAAGGCCCACATACAGAAGGAGATCGAGGACATGCTAAAACTGGGGGTAATTAAGAAGTCTAAAAGCCCCTGGGCCTCCCCAGTAGTGCTAGTGCCCAAAAAGGATAAATCCACCAGGTTCTGTGTGGATTACCGAAGGTTAAATGCCGTGACCACATTTGATGCCTACCCAATGCCCAGAATAGATGAACTGCTTGATCAGCTAGCAGGTTCTCAATACATCACTATTATGGATTTGAGCCGAGGGTACTGGCAGATCCCCATGACTCCAGAGGCCCAGGAAAGGTCAGCCTTTATTACTCCCTTTGGGTTGTTTGAGTGCTGTGTCATGCCCTTTGGGATGAAAAATGCCCCAGCCACTTTTCAGCGACTAGTCGATCAGCTGCTAGAGGGCCACAAGGAATATGCAGTAGCTTACTTAGATGATATTGCCATATTTAGCAAGACCTGGGAGGAGCACCTGATTCACCTGCACAAGGTGGTAAAACAAATAGCTGAGGCAGGGCTTACCATCAAACCAGAAAAGTGTCAAGTTGGCATGACAGAAGTGCAGTATCTGGGACATCGGGTAGGAGGAGGGACCCTACGCCCCGAGCCCAGTAAGGTGGAGTCTATTATGGCCTGGCCAATTCCCAAGACCAAAAAACAGGTCATGTCTTTCCTGGGAACAGCAGGTTATTATCGTAGATTTGTCCCAGACTATAGCAAGATAGCCAAACCCCTCACCGATTTGACTAAAAAGAAAGTGTCCAAGCAAATTACCTGGACTGAGGACTGTAATAAGGCCTTTGTCACCCTCAAGACAGCATTGTCCAACTCTCCGGTCCTCCAGGCCCCTGATTTCAGCAGGAGGTTCGTGGTACAAACGGATGCTTCCAATTTTGGGCTGGGGGCTGTTCTTAGCCAAGTGAACTCCCATGGAGAAGAACACCCCATACTATACCTTAGTAGGAAGCTATTGCCTAGAGAAGTGGCCTATGCTGTCATAGAGAAAGAATGTCTAGCTATGGTCTGGGCTTTGCAAAAATTACAACCCTACCTGTACGGAAGGGATTTCACTGTCATAACGGATCACAATCCTCTACATTGGTTAGACAGGGTGTCGGGTAACAATGGCAAACTGCTTCGCTGGAGTCTTATCCTCCAACAATATAATTTCACAGTCCAACACAGGAAAGGAAGCCTGCATCAAAATGCAGATGGACTATCGCGTCAGGGGGAAATAGACTGTTAGTGGGTGCAGATTTATCAGCCTGGATAGGCTGGATCTCTCTGCCCCATCTTAAGGGGGAGGTGTCATGCCCAGGGCATGATTATAGAACATACGTATTATGAGTGTATATATGTGTGTGTATATTTGAATATGGACCAGCTGCTTTCCCCTCCACCCGTGTGCCATAAAACACCCTCCTATATAAAAACAGGGCCATGCAGCGTGTACATTCCAACTTAATTAAGACTCTGTGATACTTCCTCTTTGAAGTGCCAGGCTGTTGTCTTTGCTCTGGCCATAAACCGGCAATCAGATAAGGGGACCTGGGAAATAGAATCTCCACCCCACCCTTAGGAATTCCATGGAAATGGAAGGTGTCCTGTTAAGCCATTTTTCCCTCCAAATTCTGGCTAACAAAAAGCTAGGAGAGCTGACATGTTAGTGTGCATTACAAGCTAAGGACCTGGGAGCCTAACATCGTCCCAAGCAACGAGCAACCACAGAAAACTCCAACAAAAAGGACTGCGTAAGGACTTTTTGAACTGTTATTTGCTGTATACTCTTTCTGTATTTTTTGTATGTCATTTTATTGTTATAAATTACATCCAGCACTGTGATACCTTTTATCAGATTAAATGTTTAATTAATCAGCTCTAGTCTTTGACCTCTAAATAGATGAGCTCACCTTCCTGAGGGAAGCTCTGGTGATACACGTTTATTAGGGTTAATTGATGACTTGCTGGGACTAGTAGTCCCTGTCTGGGGGTCTATTGGCGTGTTAACCCTGGTACCATCACACTCTGTCTGGCTGGGCCGAGCGTGATCGTGACACTGAGACCTTTTAAAAATTGTGTGGAGGCCCAAGAGCTGAGACCTCTCAAACATTGTGTGGAGTCCCAAGAGCTGAGACTTTTTAAAAATTGTGTGGAGGCCCAAGAGCTGAGACCTCTCAAACATTGTGTGGAGTCCCAAGAGCTGAGACCTTTTAAAAATTGTGTGGAGGCCCAAGAGCTGAGACCTCTTAAAAATTGTGTGGAGGCCCAAGAGCTGAGACCTCTTAAAAATTGTGTGGAGTCCCACGAGCTGAGACCTCTCAAAAATTGTGTGGAGTCCCGCGAGCTGAGACCTCTTAAAAATTGTGTGGAGTCCCACGAGCTGAGACCTCTCAAAAATTGTGTGGAGTCCCGCGAGCTGAGACCTCTTAAAAATTGTGTGGAGTCCCACGAGCTGAGACCTCTTAAAAATTGTGTGGAGGCCCAAGAGCTGAGACCTTTTAAAAATTGTGTGGAGGCCCAAGAGCTGAGACCTTTTAAAAATTGTGTGGAGGCCCAAGAGCTGAGACCTCTTAAAAATTGATTGTATTAAGCCCAAGAGGTGAGCCATAATTTTTTTTTATTAATACAGCAATTCTACGGCGGTTAAGGAGGAGGAGGAGGAGGAGGAGGAGGAGGAGGAGGAGGAGGAGGAGGAGGAAATGGCACTTCATACAGATGGCACTTCACTCTTGGCTGCTTTCCACTGTTGTACAAGCAAAGTCCGGGTCAATCCACTTGCTGTTCATTTTGATTAGCGTCAGCCTGTCGGCACTGTCGGTTGACAGGCGGCTGCGCTTATCGGTTATAATGCCCCCGGCTGCGCTGAACACCCTTTCTGATAGCACGCTGGCGGCAGGGCAGGCAAGCACCTCCAAGGCGTACAGGGACAGTTCCAGCCACGTGTCCAACTTGGAGACCCAGTAAGTGTAGGTCGCCGAGGGATCGGGGAGGACAGGGGTGTGGTCTGCCAGGTAGTCCCGCAACATCCGCCGATACTTGTCCCTCCTGCTGATAGCGGGCCCCGCAGTGATGGAAGTTGCACGAGGGGGTGACATGAACGTGTCCCACACCTTGGAGAGTGTTCCCCTGGTGGCTGTGGGCCTGATCGATGTTGTCAGACTCTGGGAGACACTCTCCTCTCTGCCGCCAGCGATGCTGGGTGGGAAAATCTGCATCATGTTCTGCAAGAGTTCCCTCTGGTATTCCAGTAATCGATTCGTCCTCTCCTCTACCGGAATAAAAGAGGAGAAGTTATCTTTATACCGGGGGTCCAGGAGTGCGAAGACCCAGTATAGTTTGTTCTCCAATATCCAGACAACACGTATGTCCCGGGAAAAGCAGCCCAGCATGAAGTCAGCTATGTGTGCCAGACTCTGAGTAGGCATGACGTCACTGCCCCCACCAGAAGGATCATTTTCCATTTCCTCCTCTTCCTCCTCCTCTCCGCCCCATCCGCGCTGAACCAATGGGACGCACACAGCCTGACTGCTACCCTCGCCGCCAGCATCCTCTTCCACAGCCACCTCCACGTTGTCCTCCTCCTCCTCATCCTCCTCCTCCTGCAACTGCCACCGAGCAGCAGACAAAAGTGTGGTCTGACTGTCTACCTGCGTTGCGTCTCCTCCTACCCCCGTCTCCTCTGTGTGCAATGCGTTCTCCCTTATTGCGATGAGCGATTCTTTAAGGACGCATAGGAGCGGGATGGTTACGCTCACTATAGCGTCCTCGCTGCTGACCTTCTTAGTGGACTCCTCAAAGATACGCAATACATCGCATATGTCTGCCATCCATGGCCACTCGTGGTTGGCAAACTGAGGGAGCTGAGTTGGAGGCACGCGTGGAGGCATCAGCTGGTACTCCATCAATGCTTTCTGCTGCTCACACACCCTGGCCAACATGCAATAGGTGGAATTCCAGCGAGTGGGCAGGTCGCACAACAGCCGATGTTGAGGCAAATGGAGGCGTTGCTGGATTTTTTTTAAGCTAGCAGCAGCTACAGTTGACTTCCGAAAGTGAGCGCACAAGCGCCGCACTTTGACCAGTAGCTCTGCCAGGTTGGGGTAAGTCTTTAGAAACTTTTGTACTACCAAATTAAAAACGTGGGCCAGGCATGGTACGTGATTGAGTTCTGCAAGCTCCAGAGCCGCCACCAGGTTACGGCCGTTATCGCACACGACCATGCCTGGTCCTAGCTGCAGCGGCGACAGCCACATCTCTGTCTGCTGCAATATGGCGTGCCTCACCTCTGCGGCGCTGTGCTTCCTGTCGCCCAAGCTGATGAGCTTAAGCACCGCCTGCTGATGTCTCCCCGCGCCAGTGCTGCAACGCTTCCAGCTAGGGGCTGAGGGCGATGTTAAGGCAGAGGAGGAGGAGGAGGAGGAAGAGGAGGGGGGTCTATCAGAACCCGTGCTGGCAATCTTGGGCGGGGGTGGTATGTAGGCCGTCCCTGTTTGCGACCCCGTCCCCGCTTCCACAACATTCACCCAGTGTGCCGTCAAAGAGATGTAGCGTCCTTGGCCGCAAGCGCTTGTCCACGAGTCGGTGGTCAAGTGGACCTTTGCGCTGACTGCGTACCTCAGGGCCCGCCTGATGTTACGCGACACGTGCTGTGCAGGGCGGGGACGCCACACCGGGAAAAATAGTGGCGGCTAGGGACGGAATAGCGAGGTGCGGCAGCCGCCATCAGGTCGCGGAAGGCCTGCGTCTCCACAAGCCTAAACGGCAACATCTCCAGGGCCAGCAGTTTGGAGATGAGGCAGGTTAAGGCTTGGGCTTGGGGGTGACTGGAGGCGTACTTCCGCCTGTGGTTGAACGCCTGCGAGATGGACAGTTGATGGGACGAGGAGATGGAAGGTGCAGACGAAGATGCGGGGGAAGGGGGGGCTGAAGGAGAAGGCCCCAAAGTAGCCGAGGCAGAGGCAGATGTGGAGGTGTCCTGGCTGGAGGTGGACCGCAGTGGCAGCACACAACAAAGGGGAAGAGGCAGTGGCAGCAAGACGGGGCGCAGGTTGTATTGCGTTTGCTCTCTCCCACTCAGCCCAGTGCTTGAATTCCAAGTGACGGCGCATGCCTGAGGTGGTCAGATTGCTCTTCTCAGAGCCCCTACTCAGTTTTGAGTGGCAGATTGCGCAAACCGTGCTCAGTTTGTCATCCGCGCAAACGTTAAAAAATCTCCACACCACAGAAGTACGAGGCCTCGATGGGGGAGCTTCGCGCGACTGCCTGCTGCCGGGAAGAGCTTCGGCCCTGCTGGCTGTGGCCTGCCTTCTCTGTCTGGACTGTCCTCTGCCTCTGGACTGTCCTCTGCCTCTTGCTGCCTTATTCAGTGATGCGCAGACCGCATCTCCACTGCTTTCCCCGCTGGACATCACCCCTGTCCAAGTGGGGTCGGTCATTTCGTCGTCCACCACCTCCTCTTCCACTTCCTCTCTCTGCTCCTCCTCCTGCCCACTGGACATTCCAACAGCCTCCCTTGATGGCAACTGCGTCTCATCATCATCGCTCATGATAGCAGATGCTGGTTCCGGGTCCACATCACTAGCAGATGGCGGATACTCAAGTGTTTGGGCATCACTACAAACAAATTCCTCTGCTAGCTCCTGGGATTCTTGCAGCACATCTGGAAAAGGACCCGAAAAGAGGTCCTGGGAGGGGTCAAGGGTGGGCTGACTCTGTTGGCCAGGTTGGGAGGAAGGAGGGTCAGAGTGAGACTGTGTGGATGACTGGGTGGTGGACAAGTGACTGGAAGCGTTATCGGCCATCCATTGCACCACCTGTTCACGCTGCTCATGCCTTAACAGAGGTGTACCCCGCCCCCCGCATAACTGTCCCATAAAGGCAGGGAAGCTGGATGAGCGTAATGCTGGCTGCCCCTCACCAGCACGCATTGTATCCCCACTGGCTTCAACGCGGTTTGTGCCCCCACCAGCATTTCCGCGCCCCCGTCCTCGTCCACGTCCCTTTGCGCTAGCCCTCCGCATTTCAGACGTTTTACTTTTTTGGCCACGCGTTATGCCAAATATAAAAATATTTTTAAGAAGAACACCTGGCTATACAGCCGTATACTGCCAGAAGGTGAAATGGTGCCTATACGCACCGTGTATAAAACAGTGTTTTGTTGGCACAGAGGACACAAAACAGTAGTGCCAAATATAAATATATTTTTAAGAACACCTGGCTATACAGCCGTATACTGCCAGAAGGTGAAATGGTGCCTATATACGCACCGGGTATATAACAAGGTTTTGTTGGTAAAGAGGACACAAAACAGTAGTGCCAAATATAAAAATATTTTTAAGAAAAACACCTGGCTATACAGCCGTATACTGCCAGAAGGTGAAATGGTGCCTATACGCACCGGGTATATAACAAGGTTTTGTTGGTAAAGAGGACACAAAACAGTAGTGCCAAATATAAAAATATTTTTAAGAAAAGCACCTGGCTATACAGCCGTATACTGCCAGAAGGTGAAATGGTGCCTATATACGCACCGGGTATAAAACAAGGTTTTGTTGGTAAAGAGGACACAAAACAGTAGTGCCAAATATAACAATATTTTTAAGAAAAACACCTGGCTATACAGCCGTATACTGCCAGAAGGTGAAATGGTGCCTATATACGCACCGGGTATATAACAAGGTTTTTTTGGTAAAGAGGACACAAAACAGTAGTGCCAAATATAAAAATATTTTTAAGAAAAACACCTGGCTATACAGCCGTATACTGCCAGAAGGTGAAATGGTGCCTATACGCACCGGGTATATAACAAGGTTTTGTTGGCACAGAGGACACAAAACAGTAGTGCAAAATATAGTTTTGTATATAGGTGCTAATACACCACTGAAGTCTTTCTGTCCCTATTCCAGCATCAGCAGCTACCCCTCACTAAAGCAGCCGTTTTGAGCAGAGTGTATATAGTTTTGTATATAGGTGCTAATACACCACTGAAGTCTTTCTGTCCCTATTCCAGCATCAGCAGCTACCCCTCACTAAAGCAGCCGTTTTGAGCAGAGTGTATATAGTTTTGTATATAGGTGGTAATACACCACTGAAGTCTTTCTGTCCCTATTCCAGCAGCAGCAGCTACCCCTCACTAAAGCAGCCGTTGTGTGCAGTATGTATATAGCTAGAATGAGCTATATACTGTTCAGCATAGTAGCCCTAATAAGGGCTCTTAAGGACTCTCTTGTCTTCTGGTAGCTGGTATATATGGTGGTAAAAGCTATATTCTGAGCTTCTGGGGCCCTGCCTGCCTACATAGGATATGAGCTATATAATGTTCAGCGTAGTAGCCCTAATAAGGGCTCTTAAGGACTCTCTTGTCTTCTGGTAGCTGGTATATATGGTGGTAAAAGGTATATTCTGAGCTTCTGGGGCCCTGCCTGACTACATAGGATATGAGCTATATACTGTTCAACGTAGCAGCACTAATAAGGGCTCTTAAGGACTCTCTTGTCTTCTGGTAGCTGGTATATATGGTGGTAAAAGCTATATTCTGAGCTTCTGGGGCCCTGCCTGCCTACATAGGATATGAGCTATATAATGTTCAGCGTAGTAGCCCTAATAAGGGCTCTTAAGGACTCTCTTGTCTTCTGGTAGCTGGTATATATGGTGGTAAAAGCTATATTCTGAGCTTCTGGGGCCCTGCCTGACTACATAGGATATGAGCTATATACTGTTCAACGTAGCAGCACTAATAAGGGCTCTTAAGGACTCTCTTGTCTTCTGGTAGCTGGTATATATGGTGGTAAAAGCTATATTCTGAGCTTCTGGGGCCCTGCCTGACTACATAGAATATGAGCTATATACTGTTCAGCGTAGTAGCCCTAATAAGGGCTCTTAAGGACTCTCTTGTCTTCTGGTAGCTGGTATATATGGTGGTAAATGCTATATTCTGAGCTTCTGGGGCCCTGCCTGCCTACATAGGATATGAGCTATATAATGTTCAGCGTAGTAGCCCTAATAAGGGCTCTTAAGGACTCTCTTGTCTTCTGGTAGCTGGTATATATGGTGGTAAAAGCTATATTCTGAGCTTCTGGGGCCCTGCCTGACTACATAGGATATGAGCTATATACTGTTCAACGTAGCAGCACTAATAAGGGCTCTTAAGGACTCTCTTGTCTTCTGGTAGCTGGTATATATGGTGGTAAAAGCTATATTCTGAGCTTCTGGGGCCCTGCCTGACTACATAGAATATGAGCTATATACTGTTCAGCGTAGTAGCCCTAATAAGGGCTCTTAAGGACTCTCTTGTCTTCTGGTAGCTGGTATATATGGTGGTAAAAGCTATATTCTGAGCTTCTGGGGCCCTGCCTGCCTACATAGGATATGAGCTATATAATGTTCAGCGTAGTAGCCCTAATAAGGGCTCTTAAGGACTCTCTTGTCTTCTGGTAGCTGGTATATATGGTGGTAAAAGCTATATTCTGAGCTTCTGGGGCCCTGCCTGACTACATAGAATATGAGCTATATACTGTTCAGCGTAGTAGCCCTAATTAGGGCTCTTAAGGACTCTCTTGTCTTCTGGTAGCTGGTATATATGGTGGTAAAAGCTATATTCTGAGCTTCTGGGGCCCTGCCTGCCTACATAGGATATGAGCTATATAATGTTCAGCGTAGTAGCCCTAATAAGGGCTCTTAAGGACTCTCTTGTCTTCTGGTAGCTGGTATATATGGTGGTAAAAGCTATATTCTGAGCTTCTGGGGCCCTGCCTGACTACATAGAATATGAGCTATATACTGTTCAGCGTAGTAGCCCTAATAAGGGCTCTTAAGGACTCTCTTGTCTTCTGGTAGCTGGTATATATGGTGGTAAAAGCTATATTCTGAGCTTCTGGGGCCCTGCCTGCCTACATAGGATATGAGCTATATACCGTTCAGCGTAGTAGCCCTAATAAGGGCTCTTAAGGACTCTCTTGTCTTCTGGTAGCTGGTATATATGGTGGTAAAAGCTATATTCTGAGCTTCTGGGGCCCTGCCTGACTACATAGAATATGAGCTATATACTGTTCAGCGTAGTAGCCCTAATAAGGGCTCTTAAGGACTCTCTTGTCTTCTGGTAGCTGGTATATATGGTGGTAAAAGCTATATTCTGAGCTTCTGGGGCCCTGCCTGCCTACATAGGATATGAGCTATATACTGTTCAGCGTAGTAGCCCTAATAAGGGCTCTTAAGGACTCTCTTGTCTTCTGGTAGCTGGTATATATGGTGGTAAAAGCTATATTCTGAGCTTCTGGGGCCCTGCCTGCCTACATAGGATATGAGCTATATACTGTTCAGCGTAGTAGCCCTAATAAGGGCTCTTAAGGACTCTCTTGTCTTCTGGTAGCTGGTATATATGGTGGTAAAAGCTATATTCTGAGCTTCTGGGGCCCTGCCTGCCTACATAGGATATGAGCTATATAATGTTCAGCGTAGTAGCCCTAATAAGGGCTCTTAAGGACTCTCTTGTCTTCTGGTAGCTGGTATATATGGTGGTAAAAGGTATATTCTGAGCTTCTGGGGCCCTGCCTGACTACATAGAAAATGAGCTATATACTGTTCAGCGTAGTAGCCCTAATAAGGGCTCTTAAGGACTCTCTTGTCTTCTGGTAGCTGGTATATATGGTGGTAAAAGCTATATTCTGAGCTTCTGGGGCCCTGCCTGCCTACATATGAGCCATATACCGTTCAGCGTAGTAGCCCTAATAAGGGCTCTTAATGACTCTCTTGTCTTCTGGTAGCTGGTATAGATGGTGGTAAAAGCGATATCCCGAGCTTCTGGGGCCCTGCCAGCGACAGCCTGTCTTTCCCTGCTGTGAGCGTCTGTCCCTCACTAAGTTCAAGCTGCTAATGCTGACGAAGAGGAAGTGCTGAGTTTTGTATATTCGAGGTCACATGGTTTTTCCAGCCAATGCGTGTAGACGCCGTTTTCGCGATGCCAGCGTCCTCCCAGGACCTGTCCCACCCCCCCTGCATGGTGATTGGTGTAAAAAACGCGCCAGGGAAGGTGGGAGGGGAAACGAATTGTGAGTGCGCCATCGCCGCTGTACTCGATCGAAATCGAGTATGACGAACACCGTAGTATTCGATCGAATACCGGCTCGGTCGAATACTACTCGCTCATCTCTACTAATAAATAAAATAACAAAAGACATTCACCTGCACCGGGAATCCAGCGGTGAAGAGGAGCAATGCCGTTATTGAAGTCCAGGTGGACCGCTTGGCGCCGGCGCTCTACGCATCACGTGTGCTCCCATTTGCCCATTCAACTTTGAGCTTTAACATGAAATGCCTTGTTTGTAATTTTTACAGTGCTTTTCTAATATTTTGGGGTGAAATCTGTGGGAAAAAAAATGCTATTTTTTACATTTTGTATTTTTTTTCTAAAAAACAATGTAAGGTTTTTCGAAAATGTAATTTCGCGTAAAAGCCCATTCCTCCCGATTACAGCGATATCACATATTTATCAGCAGACACCCTTTCCTGCCCTAGAGAATCCCTCCAAACTGAAACTGCGCTTTAGGAGATTTTCAAATAAAATATAACTGCTATGTGCACCTTGCAGTTTTCAAGAAAAACAACCAATTACATTAGAAATCCCCCCACAAACTATATATTCTCTGGAAGTACTCACCTCGAGCTTTCTAGGTTACCAGGCTTGCTGACGTGATTGCAGTTTTCTGGAAGTAATCCCTCAATGAATTCTTTGGTCGTACAGGGTTTCACTAAAAGAAAAGTAAAAAGCAGAATAATTTTTTTTTTCCTATAATAAACAATATGCAAACAAAAAAAAAACCTAAAACTGAAACAGCAAGGTCCGCTGAACAGAACAATACCCAACATGCATAGGTACTGTCAAGGGAGGAATTGCCAAACACCTCAAAGTAAACCATGTGCATAAGGGTAATTTTACTTAAAAAGCTCAGCTGTGCAGACAAAGTGCGCACCTTGTGCATTTTCAGCCAAAACAGTCCTTTACCTTTGAAATACCCCCATGAATCATATATTTCCAGAACATACACACATTAAGCTCTCTAAGCATAGCCAGTTTGTTGTAGTGGGCATATATTTCTGGAGGCAATTCCTCTAAAAAACTCTTTGGTTGCACAGAGTTTCCTTAAAAAATGTATAAAAAAGCAGAATAAAACACCCATTTTCCTACAAACCCACATAGCCTTTGCAGGCCTCGGGTTCTTCTGATCCCCAGTGGGTAAAGGGTTAATGGCAAGTCAACTGCTTGCAGCAGGTGAGTTGCCGGACCCCCAAGCATTTTGACCTAATATAGGGGTCTCATGGATCCATTACCTGTTCACAAAAGGTTAAGTGTAGAAAAAAAAAGACAGTGAGAAAAATAGCATTTATTAAAAAGTATATATTTTTTTCTTTACTTACCTCTGATCCTGTGTCCTGCACCACTGATCACTGCTCTCACTGACAGCCAGTAGTGATCTGTGGAGTGGATGGGGGCCAGGGGATCAGAGTCCCCTGCCCCTCCATAGATCATTATTGGTATTGGTTTCTGAGAAGTCCAGACAACAGAAGGGAATGACGTTATCTGGCGGTGGCGTCAGAAGCGAGGGGGGGCTGTTCCAGGACCCCTCCTGTTGGTGCAAGAGCCCAGGAGGGTGGATCAGAGCCCCCTGGTTGAAGGGAAGACCTGACTGGATCGATCGTGGGTGGAGGTGAGTCTGTATGTTTTTTACTTTTTTTTTATTTGCAAGTTTCACTAAGCTGGCACTTAACGGTAGGAGAGGCAGCTACACGAGTCTCATGAAGCTGGCTCAACAGCAATGTGATGTAAGCACACTCTGATAAGTGTGTGAGAGGAGAGAGGAGGCAGGGTTTCAGAGCTGCAGAGAGAGGCAGCTAATCAGGACTTGTTCCACTGAAGGTTAATTGATGGACCAGGTCAGCGGGGCGTGGACTGAAAGTTGAATGAGGGAAAGGGATTTTCCTAACTAAGGCAGGCAGAAGAGGAAGCCAGTTTTTCAAGCCACTCAATGAAAGGTGAGCTACTGATATTTATTTTTTAACTTTTGACTTGCCAATCACTTTAACAGCCTTTGTGCAATAAACAATAAATTGTGGTGTGATGTGTGTGTTGCATGAAAGGTCTGTTAGGGCGAGCGCTGCACGCCCATCTCGCAGCACTTCACTTACCTCCATGGCTGCATCCAGCCGTCGTCCATCTCACAGCATTTCCCTCACCTCCATGGCTGCTCCCAGCCATTTCCCTTCCCCCCATGCTTCCTCCTCGCATGGTCAGGTGCGCGCATGTCCCCGTCCACTAGAGGGCGAGCGCACTGGATTCCTGAGATTTAAAGGGCCTGTACAGCACTGATTGGTGCCTGCTCATCCAATCCTGCATCAACTTCCCCTATTTTAAGAGGCACTTCCTTTCCTTCAGTGCCGGATCTTGGTCTTTCCATGCCAGTTGTAAATCAGTTGCTTTTGGATTGCTCACCTGTGTACCGACCTCTGCCTGTCCCCGACGCTGAACCTTTGCTGCCTGCCCTGACCTTGGCTACTCACCTTTACTACGAACCTCTGCTGCCTGCCCTGACCTCTGCCTGTGTGTACTCCGCCTTTTGCCTGCCTCTTGTGTACCCCGCTGAGCCTCAGCTAGCCGTGGGACTGGGCCGCTGTTTGGGGGTAGCAACCTGGGGGTCACTCGCCGCACAAGACCAACCTGCCTTGCGTTGGGCTCTGGTGAATACCGGTGGCCTCTTAGACTCCGCTCCCCTGACGCGGTACCTGCCATCTGTTCCACAGTTAAAGCGGATCCACACCCGAGTCCGCTCCACCCGGTCCATGACAAGGTCTTATAATACTGTATACTGTAAGTCTCTCTCATGTAAACAGTCATAACCTTCATATTTCTGGAATCAGACCACTCTCCGGAATTATCACCTCTGCCAGGATGGACTGTCTCAGTTAGGGTGCAACTAATGATACATTTACATGGTACAATTGGAAAACTAAAAATCCCTAAAGAGATCGCATATGTGAGGTGTGAAAGATCATTCTTGCGTTCGCACGTGAAAGATTCATCAGCAAATGGGCGTTAAAGCGATCATAATTAAGATTTAATTTAAGGCATTTGTTTAGTCCTATTTATAGTTGATTTCTGTTCTTACATAACAACGTTAAAACGATGGAAAAGAAATTTTATGTCGGACAAATAGTACGACATTTGACCAACTTGCAAATTCTCATTGATCGAGTGGTTGCAGCCAGCATTTTCACGGATCAATTATTCCTTGATTGCGTTCGCTTTAGCAATTATTTGTTCACTAATCGTCCTGAAAATGGGCCATAATGTGTAGTCTTTTGTTCCATTCAGCAACCTTTGTGTAAATCTGAAACAGAATAATATGCAACCTAACCTATTGTTATCAGGGGCAGGGACTCTTTATCCAGTTTACTTTAAACATTTGTAAGGATCTCAATCTCTCAGACCTATTTTTGTGTAATTCATAATTCAGACGCTTTCTGTACATCTGTAATAATAGAAACATAACAATAGACCTATATGTTACATTTCCTATCCTCATTTACAAACATGTCTGCACATATATTCAACCGAACTTCTGTTTTTCTATCCATTCGACATGTTTGTTGCTTAATACTCAGGACTGATGGGTAGATTTTCAGGTTATGTTAACATTTGTTAGCATAAGAAAAAAATACTAGCTAAGCTCTGCGCCATAAGGAAATCTTTTAAAACGCTAAAAATATACACTTTAAAAACTTCCATCTAAAGGTACTTTCCCTTTAGCAATCAAATAACATGGACATGCGAGAGAACAGTTCTGCTGGTGAGGTACAATTTTTTTTTTAAAGAGGTAGATATTTTATTTTCAAAGTTACAAAATAACAGCAGTGAATGTGTTTGGCTTTCCAATAGGCTGCTGTTATTTTCTAACTTCTAAAATTAAATATTTAAAATAATTTAAAATAATCTGCATTCACTTGCAGAACTTTTAGAATTCCCTCTGAATCTTGCTGATATTCTGTTATTATTGAGCCAAATCAAATCAGCACAATTCTGGTCAAACCTAACTTTCAAGTGACAGTAAATCCAAAGGCAATAATACGGGAGCAGTCAGTTCACCTGATGCCAGTCCCATTTGCCTCTCCTCTATTTTCTGCATTGCACGGTAGAAGCTGTATCAAGACTTCAAGTCGTCCTTTCAATTCCATTCCTTCAGGCCCACACAACAAAGCCACTTGATCTCTTGGCACTCTCAGTGTGAACAAGCACAGCAAGCCTCAGTGGTCCCACAGCTAGCGGCCTCTGACCACAGCAGAGCATGCTCATGACTTATAAAGCTGCACCATGACATTCTCTTCGCAGCTTAGTCTAGACTGGAGTGAAGAAAGCAGCTTTACTTAGAATATAAAAAGTGTATTTACATATAATCAGAGAATTTTAGATTCTTTGAAATGGCTCATTTTACACTGTTCCCAAAGGGGGATACGATGGGAGGAAGTTAGTGTGTGACTGATCAGGGACTTTAACTTGACTCCAAATAGCAACTATTTACTTACATTTTAAACTATTACATTACATTTTAAAGTCATACTTTAGGCAAGGCAAAAGACAAAGCTGAGCATAGTAAACTTACCAATCAGTGAAGCCCGTTGAGTTTCGCTTTTCTCTTTTGCTCTATCTTGCTATCTGACAGCTTCTTCCCTTGCACTTCTGGTTTCACTTTCTGCTCATCGTCCTTCAGCGCTGTCCCTCATATCAAACAATATCTCTTCCCCTCAGTCTGCATCTGGTCAGCTCTGCTCCTCCCCAGAAAGCTGCAGCCACGCCCCCTCCCTCCCCTGACAGCATGACCTCGGGTGCCAGCACATCGTCGGGCGGTGAGCATGCTGGGGAGGAGCAGAGCTGGCCAGATGCAGACTGAGGGGAAGGAACATTGTTCAAAAGACTGCACTGCAATATGCAACTATAGAACTCCATGGCTGAATTTGGCTTAAATCTGCAAATGAGATGAATCGCCAGGGGCATAGCTAGGGGTATCAGGGGGGGGGGGGGGGGCACTTGTCCCGGGTGCAGCAGGTCAGGGGGGCCTAAGAACAGGTGGGGGCACCATTCGAATCTTTGCCTTGGGTGCCAGAAAGCCTAGCTATTCCTCTGTGTATCGCAAAATTGTGTAATATTAAAAATCCATAGAAACACATCGGCTAATGAGAGGAGTAGTCACTTATACACCTGAACTAAATGAAATTCCCGTCAAGCTTGTGGTTTTCTTTTCCTGGCAGGAATAAAATCCAGGGGTTCCAGATTTGAGTGTCTCAGTAGTGATGGGCAGAACCACAAAGTTCAGGATTGTATCAATTGTACCTGTCAGTGTTGGCAGCGTTTGAAATGGTCCACAGCCGTGGCCACCGAAATATGGCTGTCCTGCTCCCTATGAGTGAGGACACTCCTAGTGGCAGCCTTCTGTAGCCCCAGCAGTGGACCATTTCAAACGACGCTGCCGGGAAGGGGAAGCACGGGGCTCAGGTGTGTTTTACAGCAGCATGCTTCCTGCTACACACTCTGTGCCCCCCGCCACAGCCACCCCCATTTCAATGGGGACTGGGTTTTGGTCCCCAAACTTTCAATCAAGGTTCAGATGAACTTTCCAGACCTGAACTTTGGGAGGTTCGCTTATTCCTATGTATTTTGGAATAGTTGCCCTTTCAGCAAAGAGGTGGTAAACGAATAATCACTTGCTAGGTTGTTTTCAAATAAAATATCAAATAAAATATAAAATCAAATTGATTGTTATAATCCTGCATCATAAACCTGCTTAATCTAATGCAAAGATAAGATATACAGAGAATTAGAGAGCAGTAATGCCTCCCCAACTGAATTCAGCTCCTGATTTTGGAAAAGCATCAGATAAAGAGCACTCGACACAAGAGGCATTCTGTAGCATCACTTATGATAATGAGGCATCTCTATATGAATTAACATTTCATGAAGTGAATGGGATTCTCATAGAAAAGTTCTGTGAAAGCTTTAAGTTGATTGATGCAAAGTGACAGGAGGAAATACCAGTTATGTAAGTAAGTCTCATTACCTAATGTCTGGTGGTTCTACTGCATAGCCACTGCTATATATATATTGCTGTATCTTCTCAATATAGTGTGATTATAAGTTTCCAATGCAGTGTAGTATTATTCAAAAATGTTTTTTTTTCCATTCATTGGTATGTTAGGACCTGTGCTGTAGCTTGGAGGGAAGTAGCAAGGCTCTTGTTGCTCTTGTGTTGGGCTTTTGGGAGAGCACATATGCGGTGATGCAGATGTGCATTGTTTTGGTCTCAGGAGCATGTCAATGTGATGATGGTAAAAGTGCCAAACCTGGACCCTTGAGTGAAGCATGCATCAGTAAGTGCTACTACGAGCAAGATATGACCTATGGAGAGGACTGGATTTAGGACCCTAGGACATGAACAAGAACAGGGTTGTAACTTGAGGGTGTGCAGGGTGTGCAACTACATTGGGGCCCATTAAGTCAGGGGCCTCATCATTGCTCCTCCACCATATACTTGTGCTCCCTTGCCATCATTTATTTAAAGGAAGCACCATTTGTCTTTGCTGTTTCAGTCTTGCAGTTGTCTAGTCGCATCTAATATGGTTTAAAAACAGAAAAAGTATGAGCCGTGAAAGGGCCCCATTTAATGTTCGCACCATGGCTCTCTCATTTTTAGTTACGCCAATGGACAGGAAGTCAGGAACCAGACATGGATGCAAGATCAAACCAAAATCTAGAACTGCAGCAGAGAAGCACATTCAGGCTCCATCACTGTGTAAGAAACGTATGGTATAGACACCACTAGGATGCACCAAACCAAGTCCCTGGTGAGTGTTACCATCCAGGAGAGTGTTACTGAGAAGGTCAGGGTCAGATGGCACCCAAGAGCAACCCAAAGGTGTGGCTGTACAAATTGCATGATAAGATGCTGCTAGAGTTGGGACAGGTAAGCAACACCCAAATCTAATGCAATCCTGCTAGATTCAGGTGATGGGGAGTGAAACATATTGGTATTTACTGTGGCCCACACCTTTCTCTGATGGTGCATCCCACCAAGTGGGCAAAGCCTGGTCTAGGCATGCACCATAAAAATGCCAGTTCTGGGCTCTGTGTGCTAGCACTTACAGGGCCCTGTGAGTAAATGGAGTGTTAACTACTGAAAGAGGATTGGCTGGGGGAGACCGCTTAGGGACCGCTGCTAGGTAGTTCTCATGTGACACTGCCATATCTAAGAGGCTGATTCATTAATAGCGCCAGGTAGCGACAGATGAGCGCCAGTAGCGTGATTTTCACAGCGCCAGCTAGTATTCGCTGTGCTTGGCCGGGGTTTGCTTGTTGACAGCGACTCAGTCGGTGTGCGGTAATGTTGAATACGGGGTTAGGGGTCGATGTTTCACAGGTTCTGCGTTGTATGGGTGCGCCTGACAGCGAATGGCTTGCTGCAGATTCATTAACAAATCACGCTCAAAAATTTCTCGCGCTGTGAATTCCTTGTTTATACCCCAGAGCGCTGGCGGCGATGTGTGTAAAGTAGTTTTTAACCCCCAAAAAACCATTTTTTTTTAATGTAAAAATTATACAAGTTTTTCTAAACATTTTGTAATATGAATACATTAATATCAGACCTGTAATATCAATTCTGCACATATTTTTTTTTTTTTTTTTTTTACCTTAAAAAAAATATCTAACATTGCCGTAGTGGTCACAGAATTTTTGACAGTTAAAAAAAAAAAAAAAACATAAAATCAATTAATTATGAATATTTAAAGATTGCTCCATTGAAATGCATTGGAGAGCACCAGGGAGCGACAGGTCATACCTGGCGCTGTGATGGGATTAGTAGCGGCGCTGTTAGTTGCAGTCGGCTACATGATGAATCCCGCGCTAGCCGACGCTCTCGCCGGCGCTAGCCTCATTTAGCGTGATAAATGCGTCATTGTGACCGCCGCCGGGCGTACTTGAGTCGGTAGCCGCCGTTAGCTGGCGGTACCTGCCGCTCGTCAGACACTACCTGGCGCTTGATAAATAAGGCCCTAAGTGTGAAGCCACATGGCTCTATGTGTCAGTGTCTGCCTGGATTACCTATAACTGATCAGACTCCTGGCCCAAGGGATTACTACAATCAAGATGCATTTATTTCCTTTTGCAGATAGACATATTAAATGCAAACTTTAAATGTATCCAGTTGAATTTCTGAATTTCTGGATCCCCCTACCCTGTAAACTAGTATATGGGGTCTCATGGATCCCTTATCAGTTCACAAACACCAGTAAAAAAAAGGATGTAACACAAAAACCATTTTATATTTTAAATAAAATTTCTGCCCCCTGCTGGTAGGCGTCCTCGTCCTGGTCAGCCAGGTTGGGGGGCTTCCTCCAGGTTCGATTCCAGGGTCTTTAATGCCTGTGGTGGTGTCTGAAGCAGATTGAACCCAACAGCATCTCTTGAACAGGGGGCACAGATCCCATCCCTTCCATTCTGGCTCCCAGTCAAGAATAATGCTGGCCACCAGTGAGGGAAGCTTCTATACTATAAAAGTAGAGCTTCTGTGGATTCCCCTTGTGACTTGCTACATTTCTGTAGGTAAGGGGCATAGAGGTGGACTTCCTGAGGTCTTACCTTCCAGTGACATAAAAGTCACATAGGACAGATTTTACAGAGGTTCTGTCTCTGTAGTAAAAAAGGTTTGCTGCCCTCACTCACGTCATTGCCCTTGGCGCGGAGCAAAGAAAGGAGGAGGTATGACCTGTGTCCCCTTTCCCTTCCAGATGCAGACGGGACTTCTGAAATTAAAGATACCCGGCTGTGGGGCAGAGGGTGAGGACATGGTAAGCATAGTAAAACTGAACTGAATAAAAGACTTTTGGTGTGGTCTTAAATTTTTTTTTTGCTACTTTTGAACTGGTAAAAAGGTTTTAAACTGGTGGTGGACCCCTAAACTAATTAAAAGGGCAATGGGTTGGAAAGCCACTTGCCTCATTAGCCCAAAAAAATGGGTCATGGTTCCACTTCCATAAATCTTACCAGCACGATGTACCAGACATAAGGGTCGATTCAAAATCCAAAAGTTAATTGATTTCGGATCGGGAATCGGAAGTTTGGGTGGGTGTTAGTCATTTTTTCCATTTTTTTGGCCATTTCGGATTCGCACGAACGTTCGGGCATAGACGTATATGCTCTTTCGATATTCGGAAGTTTTCCGATCCAAATCGGAAATTTTCCATTCTGAAAACTTCCGCTAATCAGATGTGTTTCCGTGTGAATCAGAGAGCTGATTACCACCCAATAAATCTGTTTAATTTAAAAACCACTTCCGACACCTTTGAGGCCTCGGATTGCTATTGTTGAACAGGTTTTGTGGCTATGTGGAGGAGTCTGCGCGCCTTCAGCTCCAATGAATTGCATGTATCAGCATGGCCAAGGCCATAAATTGTTTAGCAATGCATACCTGAATCAATACATTTCATGTATGCCTTCTAAAAGCATTTTAATGCGTACCTTAATTAGTCCTTTGCATGTAAACCTTTATTTTGCCACACATCAATATAATTGCTATATTTTTTTAAAGTTATGTCCTTTGTTATTTATCTTTGGATTGTTGTACTTGAATCTTAATTTGTTTTCGGATTTATTGTAGTAATTATTTTATCTCATCTTTGGTCAGATGCATCACACTTACTGAGGAGAGGAGAGCGGGATAAAGTGCAGGGTGTGGGTTACAGCTGTGTTTTGCTCAGACACAGCAGAACTGGGGGCCTGGAAAGGTCAGAAATCCAAGAATGCAGAGCAACACAGTCACAAGGCCCTTTCTGTTTGCAGGCTGCCTGATATTACCTGACCCGCCATCTTGGCTGTTTCCAGGCTCATAACATGCAGAAGATGCTGGGTGTTTTTTTTCTTTGGAGAGCAATCTGTATGTACAGGGTGTGGGTAACAACACTATCACAGCCACTCAACAATACACTCCAAACACAATATAACTTCTACGTAAAGTGAGACAAGACAAGGAAACCTTCTTTCCTCTACATTGCCATGGACCCCAAGCCAAACTGTACAAAAAAGAAGAACAAAATTCTGCACCCCTTAAAATCACGTTGCCTAATGACAACCACAGATGGCATAGGCAAGGGGGAAAATAAATAGACCCCACCCCTAATTGTCATTGTGTGTGTGTGTGTGTGTGTGTGTGTGTGTGTGTGTGTGTGTGTGTGATGTGGTCAGACATGTCCTCTTGTGTCATTGTGTCACCCCAGTAGTAAGGGAAGCTTAAAGGAGGAGGTTTGTTACAGTGTGTTACCCCAGCAGTAAGGGAAGCTTACAGGAGGAGGTTTGTTACAGTGTGTCACCCCAGCAGTCAGGGAAGCTTACAGGAGGAGGTTTGTTACAGTGTGTCACCCCAGCAGTCAGGGAAGCTTACAGGAGGAGGTTTGTTACAGTGTGTCACCCCAGCAGTCAGGGAAGCTTAAAGGAGGAGGTTTGTTACATTGTGTCACCCCAGCAGTCAGGGAAGCTTACAGGAGGAGGTTTGTTACAGTGTGTTACGCCAGCAGTAAGGGAAGCTTAAAGGAGGAGGTTTGTTACATTGTGTCACCCCAGCAGTCAGGGAAGCTTACAGGAGGAGGTTTGTTACATTGTGTCACCCCAGCAGTAAGGGAAGCTTACAGGAGGAGGTTTGTTACATTGTGTCACCCCAGCAGTCAGGGAAGCTTACAGGAGGAGGTTTGTTACATTGTGTCACCCCAGCAGTAAGGGAAGCTTACAGGAGGAGGTTTGTTACAGTGTGTCACCCCAGCAGTAAGGGAAGCTTACAGGAGGAGGTTTGTTACAGTGTGTTACCCCAGCAGTAAGGGAAGCTTAAAGGAGGAGGTTTGTTAAATTGTGTCACCCCAGCAGTAAGGGAAGCTTACAGGAGGAGGTTTGTTACAGTGTGTCACCCCAGCAGTAAGGGAAGCTTACAGGAGGAGGTTTGTTACAGTGTGTCACCCCAGCAGTCAGGGAAGCTTACAGGAGGAGGTTTGTTACAGTGTGTCACCCCAGCAGTAAGGGAAGCTTAAAGGAGGAGGTTTGTTACATTGTGTCACCCCAGCAGTCAGGGAAGCATACAGGAGGAGGTTTGTTACAGTGTGTTACACCAGCAGTAAGGGAAGCTTAAAGGAGGAGGTTTGTTACATTGTGTCACCCCAGCAGTCAGGGAAGCTTACAGGAGGAGGTTTGTTACATTGTGTCACCCCAGCAGTAAGGGAAGCTTACAGGAGGAGGTTTGTTACATTGTGTCACCCCAGCAGTCAGGGAAGCTTACAGGAGGAGGTTTGTTACATTGTGTCACCCCAGCAGTAAGGGAAGCTTACAGGAGGAGGCTTGTTACAGTGTGTCACCCCAGCAGTAAGGGAAGCTTACAGGAGGAGGTTTGTTACAGTGTGTTACCTCAGCAGTAAGGGAAGCTTAAAGGAGGAGGTTTGTTACATTGTGTCACCCCAGCAGTAAGGGAAGCTTACAGGAGGAGGTTTGTTACAGTGTGTCACCCCAGCAGTAAGGGAAGCTTACAGGAGGAGGTTTGTTACAGTGTGTCACCCCAGCAGTCAGGGAAGCTTACAGGAGGAGGTTTGTTACAGTGTGTCACCCCAGCAGTCGGGGAAGCTTAAAGGAGGAGGTTTGTTACAGTGTGTCACCCCAGCAGTCAGGGAAGCTTACAGGAGGAGGTTTGTTACAGTGTGTCACCCCAGCAGTCAGGGAAGCTTACAGGAGGAGGTTTGTTACAGTGTGTCACCCCAGCAGTCTGGGAAGCTTAAAGGAGGAGGTTTGTTACAGTGTGTTACCCCAGCAGTAAGGGAAGCTTACAGGAGGAGGTTTGTTACAGTGTGTCACCCCAGCAGTCAGGGAAGCTTAGAGCTGAGACCTCTTAAAAATTGTGTGGAGGCCCAAGAGCTGAGACCTTTTAAAAATTGTGTGGAGTCCCAAGAGCTGAGACCTCTCAAACATTGTGTGGAGGCCCAAGAGCTGAGACCTCTTGAAAATTGTGTGGAGTCCCAAGAGCTGAGACCTCTTAAAAATTATGTGGAGTCCCAAGAGCTGAGACCTCTTAAAAATTGTGTGGAGGCCCAAGAGCTCAGACCTTTTAAAAATTGTGTGGAGGCCCAAGAGCTGAGACCTTTTAAAAATTGTGTGGAGTCCCAAGAGCTGAGACCTCTCAAACATTGTGTGGAGGCCCAAGAGCTGAGACCTCTTAAAAATTGATTGTATTAAGCCCAAGAGGTGAGCCATAATTTTTTTTATTAATACAGCAATTCTACGGCGGTTAAGGAGGAGGAGGAGGAGGAGGAGGAGGAGGAAATGGCACTTCATACAGATGGCACTTCACTCTTGGCTGCTTTCCACTGTTGTACAAGCAAAGTCCGGGTCAATCCACTTGCTGTTCATTTTGATTAGCGTCAGCCTGTCGGCACTGTCGGTTGACAGGCGGCTGCGCTTATCGGTTATAATGCCCCCGGCTGCGCTGAACACCCTTTCTGATAGCACGCTGGCGGCAGGGCAGGCAAGCACCTCCAAGGTGTACAGGGACAGTTCCAGCCACGTGTCCAACTTGGAGACCCAGTAAGTGTAGGGCGCCGAGGGATCGGGGAGGACAGGGGTGTGGTCTGCCAGGTAGTCCCGCAACATCCGCCGATACTTGTCCCTCCTGCTGATAGCGGGCCCCGCAGTGATGGAAGTTGCACGAGGGGGTGACATGAACGTGTCCCACACCTTGGAGAGTGTTCCCCTGGTGGCTGTGGGCCTGATCGATGTTGTCAGACTCTGGGAGACACTCTCCTCTCTGCCGCCAGCGATGCTGGGTGGGAAAATCTGCATCATGTTCTGCAAGAGTTCCCTCTGGTATTCCAGTAATCGATTCGTCCTCTCCTCTACCGGAATAAAAGAGGAGAAGTTATCTTTATACCGGGGGTCCAGGAGTGCGAACACCCAGTATAGTTTGTTCTCCAATATCCGGACAACACGTATGTCCCGGGAAAAGCAGCCCAGCATGAAGTCAGCCATGTGTGCCAGACTCTGAGTAGGCATGACGTCACTGCCCCCACCAGAAGGATCATTTTCCATTTCCTCCTCTTCCTCCTCCTCTCCGCCCCATCCGCGCTGAACCAATGGGACGCACACAGCCTGACTGCTACCCTCGCCGCCAGCATCCTCTTCCACAGCCACCTCCATGTTGTCCTCCTCCTCCTCATCCTCCTCCTCCTGCAACTGCCACCGAGCAGCAGACAAAAGTGTGGTCTGACTGTCTACCTGCGTTGCGTCTCCTCCTACCCCCGTCTCCTCTGTGTGCAATGCGTTCTCCCTTATTGCGATGAGCGATTCTTTAAGGACGCATAGGAGCGGGATGGTTACGCTCACTATAGCGTCCTCGCTGCTGACCTTCTTAGTGGACTCCTCAAAGATACGCAATACATCGCATATGTCTGCCATCCATGGCCACTCGTGGTTGGCAAACTGAGGGAGCTGAGTTGGATGCACGCGTGGATGCATCATCTGGTACTCCATCAATGCTCTCTGCTGCTCACACACCCTGGCCAACATGCAATAGGTGGAATTCCAGCGAGTGGGCAGGTCACACAACAGCCGATGTTGAGGCAAATGGAGGCGTTGCTGGATTTTTTTTAAGCTAGCAGCAGCTACAGTTGACTTCCGAAAGTGAGCGCACAAGCGCCGCACTTTGACCAGTAGCTCTGCCAGGTTGGGGTAAGTCTTTAGAAACTTTTGTACTACCAAATTAAAAACGTGGGCCAGGCATGGTACGTGATTGAGTTCTGCAAGCTCCAGAGCCGCCATCAGGTTACGGGCGTTATCGCACACGACCATGCCTGGTCCTAGCTGCAGCGGCGACAGCCACATCTCTGTCTGCTGCAATATGGCATGCCTCACCTCTGCGGCGCTGTGCTTCCTGTCGCCCAAGCTGATGAGCTTAAGCACCGCCTGCTGACGTCTCCCCGCGCCAGTGCTGCAACGCTTCCAGCTAGGGGCTGAGGGCGATGTTAAGGCAGAGGAGGAGGAGGAGGAAGAGGAGGGGGGTCTATCAGAACCCGTGCTGGCAATCTTGGGCGAGGGTGGTATGTAGGCCGTCCCTGTTTGCGACCCCGTCCCCGCTTCCACAACATTCACCCAGTGTGCCGTCAAAGAGATGTAGCGTCCTTGGCCGCAAGCGCTTGTCCACGAGTCGGTGGTCAAGTGGACCTTTGCGCTGACTGCGTACCTCAGGGCCCGCCTGATGTTACGCGACACGTGCTGGTGCAGGGCGGGGACGCCACACCGGGAAAAATAGTGGCGGCTAGGGACGGAATAGCGAGGTGCGGCAGCCGCCATCAGGTCGCGGAAGGCCTGCGTCTCCACAAGCCTAAACGGCAACATCTCCAGGGCCAGCAGTTTGGAGATGAGGCAGGTTAAGGCTTGGGCTTGGGGGTGACTGGAGGCGTACTTCCGCCTGCGGTTGAACGCCTGCGAGATGGACAGTTGATGGGACGAGGAGATGGAAGGTGCAGACGAAGATGCGGGGGAAGGGGGGGCTGAAGGAGAAGGCCCCAAAGTAGCCGAGGCAGAGGCAGATGTGGAGGTGTCCTGGCTGGAGGTCTGGACCACAGTGGCAGCACACAACAAAGGGGAAGAGGCAGTGGCAGCAAGACCGGGCGCAGGTTGTATTGCATTTGCTCTCTCCCACTCAGCCCAGTGCTTGACTTCCAAGTGACGGCGCATGCCTGAGGTGGTCAGATTGCTCTTCTCAGAGCCCCTACTCAGTTTTGAGTGGCAGATTGCGCAAACCGCGCTCAGTTTGTCGTCCGCGCAAACATTAAAAAATCTCCACACCACAGAAGTACGAGGCCTCGATGGGGGAGCTTCGCGCGACTGCCTGCTGCCGGGAAGAGCTTCGGCCCTGCTGGCTGTGGCCTGCCTTCTCTGTCTGGACTGTCCTCTGCCTCTGGACTGTCCTCTGCCTCTTGCTGCCTTATTCGGTGATGCGCAGACCGCATCTCCACTGCTTTCCCCGCTGGACATCACCCCTGTCCAAGTGGGGTCGGTCATTTCGTCGTCCACCACCTCCTCTTCCACTTCCTCTCTCTGCTCCTCCTCCTGCCCACTGGACATTCCAACAGCCTCCCTTGATGGCAACTGCGTCTCATCATCATCGCTCATGATAGCAGATGCTGGTTCCGGGTCCACATCACTAGGAGATGGCGGATACTCAAGTGTTTGGGCATCACTACAAACAAATTCCTCTGCTAGCTCCTGGGATTCTTGCAGCACATCTGGAAAAGGACCCGAAAAGAGGTCCTGGGAGGGGTCAAGGGTGGGCTGACTCTGTTGGCCAGGTTGGGAGGAAGGAGGGTCAGAGTGAGACTGTGTGGATGACTGGGTGGTGGACAAGTGACTGGAAGCGTTATCGGCCATCCATTGCACCACCTGTTCACGCTGCTCAGGCCTCAACAGAGGTGTACCCCGCCCCCCGCATAACTGTCCCACAAAGGCAGGGAAGCTGGATGAGCGTAATGCTGGCTGCCCCTCACCAGCACGCATTGTATCCCCACTGGCTTCAATGCGGTTTGTGCCCCCACCAGCATTTCCGCGCCCCCGTCCTCGTCCACGTCCCTTTGCGCTAGCCCTCCGCATTTCAGACGTTTTACTTTTTTGGCCACGCGTTATGCCAAATATAAATATATTTTTTAGGAGAACACCTGGCTATACAGCCGTATACTGCCAGAAGGTGAAATGGTGCCTAATACGCACTGGGTATATAACAGGGTTTTGTTGGCACAGAGGACACAAAACAGTAGAGCCAAATATAAATATATTGTTTAGGAGAACACCTGGCTATACAGCCGTATGCTGCCAGAAGGTGAAATGGTGCCTAATACGCACTGGGTATATAACAGTGTTTTGTTGGCACAGAGGACACAAAACAGTAGAGCCAAATATAAATATATTTTTAAGGAGAACACCTGGCTATACAGCCGTATACTGCCAGAAGGTGAAATGGTGCCTATACGCACCGGGTATATAACAGTCTTTTGTTGGCACAGAGGACACAAAACAGTAGAGCCAAATATAAATATATTTTTAAGGAGAACACCTGGCTATACAGCCGTATACTGCCAGAAGGTGAAATGGTGCCTATATGCAACGGGGTATATAACAGGGTTTTGTTGGTAAAGAGGACACAAAACAGTAGTGCCAAATATAAATATATTTTTTAGGAGAACACCTGGCTATACAGCCGTATACTGCCAGAAGGTGAAATGGTGCCTATACGCAACGGGGTATATAACAGGGTTTTGTTGGTAAAGAGGACACAAAACAGTAGTGCCAAATATAAATATATTTTTTAGGAGAACACCTGGCTATACAGCCGTATACTGCCAGAAGGTGAAATGGTGCCTATACGCAACGGGGTATATAACAGGGTTTTGTTGGTAAAGAGGACACAAAACAGTAGTGCCAAATATAAATATCTTTTTTAGGAGAACACCTGGCTATACAGCCGTATACTGCCAGAAGGTGAAATGGTGCCTATACGCAACGGGGTATATAACAGGGTTTTGTTGGTAAAGAGGACACAAAACAGTAGTGCCAAATATAAATATATTTTTTAGGAGAACACCTGGCTATACAGCCGTATACTGCCAGAAGGTGAAATGGTGCCTATACGCAACGGGGTATATAACAGGGTTTTGTTGGTAAAGAGGACACAAAACAGTAGTGCCAAATATAAATATCTTTTTTAGGAGAACACCTGGCTATACAGCCGTATACTGCCAGAAGGTGAAATGGTGCCTATACGCAATGGGGTATATAACAGGGTTTTGTTGGTAAAGAGGACACAAAACAGTAGTGCCAAATATAAATATATTTTTTAGGAGAACACCTGGCTATACAGCCGTATACTGCCAGAAGGTGAAATGGTGCCTATACGCACCGGGTATATAACAGGGTTTTGTTGGTAAAGAGGACACAAAACAGTAGTGCCAAATATAAATATATATTTTAGGAGAACACCTGGCTATACAGCCGTATACTGCCAGAAGGTGAAATGGTGCCTATACGCAACGGGTATAAAACAGTGTTTTGTTGGCACAGAGGACACAAAACAGTAGTGCAAAATATAGTTTTGTATATAGGTGCTAATACACCACTGAAGTCTTTCTGTCCCTATTCCAGCAGCAGCAGCTACCCCTCACTAAAGCAGCCGTTTTGTGCAGAGTGTATATAGTTTTGTATATAGGTGCTAATACACCACTGAAGTCTTTCTGTCCCTATTCCAGCAGCAGCTACCCCTCACTAAAGCAGCCGTTGTGTGCAGTGTGTATATAGCTAGAATGAGCTATATACCGTTCAGCATAGTAGCCCTAATAAGGACTCTCAATGACTCTCTTATCTTCTGGTAGCTGGTATATATGGTGGTAAATGCGATATTCTGAGCTTCTGGGGCCCTGCCTGCCTACATATGAGCTATATACTGTTCAGCATAGTAGCCCTAATAATAAGGACTCTCAATGACTCTCTTGTCTTCTGGTAGCTGGTATATATGGTGGTAAAAGCGATATTCTGAGCTTCTGGGGCCCTGCCTGCCTACATATGAGCTATATACTGTTCAGCATAGTAGCCCTAATAAGGGCTCTCAATGACTCTCTTGTCTTCTGGTAGCTGGTATATATGGTGGTAAATGCGATATTCTGAGCTTCTGGGGCCCTGCCTGCCTACATAGGAGCTATATACCGTTCAGCATAGTAGCCCTAATAAGGGCTCTTAATGACTCTCTTGTCTTCTGGTAGCTGGTATATATGGTGGTAAATGCGATATTCTGAGCTTCTGGGGCCCTGCCTGCCTACATATGAGCTATATACTGTTCAACATAGTAGCCCTAATAATAAGGACTCTCTTGTCTTCTGGTAGCTGGTATATATGGTGGTAAAAGCGATATTCTGAGCTTCTGGGGCCCTGCCTGCCTACATATGAGCTATATACTGTTCAGCATAGTAGCCCTAATAAGGGCTCTCAATGACTCTCTTGTCTTCTGGTAGCTGGTATATATGGTGGTAAATGCGATATTCTGAGCTTCTGGGGCCCTGCCTGCCTACATTAGAGCTATATACTGTTCAACATAGTAGCCCTAATACGGGCTCTCAATGACTCTCTTGTCTTCTGGTAGCTGGTATATATGGTGGTAAAAGCGATATTCTGAGCTTCTGGGGCCCTGCCTGCCTACATAGGAGCTATATACCGTTCAGCATAGTAGCCCTAATAAGGGCTCTTAATGACTCTCTTGTCTTCTGGTAGCTGGTATATATGGTGGTAAAAGCGATATTCTGAGCTTCTGGGGCCCTGCCTGCCTACATAGGAGCTATATACCGTTCAGCATAGTAGCCCTAATAAGGGCTCTTAATGACTCTCTTGTCTTCTGGTAGCTGGTATATATGGTGGTAAAAGCGATATTCTGAGCTTCTGGGGCCCTGCCTGCCTACATAGGAGCTATATACCGTTCAGCATAGTAGCCCTAATAAGGGCTCTTAATGACTCTCTTGTCTTCTGGTAGCTGGTATATATGGTGGTAAATGCGATATCCCGAGCTTCTGGGGCCCTGCCAGCTACAGCCTGTCTTTCCCTGCTGTGAGCGTCTATCCCTCAGTAAGTTCAAGCTGCTAATGCTGACGAAGAGGAAGTGCTGAGTTTTGTAGATTCGAGGTCACATGGTTTTTCCAGCCAATGCGTGTAGACGCCGTTCTCGCGATGCCAGCGTCCTCCCAGGACCTGTCCCATCCCCCCTGCATGGTGATTGGTGTAAAAAACGCGCCAGGGAAGGTGGGGGGGGGAAACGAATTGTGAGTGCGCCATCGCCGCTGTACTCGATCGAAATCGAGTATGACGAATAGCGTAGTATTCGATCGAATACCGACTCGGTCGAATACTACTCGCTCATCTCTATTGGTTACCACTAAACGAATGAAATCAAGAAAAAGCAGATATGAAGATTCGCATGACCGCAAAGTGGTTTGGGTCAGTTTTAGAGGTAATAAATGTAAGTGTTAGACTAGCGCTAAGTAGTTGGGGTGAGCTTGGTAGTGTAATATATGTGGCCACATTTGTGGCAGAACAGTTTGATGAGTGTAGCTTGTATTGCGCATGCGCAAGATCTTCTACATTTCCGAACAAACGAATATTAGAGGTTAAAAACCATTCTAACCCATCGGGAAACGCAAGGAATTCGTAGAGGTGGACGATGGAAGAAGGGTAAAAACACATGCTGCCGCCGCAACAATAAATCACTCAACCTATAATTTACGATGGAAAATGACAGAGCCAAGGTCGGAAGCTAGCATACGAACGGATGGGCATTTTACGATAGGAAATGGATTAGTTTATAGAATCGCTCGCAAGTTCATACGAGTGCACGAGCGTTCGGAAAAAATACCATGATCGGCAACAAAATCAAAGCTTTTAAATGTTTCTCTGAATCGACCCTATAGAGGCTGGTATTTTAGGGCTCAAGTAAAATGTACTGTATGAATGCAAACTTTACAATTTGGGAAGGATCTTCTGTCAGACATCAGAATGCATTTCTAGCATACAGTAGTATAACAAAAAGAAATCCTTCATGGGAAATATTATTCAGTGGGTGACATTATATTGTTAACAATTAAGAGATAATTTGAATGTGCAAAAAATAAATTACCATGTGGGAATAGCAGTCTTGGTGATGCTTAGTAAACAGAATTACAATAAGAATTCGGGGGAAAACAAACAATGGGACATGTATACTGTGGCTTGAAGGGCATGAAATAAATCTGGCTATGTTCCACCAACAGAAAACTCCAACCCTATCCCCATAAAAAAAATATAGAATGGCTAAACAGCTGAATCGAGAATGATACAGAAAACATTGCGTTCTCACAAAAAGCTAATTTCATTACTAAGGCTGCAGTAATAACCTAGATGTTTCCTGTGGCATTAAATTGTTTCTGAATTAGTCGTAAGTAATGCATATTAATTTAAAGTTACAGATAGAAAAATGTGAAATCTGTAATAAGGATTTATACAAAAAAATATTGTCATTTTAAATTGCCTATCCAGAAAGAAAAATCCCACTGCCTTATTTCACCAAACAGCGAGAGGGCAGCGGCTTGTGGGCATGCAGTGTGCAGTCCAAAGTTGCTGGTACCTGAAGTGTGAGCTGGAACATCAGCTGACAAACAGTGTGTGCAGAGAATTGAGCACTAGACGGAAGGAAGTAGAGAAGCAACTTCCTCCTGTCTAGCCACCAATCCAGAAAATTTAAAAAAAATGCCAAAATGAATCCATACAACACCCAAATTACAAGCAGTGTAAATCAGCATGCCTAAATGTAGAACATGTCCCAGCCCCAAAGGAATCAATCATTCGGAGCAGGGAACACAGGGGGAAGTAAAGCACCCTCTGGGACTGCAGAGCCCCACCCTCCTGTGCAGGGAAAATAAAAGCTGGTCCCCTCAAGCCTACTGTCCCCTACAAATAAAAGGGGACAACAAGCTCCTTAGTCCAGTGGCCCTGTCTAACTTCCACTGGACTAGCATGGGCCCCAAGGGACAAGGTACGTAACAGTCCCCGCAACAGGAATGTCTGCTGCTCCCATGCCTAGTGGTACCCAGGTCAAGGCATCTGATTATTGTCCCCTTGGAGCAGCACGATCCTTCCCTAAAATACTGTGAATCACAAAAAGATAAGAATAAATAGCTCTAAAGCACACCAAAAAAGGAAAAGTTCTTATCTGACATGCTTTACTGACAAAGACTAGAGCAGAACTTGGAAACCTACTGAGAGGCCAGATCCTATATCTGCGGATGAACATGGGTTCCCCCTTCTTTCATCCTCGCTACCCATCGAGGGACTGAAGTGAGGGCCGGGGGAGCCGGCTTTTATACTTGGAGGCGTGACCTCCATGGAATCTCCCTTATGTAATTGCTGACATCACAGAAGGGGAGGGAATTTCCCCATGCCATGCCTCTAGGCCTCTTCCCCTTTTGTGACCTCTTAAGTGGTGTCAGGGAGATTCCTGAAAGACCCCGTCTATTAATATAAAAGCCGCTGCCGGCGATTCATCATGGAGTCCCCTGGTCAGGAGCCGTGATGAACAGAAGGGGAACCTGTGTTAAATGCTTCCCGGAGTGTCCTTAGTTGCCCTGACAGCATACATTTAATGAGGACCAAAACCCACGGCCAGATGCTAGATTACTTGGGATTCCCCACTTTGGGAACCCCCCCAGGGCGCCCAGAAACTCAACCTCTTCCCTGGTCCAATGGTGCATGTGCACCTAGCAGCTGCATCCCCACTGTAATTTATTTCGATAGATCCAAATAGTAACTGTAAAATAAATTAACACAAATTTCTAAAAAATGTTTGTCATGCTGCACCACATCACTGTGGACTAACACGTCTGGCTAGAATCACAATTTGACATCCTGGTGGTTTGGATACTTTTTTTTAAAGTTTGGAAAAAACAGTATCTTATATCTTAAGCCCATGTTCATCTAAGAGTTTTATTACAAAACTACCTGTGGGCTTTGCAGAAAGATTTGTTTGTACATAAAACAAAATCCTTACATAATGATGGACATCAATGGGCATAAGACCGCACCTTGAAGGCAAGGACTGGTTGGGTAAAGCTGTTTAGGGGTAATTCCAGCTTAGTTACCAGTTACAATCAAAGATTGGGAGGGCAAAATGTAGGAGAGGCAATCAATTTACTTAGAAACATGAGGCTGGAGTCCATGTTGACCAAGACCAGTCTCAGCATGCCATGAAGTGTAAAAGATCTGTGAGCCATAGCCACCCCCCTCAATACCTTTTGCTAGACGCATACCCATGCCCAGGTGTGGACACGCCCCGAGCTAGCGGCAAATGGGGATGCATTCACTCCAGTTTCTTCACTGTACTGTTATTAAAGAAGCAGATGGGAATGGGAATGCTTAGAAGGGTATGTTTTACCGGCGATCCGTGGAGATACATACAGTTGGGCAAATCTGGATTTTGTTCCAGTTTAATAAAAAAACCCTTCCAAATGATTAAAATGGAAAAGCATTAAAATTGAATCTAAGAGGCTTATTCATTACTAACTCCAGGTATCGGCAGATGAGCCTCTGCATAGCGGCGCTTACAGCGACCACTAGTAGATGCTCATATGTGCACTGTAACAGAGCGTCTCGGTCGCTCTAGTAATCTGTCCGGAATTGATAAATCTGATGTATGTTGGGCGCTGTAACACCAGTACAGCGCTGCAGGGAGCAAAAGGTAGCGCCAGATTACTGCGCCCGACTCTCAGCGACTCACACCATTCTTATCAAATAACTACACACACAGAGCATTGGCGCGCTAAATCTGGTCACTGTGTGATTAAAGTCTGTTTTTGAACACATGTCCACCTGTAACAAAGCGAAAATGCATGGAATTACATTGTTGTAACATTAACACTTTAATGCCAGACCTGTAATGACAATTCTGCATAAAAATCAAAAAAGTTTTCAAAAATGACTTTTTCTAGGCCAGGAGAGGTGACACAATTATTTGAGAGAAAAAAAATTAACAGTTTAAACAGAAGAAAAGGAACATCCATTGAAATGCTTTGGAGTGCGACAGGTAATATCTGGTGCTTTGGAAGCTAGAGTGCCGGCGCTATACGCTGAGCCACCCGTAATGATGAATTGGACGCTACATGGTGCTGTTAGAGTCGCTCACCAGATTCGCTGTCATAAAGTGGTTTTGCGTACAGCGCCC
This sequence comes from Gastrophryne carolinensis, assembly GCA_027917425.1. Classification (NCBI taxonomy): domain Eukaryota; kingdom Metazoa; phylum Chordata; class Amphibia; order Anura; family Microhylidae; genus Gastrophryne; species Gastrophryne carolinensis. The sequence continues at coordinate 83,458,930 of CM051236.1, forward strand.
AGCATTCACCAGATGCTGCCTGCCACTATGAGGCACTACCTGGCACTATCCCTTCATGAATAACACCCCTAGTCTCTCCCCATGGAATTCTACACTTTAAATATTGTCTTGTAGTAAAAGTCTATCTTAAAATAAAAAGTAATCTTTCAGATTCCAACCTGCATCAGCCTGGGTAGAGATGTTCCAGCACAGTGTTCATTGTGTACCAGCAGATCCTGTCTCATGCTTCTGTGGGTATGGACTGTCCCATTCATGGCACATCTAATGTCCAGCAGGGGACTAGCAAGCCTTCAGCATATGGTTACTTTTTCTTTTGAATATTAATAGGGGTTTTGCTATTATTTTACAAAATGTTCCTTTTTTATGTTTAAATTAGAATGAAGGCAAAATGTCAATGTTTGTGTGTAAGATGTTTATGCATGCTGTATGCTGCCTGCCTCTGAAAGATCTATTTAGCAATAAAAGCTTTGTAACTTTCAATCCAAAATTAAACAAACCTGTTACATTATGCAAATTCCGAGCTACACAGAGCTGGAAATGGAGAAGTGTTTGTGAAAATGCAAATGCTGCTAAAATCATTTGTATGCAAGAGAGGTTTAGTGCCAACTGGAAAGGGAGAAGTGAAGAGAATCTATAGCCTTTTATATTTGGATATGTAGGTGAATGTCATCAGCTTAATGCAAATACTCTTATCTCTGCTAAACTTAAGCTTAGCTCCTATAATGAACTGAAATCCAATTTTAAATGCTTAAAACATTAAAACCTAACTCCAGGGAAAATGTTAAAAAGACAAATCCCTCCTCCTTCCTCTTTTATCCCTGTTGGAGTAAAACACAGATTTTAGTATTAACCAAAAAAGCAGTTTCTCATGGAGGACACTGCAACCGACCAGGGACAAGTGGATTATTATAATGGCATACTGGCCTTCAGTGAGGTGACAACACGAAACCTAACACCAGTTGTTCACCTATAGAAAAGCTCCCCTTTGCCAGGACACATAGTTGCATCCAGAATTGACAAGCACAATGGATGTAAACTTGGGCTGTAAAGACCTACAAAAAAGCAGGGACTACTGAGCCTAAGGACGTGCTGTTCAAAAGGTTCACAGTATCCAAGGGGTCAACCAAGTGGCCTGATTTAGAGCCTGCCCGTGAATGCTCGTATTTTTTGGGAACTGATCTCAGTAACTGGGAAATTTCCAATGCTCGTATCATTCACAGATCTCCATGCATAAGCGGCCATATTTGCTTTTGTGCGCATAAGGTTTAGCCGAGCATTTACAGAATTAGCAGACGATTCTGTAAATTTTTTTGGACAGAATATGTTGTGGAGCCCATTCTTCTTGTTGTGCCGTATCCTTGCGTGGCTTTCCAGTGCCATCTAGTGCATACCATGTAGTCTGCATGTCATTTCACCATACTTACCTTTCTTCTCTCTGCTGCCATCTATGGCATCCCATGTAGTCTACATGTCCTTCACCATACTTACCTTTCTTCCCCCTGCTGACATCTAGGACATCCCATGTAGTCTACATGTCCTTTCACCATACTTACCTTTCTTACCCCTGATGGAGACGCTGGATGGGCCTCTGGTGGAGCCAGCCAGGTTGCCCTTCAAAGACTGGAGGCCAACCAAGTTGCCCTTCAAGGGGCTGGAGGCTAAACGGGTTGCCTTTAATAGGCTGGAGAGGCTTAAGGCACAGCAAGCTGCAAACAACCGATATGTATCAATTTTCTGTTGACCTCCATTCATAGCAAAACAAATAATAAATTAAGAAAAAAGTCGAGTCCATCAAATGTTGGCAAATGGTTTGGGCCACACAGCTCTGGGTGCCAGCATACAGATGGACAGGAATCTCTTCAGCAATAGCAGGGGTTGTTTCCTCCAAATATGCTGACACTCGCTTGCTTAAGGCAAAGTTATGGAGGCAGATGCACACCATGATAATTTGAACTGCCTTGTATTAAAAGGTGCCCCCTGTGTGGTCCAGACAGCAAAATCTGTCCTTCAACGGTATGAAGGCATGCTCTACTACAGGCCGTTTGTGGCGATGGGCAACATTATATGCCTCTTGTCCAGATGTCTGGGGCCTTAAGAAGGGGGTCAGGAGGCAGGGTAGTAACGGATAACCTGAATCACCTAAAAGAGAAATGAAAATGGTAATAAAATTACTAAGAGACAACACAACAGCCTAGACCAAACAGTAAGTATCACAAAAGAGTAGGGCTAAAAAAGCAAAAGGTAAGGCAGGATGCTCAGACTAAACATTTGTAACTGCAACAGGGAAAAGGGGACATGATGGAAGGCAGGGAGAGCAATTGGCCAACACAAGAAACTTGGACCTATTACAAAAAGGGGGCACATAACAGAACTGAAAAAGACATTGCAAATGCTTCATTAACAATAAAAAGGCAGATCCACTCCAACAATAAACAGAATTACCCACAAACCAACCGCCAGTCAGCTCACCACTCTCATAACGGGTGTATAAGACTAAACTCCTCAATATAAGTGTATGGTGAGAAGAGCCAGGGAAGCCGGCCAAAACACTGAAAACCGAAGATCCGGCCCCACGGCACATTGGATATTAAGGGAGTGGCCCATCTTGCGGTTGCCGAAAAGAAGGCACAAATAAAAAAGGACCACTAGACTGGCAACAACAAATGAACAGGCCAAAAATAATAAAACAAAGGCCAAATTGGACACAGGAATGCTGTATGGGGGGAGGGGAATCTAGTCTAGCCTCAAGAGGAAAGTGGGCTACAAGGAGGAGCTATGTGGACCTAAACAAACTGAGAGACAGGAAAGGTGTTTGGGGGAGGGGGAGCTAGTCTAGCCTCAAAAGGGGAGAGTAGGCTACAAGGAGGAGCTATGTGGACCTAAACAGACTGAGAGACAGGAAAGGTGTTTGGGGGAAGGGGAAGCTAAGCTAGCCTCAAGAGATGAGAGTGGGCTACAAGGAGGAGCTATGTTAGAAAAACAGACTGAGAGACAGGAAAGATGTTTGGAGGGAGGGGAAGCTAGGCTAGCCTCAAGAGAGGAGAGTAGGGTACAAGGAGGAGCTATGTTGACCTTAAAAATACTGGAACATAAACTCCTGAGCAGTTGGGGGAACCAGGGCCACATGCGTACAATCAATGACACCTATGACACTTGGCATATTCACAATGTTGAAAAACCCAACTTCACGGAATTCTAGGCTGCCATGTTGTCAGGGAAATACATGTATTTCTCCTGCAGGACAGTCATGCCATCTAAGATATTTAGTGAGGGCACGGCTGAGCGAAGGCTGAGACATGCCAACTGATAGTACCCATAGCCTCTAGAAGGAGCCATCCTTTAAAAATTGTAGGCAACCAAGCAATTTGGCCATACCTCCAACTGCATGTCCCTTTCTTGTGGTGGGGTAAAGCTTCTCAAGAGAAAGGCAGTTCAGTAGGGTCAATTCAAACACCTGTTGATTGGTCATCTGATTGATATTCAGGTGACTGCGGGTATGCCTAAGCTCTGGAAGGTACATGGTTAACAGCCGCCATTGCTGCAGATGCTCATAGTCTTCACAGAACTCGTCAAGGGGCTCCATCGGAGGATGTAGGTTGTTTTTTCATTAGCAACAAAAGACAGTCCAAGTTTTCTCCCTAGCAAAAAGATGGTGTAAGTTTGAACAAGAAACCTACAGCTTTTATAGGTCCGAAAAACCACAATTACAACACACGGACGACCTGAGCCGCATTTATACAGCAAACACTCGGTTTGGCATGCGCATAACATAAATTCCCACAAAAAGGACAACTTGCACACCAAAACAAGGCTCTGAATCACCCAACATGGAAAAGAGACTGAATTTGGGCCTTTGGCATCATTCCCACTGGCGGCAATGCTTGCAAGAGAGGCTCTGAATCGACCCCAATGAATAGTCAGAAATATGTAAGGTTGGACCAGGCTGCAGTGAAGCTTATTTCAACCAGGCAAATGTTAGAAACCTAGCAGACATTAGTAACAAACAGCACATCCAACATAACTAAGTGTTGCCTGAAGGTTTATTGAAAACTTCACGAAAATTGTTCCGCTTTTGCTGCTTAAGTCATAACCCCCATCAGGCAGCAAGAGACTTTAATATGTATAATGAAGTAACACAAAAGAAAGAAATGAAGGAGGACTGGGGAGCTCCTTGTAAAACTTTAGGGCCAAATGTGTCTTATGTCAACTTTTCTATTTTCTAAAACTGGGCAAAATTATGGACGAAAGACCAAGTAGTTGTCTTGAACTCCATAAAGAGCCAGTCAGGTGACCTTGAATATTGGGACTCTCACTTTTGCAGAGTAGAGCTAGTCACCACCAAACTTTGAGCCAGATATATTGGGGTTCTAAGAAGAACCTGCCTGCCCCTGTTAAGCAGAAACCAACTCCACACTGGATTAACTGTGACACTGGCGAGTGTCAGGTTCCATCCACCTGTTGGTTCTTGCAAAAGTTGTGTAAGAGTCTTACCTGATCTGGGCGGCCCACGGAAAGCTTTTTCAGGTCTCTCTAGGGTGGCGCAGCACTCCCCAGCAGACTGACGCAGGGTGCTTCCTCGCACCTCTCCCGGAAGTCAGAGCGCACAACGAGCTGCCCTGTCCACCTCCCTCTCTCCTCTTCACCTGTGCGGGTGTGCGCACTGCTGACATCTGATTTCGCCCCTAGGAGACGCTGCGCTGCCAGTGGCAGGTGAAAGTGATTAGGGGCTGTTCAGCCTTACTGGTCAGAGCTGACCAGCCCCTAGGAATATTCTGGCCAATCTGGCCAAAAATCCCAGGCCATCCAATCATCCCTCCCCAGCAGTCAGCTCCCCATTGGCCAGTGACCCCTTAAATAGGAACCAAGCCCAGGGCACAATGCTCGTTATAGCTTTTCGTGCTAAGGGTGTGCTCAGACTTCTGTGAATTACTACTTGTTGCTGACTCTGCTCTGTCTGACCAGCGATATCTGCTGCCTGAACCAACCTCTGCTCCGTCTGACCATACCTGTCTGTTGCCTGAACCGACCTCTGCCTGTTTGACTGACCCTCCGGATACCACAATATATCTGGCTTCCCAGCTTTACCCCTCAACTATCCTAGACCATCCATCTGCTCCATCCCTGTGTCTTGATAGGACTAACACCCTGTGTTTGACCCTAGCTTCCTGACCACCCTTACTGCCCTTGGCTGGCATCATACAGCGATGGCAGCGCTACATAAGACCTGGGGCAACCGTGTCCGATGAGGCATGTCCAGGATCCCAGCAAAGGGGGGCATGACTATAGACTGAAGAAGTGGCGGACTTTGGGAGTTGCCAGCTCACTTGAAGGCGGGTGTCCACCGGGGCATCACAAGTTGGACAGCTAATAGATGAATACATAATCATGTCATGGGGCTGGAGCTCAAGATATGTAATGACTGGACTGGAATCCTTCATTTGTGGGGAGTGAGTAAAATTTTTCTTTTACACTGACAAGCACTTTACATAATTTTGTTACCCAAAGCAACGTAAGGGAGGACAGGAAGATGACCGTGGCTTTGTTTTTTTTCCAGGATATAACTGCACAAGACATTGAAGTATACTGCATAGATTTTGCCAGGTCAAACGTTTCATGTACATTTTTTTTAAATGTATTTTTCTTTTGTTTTCCGGGACTTCAGATTTCAAGTCTTTCAAGCAAGTATGTACCTTACTTATTTGAGGGATAAGGACAAGTGTTCCTTTTCCACTATCTGGTAGCATCTAAAATGGGGTGGAGGTCACCTCCACTAGCTTGCTGTGTCTTCACAAAATAAACCTTAAAGCACTGAGGATGCTGTGGTCTAAATTGTGTAGTGGTTCTACACAACTGAGACCACAGTATCCTCAGTGCTTTACTGTTTATTTTGTGTATATAAGGATAACAAATTCTGCGGTACTTTGCAAGTTTGTAGTAACATTCAAGTCAGTCAGTAATAACACTAAGATAACTACGATCGCTGCTGTGGCAGTACAATAAACAGTAAGGACTAAGTAAGGAAGGACAGGTGTAACAATAAGGGAGAACATGCTAAACATAAGCTCTCAGTTTGATGTTGGCATATTTACAAGGAGTTTTAAATTGGAACCCCTGCATGCGAGCCACTGAGGAGACATTTGCAGCTCTGTCTAAAGTGCTATATATAGCTGAAGGGAGGCTTCTTGTACTTAAAAGGTAATGCTGCACAGGACTGCAGCACAGGTAATGCAGCACAGGACTGGCAGAGTCGTATGTTTAGATGACAGACATATATCTGTCGACTGCAATAAAACATTACTGTACCGTGACTATAAGATGCACTTTAGGTTTAGAGAAGGAACAAAAGGAGGTAGGTAGGTTAGGTAAGCTGGTGGACAGGCAGGCAGGTAGATTGATGGATGGGTAGGTAGATGGGTGAACAGGTAGGTAGATAAGTGTGTGGACATCCTTGTATCTTCTAGGTAGGTAAATTAAGGGAAGTAGGTGGATCAGAATCAGGTAGATTGATGGATAGGTAGGTGGGTGAGCAGGTAAGTAGACAGGCAATTGGGTAGGTGAGTGGACCTCACTGTATCTCCTGTACATAGGTGACAGATCGGGGGAGGGTAGTGAAGTTGAGGAGTTTGTTTTGAACTGGGTTTGGCTTAAAAAGGAACAAAACCTGGGAGAGTGAAACCCCCCCAGAGCTAGATTGGGGCCCCATGCTACTAAATGAAATGACATCTATGTTATATAGGAGGCATTGGTTGTTTAATGGTTAATACCTCCCCCGTCCATCCCCAGTGCTGCCATTCACCACCTCATGTAGATGCCATTCCATTTAGCAGATTGACTGTACTGTGCTGGGGGGCAGGGCCTAGGCAATGGTAGGCTAAGGCAGTGGCTCTAACAGGGACTAGTAAGTATTCCACCCCCTTTGGCATCTTATGGAGCAAAAAAAAGGGTATTTATTTTTATTCAACCCATAGTGTATTTGAGGACAGCAAGCTCATTTTTATTAATTTGCCTAGAGGGGAGCTCTGCTAATATTTAAAATTATTAGTGTGAAATAAAATAAAGTCATTTAGGCATATTTTAGACAACATTGGAGGTGTCTGGACACTAGCTGTCACCACCCTCACTGCATAAATGGGACAATACAGGCATAAATCAGTGAGACCATGCCCTGGGCTGGTGATTGGTCCCAACGCTATAAAAGGCTCTGGTGGTCTATAAGGTTGGGGACCAGAGCAAGCGGAGCATCTGTTATAAGGTGTCGTGGAGTGCTGGAGCGATGACTCACCTGGAGGACCTTGATTGTGCCCCCGGAGGACTACCCCCTTTGTAAAGTATGGTGGAGAGTCATATGTACTCTTCATGGCACTTTGAGGAGTAAAAACAAGGGTGTGACGGAATTCTGGAGGGTGTAACAGGTAGGGACTAACCACAGGTTGAGAAGGGGAAAGGACCTTAAGTGCCAGGGGTCCTGAATGTATCTGCCCTGTAATTTGAAAATGAATTGGACTGTAGTTGTTTCATGCTTTCAAGTGAACCTGAAGTCAGCAGGGGCACTACTGATGCATTCCCCAGAACACGGTACCTACATGCTCTCCCTCTAGCCCAGGGCGAGCCCCTTTCTAAGCCTGGCACTGTCTGAGGGTCACCCAAGGCTAAAGCACACCCAAACCCCACTGGGTGTTGCTGTTATACTGGAAGCAACATTCTTTGTACAAAACCTTCCAAGTGCATCAACAACATATACCCATATTCAACCCAAGGTGATCGAGGGTCATTAATCCGACCCAACACCCATTTGATAAAAAATGGGTATTTATGGTGCCTGTTTGCAGTACGGGAGTATCACGATTGCCAATTGCCAATGCCAATGACTCCCAGAACATACCCCCTCTGCATGCCCTGGCACCCTTACCTCTTCCTCACTACCCCAGCAAGAAAAGGCACCATGGTTAGCGCCAGTGCCTGAAACCAGGCTTGCAGGGGGAGTATGCGCCAGGAATCTCATCTGAACTTCTGCTTACAATGGTCACATCTTCTACCTTACAATGGCATAACCCATACTCCAATCTTAAACACAATACATCATCCTATTACTGTTATCATTCTACACCTCACACCCTCGCCTCTGTTTGCCCCAGATCTCTTTGTTAGTCATTTGAAATTCAACAGCCAACTTCTCTCATTCTCTCTACTCCTTTTTGCTTTGGGAGACATTTCACCTAACTCTGGCCCACCCCTCTCTCCTTCACCTCCCTTAAAGCCAATCTTTCCACCAATTCCTTGTACTCACCGTTACACCAAATCTACTCACACTGATACCTTTGCCCCAGATGACTTTACTTGTCATTTAATATTCAACAGCCAGCTCCTCTCACTCTCTGTGCTCCTTTTTGCTTTGGAAGACATTTCACCTAACCCTGGCCCACCTCTCTCTCCTTCACCTCCCTTTATCCTTTACCTGCCAGGGTGTCTATTAATACATATATGATATGGTTGTAACCGGGAGAAATGGAGCTCTTACAGAATAATCTCATAAAACAAAAAAGAAACAGAAAAATTTGATTACCCAAAAATGGCTTGTATGAATCGAATGGATGGATGAATTTTATGAGAATGAAAAAGGCTACAAAATGTGATATTTCATGGGAAAAATGGGCGTAAATGCCTCGGTGAGAGGCTCTGAATCAGCCTTATTGTTAGGAATTGAAAACAACATCTTTATTAACACAACGGGAATCCCAACTTAAACTACTTGATTGATCTTGCAGTCATTTTTGGGACCTCATGCAGTGCATTGACCCCATTTTGGGCACAAGACCATAGGCTACAATATGAAGGGCAGGTAAAACTTGGCACACAAGCATGTATGAGATCCTTGGGGGTGGAGTTCCATTCATCGGTTAACTTCTGTAAATGGTACATGGCCACCAGAATTCTGCACAGTGTGCATGCATTTTGCAGGGCCCAGGTCTTCGAGACGTGTACGTTTTTTTCTCTATTTTAGACAGGGCTTTTTAATACTCAGATAAAAATGCCATACTTAATAAACATGACAGACACTCATGTCCCCTTTCTGTGTTGTATTGATTGTGAATAGGTCCAGCAATGTTTCAATCAGTTTTCTTTATAATTGCCTGCTTTGTGTTTACAACTTTTCCAAACACTGTAAATGAATTAAATTGCTCTCAATCTGTGTTGTGCGCAGAGTAACATTAGCAGTAATCTGGGCTAATGCTTCACAGAAATAATCACAGCTATTATCAAGCGCCAGCAGCAGGGCTCGGGCTCATTATCATCGTAGACCTTTCCTGCTAAAGCTCTTTGAGTTCAAAGTTGCTTCATCAAGAAAGGTGCAATGCCTTCTATGCCACAGAAACACTAATTCAGATCTGAATAGATGCCAGCACATTTTATCACATGCATAGTTATAGATGTCAATCTGAGCCATTCCATCAATGTTATTTATCTCTGGCCCTGCACTCAGCATTGATGGTTTTCTGATTTATCTGGACCCAAGTAATATATTTCTATTTCAAAGCAGCTTTTTGTCTGAACTCAGATGGGTTCAGGAACATTTCCAGTGCAGAATCAGAGAAAAATAACACTGCACAGGTTGACATCCATATGATGTATTATATTTATTAGAGGAGCAAGAGATGTCCAATGTCAGGAAAGAAATGTCCAATAATGAAAATCCACAGAGAGCAAGGGGAAGGGTCACCTATACCCTTTTCATCAACAGAAATCCATCCATCCAACAGAAAGTGTGTTTCTTTACTGGAAGGTAGAATGTACCATTGCCCCTTAATAGTGGGTGAATGGCCTGCCCCCTGAGCCAATTTATGTTTCGAAAAAAAGAATAGTGGTACTCCGATTCCTCTGATATGTGTAGATGCAGGGTCACGCTAAAGATCTGCTATAGCCAGTTTACATTTTAGTGTGCTTTCAGATGTAAACTGAAGCTTACATCTGAGTGAGCCTTTTAAACTGAACACACTAAAAATTTCTGTAAAAAAATGATTGTTCTAATTTTTCCCCAAAAATCACTTACCCCTGTAATTGGGGTATTTTACATGTGAGGTGAGTTATTTTTCCAATGGTGTAAGGATGGGCTATGCTAAAGAATTTGCCAAATAGTTCTGCATAGCCCATAGGGCGATGTTGTTCCCGAAAAATTTCCTTACCTCAATGGAAAAATTATGTACCTCACTGGTAGGAATGCCCAATAACAAGGGTAGGTGATTCTTTGGGAAGTATTAGGACAGAAATGCTTTACAGATTTTATTTCTTCGTAAAAAAGCTCACTCTGATGTAAATTTCTGTTCACACCAAAAGTACACCCAAAGGTAAACCTGCTTCTTTAGCATGACCCCGACCGGCATGGGACAGACCACCCTTATAAAAGTCAATATTATGCTCAAAAACCTGTGACCCCCTGAATATAATTCCCACCAGCAGAAGAAAACCACAAGCTTTTGGTGGGATTTTTTTCAGTTGGGGTGATTGCCTGCTACTGCCTAGCCACTGCCTTTCACCTGCCTAGTGTTCTGATGGCCCCCAGGGCAGTTGCCCTGCTCTCTGCCATTGCCAAAGCTTGACTTGAGGGGGTTATTCATTAAGGGATAGCACCAGGTAGTGCCTCGTAGCGGCAGGCAGCGTCTGGTGAACACCGGGCACTGTACGCAAAACCACATTTATGAAAGCGAATCTGGTGAGCGACTCTAACAGCGCCATGTCAATGGACGTTCCTTTACTTCTGTTTAAACAGGGTTTTTTTTTTCTCTCAAATAATTGTGTGACCTCTCCTGGCCTAGAAAAAAGTCATTTTTGAAAACTTTTTGGATTTTTTTGTTTTTTATGCAGAATTGTCATTACAGGTCTGGCACTAAAGTGTTAATGTCACAATGTTACAGCAATGTCATTCCATGTGTTTTCGCTTTGTTACTGGTGGATATGTGTTCATGTGAGTCGCTGAGAGTCGCACTGAACTGGCGCTACCTCTCGCTCCCTGCATACATCACATTCATCAATGCGGGCTAGGTTAATACAGCGGCTGAGACGCTCTGTTACAACGCCTGATACCCGCACATGAGCATCTACTAGCGGTCGATCTAAGCGCCGCTATTCAGACGCTCATCTGTCGATGCCTGGCGTTAGTAATGAATTAGCCTCTTGGTTTGCTCTCTAGTAACAGACAGCACTAGCTGCACAGACACAGAGCACTCCCTCTCCCCCAGGCCCAGCTATTCAAGCACTGATAGCTGATCAGCTTACACAGTACCAGAGAGGAGCTAAAGTACACGTGGCTGGCAGTGGGCCTGCCTCATCTTCTGATCCGAGGTCTGTCATTGAATTATTACATTTTAGAAATAGTTAGAATGTGGCACTGCCACCAACAGCAGCATTAAAAACTCCCTGGCTAGGCAATTCCCTGTACCCGGGCATTCAGATTTGGGAATCTCCTGGCTCACCAGTATACTATATGAAGCCAGCGATCGCACAGCACATGCAGGGCTTGTTCTGGTATCCCCTACTTCCCACCCAGTGGCTGTGTTTGCCCCATACCTGCTGCAAAACCAGCTGGCAAGCAAACGTGGCTAGAGGTGAGAAGCATAACCCTGGCACTCCATTCATTCAGAATACAATGCCAGGTGATATAATCTATTCTGAACAAGTGGTTTGGAGGAGAGCCCTCACATACTCCATGGGATCACTGGTCAGGAAAGAGCATATATAGGATGAATCCAAGGGTTTTGCACAGTGGGGTATCCAAAATACAGATGGCCACATAAAGCAGACCAAAGCTAAGGTTAGGTAAAAACCTGGGTTTTGATCTGCTTTAGTTAAATAAGTTAAAATAAGTGTTTTGGGGGCCAAAAACATAGGGGTACCTGAACAAGGCCGCAAGGAGTCTATAGAGCCTTGTGGTCCCACATGACCACTGAAAGGTCCTGCACATTGAAAGCTGTTCCGTGGGGTCTTGATCTGGCAGATGAAAAGATGGATGCCCTACCATACATAATTTGGGACCCTTCAGTCTCATTTGACTGGGATCAGAGATCATGGTCATTTTTGATGGGGCAATGCATTCCTTGGCTGGCTGTGGAGGATGTCTCTTCTCCTCTGTAGGGATTACACACAGATGAGACAGCCCCCTGATTCTGGACAGCAGAGATGATTGCCTAGATGGGGACCCTCTTCTGTGTGCATGAGCTTTTTACTGTATAGAATGTCAAGTACAGATATTGGGTGAGAAAGTGATGGGCTTGGGGGACGCGTGGTGGCGCATGTAATGATCATGGGGGCCTCCATAAAATAACTGCTCCATGTCATGGCATCCTTAATCTGTTCCTGGAGATCGGACAGGGCATTGCAGTCAGAGGACTGCAGGGGTGGCATTGATGTGCTATAGGGCATTCTGTATACTAATATTTGATGTATTTACATTTGGGGACTAATGTGCTTGCTGCTTATTAACTTTTGAAGCCTGTTTGGGGATCTGCTATGTCTATTTGATGTTTTCTTGCAAAGTACTTATTGTTTTAGGGTTAAGGAGGCACATTTTGATTAGGTCACAGCGCAGGTTGATGGGCACAGGCTGCAGTGGCACAGTGTCTGGAAAGGGGGGTTTAGTTGCCAGATGGAGAGTGATATGGTAATGGCTATGCTGTTGTTTTTTGTGATATTTTGTGATAGGAGCAGTAGGTAATGCAGTGTGTCATTCTGCAGAGGCAGGGAATGGCTTATCCACTCATGGAAGGCAATGGAGTACTGTAGAATAACACCTCAGCTCCATGTATATTTAAGATATGCTACATTTCCTCTCTGGTGCTGGAAAGTTAAAAAACATTGTGCTCCCTTGCAGTGAAATAGGAGGGGCGCATTGCCAAATAGAGGTGGCAACAGTGGCTTGGAGGAACGTGGTGACATTGATAGTGTAACACCACCCCCAGGTGAAATCTCTGGCGCTATAACAAGATTTTTTCTATATTTAATTTTAAATTCAGCATTGGTAGGGGGTTACATAGGTTGAGTATTAGGAATACGGTTACAATTTGGGGGGGGGGGGGGGTGAGCTATAAATATGAGACCCATATATTTGGAGGGGTAAGGCAAGCAGCATGTGTATTACAGTACTAGCATGTGAGGATTCTCAGATATAAATGTGGTAACGTGGTGTGCTGGAAGAAACTATGAGTAAAATAAATGTGAAAAAGTGGGTATCCTGATGTAGAAAATCTTTGTTATGCTATTTAAAATGAAACAATCCTATTCATTTTTTTTTTATGTTGTTTTTGGAATAATGTTTGTATTTAGGATCCATAGGGGTAAAGGATTAACACACGTTGAGCAATAATAATTCAATAATTTAATAATTTTAAGAAATATCAGCTCGGTTATATTTCATCTTTAAAACAATCCTATTCATTGTAGCCCGAGACCAATTTTCGAATTGCTTATATGGCCCGCGCTCTTCAAAAGGTTTAGCTTTAAGTTATTTATTAGAAATTGTATTCCAATAAATATGTTCTATCTAAGTCACCCTATTGCTTATATAGTGGTGAGAAAAAGCCCCATGTTACCATTTTAGTACAGGAAATTTCTTACTAGTTATTGGCCATTTATATGAAGGGGCCTCATAAAATTGATTAGTCGGAGTCAGGCTTTAGCTTACGCACTCCACAGCCCTGGTCTGCACCATAAAGGCAACTTTGGCAGTTTTACAATGCGCAAGTGTTTTGATCATTTATTATTGCTTAAAAAATGTATTTTGTCTGTCTTCTGTTACTGATTTAGGTTAATTAGCATTTCTGGAAGCAACATCAACTGAAACACTGAATGTAAGAGAAAGGAGCCGTATTTGTACAGCTATATAAAAGAAATGCAGCAAATTTGTCATTCTTTTAATCAATAATAGACTTAAATCATTTGTTATAGAAGAGAGACACTATGGCATATCTGTGGATGTCTTTTCAAGAACTTTTGAAAGACTCTGAATTATTTAGTTAGTCAGCTATACACTACAGGCTCTTTTTATTAAATTCAACTTGTAACAATGTAACAAAGTTCCATGTAAGAAAGTTCCTATCTGTCAACCTGGATAATGGAAAAAATACAAAGAATATCATTTTAATCAGTGATGTTGGTTTTCCATTTCTTAACATATCCATACATTCTATGGACTGAACATAAGCCGGACTCCTACAGTTCAGGGAAATCATTGTTTGGCCATAGTTATGAACATATTAATGGGGGTAATGGCTACATTTCTGAAATATCTTTTTATACAATGTTTATGTTGGTCCACAAAAATAGAATATGTGCATTTTAAAGTGTATTCCCAGAATTCAGTACAGTAAGAAGTTCAGGACATATGACCCTCTTGCTACATACCCTGTAGTTTTGAACGGTATTCTACTTGGTATTCCAGACATAATTGTTGTACTTTCAATTTGCATTAGGCTCCAGAGTGGACCAACCAAGCGCCTCACCCCTTCTCAGTTTTAAATACCTGTAGCTTCTGTACATTGTACCTACCTTAGTGAAGGGGTAACCACTTACTTACAATTACTGCACTTTTCGCCCTATAAGACGCACTATCCCTCCCCCCCCCAAAAGTGTGGGGAAAATGTCAGTGTTTCTTACTGGACGAATGTAAAAAAAAAGTATACTTACATGAGTCTCATGCCCGCTCTCCCTCCTGGAAGCCATTGCGGGGATGCTGTTTGTCCCTGCTCTGGCATCTGGCACCACCACTGCCTCTCGGGTGTCAACCTTATTCCAAAAACTCTTCTAAACTCTTCTAATCTTTTCTAAAAGATAAAAAGTGTTGTTAACCCCCATTCAGTGCATTTATAACCTCGGAAATCTAATATTGCAAACCTTCTTTTGGCATTTTTTTCCTTGTCAATAATTTTTTATTAGGAATAAAAAATCAACAAAGAATGGTATACAGGATGGTGTAAGCTACAGAACTAACAAACAGAACAGGAGATTCAACACCGAGCCGGTGCATGCCACACCCACACGCTGCCCTGGGCGCTGTCTCAGTCCCTGGAGCTGTTGTCACTGCCGGAAAAGACAGTGATAGCAGCGGCTGGGACAGAGCCCGCTGCTGCTTCTTACTGGCTGGGCCATAGAGTGGGTGGGTGTGGCCAGCACGGTGCAGGCCACGCCCATCTGATTCATGGAGCCGGCCGCTTGTGTGTTCCCTGGCTGTCAGCTGAGCGGTGATTTTACTTTCTTTTTTTTCACTTCTGCCTATATGGGGAACGGGAGGGCAGAAGGGGTGCCACACTGCTTATATGGATTTTCACACAGTAGGGAATCCCGATTTTGAATGCCCCGGGGAAGGCTAGAGATCAGTCTTAGAGCCATTTAAAGGATTTTGGTCCACTTTAAATATTTCACTGGACAGCCATTAGAGGATGTATCAAGTAGCTTTTGTTGCATAATTGTTCTCTTTATTCTATCCCAAGTAAATGAACTACTTAGTAACCACTACAAGCTGATATAATATAAAATATATACAAGAAGAAATCACAGGTAATGTATAGCCAATAGACATGGGGGGCGAGAAAACTCACTACTTTTTAGGAGAGAAAATTGCCATTCATTTTTAATGTTTACCAGGTAAAAATTCTCACCTGGCTCTAAATTGTCCCCAAGGTAGACAATGAAAGTGAATGGCAATTTTCTCTCCTAAAAAAGAGGAGTGAGAGTTCTTACCAAGCTTTGAATCCACCACATGGATTTCATAAAATAATAATTTCTTAGGTTACATGTTTTTTGTCACTAGCTTTTTCTGAAGTATATGCATGTATGATATATCAGCTCACTAAGTGTTAATTTCATCCTATATTATTACCGCCATCTCTTTTATGATGCACACTGGTTGTACAGATTTGGAACAACTTGCCATGCATATAAATCTAATTCATAGGCACATTAGAGATGCACAATTTAACATAGTCCCAGAAATAGTTACTGTAGACTAAAATGATACAGTCAGGAGAGGATGAAATCGATATCAGAATCCCTTTTATTCGCCAACTACAAAGCTTGTACAATGAATTTTCCCTGGCTGGCTACAGGGGATACTTTTGGGGAACACGCAATAATATAAACAATATACAAAATTTACAAAAGTAAGTTGGTACAAAAGGCTGGAAAAGTAACTGTCACATGAGGCAGAGTCTCTAGGAAACGGTAATGGGTCAGCGATCTGTGAAAAACTGAATCTACTAATTCCCAAGCAGTTTAAGAAAAGTGTTCCCCAATGTAAAATTGTAAAGAATTTCCATATCCCGCCATCTAAGGTACATAATGCCTGCAAATAACCTGCAGATAATCAGGAGAAATTCATGTTGGATGCTTGTGATCTATGGCCAATCAAAAGTCTTAAAGGGGCCACAGCACTCAAACCAGCTAGCTTGCTGACCAACCTACACTCTGTCTCTAAACTAGGTCTGAGCGGCTGCCACCCCTCTTTTGTTTCTTTTGAATTTGTGCAAGCACATGGAGTGTGGGGTCTAGGCTGTATTGCAAGGTCTTTGACCCTTCCACCCCATGGCTTGCACTTGAGGTTTAGGGCAACCTCAGGTAAGCCTGCTCCCAATTTATCTATTGCACTGTATGTCCCAAATGGGGCTCTCAGAGATTAGAGTTAGGACTGCACCTCACAGAGGCACCTTGGCGCTGGTGGTGCAGCTTAAGCATACTTCTGCAGATGTGTGTGACCGAGCCCCCTGTTTTTAACCAAGTTTAGAGACAGAGTGTAGGTTGGTCAGCAAGCTAACTGGTTTGAGTGCTGTGGCCCCTTTAAGACTTTTGTATTCTAATTGCCCTGCTAATGTGCACCTCCCTGGTTAGTTATAAAATGGTCTGAGCGGCTGCCACCCCTCTTTTGTTTCTTTTGAATTTGTGCAAGCACATGGTGTGTGGGGTCTAGGCTGTATTGCAAGGTCTTTGACCCTTCCACCCCATGGCTTGCACTTGAGGTTTAGGGCAACCTCAGGTAAGCCTGCTCCCAATTTATCTATTGCATTGTATGTCCCAAATGGGGCTCTTAGAGACTAGAATTAGTACTAGAGTTAGGACTGCACCTCACAGGGGGCACCTTGGCGCTGGTGGTGCAGCTTAAGCATACTTCTGCAGATGTGTGTGACCGAGCCCCCTGTTTTTAACCTAGTTTAGAGACAGAGTGTAGGTTGGTCAGCAAGCTAACTGGTTTGAGTGCTGTGGCCCCTTTAAGACTTTTGTATTCTAATTGCCCTGCTAATGTGCACCTCCCTGGTTAGTTACAAAATGGTCTGAGCGGCTGCCACCCCTCTTTTGTATCTATGGCCAATCAGGCAATACTGCATTGATTAGTAATGGGAATCACTGAACAGGCTCAGAAATACTTCCAGAAATCATTTTCTGTTAACACAGTTTGCCATGCAATACACAAATGGAAGTTAAAGCTGTATCATGCAAAAAAGAGGCCATATAGCAGTACAATCCAGAAATGTCATCATCTTTACTCAGATGCTTTACTCAGAGCTGCAGCCATGGTTGGCCCCCGCCACAAGGGGCATGCAATTGGAGGTATGACCAAATTGGTTGGCTGCCTTCAATTTTTAGCAAATGGCTCTTTCCAAAGGCTAGGGGCACTGTTAGTTGGCATGTCCCAGACATTTGGCATGGCTGTCCTGCATGAAAAATACATCTCTTTTGCTGACAGCATGCCAACCTGGAACGCGAAGTGTCATTGGCGCCATCAATTGCACGCACCTGGCCCTGATTCCCCCAGCTGCTCAGGAGTATATGTTTCAGCATGTTTAGGTCCACATTGCTCCTCTTTCTTGACCATGCTCCTGTATTTATGCTAGTCTTGCTTAAGCTTCCCTAAACCAACTTCCCTGTGTTCCTGTAGCCCCTGTTTTTCTTTTTTGTGTCTGTTCCTATTTTGTTGCAAGTATATTAACCTGACTCTATTCTGCATTTTTTTCCGCAACTGCAAGATGGGCCACTTTCTTAACAACAAATAAATCATGGGACCGGATCAGCTTTTTTTTTGTTTTGGATCAGATTCCCTGGCTCATCCCATGATGCTTTTTAATTGAGGAGTTCCAGCTTGTAAACCCGTTTTGAGAGTGGTGAGCTGAGTGGCTGTTGGCTTCTGGGTAAGTGTGTCTATTCTTCTATGTGTTCTGTGTTTTCTTTGCATTTGCCCTGTTTTGGGCATTTAGAATCTGTGCACCCTTTACTTTGTGATTGTTTCTTGTGGTTGCCTATTTGTCTCCCTGGGCTCCTTCAGTACTAATGTGCTCATGTCCCTATTTTAATTCTCCCTGTTGCTATCTAAAATCCTTTGCCCTACCATCGTGCCTTACCTTTAGCTTTCATTTCCAACAGTCTGTCTAATGCCCCAGTAAATTTGTGCCTCCTTATAACTGTGTGCCCCTATCTCCGCCGGTTTCCAATTACTAGTTGCTGTATGCTGTTTGTCTTTAGTTTGTCCTTTTTGGAGTGTATCATATTTTTATTTTAGCTTTTAGGTGATTTTAGGTATGGGGCGTGCCACAGAGTGTGGTGAAAAAAAGTGATGAAAATCAGCTTGGCCTGCATCTCCCTCCACAAATTTGCCATAATGGAGAGGGTGTATGTAGAGAAGGCAACCCCTACTGCAGCTCCAGAGGTTCCCGCCAACTCAACCCAATTCATTCACCAGCCTGTGTGAGGATATAGCTAAATCTGATAATGTTAATATACGGGTTTTTAAATGCATTAAGCAGTATGGAGTTCCATAACAATCCAAATAATCTTGGACTTTGATGAGGGAGTTAAAAGTAAAGGGATGTGTGATGCAGGGTCTGTTGTCTTGCTGCATCACACTGGAAAATTCCATATAAGACAAAGATAATTTCATCATGGAACTCCAGTCTGCACTTATTGCGTCTCAAAACAAATGTGATTTATTAGGAAAGCAATGCATTTCCAGCTCTGCAGATTTAAAGCTGCATACACTATTGCTGGAAGAGGCTTTATTAGAAAAACCAGAATGGTGTGATAAAATGTTAGAGGAAAACCAAAAGTTAAAATCTCAAATTTATCAATCACAGGAAAATAATGATGAAAGGTATTGACCTTTTCCTAATCCTGAACTACCTAACCTGCCAGAGAATAATAATTCTAATGATACTCTGCATAAAATGCCTCTACAGTAGAAATGAAGTCAGTGCCGGCTGCACCCCTTACCTCTGTTTGGAATAGGGGGATCTGCTGGGTTGTATTTAGTGAGCTGCTTTATTTAGCCCACTGGTCTCCTAGCAACACATTACCTCAGGGGCTGACACTGTAATCAGTGGTAACGGCTGTGTGTGTGTGAGGTGCTGCTTTTGTTATGAGACCAGGTGACTCAAATGTGTAAAATCTATACAAAATAAACTAAACTGACTGAAAATGACTGAAATTCTTCTTTGAATAACTGTGCAGGAAAATCTAAAGGTATTAAAGTGGAACAAAACCCCATTCTAAATCAGGATGCCCACTGTGTGAAACGACCCCTGGATAACCACAGATCCCCCCATTTTTCTGGCGCGCTCACGCAGATAGTCATTTAGACAGGCCGGGCGGCCAGGAAGGTTACTGCTCAGGCTCCCCATCTGTGTGCAAACAGCGCTGATTGGATGAGAGCCCACGCATGTGCTGTGGGACAGGGAAAGGTAAGTTTTCACAGGTGAACTTGGGGATTTCACATATCAGGGCATCCCAAGTCGGGATGCCCCTAGGGGCACAAAACAAAACTCCAGATAGTGAAAATCCTGGGTTGGGCTTTGCTCAAAACACACAAAGCTGAAAGAAAGATCATATGGAAAAATGAAAAATAAGAATATGAAAGAGAAAATGGTAAACTGAAAGATTCTGCAGCAGAGCCAACATGAAGGGAAAACTGTCAAAATCAGCTAAATGACTTCTAGAGCTTTTCTCTCTGTTTTAGATATATAAGTTCTGGCCAGGCAATGTTGCAATGTTGTTATCTTATGCTGGACGGCTGCCAGCACTGAACAGCTGATACTTTGATACATTGTTTCCCCCTCTCCTCAGCATGGAACAGGCCAGAGTGTCGGGTCCCGACACTCAGAAGACATAAACATTAGTCTCCAGCTGCACAACACAGACATCATTTTTTTCTAAATTTGTAATTCTTACTCCAACACTTACATACATTCAAAGTACCATTTAAATATAAGTCACCAAGAAAAATTTGCGATACTGCTCCTTTAAATGCATTTTTAAAATGGCTTATGTGGCTTTCAAAATGCCATCAATGTGTTATAGACTAAACCGATCTGACACTGAAGGATTGTTTTTAAAGGTTGTGGGAAATGGTCTGTGGGCACAGATCAAAAATACATGTATGTAACCCCTTAGAAATTGTAACATTTTAAAGGAACTGCTGTGGGCACTGTACGTGGAAAAGTTAAGCAAATGCTGTATGAATCGCCATAGAGTTGTCATAGAGAATTAAAACGCCTTGAAAATGGTGGATTGTAGCATTCTGCCCTTTGAGCCTGGAGGTGAAATGCACAAAACATTGCTAATTGATGCCTTGGAAATTCTGTTTGCTGTACCAAACCCTGATTATTTGAATGACATCTTGTTGAGAGCTGATTCCTTTTGAAGAAAATTGAATAACGATTGTGTAAAAATTGATGCTGCTACACTCTTTAAACCACAAAGTGCAGATGTCTTTGTGAAACAAGATGGTCGTTCAAACTACCAGCACAGAGTTGCTCAATCCTATTATCACAAACCTTACCAAAAGCATACAATTAAATCTAATACATGACTCTCCTTTTCCCAAATAAAGCAAAACTATGACTATCTGAAGATTGAATATGATAACGTTGTCAGTGAATGTGAAGCTTTCAAAAATCACATTCTTAAGCTTGAAGCACAATTACAAAGCCTGACAAGTGGGAAGGCACTGCAGCTTCATTACACAATTGATCATCAGCAAATGACTCCTGTACAGCAGTGGGGGTGAATTTGCTGGGATGAACCATTTCTGCAGACCCTATACAATGATAGGTAAACTTCCTTTGTGAAAACAATAGGCAAGATTTTTTAAGAGGCTGATTCATCATTAGCGCCAGGTAGCGACAGATGAGCGTCTGTAGCAGGCATTTTCAGAGCGCCCGCTAGTAGTTGCAGTGCTCGGCCGTGAGTTGCTACTTTATAGCGACTCAGTCGCTGTTCAGTAATGTTGAATGCATTGTGAGGAGTCGTTATTTGACCAGTATAGCGCTGTATGGGAGCGCATGTTAGCGACTGCTCATAGCGACCGACTCACACCATATTCAGCAAAAAAACAGCCTCACAAATCTCTGGCGCTGAAAAATATTTGTTTGAAGCCCAGAGCGCAGGAGGCGGTGTGTTTAAAGTCTGTTTTTCAGCATCTATCAACTAGTAACAAAGCGAAAACATATGGAATTACATTGTAACAACATTGTAACATGGACATTTTAAAGTGGACCAACACCCAGGATTTTGACTATCCTGGGTTTTGGTCCACCTCGGTGGGGCACCCCGATCGGGGGTGCCCCGCTGTGTGAAACCCCCCAGAACGCCCCAAAAACTCACCTCTCCATGCTCCCACGTGACCGCTCCAGCCAATCACAGCGCGCGTCCAAGGCCGC
The DNA here is from genome assembly GCA_027917425.1 of Gastrophryne carolinensis. NCBI lineage: Eukaryota > Metazoa > Chordata > Amphibia > Anura > Microhylidae > Gastrophryne > Gastrophryne carolinensis. The sequence continues at coordinate 83,480,613 of CM051236.1, forward strand.
TTGGACGCGCATAGCAGCTCAGCGGCTCTGAGCGCTGGAGGCCACGTCTCGCGCTTCCCTCTAACAGGGAGCGCGCCTGCACCGGCCATGCACAGATGGCCGGCGCGGGTGCGCACCCTGCTAGAGGGAAGCGCGAGATGCAGCCGCGGCTCGCACATGCGCCGATGGAACGGGGCTGAGGTAAGGTTTGTGGGCCTCCTGGGGGGTTCCTCCCCGCGGAACATCCCGATTTCGGATGCCCTGCGGGGAGGGATCTGATCGGTCCGGGAATCTTATAGATTCCCGGGCCGATCCCCCCTGGGTGTTGGCCCACTTTAATGCCAGACCTGTAATGTCAATTCTGCAGAAATGAATTCAATCCTCAAGCGCTTACTTTGGGCCTTATTTAAGAAGGGATAGCGTCAGGTAGTGCCTGTAATGTCATTTCTGAGGAAATGTATAAAATATATAAAAAATGAAAAAATTATGAAAAAACTGCTATTTCAATGCCAGAAGAAGTCACAGAATTATTAAAGAGAAGAAAAGGATCGTCCATTGAAATGTATGGGAGAGCGCCAGGTAGCGAGAGGTCATACCTGGCGCTGTGCAAGGCTGAACACTGGCGCTGTTCACTGAGGCTTTGAAAATGATGAATCAGACGCTACATGGCGCTATCCCAGTCGCTAAACAGATTCTGCTTGATAAATGTGCAATTGCGTGCCATGTCCGGCATTCACCAGTCGCTACCTGTCGCTATCCCTTCTTAAATAAAGGCCTAACACTGCATTGGAGTACTGTGGCTCAACACAGCATTGACATATGGGTCTTAATTCAGTAAAGGGTTAAAAAAAGGCCTGAGCATTGGTAGTAGAATCACAAAAGCCTCAGAAGTTCACCGTTTCTGAATTACCAGCTAAAAAAACATTGAAAGGCACTGGCAATTTATATACAGTGTTAAGGTGGACCTTCAGCATCATTTAATGAAAAGCCCAAACCCTTAAAAAACTATCCCCCAGCATCTAAAATTAATATATTTAACGTTTTTAGTCACTTACTTATTATTCTTTTCCTCACTGGCCTGCAACTTTGTTCAGCACTCTAGGATACGGGCGCCGCCATCTTGGCTCAGTAGCATCACATACTGAGGAGAGGGGTTAAAAGTGCAGGGGGCGGGTTATAGCTGTGCTTTGCCAAAACAGAGCAGAGCTGGGGTCAGGAAAAGGACAGCAATCCCAGAACTACCAAGAGAATATTTTTCAACTCTTATTTAATCAAACCCGAGGTGAAAAAAGCATGAGAATGTCACTGTTGCTGAATCTCCAGCTAGAAAGACAGTGAAAGTCAATTCCACTAGTGAACGTTTTACACCTTTTTACTTTCAGACTGATTCATCACTAATGCCAGGTACCGACAGATGAGCGTCTGTAGCAGGCATTTCAGAGCGCCCGCTAGTAGTCGCTGTGCTCGGCCGTGAGTCGCTAGTTCTTAGCGACTCAGTCGCTGTGCAGCAATGATGAATACATTGTGATGAGTCGCTATTTGACCAGTACAGCGCTGTATGGGAGCACGTTAGCAACTGGTCAGTGCGACCGACTCACAACATATTCATTAAAAAAACAGCCTCACAAAACGTTGGTGCTGAAAAATGCTTCTCTGTAGCCAAGAGCGCCGGAGGCTGTGTGTTTAAAGGTTGTTTTGTAGCATGTATCCACTAGTAACAACATACATGCCCCTGTGGTCAATTAGCCCGGCGGTTGCTACTTTTTTCAAAGTTGTCAGTGAGGAAATTTGGAGATTGCCGATTGGAAGAAGCCCTCAGAACCTCACTAGGGGTGAGTTAGATGCTCTTAAAAATCTGCAGTCTAGGGCAGATATAACCATCAAGGAGGCGGATAAGGGCGGCAACATTGTAATAATGACAAGTGAATATTATCGTACAGAGGCCCTATGGCAGCTACAGAACATCAATAATTATGAGAAACTCCCTACTAATCCCCTCATGAGGTACAAACAGGAGTATGATGAGTTGATCCATGAGGCATGGGTGGATGGGGTAATTGATCGCAAGTGTTATGAGTTCCTGGGGGTGGAGGCCCCGGTGGTGGCAACATTCTATATGTTGCCTAAGATACATAAGAATTTACGTTGCCCCCCCCGGAAGACCTATAGTGGCAGGAATTGGGGGGCTAACGGAAAAGGCATGTATCCTGGTAGATAAACACCTACAACCCCATGTACATACTTTACCGTCTTATGTGCGGGATTCGATGGACCTCTTGAAACGCCTGGATGCACTATGTGTACCACCTGATGTGATGTTAATCACTTTGGATGTAGTCGTTGTACACGAACATAGCACACAGTCGGGCCATACAGACATGCCAGTATTTCTTGGGAATGAGTAGCCAAGAATCACCGGCCTTTCAACAGTTCATTCTAACCTTACTAACTTTCACACTCACACACAATTTTTTCATTTTTGATCTCACTTATTACCGCCAAATCTGTGGGGTGGCCATGGGGGCACGGTGTGCTCCCTCTGTCGCCAACCTTTTTTTAGGTTGGTGGGAAAGGGAGGTAGTGTTCCATGAAAATTTGGCACATTGATGACATACTTATACTCAAGGTACAGAGGATTTATTCATCGAATTTTTGAATATTCTGAATACTAATGAACTTAATATCTTTTTAACAGCCAATATTTCCCACAAACAGGTTACTTTCCTGGACTTGGATATTAAATTAATAGGAGATGGTTCCCTGGAAACGGGACTATATCGGAAGGAGACTGCGGTAAATTCATTCCTCCATTTCAACAGCTTTCACACGGCTTGTTTGAAATGTGGGATACCAGTGGGACAATTTCTCCGTGTCCGCAGAAATTGTTCCTGGGATGAGGAGTTTCAGTCCCAAGCCAGAGACCTGACGGAGCGGTTTCAGAAAAGGGGATACCCCAAACAAGTGATTGCAAAGGCCTTCAAACGGGCTAGGGACACCCCGAGGGAGAGACTCCTGATCCCCAAGAAAAGGGATCGGAACTTGACACAGGTAAGATTGATTACCAAATATAACAATGAGTGGGGAAGACAAATTTTGAAGGATAATTGGAAAATACTCAAGACGGATCCCCAATTAGCAAGATGGGTGAGAGATGGACCACTTTTGACGGCACAGAGGGCCCCTAACATCAAAGATAAATTGTGTAGAAGTCACTATCAGAGACCGGGGAACTGGCTGGGCGAGATTAGTGATGGGGGGGTAGCCACAGATGTGGGGCATGCTCCATCTGCCCCTATATGCAAAAAGAAAAATGGATAACCAATGCACACACAGGGACGAAATATAAAATCAAACAGTTCATTAATTGTAGGTCGGTGGGAGTAGTATACGGGTTGTCATGTGGTTGCCCTAAACTTTATGTGGGGGAGACTAAAAATTCCCTAAAAGCCAGAATACAAGCCCACATCTCTAACATCAAGTTAGCCTCAAGAAATTTACAACTGGGAAAAGTCGTGCCCCCGGTGGCACTACACTTCCTACATGAACATAACAGTGATATTAGTAGTCTGAAAGTGGTAGGAATAGAAAAGGTAAGTATGGGACAGAGAGGTGGGGATGTCAAACGCCGTCTACAGCAGCGAGAACTGCGCTGGATCTTCAATTTAGATTCTCAGACACAGAGGGGTTTGAACGAGGACCTTGCTTTCACACCTTTTTTAGGGGGTAATTAGATCCTCAGATGCTGGGTTAGGGGATTCTATTAGTTCTTGGGGGTTTGGGCACCCGTTTGGGGGTGGTTTGCACGGGGGTATAGTTTCACATAATTTTGGGGGATATTGAGCACTAGGTGGAGGGTTTTATGTGATGATTAAAGTGTGTTTTTTAGTCTATACAGGTTTTGGAGAATGGTCACGTTGTCCTCAGAATTACCCAGGAATATTGAAGATATTGCTCCAGGAGCCAGGGCGGCTGGACGTGCGAAGGGGCATCCTCTGGAGACCAACTGCTCAAGAACATATTAGAATCTTGTAGTGCTGTATTAATTAGCAGTTGAGGCATCAGAGACCTTATTTTGGGGTTTTGGGGATGTTGTGGCCTCTTCATCCCGTTCCCTTTTCTCCCCTTCCCCCTCCTCCCTTCCCTCTTTACATTCTGAATAACCTCATAGAAACTGTTGAGTTCTTTTAGTTGTAGGATTTATATTGCATATGGTTACTGTGAATCGTTATCATTTTGATGGAAGTAATGCACAGGAGGATCAATTTATTGTATTAATGTATGTATGTTTGTTCTTATAATGGGGCCTGGGTGGGGGTGCCCTGTGTTTTCGCCGACCTCGCTCCGCGCCAATTGGGGTGCCGACGGGTAGTACGCTGGCGGCGCGGCCACGAGCAGTCCCCATTGGCGTGGGAGCGGGGCTGGTGAGTATATAGGGGGGCCTGCCAGGATAGGCCTGACTGTTTGTGCCCATGAAGTAACGGGTCCCCGACCGTTACGAGTGCGTAGGCTAGGGGCAGGGGGACAGATCGAAATGCTGGCCAAGTAATGGGTAATGTACTGATTGTATACACATGTGATATGGTCTTTGATTGTTTTGCTTTTTCCGCTCTTGGCGGTCCTCACTAGATATTTTATAGGTTTAAACACTTGATAATATGCACTAGCTATGGGGGTTTGGATATAGAGTGTATGTCAGTGGATACAGGATATATGTAATAGAGCCGGCGCTTTGTGCCCCCTGGTGGTCATTGTTGTGATCTTTTTAGGATGTTTTTAAATGTTTGTAATATTTCATCCATGTTTCATTATTGAAAATAAATAGGTGATTTTGTACTTTCAATTTGGGTGGTGCTGTTTCTGGCAGGGTTGAGGGGAATGTGGGATCCCCTCCTAGGGTAAAGTACGTATTACACGGCTAGTGTAGCACGCCCTAAGCACCAGTTAGTGCGGCCATAACTTTTGTAATTATCCACTAGTAACAAAGCGAAAACATATTGAATTACATTGTATTAACATTGTAACATGAACACTTTAATGCCAGACCTGTAATGTCATTTCTGAAGAAATATATAAAACATGAACATTTTTTGAAAAAACTGCATTTTCAATGCCAGAAGAGGTCACAACATTATTTGAGATTTAAAAAAAAAAAAAAAAACCCAGTTTAAAGAGAAGAAGAGGATCATCCATTGGAATGTATGGGAGAGCGACAGGTAGCGAGAGGTAATACCTGGCACTGTGCAAGGCTGAGCGCCGGCGCTGTTTGCTGAGGCTGGGATAATGATGAATCGGACGCTACATGGCGTTATCCCAGTCGCTCAACAGATTCTGCTTGATAAATGTGTAATTGCGTGCCGTGTCCGGCGTTCACCTGCCGCTACCTCTTATTAACTAGGCACTACCTGATGCAATCCCTTCATAAATAAGGCCCTTTGTTTTTTACTACCAAGAGTTTTATTTTTTTCAACTCTTACTGAATCGAGGCCATAATTGTGAAAATGCCCTTTATAGGGTAATTCTACTTTCAATGGCATCTTTAAAAGTTTCTATTATTGTGTGGCAAAATGCTGTGTGCTAAGCTTATCTGTTATTTTTTTAAAATTTCTATTGTTTGCAACTCTGTACACCAAAGTGGCGATTTCCAGTACATATCATAGACTTCCTCACTCTAGCTTGCTAATCATCTGACTGGCTAATGCATGGGTCACAGGTTTACCGGGGAGGCCGATTCATTAATAGCGGCAGGTAGCGACAGTTGAGCGACTGTAGCAGTATTTTCACAGCGCCCGCTAGTAGTCGCTGTGCTTGGCCATTGTTCGGTTGTTGATAGCGAGTCGGTGTGCAGTAATGTTGAATACGGGGTGACGAGTCTCTGTTTAACAGGTTCCGCGATGTATGGGTGCGCATGATAGCGACTGGTCAGAGCAACCGGCTTCCAACATATTCATAAAATAATCACGCTCAAAAAATTCTCGCGCTGTAAAATGCATGTTTAAACCCCAGAGCGCTGGCGGCGATGTGTTAAAAGTCGTTTTTTAACCCCCAAACCACCATATTTTTGGAAACCAAAAAAAAAAAAAAAATGTATAAAGAATTTAAATATGAATACAATAATATCAGACCTGTAATATCAATTCTGCACAAATGTTTTTTTTTTAATTTTTTTACCTTAAAAAAATTATCTAACATGGCAGAAGTGGTCACAGAATTTTTCACATTTAAAAAAAAAAAAAAAAACATTAATAACAATTAATTATGAATATTTAAAGATTGTTCCATTGAAATGCATTTGAGAGCGCCAGGTAGCGAGAGGTCATACCTGTCGCTGTTCAAGGTCGGACGCTGGCGCTGTGGGCTGAGGCTGGAATAATGATGAATGAGTGGCTATCTGGCGCTATCTCAGTCGCTAAGCAGGATCGGCTTGATAAATGTGTGATTGTGGTGGGGAGCCGGCGTTCTCATGGCGGTGCCCGTCATTACCGGCCGCTCACCAGTCGCTACCTGTCGCTATTCCTTCATAAATAAGGGCCTTATTCTGCTGAAATTCAACTTCAATCAGTTATGTGTTCCAGTAGCAAGAATTAATGGCCGGGTTCTCAGCTGGATAGGTCATTAGGCTGCTAAAGAGTTTACCTGTTACAATTGAAGAATTGTGGGACTTGTAGTCCATGTGTTTTACTCAACGCCATGAAAACCACCCCCACTGTAGCAAAACAGAGTCCAAGGAATATGAGAATCATGGAAACAGCATGCAACAACAGTAAATCACAGGTCAGGGTGCACAATCCTAACACTAATGTTTATTTTACATTCCAAAAGAGGAAAACAATAAAGCAGAACACCAAAAACCTGACAAAAAGGGAGTTTTCCTTTAAGTGCCTCAGTGAAGATTATTGGCCACTAGATGGCACTGTGCTGTGCTATTGTGCTTTTCTGCAGAGCGATGGCTGTAAGCAGCGTCAATTACATTTATATTTCTATTGAAATAAGCAGTGCCAACTCAAAATGCATTCTTTTAATTGCAATCTTCTGCCCCGAAAATATGGGCCGCTTAAAATGTTTGTGAACGCATTGCCAAGACAACATCAGCTTGTCCGTTATAATGGCATTGTCTACTAAACAATTCGGCATTAGTAAGTCATTAGTAAATAGACAATTTGGCAGGGCACTGGGAAAAAACAAAACTGATTATTGTTTGAGAGTTTGCCACTCTATAAAAATGCAAGCTTACAGAATGGAAATTGGGAGATGACTTAGCTCAAATGAAGGAAGAGAATCAATAAATTGCTTTTTTTCCCTGACTGCAACAATTGTGATATATCTGTCTTTTTATAGACTGTCTGTAAAATTAAAGTAAATCTGTCCATAGGAAGACTCAGGATAACGATTACAGGCTTCTGTGAATGTGAACCAGGTAAGAGGCTGATTCATTATTAGCGCCAGGTATCAGCAGATGAGCGTCTGTATAGCAGCGCTTAGAGCGACTGCTAGTATATGCTGTGTTCGGCTATCGGGCGCTGTAACAGAACGCCTCAGTCACTGTAGTAACCTGGCCGACATTGATGAATGAGATGTATGTTGGGTATTCTAACACCAGTACAGCATTGAAGAGAGTGAAAGGTAGCGCCAGCTCAGTGCGACCGACTCCCAGCGACCATATTGAACAAAAAAACACACACAGAGTGTAAGCGCTCTGAATCTGGTTGCTATAGCATAGAGCGCCAGACCCTGTGTGATTAAAGTCTGTTTTTGAACACATATTCACCAGTAACAAATTTGTTGTAACATTGTGACATTAATACTTTAATGCCAGACCTGTAATAACAATTCTGCATAAAAATATAAAAAAATCAAAAAAGTTTTCAAAAATGACTCTTTCTAGGCCAGGAGAGGTGGCACAATTATTTGAGAGAAAAAAAAAATAAAACCAACATACACAGCAAGATGGTTGATGATTTAACATGGACTCAGACAAGCATACTCATGTGTAGCTGGAAGGTCCATTTCGAAGGACAGAAGAATTTGTTCCTCAGCTAGATCCTCACTTGAATTGACTGCGGGGATGGACGGTCTGTAGTTGGGAGCTTCCCTCAGTCCATTCCAGACTGGTCGGGAATTTCCTGAAGAGATCATTGTTTCCAGTTTCTTTGAATAATTATTATTGGCTACTTTAATCTCTCTGGATAGAGAGTTTCTGAGCAGCCTGAATTTGGCTTTTTTTATTGTGCTCTGAAGTGTTCTAATTTTGCTGGTGAACCGTGACTTGCGCTGCATCTGTCTCGGGTGGCCCCATCGCCACGTACTCACCCTCTGATGAACCTGTAGGGACAGAGAACCACAACACAGTGTGCAGGAGCTGTGGGCGACTCCAAGCCTGGTACACCCTCCTCTTCAGAGAGCTCCGTGGCTGATGGTGGTGCTGCTTCAGAGGAGGAAGAGGAGGTTGGCAGGGTTCGGGGGCGCCACCTTACACTCACACCCTGTATTCTTGGCTGCTCTTGTCTTGTCTTGCCCTTGCCTCTGAGTGGGCTTCATCTGCAGCCAAAACTAGCTACAAAGAAAAATAATAGAATTTTGTAAAACATGTTACACCTTACCCTGATAGCTCGCCTTCTCTGTTTCACATTGACTTTCCAGGGATGTTCGGGCTGTAGATCCTCCACACCCAGGGCCATTTTTGCCGTTTGCGGTCCGACCAATGCTGATGTCCCCTCGCCACTCACATGGCCTGCCACTTAGCTTGAACCTAGCTTGAAAATTGGTTGGGGCCTCCCCAACATAAGTAAAAAAAATATTTTTATTTTTCCCCTCATACTTACCTTTTATCCACCACCGGTCTCTGCAGATTACAAAGGCAGGCCAGAGAGATTGGTGGGAGGAGCTACATATACTGGCTGTGACCTCACAGATCATGCCTAATATAAATCATGCCTAATAAATGGCGGGATCCCAGACAAGGCTTGGAATTCTAGAGGAGCCCTACACTAGTGTCTCCCTACACTAGAACGGAAATAAGATTGTTTTGTAATGGTTTTATGAGCGAGCTTTTTAAAAGTTTGGTTCGGGTCAACCCAAATTTCTTGGGAAAATCTGTGATGCGGCCAATCCAAACTTTCAAGTTCAATCATCTCTGCCTCTGATGCACTGTGGCTGTCGCAGACACTCTCTTATATGATGTTGTTATTTCTGTGGCTTGTTCAGCCTGTTCGGGGCTTCTGCCATTATGGCCATTCTGATACTTTGTTATTATTTACTGAAAAATAACAATTTTAGAGCAAAAGCAATTGTTACATATGTGACATAGTTCATGCTAATTCATGTGTTTACAGAGAAGTTAGTAGAAAACTCACTAAACCTAAATGTACATACTTTTTTCTCCTGTCAAAACTGAGGATATTCATTTTTGTCTACCTCAGTCTTAAGGGGAATGGAAAGTCCACTTTTGATAGAATCTTTGAAATGTATATTATTTTGTGCCAAAAGGATGTCTCAAGGTTCGGAGCTAATCTCTCTTCTTGAAGATATTGGTCCATTAACCAGACTTGTGTGCAGTTATCAATAGCAACACATTGCAGGTAGTGAAAATGCTTCCAAAAGCACACATTCGCTAACATAAGAAAATACAAAAATAATATTAAGGTGGTGATTTACATTTGCATTTTTCCTGCGTCATTTGCTTTCCCTGTGTGCGCCTAGTGTGCCACCAGAGGAGATAACCAGGGCAAATTAAGCTAATATGAAAACGCGAACGCAAGTTACAACTGACTTTCTGCTGACATGTTGCTGTGTTTTTGCGCCGCAATTCACTGCTCAAAATTAGGGTTATTTGCTTTGAAAGATGGAAACAAATTATATCGCACAGCCTGATTAATTAGTAATCTAGGGTGCAAACCCCTAATTTAGAACCACAAAGAGCAAGTAAACAAGAGCTGATTACCTGCTACAGGGAATGCACACTCATAAAAGTTTATTGTTACAAGATCACAAAATATCAAACACAAAAAAATACTTTTTTGACACAAGAAAGAATAATGTTTTACTGTTAAAATAATATACCAGATCTGTTACACCTCTTGTTGGTGCACCTTTGAACATTGCCAAGTGCCCCCTGGGGTACACATACCGCAGGTTTAGAACCCCTGCTCTAGCGCACACACTGTAACATTACTATTTAAAGTGGACCAAAACCCAGGATTTTGATTATTCTGGGTTTTGGTCCTTTCCCCCGTGGCACACCCTACGTGAAACCCCCCCGATCGCCCGAGGAAACTCACCTCATACCGCATGCGTGGCCGCTCGTCCAATCAGCGCGCTCGGAGCCGCTGAGCTGTGCACGACTGAGCGACATCTTAGCAGGGACGCATCCCCCACTTCCCTCTAACAGGGGGCGTGCCCGCGCTGGCCATTCAAAAATGGCTGGTGCAGGCATGCGCCGGCCCGGTCCCACTAAGTTTTGGGTCTACTTTAACCATAGGGATTCGCCAGTTGGGAGAGTCAAAGACTGACAGCCTATTCTGATGGAACATGGAAGTGCTAAGTATGGGACAGCCCAGGTTTAGGTTGGTTCTGTCTCAGCTGACCACACACCTTCTGGGTCGGGCTGTTCAGATCCGCTCGGACAACCAGATGGCGGTTGCCTACATCAATCATCAGGGAGGGACTCGGAGCAAGCGAGCCCTCAAGGAAGTGTCCCTGATACTGTCTTGGGCGGAAGAGAATGTCCCCTGCATCTCAGCGTTTTACATTCCGGGGGTGGAGAACCAGGAGGCAGACTCCCTGAGCAGGGGGACGTCTCGGCTGGGGGAATAGTCCCTCAGCAACAGGATTTTTCACTTCTTGTGTCACCGCTGGGGTCAGCCGGATGTGGACCTTGCGTCCCACCACAAGCTTCCCAGGTTTGTCTCCCTGTCACAGGACCCTCTGGCCTTCGCCACGGATGCGCTAGCAATGCCTTGGACGGAGTTTCCGCTCCTCTATGTGTTCCCTTCATTCCCTCTGCTGGGCAGGGTGCTGCGCAAGGAAGGGGTACCAGCCATTCTGGTGGCCCCCTGTTGGCCAAGGAGGGTGTGGTTCGCAGACGTCGTGCAGTTGGCAGTAGATCAGTATGCCCTGCCCAAGGATCCAGATCTGCTCACTCAGGGACAATTGTGCCATCCCAATTTACAAATGCTGGCTTTAATGGCTTGGCTGCTGAAACCTCCATCCTGATGGATAAGGGTTTACTGGCTTCTGTTGTTGATACCATGATTAGGGCTCGGAAGAAATCCTCGTCCTTTATCTACTACAGGATCTGGCATGCTTACATTGCCTGGTGTGAGTCCAAGTCTCTTCCTCGTCGGGTGTTTTCTATCGCCAGGATTCTGGAATTTTTGCAACATGGTTTGGATTCGGGCCTTCAACTTAGTACCCTCAAGGGACAGGTGTCAGCTCTGGAAATTTTTTTCCAAAGATCCTTTGCCAATCACCGGTTGGTTAAGACTTTTTTCCAGGGAGTTACTCATGTTCGCCACGTAAGCCTATGCTACCAGTTTGGGACCTGAATCTGGTCTGCTTGTCTGGTTGTCTGCTCTGCAGGGTCCTCCCTTTGAGCCTATCCGTGGGGCTGCTTTATCCATTCGGACTCTTAAGGTGGCCTTTTTGGTGGCTATTACTTCTGTCAGGCGAGTTTCTGAGCTGGCGGCACTTTCCACCAAACCTCCTTACTTTGAAAGGCATCAGGATAAGGTAGTGTTTCGGCTTCAGCCGGATTTCTTGCCTACGGTTGTGTCTGTTTTTCATCTCAATCAGGACATTGTTTTGCCTTCTTTGTGCCCTAACCCTGCTAATTCCAAGGAGCGGACCCTTCACTCTTTGGATGTTGTCAGGGCTCTGAAGTTTTATTTGGTTGCTACTGAGTCTTTCAGGAAGTCTGACGCGGTTTTTGTTCTTCCTACTGGACCTAGGAAGGGTTTGCCTCCTGCTAAATCCACTATCAGCAAGTAGATCCATCAGGCGTTGGAGCAGGCTTATTCTGCCAGGGGGAAGGTTCCTCCATTTAGGGTTACTGCTCGTTCCACTCGTGCTATTGGTGCATCTTGGGCCTTTCAGCACCAAGCTTCTGTTGAACAAGTTTGTAAGGCCACAACTTGGTCTTCTGTTCATACTTTTTCCAAGTTTTACAAGGTTGATGTTAAGGCCTCAGCTGATGCTGCTTTTGGCCACAAGGTACTTCAGGCATTAGTGGTTTAAACTGCCTGTTGTTACTCTTTTGGGATCCCACCCTACCTTACGGACACTGATGTTGGCCATGCAATAGGAAAAAGACAATTCTGTGAGTACTCACCTGTAGAATTGCTATTACTATGCATGGCATGGCCTGCTTCACCTCACCCTTGTTATCGTTATTTTTGGTTGCCTCTTTATGGTGATTGTTCCAAGTTAGTTGGGGTTTGTTACCTTTTTTACTTTTATTATCTCCCGGTTTCTTGAATAACTGCTTATCAACACTGGATAAGTCTATGGTGATTTTGTTTTTATATGGTACCGGGAGGAGCCACAACTCTTCTGCAGTGCACTGAGCCACCTTGTGGCAGAATAACCCATACGTAAGGACTTCTGGAAGCAGGCCGTGCCATGCATAGTAAAAGCAATTCTACAGGTGAGTACTCACAGAATGGTCTTTTTTAGCTCTTTGATGGCTATATCTTTTTCTAGCATATTCATTTCTATATAATTTTGATTAATTTTAGAGTCCGAGAACGGGAATGCAAACAGCAGATGTAGCCCAACATGCCTGAATATAGCAATATATGCAAAACCCTGTCTGTGGCTGCAGACAGAATAAGCACAAAGCTATTGTTTGCTTTCAGTGAATAACATTTGCTTCCATAGCAAATGTTTATGTCCCATTAATGACTGTTTTTTTTTTTTTTTACAAATTGCTGAATTTACTGTAGACTGTAAATCCATCACAGAAAGACAAAAGCATGTGTGGGAAAACATCTAAAATAAGTATAGATTAAAAATTATATTCTCAATCACCTGGAAAATTAGCATCAATCCAATGACAAAGTTGTATTTATTTTAACATATTATGTTTTAATTAAATATAACATGATATATGTATCAGACAACACCAAAAATGCTATTTGGAAATGAAATTGCGGGCCTTATTCATGAAGGGATAGCGCCAGGTAGTGCCTGTACAGCGGCAGGCAGCGTCAGGTGAACGCCGGAGACGGCACGCAATTACACATTTATGAAGCCGAATCTGGTGAGCGACTGGAAAAATGCCATGTAGCGTACGATTCATCATTATCCCAGCCTCAGCGTACAGGGCCGGCGTTCAGCCTTTAAGAGTGCCATGTCTTACCTGTCGCCAATACATTTCTAAGGACGATCCTTAAATCCCTTTCCTGATCCCAATTTTTTTTTCCTTAAAAAAAATCTCCAAACTTCTGATATGTATCCTGGGCAAGAAAATTACATTTTTGAAAACTTATTGGATTAATAATATTTTTATGCAGAATTGTCCTGGTATTATACCAGACATGTCTGGCATTAAAGTGTTCATGTTACAATGTTATAACAATGAAGTTCCATATGTTTTCGCTTTGTTACTAGTGGATACATGTTCAAAAACAGACTTTAATCACACAGCTTCTGGCGCTATGGGCTACAACTACATGATTTTGAGCGCCGGCACTGTTTGAGGCTGTTTTTTTGATGAATGTGGTGTGAGTCAGTCGCACTGAGCTGGCGCTACCATTCCGTCCCATACAGCGTAGTACTGCGACTCGCACATCATATTCATCAATGCCGGACAGCGACTGAGGCGCACAATGATCCATGGGCGAGCACAGCGACTACTAGCGGTCGCTCTGAAATCTGCTCTACAGACGCTCATCTGTCGCTACCTGGCATTAGTAATGAATCAGCCTGTGCATTGTGCTTCAGAAAATGTATCAGTTTATGGATATCAGACAAAGTCAGATGGGCAGGCTGATTCATTTCTAGTGCCAGCTATCGGCAGAAGAGCGACCACTAGTATACACTGTGATCGGCTATGGGGCGCTGAAAGAGAGCGCCTCAGTCGCTGTAGTAACCTGGCTGGCATTGATGAATGAGATGTATGTTGGGTGTTCTAACACCAGTACAGCGTTTCAGGGAACAAAAGGTAGCGCCAGCTCAGTGCGACCGACTCTCGGCGCTCCACACCATACTTATCAAAAAAGGACACACACACAGTGTTGGCGCTCTAAAGCCGGGCGCTGTAGCATAGAGCGCCAGATGCTGTGTGATTAAAGTCTGTTTTTGAACACATATCCACCTGTAACAAAGTGAAAACACATGGAATGACATTGCTTTAACACTGTGACATTAAAACACCTGTACCTGTTACCTGTAATGACAATTCTGTATAAAAATATAGAAAAGTCCAAAAAGTTTCTAAAAGTGTTTGTTTGCAGCCAGGAGAGATCACACAATGATTTGAGCAAAAAATAAAACAAAACAAAATGTCAAACATGCTGTTTAAACACAAGTAAATGAACGGCCATTGAAATGTATGGGAGAGCGACACTGAGCGAAAGGTAATACCTGGCGCTCTGGAACCTAGAGCGCTGGCACTATACACTGAGCCACCTGTAATAATACATCGGACGCTACATGGCGCTGTTAGAGTCGCTCACCAGATTCGCTTTCATAAATGTGGTATTGCGTACAGCACCCGGCGTTCACCAGACGTTACCTGCCGCTTTGAGGTGCTACCTGCCGCTATCCCTTCATGAATAACACCCAAAGTCAGACAAAGCCATTGGTTGGCAGGTGTGCTATACCACAACCATGCTTTAGGGCCTATTGCAGCGTTTTGGAGGCTGTCACGATAGTGATTGCACTCTATTAAATGTTATCACTATTGCAAGCGCTTTCCAAGCACTGAACATCCGGGGAATCTAGGGGGCTTGAAATGCTAGCGTGATCAGCCACAACCCAAGTCACCTATTATAATAAAAAACACATATTAGCACAATAGCATAGCATAGCATGAAGGGATAGCGTCAGGTAGTGGCTGGTTAATGAGAGGTAGCGACAGGTAGCGACTGGTGAACGCCGGACACGGCACGCAATTACACATTTATCAAGCAGAATCTGTTTAGCGACTGGGATAACGCCATGTAGCATCTGATTCATCATTTCCACAGCCTCCGAGAACAGCGCCAGCGTTCAGCCTTGCACAGCGCCAGGTATAACTTCTCGCTACCTGTCGCTCTCCCATACATTTCAATGTACGATCCTTTCCTTCTCTTTAAACTGTGTTTTTGTTTTTTTTTTTTGTTTTTTAATCTCAAATAATTATGTGACCTCTCCGTGAATTGAATAAGCATTTTTTTGACATTTCTTTAGGTTTTATATATTTCTTCTGAAATGACATTACAGGTCTGGCATTAATGTGTTCATTAGGGATGAGCGAATCGATCCGGACGAACCCGGATTCGTTCCGAATTTCATAAAAAATTCAATTCTGAACTAATCCGAATTTCCCCGCGATTCGATTCGATCAAAGTTTTCCTTTAAACTCCATTTATTTCAATTACAGGCATTGTAAAATGGTGGATGGACATGTCTGGACATGTCCCCTGGGGCAAGTTATCATGGGAAGGTCACATGCAGCCTATCAGCAGCCAGGAGCCCCGGTGACGTCACAGCGCTATATAAAGCGGCGGCCATCTTGCTTGTGCGCATTTCAGACTTGCATTCGTGAGAGAAAGGTGGCTGCTGCAGCTAGGGAGAGAGAGTTAGCGATAGGTAGGGAGATTTACAGATAGGTAAAGAGAGAGACAGATAGGGAGATTTAGAGTGGTAGACAGAGCTAGGCAAAGATAGTTTTAAAACCGGAACAATCCAGCAGCATACAAGTCACATTGACAGGGTGCCTAGTGCTGGCTATGATTCATATTTCATAATTACTGGGTTACTGTTAATATATTTGGTTTGGTTTAAATACAGCTGCACACTGTGCATGCAATGCACATGCTATTTAACCCTTTCTGCTATTTAGCCCTGAACGCTATTTTAACGCTATCTGTTAAATACAGCTGCACACTGTTCATGCAATGCACATGCTATTTAACCCTTTCTGCTATTTAAGCCTGAATGCTATTTTAACCCTATCTGTTAAATACAGCTGCACACTGTGCATGCAATGCACATGCTATTTAACCCTTTCTGCTATTTAGGCCTGAACGCTATTTTAACCCTATCTGTTAAACAAAAGCATTTCTCATACTTGGATTAGTGTTAAAATTTTCTGTTCAGCTTAACCCTTTCGCTGCCAGCCTACCTGCAGCATTTGCCACTCCCTGTTGCCAGACGATGTTTCACCATTTTGGGCTACACATATTCAACTGTCATTTTTGAAGGGATTTCCAGGGATTTCCCAGGAAAATTATATATTGTTTTTTTCAACAGAGTCTGGGCTTTAACATGAAATGTCTTGTTTGTATTTTTTAGGTGTATTCTCAATTTTTTTGGGTGAAATGTGTGAAAAAAAATAAAAAAAAAACATTTTTTTACAATTTGTAGAGTTTTTTTGTAATAAAAAATGTAAGTTTGTCAATAAAATCTTATTGCGTGAGAAACCCCAATTTCTCCCGGTTACAGCGATACCACATATGTATAGGTAGACACCCTTTCCTGCCCAGAAGCCTTTTATAGCTGCTGGATGACAAATGGTTAATTAAAAAAAAAAATGACATAGGGTCCCGCTTCCCGGGGAGGGGGACCCCATTTTTTTTTGGATTTTGAAGGGTTAAAAACCCTTCAAAATCCAAAAAAAAAAAATGACGTGGGGTCCCCCTTACCCAAAGTAACCAGCCCGGGACCAGCTATGGGGGCTTGTAGGCACAGAGTGGGGGGGCCAGCTTTGGTGGCCCCCCCACCCTGCAGCCTACGAGCCCACATAGCCTATGTGGGCCCGGGCTCTTCTGCCCCCCCCTGGCCTTTGGGGAGGCAGGTAATGGGGGTGCGGGGGTTAATGGCAAGCCACCCGCTAGGGCAGGTGACTTGCCACCCCCCCAGCCTTGTGAACTGGTATAAGGGGTCTCATGGACCCCTTACCAGCTCACAAAGGGTTAATGTGAAAAAAAAACACCACACAATAATAAAAAGTATTTTATTAGAAAAAAAAAAAAATTTTTTTTACTGTACTTACCTTCGATTGCAAGCTCTTGTCCCTCGCCGCTCAGCTGACAGATGCCGGTGATCGGCATCCAGAGTAGGAGAAGGCAGGAGATCAGAGGATCTCCTGTCACCTCCTTCCCCAGCGCCGATCACCGGCATCTGAGAAGCTGAGAAAGATGAAGCCCGTTCGGGGCCGGGATGACTTCATAAGCCCCGCCCCCAAGGGGGCGGGGCTTAGAGGCATGATGGCGGCCGCCATCGAGAAGAAGAGAGGAGAGAGCCTCCCAGGCTCTCTCCTGAAGATCGGTAAGTCCTGGGGGGGGATCGGAGGCCCCCCAGGTGAAGAGGAGGGACAGCGGGAGCCAGCGCACACACAGGTAAGTGAATGTCATTTTTATTTTTTTTTTTTTTTACAGTTAGAAGCTGCTGCTGCAGAAGCGGGGGGGGCGGTCCTATTCCGGGGGCTCTCCTGGAGCCATCCGACCCCCCACGGGGGATCGGATGGCACCAAATTAAAGAGGAGACCCGGCCGGATCCAACAAGGGGTCAGGTGAGTATTTGTTGTTTTTACTTTTTAAACTACAAGCGAGGAAAGTCAAGCATGTAACACCTACGGGCTTGGCACTTAAGGCCCAGCCAAGCCAGCACGTAGGTGTTACGGGCTTGGCAACAAAAGGGTTAAAATATACCAGGCCACACGGACATCCCAAGGCACATGCTATTTAACCCTATCTGTTAAACAAAAGCATTTCTCATACTTGGATTAGTGTCAAAAGTTTCTGTTCAGCTTAAAATATACCAGGCCACACGGGCATCCCAAGGCACACGCTATTTAACCCTATCTGTTAAGCAAAAGCATTTCTCATACTTGGATTAGTGTTAACATTTTCTGTTCAGCTTAAAATATACCAGGCCACACGGGCATCCCAAGGCACATGCTATTTAACCCTATCTGTTAAGCAAAAGCATTTCTCATACTTGGATTATTGTTACTTTGTGTTCAGCTTAAAATATACCAGGCCACACGGGCATCCCAAGGCACATGCTAATTAACCCTATCTGTTAAGCAAAAGCATTTCTCATACTTGGATTATTGTTAGTTTTTGTTCAGCTTAAAATATACCAGGCCACACGGGCAGATAGGGTTAATATCTGTTAAGCAAAAGCATTTCTCATACTTGGATTAGTGTTAAAATTTTCTGTTCAGCTTAAAATATACCAGGCCACACGGGCATCCCAAGGCACATGCTATTTAACCCTATCTGTTAAACAAAAGCTTTTCTCATACTTGGATTATTGTTACTTTTTGTTCAGCTTAAAATATACCAGGCCACACGGGCATCCCAAGGCACATGCTATTTAACCCTATCTGTTAAGCAAAAGCATTTCTCATACTTGGATTATTGTTACTTTTTGTTCAGCTTAAAATATACCAGGCCACACGGGCATCCCAAGGCACATGCTATTTAACCCTATCTGTTAAGCAAAAGCATTTCTCATACTTGGATTATTGTTACTTTTTGTTCAGCTTAAAATATACCAGGCCACTTGGGCATCCCAAGGCACATGCTATTTTAACCCTATCTGTTATACAACATAAGCGTTGATCAGCATCAGCTGCTTTATTAAGCTACTTCAGTTTGCACTTGTTTTTGACTGCTTTTAAAAAACCAGGCCGCAGGGAACCCCAAAGCTGCACCTTGAACCCTATCTGTTATACAACATAGGTGCCTGGGTCTCCTGAGCATACTTCATGTTTGGGCGGTAAATTTATTTATTGTTGTTGTCGATTGTTATGTTCATTTAGCATTGCACAGCACTTTGTAACACTTATATAAGGATTTGGTACTTAGGTGTTAGGCTTCGCTTCGCGAGCCTGCTCATTTTTTATCATTGTCACAAATGTATCAATGAGGCTTTCCAGCCTCGCACGGTGTCTTTGATACAATTTAGTATCTTGCAAACGGCACTGAGTTTATTCATGTCTGCAGCACTTTTTCTGGTCTATATAAGTCTTTATTTGATATGTGTACTGTTTTGATTTAATAGACATTGTTTTGTCATTAGCTTAGACAATTGATTATATCTAATATAAATTTCCTCTTTTTCTTTCTGAGATAGCACAATTTTTTTTTTTTATATATATAAAAAACCCTAAAAAACTTCAATATATTAATTTGTATATTCACTGAGCTGTTCCCACATTATTACTAATCATTGTATATATTCTTATCACGGTTTGCCGCCCTCACTTTGCATTATGAATTAGTAATTATGTATTTTAAATATTGTTGAATAGATAATTATTTTTCTGGTATTATAGATATACAGTTTGGCACAAAGGGACCTTTTGGCCAACTGGGATATTACTTAAAAACATATGGTCTCCTGATAATATTATTATATCTCCCCTTGTCTTATCCCTTGTATGTTTTTATATTTCATATGCCATTAATAAATATTACTATTTTTCTAAATACTCATGCTGGTGTGCCCAACTTTATGAATTCCAACAGTTTTTCTTTTTTGGTTCTATACACACACGTTGTGGAATTCAGGGAGCACCCAAGCAGGATTGACTGTAGTTCTTTATTATATGAGTAGTGCCCCTCACCAGGTATTTTTTGATTTGATCGCTGTTATACAACATAAGCGTTGATCAGCATCAGCTGCTTTATTAAGGTACTTCAGTTTGCACTTGTTTTTGACTTCTTTCAATAAACCAGGCCGCAGGGCACCCCAAAGCTGCACCTTGCACCCTATCTGGTATACAACATAAGCGTTGATCAGCATCACCTGCTTCATTAAGCTACTTCAGTTTGCACTTGTTTTTGACTGCTTTTAATAAACCAGGCTGCAGGGCACCCCAAAGCTGCACCTTGAACCTTATCTGTTATACAACATAAGCGTTGATCAGCATCAGCTGCTTTATTAAGCTACTTCAGTTTGCACTTGTTTTTGACTTCTTTCAATAAACCAGGCCGCAGGGCACCCCAAAGCTGTACCTTGCACCCTATCTGTTATACAACATAAGCGTTGATCAGCATCAGCTGCTTTATTAAGCTACTTCAGTTTGCACTTGTTTTTGACTGCTTTTAATAAACCAGGCCGCAGGGCACCCCAAAGCTGCACCTTGCACCCTATCTGGTATACAACATAAGCGTTGATCAGCATCAGCTGCTTTATTAAGCTACTTCAGTTTGCACTTCCTTTTTGACTGCTTTCAATAAACCAGGCCGCAGGGCACCCCCAAAGCTGCACCTTGCACCCTATCTGGTATACAACATAAGCGTTGATCAGCATCAGCTGCTTTATTAAGCTACTTCAGTTTGCACTTGTTTTTGACTGCTTTTAATAAACCAGGCCGCAGGGCACCCCAAAGCTGCACCTTGCACCCTATCTGGTATACAACATAAGTTTTGATCAGCATCAGCTGCTTTATTAAGCTACTTCAGTTTGCACTTCCTTTTTGACTGCTTTCAATTAACCAGGCCGCAGGGCACCCCAAAGCTGCCCCTTGCACCCTATCTGTTATAAATAAGCAAATACATAAAAATGTCAGGCAGACAAGGGCCAGGATGTTCAAAGAGGAGTGGCAGAGGCCAAGATTCAGCAAGCAGAGGTCGCAGCAGACTAGGGGCGAGTGGCAGCAGGAGTCACGGTGAGAGACCTGATCTGCCAGTATCTGCTAGCGGTCGTGTCTCCACCAGTAACGCATTTGCCGTGATAGATTGGTTAACGCGCTCATCAACATCATCACAAGTTACGTCTGAGACCCCCAGTCTAGGGTCGGTAGGTTCCTCTGACACAACCCTGAGTTGGCATGCCCCGAGAGCAGTCCCTGTCCTCCCATTGCCTCTGTCCTATGCCGTTCCCTCCCCCAGCGACGTATCCTATGCTTCGGGTTCAGCTCCACTCTTTAGTGAGGAGGATGATCAGATAGAGGACAGTCAGCAGCTACTGCCCAGCCATGAAATGGAAGTGGCTTCTTTAGCTCGGCAGACAAATAGTGATGTGGACAGTGTCGTGGGTGTTGTGAGATTTCCAGCTTCTGCGCCAGACACTGTTGAGGAAACCGAGAACATCAGTGACGTACAGCCACAACTCGGTGATGATGATTATGAAACCGATCGCACTTGGGAGCCGGGTGATGAAGGGGCTTCATCATCATCATCAGGAGAAGAGGGGCGCAGGTTGCCCCGGAGTCAGCAGCTCAGGCAGCAAGGTGTTAGCAGCATGGTTGGCAGTCAGCATGGGGGCACAATTGTAAAGCCTGGAGCCAAACGGGGCCGGGGTAGAGCACCTGCTGCGCGGCAGGCTAACTTATCGGGAGGAAGTGGGGCAGGGGTTCCTGGAGTTGGCGACAATAGCAGCGAATCAGTGAGGCCTGTTGGTGGGAAAAGTAGCTACTCGGCAGTGTGGCAGTTTTTCCTGAAGCATCCGCAGGAGGGTAACATGGCCACATGCAAGATATGTAGGCAGAAGGTGAAGCGTGGCCAGGGCCCAAATGTTGGCACCACGGCCCTGCGTCAACATATGATGCGTCACCATAAAGCGACCTGGGAGAACCGAGGCTCCCAAGGTGTGGTCCAGTCTGCTTCCTCACCAAGTGGCACGCCGCTCCCAATTTCTGCCAGCCAAGGCTCCAGCACCTCAGCCGAGGCAGCTGTGCGTCATAACCATCCTCTGTCGCTCCTGCTCCTCCTCCTCCAAGTCATGCATCCCGCCAGCAATCCATCAGCGAAGCCATGTCCAGGTGGTGGACTCTGCACCTTTCAGAGAACTGATGGCTTGTGCCAAGCCGAGGTGGAGAGTCCCAAGCCATCCTTTCTTTGCCAAGAAGGCAGTACCAGCGCTGCACACTTGTTGAACACAAGGGGGGCCAGTCCTTGAGCCTGTCAGTGTGTAGCAAAGTGCATGGCAGCGCCAACGTCTGGAGCTGTAACTACGGTCAGGGACAGTACATGTCGTTTACGGCCCACTGGGTGAATGTGGTCCCTTTGCAGCAGCAACTTGGACAGGTCACGCCGCTTCGGCCTCCGCGTTCCCTGCCCGTTGGGCCTGTGACACCGTGCGACAGGGCCTCCTCATCCTCCGCCATCTCCTCACCCTCCACTGTAGGCTCAAGTCTCAGTGCCCCTCCAGTCTACCATGTGTGCAGGGCACGGAGGTGTCACGCAGTGCTTCACATGGTTTGTCTTGGCGAACGGAGTCACACAGGGGAGGAACTGCTTAAATGTATTCATCAGGAAATCCAAACATGGCTTACTCCAAGAAAACTTAAAATGGGAATCATGGTTACCGACAATGGGAAGAACATTTTGTCTGCGCTGCGCCAAGGAAGGCTGACCCATGCCCCCTGCATGGCTCACGTCCTCAATCTGGTTGTCAAGCGGTTTCTGAAGTGTTCCCCCCATATGCAAGACATCCTAACAACTTCAAGGAAACTTTGCATGCACTTCAGCCACTCATACACCGCCAAACACACCCTTCTTGAGCTACAGCGTCAGAACGGTATCCCCCAACATAGTCTGATTTGCGATGCTTCCACTCGTTGGAATTCTACCCTTCACATGTTGGACCGATTATATGAACAGAGAAAAGCCATCACGGATTTCCTGATGATCCAAGCAGATAGGGGGACTCCCCTGTGTAACTTCAATGTCAACCAGTGGCAGCTCATACGTGACACCTGCCGTTTGCTCAGGCCCTTTGAGGAAGCCACTTTATTTGTCAGTCGGCAGGATTACGGGATGAACGACGTGATTCCACTGCTTCATGTACTACAGAACATGTTGGAAACCATGGCTGGTCAGGGCACTGGAGACATGGCGTCTACATCTTACGGCCACATGAACCCCATTGGAGCTGAACTGGAGGACGAGGAGGAGGAAGAGGAGGAGGAGGGGCACAGTGAAGCACAGTTTAGGCTTGGCGAAATGGCTGGTTTATCTAGTCAGCGGACAGGAGAGGAGGAGCAGGAGCAGCCAGAGGAGCTAGAGGGTTTCGAGGAAGGTGAGACAGAGGACCCGAACACACCGTGGCAGTATGCAGTGGAGATGGAGACAGGTAGTCCATCCGAGTCACTTGCGCAAATGGCAGGAAGCATGCTCACGTGCTTGCGTAGTGACCCTAGAATTGTTTCCATTTGTCGGCGGGATGACTTCTGGCTGTCCACCTTATTGGACCCTCGCTTCCGGCACAAAATGGGGGCATTTTTTAAACCCGCCGAGAGGGAGGACAAACTGAACTACCACAAAGACAGTCTACGTAGGCAGTTGGCCGATGCCTATCTGCGCCATGGTCCATACTCTCGCAGGTCTGACTCGAGGGGACGTCTGCACTCACCTTCCACTGCCATGGCTGCTGGGGGGGTTGGCAGGAGCAGCAGCAGCAGCTCCATCAGCAGCAGCCTCAGTCTTCAGTCGCTAATGAGTAGCTTTCTACACCCGCATAGTGAGGCTACTCATGAGCAGCAGGAAGACCTGGAGCAGGACCTCAACCAGCAGGTCATGTCATACCTTGACATGACCATGCCAACACACCTTGAGGATCCGCTGGACTTCTGGGCAGCCAAACTTGATTTGTGGCCGCAACTAGCAGAGTTTGCGCTGGAAAAGCTGTCCTGCCCGGCAAGTAGCGTGCCATCTGAGCGGGTGTTTAGTGCGGTGGGGCCATAGTTACAGCGAGGAGAACTCATCTGTCAACTAAAAATGTGGAGAGACTCACCTTTGTCAAAATGAATCAGGGATGGATCAGCCAGGATTTCCACCCACCAATGCCTGATGCATGCGACTAGATTCAGCATGGTGCCACATTTTACACTTTCCAAATGGTACAAAACATATTTATGTCTTTAGGCCAATTTTTGGGCTCCTGCTGATGCCAACTTCAGGGTGTGCCTTTCAGCCAATGTTGGGCTCCTGCTGCTGCTGCTTGCAACTCCAGGGTGTGATTCATCCAATTTTTGGGCTCCTGAAGCCAACTCCAGTGTCTCTTTTAGCCAATGTTTGGGCTCCTGTTGCTGCTGCTTGCAACTCTAGGGTGTGATTCATCCAATTTTTGGGCTCCTGAAGCCAACTTCAGTGTCTCTGTTAGCCAATGTTGGGCTCCTGCTGCTGCTGCTTGCAACTCCAGGGTTTGATTCATCCAATTTTTGGGCTCCTGAAGCCAATTCCAGTGTGTCTTTCAAGCTATGTTTGGGCTGCTGCTGCTGCTTGCAACTCCAGGGTGTGATTCATCCAATTTTTGGTCTCCTGAAGCAAACTCCAGTGTCTCTGTTAGCCAATGTTGGGCTCCTGCTGCTGCTGCTTGCAATTCATCCAATTTTTGGGCTCCTGAAGCCAACTCCAGTGTGTCTTTCAAGCTATGTTTGGGCTGCTGCTGCTGCTGCTTGCAACTCCAGGGTGTGATTCATCCAATTTTTGGGCTCCTGAAGCCAACTCCAGTGTCTCTTTTAGCCAATGTTGGGCTGCTGCTGCTGCTGCTTGCAACTCCAGGGTGTGATTCATCCAATTTTTGGGCTCCTGAAGCCAACTCCAGTGTCTCTGTTAGCCAATGTTGTGCTCCTGCTGCTGCTGCTTGCAACTCCAGGGTGTGATTCATCCAATTTTTGGGCTCCTGAAGCCAACTCCAGTGTGTCTTTCAAGCTATGATTGGGCTGCTGCTGCTACTGCTTGCCACTCCAGGGTGTGATTCATCCAATTTTTGGTCTCCTGAAGCCAACTCCAGTGTCTCTTTTAGCCAATGTTGGGCTCCTGCTGCTGCTTGCAACTCCAGGGTGTGATTCATCCAATTTTTGGGCTCCTGCTGCCAACTCCAGTGTGTCTTTCAAGCTATGTTTGGGCTGCTGCTGCTGCTTGCAACTCCAGGGTGTGATTCATCCAATTTTTGGGCTCCTGCTGCCAACTCCAGTGTCTCTCTCAGCCAATCTTTGGCCTCCTCCTGCTGCTGCTGCTGCCAACTTCAGGGTGTCTTTCAAGCAATGTTTGGGCTCCTGCTCCTGCTGTTGCTGCCAACTTCAGGGTGCCTTCCAGCCAATTTCTAGGTTCCTTCTGCTGCTGCTGCCAACTCCAGGGTGTGTCAGTAAATGTTTGGGCTCCTCCTGCAGCCAACTCCAGTGTGTCTTTCAAGCTATGTTGGGCTCCAGCTGCTTGCAACTCCAGGGTGTGATTCATCCAATTTTTGGGCTCCTGAAGCCAACTCCAGTGTGTCTTTCAAGCTATGTTTGGGCTGCTGCTGCTGCTTGCAACTCCAGGGTGTGATTCATCCAATTTTTGGGCTCCTGCTGCCAACTCCAGTGTCTCTTTCAGCCAATGTTTGGGCTCCTGCTGCTGCTTGCAACTCCAGGGTGTGATTCATCCAATTTTTGGGCTCCTGCTGCCAACTCCAGTGTCTCTTTAAAGCAATGTCTGGGCTGCTGCTGCTTCTGCTTGCAACTCCAGGGTGTGATTCATCCAATTTTTGGGCTCCTGCTGCCAACTCCAGTGTCTCTTTCAGCCAATGTTTGGGCCCCTGCTGCTGCTTGCAACTCCAGGGTGTGATTCATCCAATTTTTGGGCTCCTGCTGCCAACTCCAGTGTCTCTCTCAGCCAATTTTTGGCCTCCTGCTGCTACTGCCAACTCCAGGGTGTCTTTCAAGCAATGTTTGGGCTCCTGCTTATGCTGCTGCCAACTCCAGGGTGTGCCTTCCAGCTAATGTATGTGCTCCTGCTGCTGCCAACTTCAGGGTGCCTTCCAGACAATTTCTAGGTTCCTGCTGCTGCTGCCAACTCCAGGGTGTGTTTCAGCCAATTCTTGGGCTCCTGCTGCCAACTCCAGTGTCTCTTTCAGCCAATGTTGGGCTCCTGCTGCTGCTTGCAACTCCAGGGTGTGATTCATCCAATTCTTGGGCTCCTGCTGCCAACTCCAGTGTCTCTTTAAAGCAATGTTTGGGCTCCTGCTGCTCCTGCTTGCAACTCCAGGGAGTGATTCATCCAATTTTTGGGCTCCTGAAGCCAACTCCAGTGTGACTTTCAAGCTATGTTTGGGCTCCTGCTTCTTGCAACTCCAGGGTGTCATTCATCCAATTTTTGGGCTCCTGAAGCCAACTCCAGTGTCTCTTTCAGCCAATGTTTGGGCTGCTGCTGCTTGCAACTCCAGGGTGTGATTCATCCAATTTTTGGGCTCCTGCTGCAACTCCAGTGTCTCTTTCAGCCAATGTTTGGGCTGCTGCTGCTGCTTGCAACTCCAGGGTGTGATTCATCCAATTTTTGGGCTCCTGAAGCCAACTCCAGTGTCTCTTTCAAGCTATGTTTGGGCTGGTGTTGCTTGCAACTCCAGGGTGTGATTCATCCAATTTTTGGTCTCCTGAAGCCAACTCCAATGTCTCTTTCAGCCAATGTTGGGCTCCTCCTGCTGCTGCTTGCAACTCCAGGGTGTGATTCATCCAATTTTTGGGCTCCTGCTGCCAACTCCAGTGTCGCTTTCAAGCTATGTTTGGGCTGCTGCTGCAGCTGCTTGCAACTCCAGGGAGTGATTCATCCAATTTTTGGGCTCCTGCTGCCAACTCCAGTGTCTCTTTCAGCCAATTTTTGGCCTCCTGCTGCTGCTGCCAACTCCAGTGTGTCTTTCAAGCTATGTTTGGGCTGCTGCTGCTGCTGCTTGCAACTCCAGGGAGTGATTCATCCAATTTTTGGGCTCCTGCTGCCAACTCCAGTGTCTCTTTCAAGCTATGTTTGGGCTGCTGCTGCTGCTGCTGCTTGCAACTCCAGGGTGTGATTCATCCAATTTTTGGGCTCCTGCTGCCAACTCCAGTGTCTCTTTCAAGCTATGTTTGGGCTGCTGCTGCTGCTGCTTGCAACTCCAGGGTGTGATTCATCCAATTTTTGGGCTCCTGCTGCCAACTCCAGTGTCTCTTTCAAGCTATGTTTGGGCTCCTGCTGCTGCTTGCAACTCCAGGGTGTCATTCAGCCAATTTTTGGGCTCCTGTTGCTCCTGCTGCCAACTCCAATGTCTCTTTGAGCCAAATCCAATGTTTGGGCTCCTGCCGCTGCCAGCTCCAGGGTGTGTTTTTCAGGCAATATAGGGGCCCCTCATAGTGATGCCACCTCAACCCTCTGTAATTGTGCCGCTCTGCGATTCTAATAGCGATGCCTCTGATCTGCATGTGATAATTATTTACAGTATTATTTCAGTAACCCAGCACGCATCCTATGCGTGTTACAGCAAGGCAGAATGGTTTACAACCCTATTGAGGCTCTAGGAAGCTCAGAAATAGCCATTTTTAATAGTGATTCGTCGCGAATAAATTCGGGTCGAAACAATTTTTGACGGAAAATTCGGCGAATCAGTCGAATCGAATTTTTCAAAAGTTCGCTCATCTCTAGTGTTTATGTTACAATGTTGTTACAATGTAATTCCATATGTTTTCGCTTTGTTACTAGTTGATAGATGCTGAAAAACAGACTTTAAACACACCGCCTCCTGCACTCTGGGCTTCAAACAAACATTTTTCAGCCCCCGAGATTTGTGAGGCTGTTTTTTTGCTGAATATGCTGTGAGTCGGTCACTATGAGCAGTCGCTAACATGCGCTCCCATACAGCGCTGTACTGGTCAAATAGCGACTCTTCACAATGTATTCAACATTACTGAACAGCGACTGAGTCGCTATGAAGTAGCGACCCACGGCCGAGCACAGTGACTACTAGCGGGCACTCTGAAAATGCCTGCTACAGACGCTCATCTGTCGCTACCTGGCGTTAGTGATGAATCAGCCTGCCCTTGCGGCTGGAACTGTGGTGTTGACGGGACTTGGGAATATAGCATGGACAGATCATGGACCAGTGGCAGACAGGGCGGTTGTTTGCAAATCAGAGGGCTGTGGGTAGGCGGCTGGCAAGTGTTGTTGGTATCCATAGCAGAGGAGGGAGCAAGAGACCAGCAAGTGTGGTCTAATTTGAGTAATGAGTAGTATGGTTGCTGTGACAGGATCGGAAGCAGAAAGTCAGTAAGATGTAGTCAGTTTATAGCAAGGTCAGCAGCGAGAATCTTAGCAGGATCTGGTCAACCTCATGAAGGTAGAGGACATGGGCAGAATGTGGACTGAACAGCTGAAACATGGCTGGATTTGAATGGTTACACCCCAAGTCAAACCTATGCTGTTTGGCTTTAATTAGTCATCTCCAATCATTTAAGAACTTAAATTGCTAGGCATTAGGGTATCAAGGCTGTTGCAATGCTGGAGGTGACAGGCACAGGAAGAAGTGCTTCCTATGACATACACCTGTCTCTGCCTTGCACAACATCAGCTAGGTTGCAGCACAGGGGGTGTAGACAGATAAGTTTCATCCATTGAAAGACACCTTACCTAGGATCGGAGGACCCAGCTTACATGGTGTCATGTGACACATCTCTTTCCTGTGGTAGATGGGCTGATTCTCTCTCTCTCATGCAACCTAATAAAGGAAACAGCACAGTCCAGTAATCAGGAATAGGGACTGGCAGCCAGGGACAGTTAGGTCAGTCTAGTTATTTAAGTCCCATGAATTTTTTTTACAGAAGGGAGACGTTTACTGCAGATGGGGGAATGGTTATGTCCCATATTTCCCAGGGGTTTTCCTATATTTTTTGAAGAGAAGCAATCACCTTCCTAGAGTGTATAAGTCTCTAGGGTGGTGGTCTTCTTCCTTATGGGACATCCCGAACTGGGATGCCCCCGCTGTGTGTATACCCAGTACACCTGGTACTATTGGTATCGCCCGGTACACTAACTTTCACAGCGATCCCGTGTAACATCCCTGATTTAACCCAGGTGCGTACCTGCGTCAGGAATTTCTGAATGGCTGGTGCAGGCACACACCACAGCTAGATGTGAGCAGGGATGCAGCCTTTGCCATGCTCTCCATTCAGTTTTTCTTGCCGCTCTGAGCTTGTGCCGTAGGAACAGTGGGAGGAGCAAAACCCAAGATGACACAGGGCAGTGGACTGGGGCAGCCAGAGGTGGGGTAATCTTAATCGGCAGGTAGGCAAACTCTTTAGAAACACCCACCATACATGCGGCTTTACAGCCGTGTGCCACGACATACAGCAAAGGGCCCACTAGGCCAACATAAACCTGCATCAAGGTCCAACATAACCCTGAAGCTGGCCCGCCTAGGATCTTCTGATGCTAGAGAGTGTAGTCAGGCTAAAATGCTGATGTTAATGCACACCTGAATTGGAAGCCTGGCCTAGTGGGAGCTGGAGGTTTTTTTTGGTGTCACCAGCACCAATCAGAGTGTGGGCCTGCTGTTAATGACAATATTAAAGAGATAGTTAAAGAAGCACTATAGTCAAGTCCCCACTTCCTCATTCATGATGTGTGACACCAAATGGCAGCTAATCAGGAGACCAATGTAAACCATTCAATTCTGACGGGCAAGCACACTGGGTTTGGTCACCGGCAGTCACATGATCAGCCTTGTGTGAATGAGGAAGTGGTTAACATATGGATATGGGATCACTTTAAATCAAGTCACCACTCCTGTGTATGGCAGCTAACAAAGCCTCATCCTACATCAGACAAAACCAATGCGTTCTGCAACTACTCAAATCTCACGATCTTGAGACGACCTCATCATCACTAATAATGTCTTAGTAGATAACTCATCATACTCTGTGAGCAATCATTCTCATGCTCCAGCACTGATGCTGCGACTTCAATACCTATTTCTGAGTTTATTAGAATGATTTATGCAATGTTTCCACTCAAGAAGGGGTAACTGCTCTCTAGCTAGAACTAGGAATAAAGACATCCTTCTGACGAGTGATAAATCATGTTGAAAACTGCACAGCAGAAAATTAAATTAAAGCACACAGCACAAAACAATGCTCTACTATCTGCAGACAACATGAAGCTTTATAGAGAAGCATCCAGCGACGCTAGCACACAAGGTGCCATGAAAAGCATTGGGTGCTCTGTTTCAGGTCATAGGTCACCACACAGGAAAATAGGTTTTTGTATTCTAGGACTGACAATAGAGCAGCTAGACCCTCTAGTGGAAAAAATACTAAAATCGTGTGCTTGGAAAGATGGTATTAACAACATCTCATACACAATGGTCTATAGATTAGCCAAACATTTATTTGCACCTTTATTTGAAGTGGACCTATCACTAAAAAGGCCGGCCCTCCTGTCACATGGCAGGGAGCATAACACGTTACTCTGCCAGTGTGCCCGATGCTGATTTTAATATGCAAGTTTCAATCCACTTTATAGTGTACATCATTTTAATTTGGGGTGCCCGGGTGCCATCCTCAAGGGCCACTGTGGGAATTCGAGACTGGTGGTCCCCTTTCATTTATAGCTGGGCAAAAAACTTTTAAAGTTTGTTATCTGATGCTGCAGTCCAGGGCCGGCTTCAGGTTTGTGGGGGCCCTTGGGCAAGAGAGTCTTAATGGGCCCCAAAGTAGTGAGTCACTTGATTTTTTAAAAATGTTTCACTGACATGAATCTATATACAATACGCCATATGCTTTTATAATGTGTTATATAATATAATAGTTCTTTCACCATTTCATTTCATTTCATCTCTTTCCTCCTGTTGGAGGATGGTGGTTTAGGCGGGTTAAAGAGTCAAACCCCTGGAGGGAACCATTTTGGGAACCTCCATAAGTACACTTCTCTATAGCCACCAATTGCCTTCCAGTCCTTATTGTCTTCCCTATAGCCACCAATCACCCTCCAGTCCTTATTGCCTTCCCTATAGCCACCAATCTCTCTCCAGTACTCATTGCCTTCCCTATAGCCACCAATCTCTCTCCAGTCCTTATTGCCTTCCCTATAGCCACCAAACGCTCTCCAGTCCTTATTGTCTTCCCTATAGCCACCAATCGCTCTCCAGTCCTTATTGTCTTCCCTATAGCCACCAATCACCCTCCAGTCCTTATTGCCTTCCCTATAGCCACCAATCGCTCTCCAGTCCAAATTGCCTTCCCTATAGCCACCAATCGTTCTCCAGTCCTTATTGCCTTAACTATTGCCACCAATGGCTCTCCAGTCCTTATTGCCTTAACTATTGCCACCAATCGCCCTCCTATCCTTATTGCCTTCCCTATATCCACCAATTGCCCTCCAGTTCTTATTGCCTTCCCTATAGCCACCAATCACCCTCCAGTCTTTATTGCCTTCCCTGTAGCCACCAATCATCCTCTAGTCCTTGTTGCCTTCCCTATAGCCACCAATCGCCCTCCTATCCTTATTGCCTTCGCTATATCCACCAATTGCCCTCCAGTTCTTATTGCCTTCCCTATAGCCACCAATCACTCTCCAGTCCTTATTGCCTTCCCTATAGCCACCAATCATCCTCTAGTCCTTGTTGCATTCTCTACTGCCACCAAGCACCCTTACTGCTTGCTCCGCTGCCAATAAAGACTCCACCATTACTGTCAGTTGTCACCTGGTTCTCACCACCCCCATTCAATGCCACCTTCTCCATTGTTGCTGATCATCCCCTGTTGCTGAGGTCAGCCATTCGGTGCTTCGGGTCCACTGCTAAATAACACCATGGCCAAGTGTGAGCCTGAGTGGGCCCATGTAGATGCCCGGGGCCCTGGCAATTGCCCAGGTCTGCCCTATGTTGGCGCCAGCCCGGCTGCTGTCATTGCACATATGAGCTAAACAGGGATACAAGGCAGAGAGAGGCTTCTACAAGCATGGTGCAGTTACTTTGTAGAGGTTCTATTAAGCTGTCATTTGGGAAGCCACCAAACATTTCCACAGCCCTGTCTTGTAACAAGACATGGCTATCATTGTTGTTTCTTCCCTGCTTTTTCCCTGGCATGGGTGTAAAAACAAAAATGTCATCAGATGGTGCCATTGGGCTTGTTAGGTCACAAGTTAGACATGCAGTTTTGCTGGTAAATGTCTTTGTGTAGTAGTCAACATTGTTAAGTGTTTAGTGGCTCTTTGAAATGGCTTAGCATGTAAAAGATTTGCTTTATGAGCTATTATGTCCCACCAGTCTGATGAAGAGAACCCTTGCACTTGCCAGCATTAAGTCTGTGTAAGGCTTTGTAATGATATTATGGTGATAGCCTCTCATCAAGGCATTTTCACACTTTTGCCCATGAAAATTAAATTTTTTTGCCCATCATCCAAGGCATTTTTGGGTGATCGAGTTTTCCATTTTTTTATTCATGTTTTGGGAGTTTTATTAGGAAACAAGTGTTTCAAACGAAAAAACACGGTGGATGCTAATTTTCTCTGATCCAATGGGTCTTCCTTCGATCCGGCAGGTTCCCCCTTCTTTCATCCTCGCTAAACAACAATGACTTAGGTGAGGGACAGCTATTATAGATGGAGGCATGGCATCCATGGAAGCTCTCCAACGTCATAGCTGACAACACAGAAGTGGCGGGGCCTAGAAGGGATTTTTACTATGCAACCTCCTCTAGGCCCCTCCCCTTTCGTAACATCAGAAGTGAATTCAAAGAGATTTCCAAGATTCCCGCTTCCCGATGGCTCATCATGGAGTCAACAGCTGGGAGCCAGTATGGACGCCATTTTTTTGGGGGGAGGGACGGGGATACATTTTTAAATGTGACCCCACCCCAACATGTATCAAATATTAGGGAAAAAAATGTTGTGCCCCCCCCCCCCCAGCATTACCAACCCAGCAAACCAAGCATAGGGGCTTGTAATTCCAGGGCTCAAGGGCTGCCCATGCAGCCCCTGGCACTGACCATTACAAGCCCTTATGCCCTATAGCACAGGCCCAGTGCCCAGCACTGGCCCATACCATGGGCCTCCGTGCTAATGGGAATGAAAAACTATTGTGGTCCAGGTAATAGGGTTGAGGAAAATATTTGTTATTATTTTCAGCTAACAGGTAATAGTAACTGTTAATGTTATTTTCTTCAAAGCATAAAATTCATTTTTGAAGCTGCCAGTTGTTGATGCTGTAACAAGTATTGTTGCCTCTTGAAATTTAATCTTTTTTCTCTCGAAGCATGGAGTGCCTTGTTTTTAACATTAAATATTTGTTCCCCATATTTTTTGGATACGTGATTTTTATATTTATTATTTATCATATGCTCCCTTAGGTGTCTCCTGTCAAGATGAAATAAATGTAATCCCTGTAATCTTTCTTTATAACTAAGATCCTTCATTCCTCTTATTATCTTGGTATCTTGGTGGCCTTGGTGACCAAAAAATTTGAAAATTCCAATTTTTTGGCCTTTTTTCATGTTTTGGAAGTTTTATTAGGAAACAAGTGTTTCAAACGAACACCCCTGTTATTTACCCTGTGGTCCACCAGTACCCCACATCCTTCTCACCAAGAAACTCTCCCAGCTTTACTCCCCTGAAGGCATATGTGGCCTGCAGATATTAGACCCCAAGTGCATTATATTACATTTCTCCACATAGAACTTCATTTGCCAAGTGGATGCCCAGACACTCAAATTGTCCAAGTCAGCCTGAAGCATGTGGACTGCACTGTGCTACATATCTTGGTGCCATCTGCAAAAATAGAGACAGTGACAATGATTCCATCTTGTATATAATTTATAAACAAGTTGAATAACAGACCCAGCGCTAAACCCTGGGGTACACTGCTTACAACCAGGGACCATTGAAAGTAGGTTTCATT
This sequence comes from Gastrophryne carolinensis, assembly GCA_027917425.1. Lineage (NCBI taxonomy): Eukaryota > Metazoa > Chordata > Amphibia > Anura > Microhylidae > Gastrophryne > Gastrophryne carolinensis. The sequence continues at coordinate 83,514,363 of CM051236.1, forward strand.
AACCATCATTAACCACCTCTTTGCACACTGACCATTCAATTACAGTTACAAACTGTATTTTCTAGCCCTAAGACCTCAATTGTTATGCATAGTCACATAATCCCTTATGTAGTCCCTTAGGAACCCCTCAAGCAATTTTCCCCCATAATAAATGTTACACTTACAGGTCTGCAAATGCCCAGAAAATACATTTTTATTCCATTTTTCCCAGATTGCGTTTTAAAAAGTGGCACTAATTCTTTGTTAGTGAATTTTTTAAAATCAAGAACAGTGGTGAAGAAACAACTGAGCTGTACTCTTCACAAATTACTAAAAGTGGACCAAAACTCTGGATTTTGACTCTTGCGATCTTGTGCTTTTCGGTCCAAGATAGTAGTCATGGATGTGACTGTGGTTTATGCCCCACAGTATGCCCACACTATTTATTGCAATGGAGGGGACATGCCGAGGCAGGCACACATCACCCTGCTTCAGCACAACCCATCCATTACAACAGTGGGTCCGTTGGCGGAGCCTTGCTGGACAATAAGTGAGTATACTTTAGCTGTTATTTTTACCTGGACAATTCCCTTGGCTCTGTATTAGCCAGAGTGGATTGGAACAGTTGTATATGGTCACAGAGGTCACAAGGCAGGGGCACCATAGCAATATCTGAGGTGCAGCTGTCTGTATGTGCTTCTGCAGGTAAGAGCACCAACATGGGGTGCTGGAGATGCCACAAGCTCAGCCAGCAATGTGGCCAGGGTATGTCTGAGAAAAGCATAACAAAACAGACTATGGCCTCGATTCACTAAGAGTTGAAAAAACCTCAACTGGTAGTAAAAAATTAAATTCATGAGAAAAAAGCCTGAGAATTACACTGTTAGTGAATCACCAGTAGGAAAACACTGAAAGTCAATGGTACTTTTTTACTCTTGAAAAAGGTATTGAACTTTTTACCCCTTTTTACCAGTAGTAAAAAAGTGCCATTGACTTTCATTGAATTCCTATCTGGTGATTCACTAACTGAGATTATCAGGCTTTTTTCTCATGAATTGAATTTTTTACTACCATAAGAGTTATTTTCCACCCTTTGTGAATCAAGGCCTATGTGTTATTGTTCCATAAGACTTCTATATTATTATGAATGTTTATTATCAAGCAGACTATATATTCTACCTGTATTCTTCTATATTTAGATCTTAGATGATTAGGCAACATATCTCAAGCTAGAACCTGCGTCCTTGCTTTCTGATCTGGTAATAGCAACTGGTCTGTTGAGAACTGAAATTTAGGGGGAGAAAAATAGGTTTTAACGTCTAGGCCCTCCTCAGAGTATCCAAAACTACAAAATATGTTTGGGATGGAGATTCACTTACACATTTAATTACCCATTGATTAGACGACAGGCAGTCTTCATAACACTGCGGTTTACAAACAGTAATGTGCCACTGATAAACAACTTGCTTGGTTTACAGTGAAAGTAATTGTTTACTGCTAATATATTTAATCAATTATTCATGCACCATTGATTTGTGGTTCTTTTATCACCGCATGCTGAGCGGCACATCCAGCTGAGCCGAGATGAGAGCTATAAAATATTGTGCAAGAGATTTCCTTTTAGACATTCTGAATGTGGTGTTCTATTTCCAAAGCCTTGGATAGTCATTAATGTTGGATGATACTGGTAAGAGGCACTGAGCAGTCTAGACCCGACTGATTCTTAGAGCATGCTGATGTTGGTGTTTTTTATGATTTTTAGAGCATGCTGATGTTGGTGTTTTATATGATTCTTACAGCATGCTGATGTTGGTGTTTTTTTATGATTCTTAGAGCATGCTGATGTTGGTGTTTTTTATGATTCTTAGAGCATGATGATGTTGGTGTTTTTTATGATTCTTAGAGCATGATGATGTTGGTGTTTTTTAGAGTAAGTTTAGTTTTGAACATCAGCATGGGGGGCCGAGGTTTGGTCCCCATTTTAGATAATCACTTGGTGGAGTATAAACAGAAAAGCCATAAGTTATAAGTGTTATAGTGATATCACTGGGACCAGTGATACCAGTGAATGGGCCCAAAATCAGCCCAGGAATTTTCTAGGCCTAACCAGGTCATGGCATCTCCACTGAGCTTGAATACCCTCCAAGGTTTAGGCTGATGCATTGCAGGGACAAGTCGTAAACAGTGGTGTATATGACCAACTCTGTGGTACTGAAGCTTTAGTATTTTGGGGGCAGATCATTTGTCAGAGGTGGATAAGGGCATAATTCTGAGGCTATAGCACTGGGGCAAAACATGCGCTGGGGCTTCTTGGCTAGGAGGGTACCATGGTGGCAGAACAGAAAGTTGATTGTAATGTGCAGCAATAAAACAGCAATAAAACTAGCAAAGCAGTGTGACCCACCCGGAATTTTCCCAGGTCCCCCCCACTGGGGCAGAAACCTCACATTTTGTGCTGGTAAGTGGTATCCATTTTATAGTCCAGATGATGAATAATATTTTTTTTACCTTACACCTAATTGGGTTGTAAGGTGCAGAAGTTTCCATTGATGTTTGCCACAATCAACTGACCACAAGCAGGAATACAGTGTAGTACATGCTTGCTTCGAAACATCTTGAGTAACAAATGGAAAACAGGATGTCGACCCCAGATATTTATGTAAGGAGAGGGAGGTGTAAGGCTTATCTTCAATGCATTACAGTATGTAAACTTATCTTTGACTGTTTCTCAGTGAAATATCATTATTTGTGTCTGGGCACTAAGCCAGCTTAGGCTCCAGCGAACCACCTACTTGCAAGTGGCAAATATAAAATATGTATGTGTAATAATTCATACTTGCCTGAATAAGTAGATGCTTTAAAGTGTTGTTGTTCAGCACTGAGCACACTATAATATACATAAAATTAGTATACATTCATCGTAAATCAATCATAAATCACTGTTCTATTTTCTGCTTGGCCGAAGGTTTTTGAATATAAAATGACATTCACATATCTGCTATGGCTAAGAAGGCCCCACCTGGCCTATGGCTAAGAGTGTGTCAGCACCTGTTTGTTAGATTATTTTTGTCACCATGGTTTTGAATTTTACCCAGCAGAAGTAGAAGATTTAGCTACCGTCTTCATTCTGGATCTTCTACAATTTTTGCATGTTATGGCAACCTGCCAGTGTTCACCCCAGCCAGGCAAGTGATCTACAGACCTGCAAATGGAAAGTGAAACATGTATGTTTTGGATTTACTTTCGCATATCTGCTTGTTGATCATTTTCATAACTTTGTTATAACTTTGCTATAACACTCTTCTTAGTTTTTTGAATACATGTTTTTCCCCCTATTTAGACAAAAGAGCTTACGTTCCAATTCATCCAAAATGTTGTCCATGGAATCCAGCTCTTCTATACCACACTCAGGGGTTGCCTGGTTTCAATCAGAAAGGGAGCATCTTAAAAAAATTCAGTATGAATCATGTATTTTTTAAGAATGGCAATATCCTGCAACCAAACTTTACAACTGCACTATGGGCCTTATTTATCAAGGGATAGCGCCAGGTAGTGTCTCACTAGCGCCAGGTAGCGCCAGCTATCGGCGGCTACCGACTCCAGAACGCCAGGCTGCGAACACAATCACGCATTTATCACGCTAAATGAGGCTAGCGCCGGCGAGGGCGTCGGCTAGCGCGGGATTCATCATGTTGCAGACTTCAGCGAACAGCGCCGTTGCTAATCCCATCACAGCGCCAGGTATGACCTCTCGCTACCTGGCGCTCTCCAATGCATTTCAATGGAGAAATCTTTAAATATTCATAATTAATTGATATTAATGTTTTTTTTTTTTTTGTTTTTTTTTTAAATGTCAAAAATTCTGTGACCACTTCTGCAATGTTAGATATTTTTTTTAAGGTAATAAAAATTAAAAAAAAAAAAATGTGTGCAGAATTGATATTACAGGTCTGATATTAATGTATTCATATTACAAAATGTTTATAAAAACATGTTTATTTTTTTTTAACAAAAATATGGTTGTTTGGGGGTTAAAAAACTACTTTTAACCCATCGTCGCCAGTGCTCTGGGGTCTAAACATGCATTTCACAGCGCGAGAATTTTTTGAGCGTGATTTGTTAATGAATATGCTGGGAGCCGTTCGCTATGGCCATTCGCTGTCATGCGCTCCCATACAGCGCGGAACCAGTCAAACAGCGACTCCTAACCCCGTATTCAACATTACCGCACACCGACTGAGTCGCTGTCAACAGCCGAACAACGGCCAAGCACAGCGAATACTAGCGGGCGCTGTGAAAATCACGCTACTGTCGCTCATCTGTCGCTACCTGGCGCTATTAATAAATCGGCCTCTAAGTATGCAACCATTCCCCAGTCAAAATATTTCATACCTATTATTTCTAACAATTCCAAAAAAAAACTTGCCTAATATTTTGGTTTTACCATTTGGGAATTAACATATAAGAGAATATGAATGAAGTATAGAACTTAAGAGTATTATATTCTTGTACACAGTATTTCATGCAGTGTTGGACTGGCCCACAAAAGGTTGTTCTGGTGGGCCCCAGGTATTGACTCATAGCTAACATCAGGACAATCCAAGAAATCCAGGACTAACACAATATGGTTGATAGTGTCGCAATTGAGAAAATTTCCTCTTTGGCACATGATTCAGGGACACACAACACAATTTGACACGATGGTAGCCCGTCCGATTTCCAGCACCCTCACCACACTGAGGGCAGTGTTCATCAACATGGGCCCTTGGGCTCCCATGAGCATTGGACCATGCCAAAGAGCATAAGGGCTGGTATACAGCAGGACCAGGGGCTGGCCAGCTGGCCTCTGAGTTCTGGCTTACCAAGTTCCTGGGCTACCTGACTCTTGGTGGCAGAGGTACAGATTCTATTGCTTATTAATTTCATAAATTTGGTTAAAAAGAAAATAAAAAGCAATGCCGCATGTCATTTAAAAAAAACATGCCGAGAATTGCAATATAGCTATTTTCAATGAAAAACATGTCAGTTAGTGAAGGCAGTTCTCTCCTACTACAAGACTCTTACTTGTGCTGATGTTTTTTTTTGTAACCTGCCTCTGCGCGCTGATTGGGAGGATTCTGCCACACTGCTCATTTTGGGATTGGGGGATTCTGCCCCACTGCTTGTTATAGAGGATTGATGGGGAGTCTGCCACATTATAGGATTGGGGGGACCCTGCCAAATTGATTGTTATATACCACGCTGCCTTTTATAGGATTGAGGTGATGCTGCCACACTGCCTGTTATAGGGGAATGGGGGGATTCTGTCACACTACCCATTATAGGATTGGGGGGATTGTGCCACAGTGCCTATTATTAGGTACTTGGGGGGGATTATTTTCCTCGATTTTCATGTTCTGAGAAATAGCCAAGCACCATAGCCCCTAGTACATATTTACAATTGAGAAAAACTAAACAGTTAAACAGTCATACGGATGTGTGGTGTCTTAGAGCTTAGAGCTTAGAGCACCCCAAGGTACCTGGTTTTCATAAGTCTACATGAGTAGTTGGAGCCTTGCAAAAACAAAAAAAGTGCCCAGAAGGAGCCAACTGGGTATGTGAGATCCCGAGATAAAGTGAGATGATTTATATGGCTCCACCAGCTTGCTTAGAACAATGGGTATAGCCTGTTATTCTTGGTCTGTATGTGCCATGTACATACGTTCTGTATTTAGAAAGAATACTTTAACTTGAACTACACAAGACATAGCTTCTTGCATTGTTCCTTACAGTACAGCTTACATTGGCTACATGCCCACCGTTCCTGTAACAGTTATTTATATAATCCAGCATAATGTTTGTTTGATAGCAGTTCTTTGGGTGATGTCTTGGTTAATCATCACCTTAAATCCCATATCCCATATAGTTTACTACTAAATCCTTTGGTTTAATGCAGTAAACTCCCACATCTGTATCTGTCTCCAGAACATTTGAAATCAACATTTGTGAATAGCCATGACCCTCCCTCAGATTATCAGTAAGAATTAATTTGACTGAAGGTCTAGAGCTTATCTTTTATGTTTCTAAACTGTGCACAGCTAATGTAAACCTACAGTCATGTCCAATATGCTTTCAGCCATGCAGCAGAAAGGTATTAGTCTAGCTTAAAGAGGACGAAGCCCAAGATTTTCACTATCCTGGAGTCCGTAACTGTGGCACATCCCAAATCAGCATGCCCCTGGGTAGGGCTTTTATTTGACCCTGGAGTCTTTTAGTCTCTTGTTTGGGGTTTCCAGGGTTTTAAGGACAGAAAGCTAACAAGGAAACTGCTTGAGCTGCAATTACTTTAGAAATTATTGCAAAATACCATATTATATTATTCTGAATGCAATAATGATTGCTTCTCCTTATTTTCCTTATGAAGTTGGACTAAGAAGCCATGCTTTGTAAAATTCTAATACTACCACATCCCCCATATACAGTAAAATTCATTTTAGATCGTCTCAAAAAATACACAGCCAGCAAAACAAGTTATAAATAAATGATTCCCCACATAGCTAATAGTCAGAAATATGAAACATTTAAACAGTATAAAATATTAAGAAAGTCATGCTGAATATTTCAGAGGAAACTGCCTTTTTCAAATCGATTCATTTTTCATAGTACTGCACAGAGGGCAAAAAACTAAAAGCAGAGTCATAACAAAATGTTGGAAAAACATATTAAATATTGCAGTATAGGTGCATTTAAGTTTCCATGCTTATAGTTTACCCCCTATTGTTTAGTTCTCCTATTTGCTCCCACTTTCTGAAAGAATTCAGGTCAAATTACTAACCTTAACCTGCAAGCCTCTCTACAACCAAGCCCCCGCATATATTTAATCAAGTCATCAAGTCCAAAAATACTAACCCAGGCGTAATCTCCGCTCTTCTCATGACCTCTTCCTGTCCTCTACCTTTATCACTTCCTCTCACTTTTGAGTCCAGTATTTCACACCCGCTGCTCCACTCCTCTGGAATGCCCTTCCTCATACAATTTGTTACTTCCCTTAAAACCTTCAAAACTGCACGCAAAACCCATCTGTTTAAGCTGCAATTGTTTTAGAAATAATTGCAAAATGCCTCATATTATTCTGAATGCAATAATGACACCTGAAGTTCTCCTTATTTTCCTTATGAAGTTGGACTAAGAAGCATGCCTTGTAAAATTCTAATACTACCACATCCCCCATATACAGTAGAATTCATTTTATATCATCTCAAAAAAGACACAGCCAGCAAAACAAGTTATAAATAAATGATTCCCCACAGTGCCACAAAATACGATGGCGCTTTATAAATAAATAATACATTTGACATTTTCTCTAGAAGGGTTATTCAAATGATTCTGAGAGCCTCTGCAACTTTGGATGAGGCAGAGTTTTGAGACACTTACCAGCTCAACACACAATGAAGAAAAAAAGTTGTTTCTTTGTAGACTTCCCCTTCAGACCTCAGATTAGGATGCACAGCACCAGCTTCTCAATCCCACACTGCAGCTGAGACACCCCTGTACAGTGGACCAAAACTGGAGGGAGGGTTGGTCCACCTTAAGGAAAGTTTAATGAATTAAGGCCTATGTGATTTTTGTTTTCCTTTTTCATACTATTAGATTTACACATGGTTGTTATTTGAAAGTTGATAATAGAGTACAATGGAGAAGAACTTGATCACTGGAACTATGAATAAAGCATATTTAAGGCCAAATACCTCAAAAGTCAGTTACCATAACTCATAACTCTTCTCCAGTTATCACCCAGCAGTATGGTAATTCCAAGATTACATGCAACATGCAGCCAATGAGTATTTCACCTGCAAGTTGGATACCATCAGTCTCAGGAGTCAGGTGCCCATAGACTACTGGGTGGCCTGGATAAACAGTGGCCAAATCTTGCACAATAGGCTCGATTCAGAGACACATTTGTCTGGACTTCCGTAGCTGTCTGTGAAAGTTTTGATGGGTGTTTGTCATTTTTTTGCTTTTTTTCATTTATTTTTCATTCGTACGAACGTTCGGGAAAATGCGTATATGCACTTTCGATGAACGGAAGCAAATCGGAACATTTCCGTTAGTTCGGATAATTTTCGAAAAAAAACTAAACAAAACAAAACAAAACAAAACTTCCGTTGTTGGGATGGTTTCCGTCTGATTCAGAGAGCTGATTTCCGACGGACCACCACCCTATAAATCCGTTTCATTTCCGATCCACTTACGGGACCTTTGAGGGCTCGGATTGCTATTGTTGAACATGTTTTGTGGCTATGTGGAGGAGTCTGCGCACCTTTAGCACCAAGGCATTGCATGTATCAGCATGGCCGAGGCCATAAATTGTATAGCAATGAACACCTAAATCAATACATTTCATGTATGCCTTATAGATGTATTTTAATGCTGACCTTAATTAGTCCTTAGCATGTAAACATTTATTTTCTCACACATCCATATAATTGCTATATTTTTTTAGACTTATGTCCTTTGTGAATTATATTTGGATTGTTGAACTTGAATCTTAATTTGTTGTAGGAGTTATTGTTTTAGTTGGTTACCTTTGCTTTGTGTAATTATTTTATATTTGGTTGCAGGAACTGCAAGATGTGCCACTCGCCCTTGCTCCTGATGCCCGTTCACTGCCTGCAGAATGCGGGCCAGGGGTTCTCTAATCGGGCACTATGCAAAACCCGGCCCATGGCGAGGGCCCTGTGGCTTTTGAAGTCCAGATTTAGGTGTTTGGACCATCCGGGGGGGGGGGGGGGCACTGCAGTATGACCCCAACAAGGTTATACCAATATTTTAATTTACGTTTTTTACCAGGGACCACACGTGCCAGAGTGGCACAACTGAGTGTCAGGGTCCTTCAGTTGGTGGGCGAGATTCAGGAGCTGCGCAACTCATTGGGGACCACAGATGAAGAATAATGTTCAGTGGCCTGCCATTGCTATGTATTTAGTTTTTTATAGTTGTAAAAATGTGAAATTTTCAAAATGTTTTACATTTTTATATTTTATGATGGAATCAAAAAAATGTCATTTCATTTACAAAATACATTAACACAAAACTAATGCGCCCAGAAATATTTAAAGATGAATATTCACATAACCGAGAAGTGATTTGGGTAAGTTTTAAGGGGCTAAAATGGAAGAAGAACCTAACCGCGAAGTGGTTTGGGTGAGCTTTAAGGGTCCAAAAGGGAAGATGGAGGATAGTGCTAAGTGATTTAGCTAAACATTGTAGTAGAAGTGAGGGTGGCAAATATGTAGGCGAGCACTTTAATGAGTTAAGTTTGTAGTGCGCAGGCGCAAGATCGTAAGGATTTCCGTCTGGACGATTATTTATTGAAAAAGGGAAACAGAATCTATAGGGAAACGTAAAGGATTCGTGGGAGGATACTATGGGAAAAGGGCAAAAACGAAAGCCTACGTTGTTACATGTGAAAATGAAACTGAAAAGTCTGGATGGAAAATGACATCCTCGTATTCGTAATCTGCCGTACGAACGGACAGAAACTTTACAGAAGGTTTTCAATGCATGCACAGAATCGCTCGTACACTCATACGAGAGCGGAAACATTTCCAAAAAAAACAGATCAGAACTAAAACGGAAGTTTTTTTTTGTCTCTCTGAATCGAGCCTAATATGCGCATCTCTGCCACTGCACTTCAAGTCAGCAACAACCAACAGCACTGTCTTCTGACCCACTGTCTCCTCCTTGCCTTGCCAGCTGCTGTTGCTCTTGGGGTACTTGGTTTCAGACAGCATATGTGGAGTGGCCTTTGCCCAGGTTGCTCTTGCACCAGCTCCTCGGAATGCCCTTAAGCTTAGACTGAGGTATGTGACCACTGACTGTATACCAGTATCCTGATGATTACATGCAGGACCAGATTAAGAGTGGTGGAGGCCCCTGGGCACAAATTTGGTGGAGACCCCAGAAGAGTATGTTTTTCTCCTTTAAAGTAATAGTGCAGCCAAGTAACTGATCAGATCAAGTCCCCTGTGCCGTCCTGGCCTTATCACCTGTCACCAGGAAGCCTTCAGGATAAATGCTCTCCCCTGTGATGCTGGCACAGCCACTCCATTCACTGCATTGGAGGGGGCATGCCAGGTCTTGACACACCCGTCCATTGCAGTGAATGGACGTCGCATGTCATAGTTCCTGTGACGGATGGCATCAATACTACAAAACGGCAGGCCGGGCGATCTGGGCGCTGGGCGCGATGGGAATTGAATCTTTGTCAGAGTACCAGACTAGCAGCGACCATCTGCAGGGGATAAGAGGTGAGTATAGCTTTTTTTATTTTACTTCTTGGACAATGACAGACTGTAAGACGTCATACAATGATGTACACCACTCCCCCAGATTCGAGTTGCACAGCCGCAGTGCTTCAGAGTGCTTCGGGGCAGCCCCTGGGGGAGAAGCAAGCTCTTGCCCATGCGAGCGGGGGCCCCCACCGCCGCCGATGGCTTCATTGCTGGCCTGCTGCCCGTCAGACTACTAAGGTTAGGTTAGACCATAACCCAAAGGTTGGTGTAGGTCCCTTTTGCAGTGCAAGTGGTGGAGGTTCCGGGGCGTGTGCCCCTTGAGCCCCCCTCATAATCTGGCCCTGATTACATGATAGCACTCTTTTGCTTTTTCTTTTTCCCTCCCAGAGGCCAGAATCAGGAGTATTAATATCCTGAATAGGGGTCTGTTAGGCTTATCATTTGTAACTCTTCTCATTAGATTAAAGTTATAATAATTAAAATGCAACTGTTATGCAGGGTAAACTGGGACCAAAAATCAGTTAGGAATTTTACTGGCCCTGATCTAGTCCACAAACAGCTCGATTAACCTATTTAACCCCACCCCAATGTTTGCATCCTATCCGGTATACTAATGTATGCCACTGGTCAGAACACAGGCTGGGATATGTTGGCAGAATACAGAGGTACTAAGGTTGGTGACTGGGGCAGACTTGGGAGCCAGGTAGTGGAAATGGTGTAAGAAGGGTTAAAAAAAGAAGTGCTAAAAGAAGCCATTAGAATCAATGTTAATAACCCCCCAAAACATTTTGGCCCATCTAGGTCCTGTGTTTCAATTGTTGACAAGTCCCAATGCACAGTGTCTGCTATAAAGATGAGGGGATTGATGCTGCCACAGTGTCTGCTATAAGGATGATGGGGGTGATACTGGCACAGTGTCTGCTATAAAGATAATGGGGGTGATAACACCACAGGGTCTGCTATAAGGATGATGGGGGTGATACTGCCACAGTGTCTGCTATAAGGATGATGGTGGTGATACTGCCACAGTGTCTGCTATAAAGATGAGGGGAGAATTCTGTCACAGTGTCTGACATAAAGATTATGAGGGTGATACTGCCACAGTGTCTGCTGCATTTTTCATTATATACAATTTTTATCTGAATGGCAATAGCCTGACCTTTCATTTTTTAATTGTATTTTTTCAGGTTTTAACTGCTTTACTAAATTCAGCTTTTTAAAGGCATCCCATTTAAAGCGGACCTTCACTCTGAATAAGAGTCTATCTTATATGTTTCCCACACCCTGTACATACAGATTGTCCACAATAAAAATCATCCTACCTGCATCTACTGCATGTTATGAGCCTTTAAACATCCAAGATGGCGACTTATGGAAGCCGCCATCTTATCAGGCAGCCTGCAAACAGGAAGTGCATCCTGACTGTGCTGCTCTGCATTCTGGGACTGCTGACCATTACCTGACCCCAACTCTGCTCTGTCTGAGCAAAGCACAGCTATAACCCGCCCCCCTGTACCTTATCCCACTCTCATCTCCTCAGTAAGTGTGATGCTTCTGAGTCAAGATGGCGGCGCCCGTATCCTAAATTCCTGAACAGAGTTGCAGCCCAGTGGGGGAAAGAATAATTAGTTAAAAGTTAGTGACTAAAAACTTAAAATATATTAATTTTAGATGCTGGGGAACCGTTTTTAAGAGTTTGGGGTTTTCATAAAATCACGCTGAAGGTCCGGTTTAACATTAAAACTTCCTGGGGGTTTATTGTTTTATATTTTTTGGTATTTTGCATTTTTTGTTAGAGACAGTTTGTATCTAATGAAAAAATATTTGTCCAAATGTTTTTATTCACTTTCTCTTGTTTTATTGAATGCCACTTAACCAGCATTCAGCCCATGCTATGGGCCATTGGTGTGGCATCTTCTGTGAAGTTCTCTAGAAGATTTCATGGAGGCCACACCTCCAAGTATAAATGCCGGTTCCCCTGGCCTGCACTTTAGTCTGTCGCTGGGTAGCAAGGATGATCCTATATTCCCCTTCATCCAAATGGTATGCTATGCTATGGGCTGCCGGGCTCATCTGCACACCAATGCCCATTGGTGGTGCGGGTAATGTAGTATGAACTGGTATAGGGGTCCATGGGTTAAAGTGGAAGTGGAAAAAAACACTCTCAAGTTTGCTAACTTTATTAATCTTAAATAAATCATACTTACCTTCCATCCTCCAGGCTTCCCTGTAGGCTCCTTTAAAAGTATGCCGTTGGGGTGTCTAAGGACACTCTGGCGGCATTTAGCAAGGAGGGGTTCACAGGTTCAGCTTATCCTGGCTCCTGGCTCCTAGCTGGGGAACTCCATGATGAGTCGCTGGGGAGCAGCTTTTATATAGATTCTCTGGAATCTGACCGACATCACACATGATGTCACAAAAGGGGAGGGGCCTAGAGGGGGTGGCACGAGAAAATCCCCTCTTGATCTCTCTTCTTCTGTTACTTAAGCAATGATGTCAGGGAGATTCCATGAAGGCCACATCTGCAACTATAAAAGCCAGCTTCCCCGGCCCTCACTTCAGTCCCTTGCTGGGTAGCGAGGACAAAACAAGGGGAACCTATGTTTCCCCTTCATCCAAATGGCGGCAGAGCCACCAGCTTCTGACAGCCTGTGCTGCCACAACTACACACTGGAGGGGACCCCAAAGAAGGAAGAGGACAAAGAAGACCCACTGGACCGGAGGAAGACAGCACCCGGCAGGGGACAGAAGATGTAAGACAATATAACTATTTTTTGTGTGGTGTCTTATTTGTCTTATTTCCTTTTCACTGGTAAGGGGTCAAGGGTACCCCCTATACCAGTTCACCAGGATCAGAAGCTGGCATGGCACCTGTTGGGCTGGGCGGGTGCCCTGCCAGTAAAACACATTACCTGTACCCCCATTTGGGGCATCGGGGGTGCAGAAGAGCCTGGTGCCTATTGGTGTGGTTTGTAACTTGCAGGGACAGGGCCTGCCAATACCTAGCCTCTGAGCCCTGGGTTACAAGCCCTTATGCCTGGTGCCTGGGCTGGTAGCCTTTGGGGGGGGGGTCCCACATTAAAAAAAAGAAATACCGGTATATATATATATATATATATATATATATATAATTCCCCACTGTCACTTTTTAATGAATGCTGGCATTCAATAAAGGGAAAGTGACAAAAAAATTCGGACAAATATTTTAGAAATTCTCAAAAAATATAAAAAAATAAACAATACAATTCATTTTTAATCATTTAAAAAGCAAAAAGTTAGGCTATTGTTAAAAATTGAATCTAACATACAAAAAGGCTCAAGAAATTACCAAAAGATATAGAACAAAAAACCCACAGGCAATTTCCATGTTAAATGAGATGCTTTAAAAAGCAGCATTTAGTAAAGCAGTTAAAACTACAAAATACAATTAAAAATAGTCAGGTATTGTTTGCTAGATAAAAATTGTATCTAATCAAAAATGCCATAGAAATTACCAAAAAATATAAAAGAATAACCCCACAGGCAATTTTATTGTTAAATGGGATGCCTTCAATTAAAACCGGTAAAACCTGGAAAAAAATACAATTACAAAATAAAAAGTCAGACTATTGTTAATTCCATAAAAATTTTCTCTAACCCAAAATGTCAAAAAATATAAAACAATAAACCCACAAGCAGTTTTCTTGTTAGATGGATGCTTAAAAAAGCTACATTTAGGCTTTTATTTAAGAAAGGCTAACGCCACGTAGCATCACATAGTGGCAGGTGTTTTTAGTAAGTGCCACCAGCACTTCATAGTCATAGCGAGTTCTATGTATCAAGAATGCCTGGTGCTTTGTTAGTGCTGGCACTGTGTTCTCTACAGCATCAGATCAGAAGCTCAGTGTCATTCTCCCATAAACTACAAATAGCCATTCCGGTCTGTTTTTTTGGGTGAATTCTAGTTAGCGTATTTTAATTTTTTTTTTTTTTGCACAGTCAAATGACACAGGATCCTTGGCCTGTTCAAAATGTTTTTTTCCATTCATTATAGTACTTAGGTTACCTGCTGCTAAGTTGCATTTTCATGCCTGCCAATCATATGTCATGTCATTTGTATTTTCCCAATGTCATTCCATGTGTTTTTCGCTTGATCACTGAGCAGCCTTCCCCAGTTAAAGCATTTTTTTTTGTATTGCACATGTTGCTGTATGCCTGAGTATCGTGGCGCTTGTACCTTAACATGCTAAATATAAATGATTTCTGGTCCTCCCCACCGGTGCTACCTGTCACTATCTTCATTGGAAAAGAAACAAACAAGACACAGTGCCACACGTAGCCTACATCCCCGAACCCTAACAGCACCATCTGCCTGTGGCCGATGTGGTGGCTGAGGTGCTAATAACGTCTCTCTGCAGACGCTCAAGTGGCACTACGAGGCGCAAGTGATAAATTGTCGTCTAAGGCCCTTATTCATCAAGCGATAGCGCCAGGTAGTGTCTGACGAGCGCCAGGTCCCGCCAGCTAACGGCGGATACCGACTCAAGTACGCCCGGCGTCGGCCACAATGACGCATTTATCAAGCTAAATGAGGCTAGCGCCGGCGAGAGCGTCGGCTAGCGCGGGATTCATCATGTAGCCGACTGCAACGAACAGCGCCGCTGCTAATCCCATCACAGCACCAGGTCTGACCTGTTGCTACCTGCCGCTCTCCCATACATTTCAATGGCAGACACTGCAATGATTGTTTTAAGTGGTTTTTGTGTTCTTGTCTTTTGCACAAAATTCAACACATGTTTGTTGGGATATGTTTTATTAATCTGTCTTGTTATTTTTCTTTTTTAGATGAAAGTTGTAATTTTTACACTGTAATGTTGTGAGTGACATCTAAAATGCATCTCCTCCCACCAAACTCATTTGGCTCCAAATAGCTTGTTTTCACAACACACGGGGCTTGTAAAGCTACTTTTTAGTCAGTCATGTTTGGCGCTCACGTTCGCTCATAGAAATTGTCAGCGCCCAAGCTATTCGGCAGCCCTGTCCTTGATGAATCTGTGGTGGTCAGAGTTTGTGCAGTCGCTGTTTTGATTCGCTATGTGGCGGCGCGAGCGACGCTGTGCTGCGCTGTGCTGTTCATACATGTGCCCTTCTGCCATTTTCCCGGAATTCACTTCCCGTGACCCCAGTCGTTCTTAATGAATACACTGTAGTTGTGAGCGTGCATGTCCACATTCTGCAGGATTTCTTCAGGCGTACAAGCTCATAACAACCCGTTATGCATTCTCCTGTGTGCCACATTATCATGTAGTTGGATAGTTTTATTGTGTTATTATTTTATGAAGGAATAAGATTGTTATTTTTAAGCAACAAGCTTTTTGGTTTTCAAGGACCTATGCATTACAGGATCTTGAACACCCTGCTAAATCAAGCTAATAATTAATGGCGTCTTTACCAATAGCTTGTTGTAATGCATAAATTTACTTTTTCCGCCACTTAGCTTGCACATAGCTGATATTAGCTTGTTCCTGGTGCGCAGAGGTTTTTTTTTTACATTTTTTTCCCAGTTGCTTTGGTCATATCCGGTTCCTGTTTCCTCCTTTGCGTTTCAAAGCCACATAAAGCTTTAACTTTCTGGCGCTTTGTCCAATAGCTTGTGTTAATGTGTAAATTTTGTTTTTCCGCCACTTAGCTTGCACATAGCTGATATTAGCTTGTTCCTGGTGCGCGGAGCGTTTGTTTTATTTTTTTTTCCCAGTTGCTTTGGTCATATCCGGTTCCTGTTTCCTCCTTTGCGTTTCAAAGCCACATAAAGCTAAAAATTACTAGCGCTTAGTCCAATAGCTTTTTGGAATGCGTAAATCGACTAGTTCCGCCACTTAGCTTACACATAGCAGATATTAGCTTGTTCCTTTTGCGAGGAACGTTTTTTTTTTTTGCCCCTGTCGCTTTGGTCATATCCGGTTCCTGTTTCCTCCTTTGCATTTCCACCATGCTGCCCAGGAGACGGATTCTGCGCCTCCCCAGCTCCTCCTCTGATTCTGACCCCACCACCCCTCTCCCACCTCCCCCACCTACCTCACCTCCCCCACCTAACCCCCCTCCCACCCCTTCCCCTCCTGGGCCAGCAAAACCAAAGCGTCAAAGGGTGGATAGCCGCGTAAACGGCCAGGTGGTCAAAGTGAGTATGTTTATCTTGGATTTTATGTTTAAAGTGGACCAACACACAGGGGGGATAGGCCCTGAAATCTCTTAGTTTTCAGGACCAATCTGATCACTCCCCGCGGGGCATCCCAAATCGGGATGTCCTGCGGGGATGAACCCCCCTGGAGGCCCAAAAACTTTACCTCAGCCCCGTCCCATCTCTGCATGCGTGAGCCGCGGATGCGTCTTGCGCTTCCCTCTAGCAGGGTGGGCCCCTGCGCCAGACATTTGTTAATGGCCTGCGCAGGCGCCCTCCCTGTTACAGTGAAACGCCACACGCGTCCTACAGCGCTCCGAGGCAGCTGAGCTGGTATGCACGTCCAAGCGGGCTTGGACGCGCATACCACAGCGGCGCAGATCGCTGTGATAGCCTGGCGCAGTCACGTGGGAGCGTGGTCAGTGGTGTATTTCTGGCCTTCCCAGGGGGTTTCAGACAGCGGCCCACCCCTGATTGGTGTGCCCCACCAAAGTGGACCCAAACCCAGAATAGTCAAAATCCAGGGTGTTGGTCCACTTTAATCTGTTCTCAGTATAACTGTTTATGCCATTGTTCTGATGTGATGTATTGATTTGTGTTTGTTTTTCATTGCTCATAGGATTTCTGCATCCACCAATATGACTATGCCCGTGGGGGCAAGAAGCGAATTGCCATGGAGGTGAAGGCCACAGTGTCCCGGCGCTTCGACACCCACCTCAGTGTCCGAGCAATCCAGCAGAAATGGTCGGACTTCAAGCGCCGGGACCCTGAAGGCGTGTACCGCCTATATGATGCCTACGCATCAGGTAAGTTTAAGCTTATGCTATGTTTATACTTTTGGTTAAATAAGCTGCTAAGCTGTGTCCATTTGGGGTATTAATATTAATTATTTTCATTCACCCCCTCAATACAGATAAGCGTCCTCCCCTGGGGAAACGTGGGAAGGGATTCCTCTCGCGGCTCCTATTTAGAGGACCCAGGGGAGGAAGGGGATGACGCCCCAGAGGAGTGTGCTGCTGGGGGGCTGGCAGGATCAAGCCTCAGCTCCTCACACTCTGACTCTGAGGAGTCTCACCAGACAAGGGGCCACTCTCAAGTGGGGAGTCCAAGTGGGGTGGAAGGAATGGACTCTCCCACACTCCCTGAAGGAGCAGGGAGTGAGAGGGAGGAGGGTGGCCCTTTGGCTGGGGGATCTTCCGAGCAGAGTGTAAGGAGCCGAGGCTCCCCGCCTCCTCCTCAGAGCCCTCCCTGGGCTTCAAGTGGCGGATCATCCCCTGGTGAGTGCACATTTTGTCATTGTTAGTCTGTGACAGGTTTCATCTGGACATTTGTACTTAGCCCTTGCCATTCCTCTCTAATTTGCAGGGCATCATATAGGCGGCACCTCCATGGCCTTTTGGCAACGCATTCTCCACGGGCATAGTCGTGGTAAGTGTTTGTTGTTATCCCTCACATTCCATATGTTATGACATTCCTTAAAGTGGACCAACACCCATTGTTGATTGTGCTTGGAATCTCTAAGCTTCCCTGCCCAATCACCTCCCTCACCCAGGGCCCCCCCCCAAAAAAAGCCCACAAACTCCTTACCTCATTGGGGGTGGCAGAAGCCACCGCCACCGCCTCCTGCGTGCCCCTCTAGATGTGTGTGCGCCTGCGCTCTCTGTTTCCTAATGGGCTGCGCGTGCGCACACACTGGAGGAGTGATGTGCGGAAGGCAGCGGCGGCGGCGGACGGTGTCTCACTCAAATTGTTGTGCTCTGCCAAAGTGGACCAAAACACAGAATAGTATCAATCCTGGGTATTGGCCCACTTTTAACAGACACATGTTTCCTGGTCCATAGTACAAGCTGGTTTGATAATGTACATTAACATCACAAACCCCACTACCGTGCAATCCAAATGGCAACCACCCCTATGTTTCTGCCCACACCATGATGGGGGCTAGCAAATGTGTTATTTTGTTAAGTTGTTCCGGCTAACACATGTTGCACACTAGTAACATTCTACAATCAACTGCAAATTAGTCCTTAGCATTGCACTGTCAAGGTTATTGGCACATTATCTTTATGTGTCCATGTTGCAACCATAAATAATTTACATGAACTCATGGACCAGGAAATATGCTAATGTCGGACAACATGTGTGTAACCATGCAAGCATTTGTTTTTGCAGACTCCCTAACCAGATGGATGACAAATAGTCATGTGTCATTGGCCCACTAATTTTGCTTTTCTCTTTTGCTTTCTCATGACAGATGTTGCCACGCAGACGGAGCCGGTGACCATCCTCCCCACCACACCTCCCGGGACGGCCAGCAGCATGGGCCCCCGCCACAGCTGCGATGGTGAGTACATCCCACTTCATATGCCTAAAGACTTGTGAACCCTATGTCTTATAGTCAATTCTGCAGACATTTACAATGTACCTATGTGTTTAAGCAACACACATCTAGGTTACATGTGTTTGGCCAACAATCCTACATGCATGTCTGCATGCTTGATTGTTGCCTCACATTCTTGAGTTTGCCACATAGAGACAATTTGTGGTTTCTACCCAACCAAATGGGCCTGCTTAGGTCATGACCTCTAAGATTCTTGGCCAAACTAGTTTACTCGTTAGGACTTAGGCCCTGATGTTTGGCTGTGACTAAACACATAAATGTCCACACTGGGACTTATACCTTCTTTGATTACCAAGAGTTAAGAGTAAATGTATGCTTGGGATGTGGTGGCCACATTTAAGCCAGCCACTAGTACTCATATAATGGTAACACCCAAGGGCACAGTGGGCAACAATGTTAATGTGAGCGTCAGCTAATTGGACCCACTGACATTACATTGCTACATCTGTGTCTGTTGAGGTCACATTCCATTTATTAAATCTGTTTTTTTTTTACTCTCTACAGCTTGTGAAAACCAGCATCGCAGACTGTGGCGGTCGATCCGGCGTCTTCGCCTTATGCTGCTGGCCAAGAAGAGGCGTCGTTAGGGTGATGACTGGCCCCTTGTTTTAGCCACTTTGTGGGCAAATGTTGGGCCTGTTGCCCACCTTTACTATTAAATTTTTTGTATTTTGCTAATTACAGTGTGTTGTGCCTTGTCAAGCATAGTTTAAGTGTCTACAAACCCATTCGTGTGTAAATTTTGCCATACCTTTGTAGCCATTTAATGTGTAAACCATAGTAAGCTATGGTCACAAATGTGTGGCATTAATTTGAGCCTACATTTACATATGTCAATCAAGATACTCATCCCTGACTGTGTTCTTAGCTATGTCTTAGGAAAAACACAATTTAGAGGTGGGGTAATCCAATCTATTTCCATAAAAAACAAAAAAAAAACAAACAAATTAATATTCTTGGCTTGGTGGCCGGGGAGGTTGGGAGTCATTGCTAGGGGCGGTGTTGGGGGCCAACAGTGCAGTAAAAAAAATAGACTGCTGTTGTATGAGCTGTTGTGTCAACAACAAACTTTGTTCCTGGCGCTGGAGACATTCTTCCTGGCGCTGGAGAGATTTCTCCATCAGATTGGAGAGGCGAACACGTTCCCGGTTATTTTGTTGTTGGGCTTGTAGCAACTGGTCTATCTGGCGCTGCTGGGCCTCATTTTGTTGCTGACACATCAGCACCTGATGTTCCAACGCCGCAATGCGCTCATTAGTTACATCACGCGGCTGTTGGCGACTGTAGTCCTCCAGCATCCGGACCCCTAGCTCATAAAAATCAACACTGGTTGGTGCCACACCTCCTCTTGCTCTGGTTTGAGCCTAACAAAATAGAAAACCACATTTTAGTCAAACAGAACCAATGCAGCTATGCCCCTCTAAATCATTTGGCCAAACTGTAACAATACAACTTACCCTTGTTTGAGCCTCTGAAGCTTGGCCACATGGCACTTGGGAAGAGGTCCCAGCTTGGGGTTCTGGTCCCGCCTCCTGCCAAAACAACCAAGAAAGGAAATGTGACATGTTGGTTCATCGCCTACACACGAACATGGCAATGTGGTTATTGGTCCTCTAAATCAGCCATGTTACCTCCGTGACGTCCGCTCCGGTAGGAGCGGGGTCTCGCTGCCAGAGAGGGGCAAATCCACATCCGAGAGCTCCGGCAAGTTGGCATATGCTAAACAGGAAAGTCAGGTTAGTAGGTCAGTGAACCAAACTCAAATGTAACATGGCTAGACTATCGAGGCCATACCTCCACAAAGTGCCGGATTACACACTAGCCAAAAGGTATCTTGGAAACTCAGATTGCTAACATGTATGTAAGAGGAATATGAGGCAATAATTGGGCCAAATAAGATCAGACACATTGCTCAAATTACACATACCCGCCATCTCCCAGATGTCTGGAGTGGGGACCTCACTCGAGCTTTGCCCTGAAAAATACATGTTTAAACACAAGTTGGCCGAATAAAGTACAACAAAAGTATAGCAAAAATCCATACGAGATCATCAAGCCAAAACAACTTACCCTCATCTCTGGCAGCCTCAACGTGAAGGGCCCTTTCCGGACAGCCACTTCCGATATTCAGGCCAACTAAAAGACACAATTAATGTCTCTAAATATTCCTACAACTACTTGGGTGAATGTTTGTCTTTAAATATACCCAAAAAATGCATTGCAATCACTCCAAAAACTATTAGACTGACCCTGGGGATGGAAAAAGCACTCAAAATAGGCATCTTCAAGTTGACAGAGCAAACATGTAGATTATTAGACTAACCCAATTGAACCAGTGTAACATAAATAGCATAAAGGATACATTATTTATTGCAATACACACCAACAGGGTCCTGTTGACCTGCAACATCGGAAGTGGGGTCCAAAGATGAACCAGTCACTTGGCCTACAAATCAAAAAGAGGAATGATAGACATGCACTTGTGGTAAAGCGGATAAAGCAAGGTTGACACATGCACTTACCGGCATCCAAAGAGTAGCTTGGCTCCTGAGGAGATGCTGGTGCCAATGGCGGGGCAGCTAGGCAAAAACAAAGCAAACATTTAGCCATTGGTAATGTGCGGCACAAAATAAAACATGCATTTAGGTGTGTGTGTGAGCAGCTCTATCACTAATATTCCCTAAGCATGGCCAGTGTGGCTTACACATGTATATGCAGATATATGGCCACACATCTCTGGCTTCCCACATAGCTACACATGTTAGGGCCTTGTTAGTTAGTTTCTGTGAGGGTTAAAGTGGGCGTGAAATTAGGCCGCAGGTCCATATTATTAATCCTCACCAGTGGTACAAGCTATTGTTTGAGGTGCTCCCACACCCATTTTGTAAAAAAACAAACAGCCCCTAAATTATTGTTAAATACCTTCAATGGCAGACTGGGTTAGGCTGGAGGTTGGTTGAAGGGCAGGATTTTGGGTGTCCTCCTCCTCCCCCGACTCATGAACAGTACCATGTGCACCTATGCAGAAAGCAACACACAGGAAAGTAAAAAATTTATGAGGTATAATGTACTACTTCACAGGTCCTACTGTTAGTTGGCCAGAAAGAGACCAAGCAAATCACATACATTAACATTACCATCACAAAATAGACAGAAAATATGTACCTTCAGTCCAACCTGTGGTGTCATCCCCAGGATCCACACCCTGCAGCCGAGCAAGGGGAATTTTGCCCTTCAGCATCTCCTCATACGGCCTGTAGGTACTCTTTGGAGCCTGGATGGTCCCACTCTCGACATCAAGATCGTGATTCATCTTTTTTATAAGGGCCCCTCTCAAAGTGTAGAAGCGTTTCCTGCAGGATGGGCCACTACGTGGGTGTTGAGCACTGCTAGTAAGCTCAACACCAATGGCATCCCACAGTTTGCTTCTTTCTTGTTTGCCTATTGACTTGCTTTGGGAGCCAAAGAGCAGCTCCCATTTAGCAAGGGTAAGGCGCACAAGATTATTATTCTCCGCCAAATTAAATTCAGGCTCCCTCTTGGCACCTGGGCGCTTAGCCACCACACTCCTACTTGGGCCTGCTGTGGCCGGCAGATGTCCTGAATTTGGCTCCATCCTGTAGCTGCACACACACACCAATACACAACCAACAAGCACGCATGCAGACTACAGAATGGCATCGCCCTCTCTTTGAGTTGGGCAGGTTTTATGTGCTCTAACAGCCAATCACAAACAGGTCCACTTAATAGATTCACACATACTGGCCAGGTGCTTGTAGCAACACCTCCACTGCACTGACTGAAGCATGTGTGTTAGGCAATTAACTAATTACAGACCTCATTAACCAAACAACACACAACCAAATACAACAATGTACTCATGTATATTAAACACTTGTGACATGTGGCTATACTAACGGCTATTTAAAGAAACAGCAGCTTACCTTTCATTGGCCCACCACAGAATTTTCTGCCATGTCCGTTAATGCACGCAAGTTTAGGCTCACGTATGCTAGTAGCGCTACTAGCGTGCGCGTGCGCACTCCGTTTCACGCACACCTGGGTCAGCTAATTGGAGACCGGAAATAGCAGAGCAACGCAAAAGGCGGCAAAGCGGACCTGTCCTTTTTGAAAGTGAAGTATAAATGGCTGGATTTGGCAAGCTTCTGGTATTGTTACACTGTGGCAAAGGCTGTGGTGTGGTGCTTGTTTCCCTTAGCTCATTTGAGTGTCTGGCTGGGTTTGGTCCTCACTCTCTGTGGCTTGTTGGGTGATTTCTGACATCAGTGCTGTTTCTTTAGGAGATTGATTTTGTTGGCATATGCAAATATTGTGGAGCATACAGCAAGTGAGGCTTGATTTTGGGGCCTTTTGTGGGCTGTGCAGCAACTCCCCTCTTGGTTGTGCCTAACTTAGAAAGCTGTTTTTCAGCAGGCTGGTGGTTTGGACCACTATACTTCTGGTTTTGTGGTGAGCTGCATTGTAGTGAGTGGGTGAGGAGTGTGATTGTTTGTGTGTGTGGTGTGTTTGTGGTTTTTGTTTGGCTGATTTGGTATATCTGTTGAGTGTGTGATGGATAAGAGGGTGATGTATGGGGTATGAGTGGATGGATGTATGCGTATGCTGGAAGAGCAGGAGCACAGGGAGGGCGGTGCTGTGAGGCTTAGGGCACCCCGCTCCTTTGGAATCCGCCTTTCAGTATGGGACTTAAGTGACGAGCAGATCAGGAGCCGCTTCCGTCTGAATCGTGCTGCACTACAGTCCCTATATGATCAGATTAAGCACAAAATCGAGCCATCCACCAAACGCACTCGATCCATTCCAGGCATAGTACGCCTGTGTGCCACTTTGAACATTTTGGCACGAGGGACCTTCCAGGCAACCTCTGTCCTCCTCAGCGGGATCAGCCAGGCTACTATGAGCCGCATATTTCATTTTTTGCGGTAAGCTAACTACCCTTCACTCTAATCCAAGTACTGCACTACAGGGAAAATATTTGTTGGCTTCAATCATAATTTGTCCGAAACCCACTATAAGGGGTGTGTAAGATGACCTAAACCACTATAAGGGGGGTGTAAGATGACCAAACCCACTATAAGGGGGGGTGTAAGATGACCAAAACCACTATAAGGGGGGTGTAAGATGACCAAACCCACTATAAGGGGGGTGTAAGATGACCAAAACCACTATAAGGGGGGGTGTAAGATGACCAAAACCACTATAGGGGGGGTGTAAGATGACCAAACCCACTATAAGGGGGGTGTAAGATGACCAAACCCACTATAAGGGGGGGGTGTAAGATGACCAAAACCACTATAAGGGGGGTGTAAGATGACCAAACCCACTATAAAGGGGGGTGTAAGATGACCAAAACCACTATAAGGGGGGTGTAAGATGACCAAAACCACTATAAGGGGGGGGTGTAAGATGACATAAACCACTATAAGGGGGGTGTAAGATGACCAAAACCACTATAAGGGGGGTGTAAGATGACCAAACCCACTATAAGGGGGTGTAAGATGACCAAACCCACTATAAGGGGGGGTGTAAGATGACCAAAACCACTATAAGGGGGGGTGTAAGATGACCTAAACCACTATAAGGGGGGTGTAAGATGACCAAACCCACTATAAGGGGGGTGTAAGATGACCAAAACCACTATAAGGGGGATGTAAGATGACCTAAACCACTATAAGGGGGATGTAAGATGACCTAAACCACTATCAGGGGGGGTGGAAGCTGACCAACATAACAATTAGGGTTGTTGTGCAAGTTGGACAAAAATGTTTGTAACAAATTAATGCATTATTTTTTTACAGCGAAAAAGCCACATTAAATATAAATACTAACTGCACTTTTTATTCTTTTTCAGGCACCCCGAGAAACTTCATGACAAATCCTATATTTTTTTTCAAAATTTTAATTTAATTACCAAAACATTTAAAACAAAAATAAAAATAATAAAAAGAAACATGTTGCAATGTGTTTACTTCTGAAGGTACTAACATTGATTTCAAGCCCACAGCAAAGCAAAGTGCAGCCGCTGTGTTGAATAGCGTGGTCAAAATGACAGCGCCTACAAAGCTGAGCTCAAACATCATATTCAGCAATGTAGGCGTTGTTCCCAACAACGCCAGGTAGCGACTGAGGAGGCCTGCTATAGCGAATCGCTACCGCCCGCGGCGTACGCTAGCGGCGCTCATAGCGCCATACTTCAGTCGCTCATCTGTCGCTACCTGGCGCTATTAATGAATCGGCCTTCCCGTAAAACAGTTAAATCCTGAAAAATACAATTAAAAAATAAAAAGTCAGGCTATTTTTTGCTAGATAAATATTGTATCTAACCAAAAATGTCAAAGAGATTATCAAAAAATATAAAACAAAATAAACCCACAGACAGTTACCTACAGTGGGAACGAATTTAACATGGAAAAACTTCATTTATTTATATATTTAATTAATTTTCTTTATTTTTTTTTATTCTGAGTATTTTTTACTAGCCCATTTTGTACAGGGCAATTGTTCAGGTGTTACCTCCCCTAACTAGGCCAACACCGGTAAAAAAAAACAAATATTAAATTTTTTATTGGTGTATTTTTGGTGTCTATTGGTGTATTTCTTTATTTTTTTTGTTTTCTGTGATTACTTTGAATATTTCCCTAGCCCATTTTGTGCAGGGCAATCACCCAGGTGTTCCCCCCCCCCCCCCATATTAGGCCTCCAACAACTGTAAAAAAAAAAAAAAACCTAATATTTAAATTGTTTTCTTTATTGGCATATTTCCTTAATTTTTTCCTTTTCTGTGAATATTTTGAGTACTTTCCCAGGAACATTCTGTGCAGGGCAATGACCCAGGGGTTACCCTAAATTATCAGCCCTCTAGCCCTTTCTAGCCACATTTTACAGCTATTTTTGAGCCTCAAAATTTGGGTATAATAGGGTTCGGGGGCCCCAGACCTGATCTGTGGCAGTAAATTCGGTCAATCTTGGTGAACCCAAATTTCAACCAACCCTCTTATCACTAATTATAAGCATTAAACACTACAATCCAGTTCTGCCCATTGTGCTTTATGGTATCTTGAAATACAGCGCCATTCATCAGTTTCATCTGGCGCTGCTTCAAGCTGAGCACCCAGTGTTGGATCATTTTTGACGCTTCTGTTAGAAAAGATGCTAGCCGGCAGCCGCATCGGCGCTGCATTGTTTTCTTTCTTAAATCTCTTGCTGAGTGCCCCTGAGGCCAAAAAAGTGGCGCTGTATGGCGCTGTATGGCCTCACTCTCAGTTGTGCCATTGGCTTTACTATGATTTTTCAAGTGATGGGCAAACAGTCAAAATATGTCTGTTGCTGTGCTTTATAAAAGAAGCTACACATTTCTTACATGCTTCAGCTACAGCTTCCTTCAACTCTTTATTTCAAGTTTTAAATCAGTTTTCATGACATTTTTCAATTCTTTATAGCCCTAAAAGTCTCATCCCTGATCAAACTCTGGCTGCTTTCTAAGTTGTTCACTGCTCTAAAAGCTTGACATTTTAGTGATTCTGGGAAATATAATTTCGAGTGCTTGTCTAAAATGTAAAGTGATTTGTATGCACTGCCCAAGGTTGATGGACAGGGTGTATATTGATGTTGGAGGAAATGAACAGAAAGAGCATAAGCTGGGTTTGACTTGTTTAATCTAATGGTGCTGCAAAAATGAATTTGGTTTATCTTCAATCAGCACAAGTCTACGTTTGTGAAATGGAGGGTTACCTATTAACCATATGCCAAGTTGTCATATTAAAGGGAAATGTCAGGGTCGGCATGAAGAGTAGAAGGATTTTTCAAAATGCACCTGTGTAAAGCTATCTGTAGTATTGTGGTTTTTAACTACTGCTTCAATAGCTGTATAAGGTGATGTCCCGCGGTGCATGCATCACAAAACAGACCTATGAAGGGTAAACTGTTTCAAAAGATGAGAATATTTGGACTGGGTAAAATTAAATTAATCATCAACTGATTCATACTCAGTTGGATCACCCTTACTCGTACTCGAGTATTGCAAGTGTCTGTACTGTATACAGTATTATACAATAAAATATCAATCTTTGCAGATTATACATAAATTAATTAACACAAAAGAGGACAACAAGATAAAGGTAGGTTATGCACATGGGAACGAACAAATCGCAGGGCTGCCATACCAGCAGGACAGCCAAGACTTAAGTATAGGGCCAAAGGCACCAGTGGCCCAGACCCTGGGCAGGCAGCAGCTGCCACACTATTGCTGCTGCTGAATGATGATGAATATAATGAGTTTGCAGCAGCGCCCAGTGCAGTGCTCACCTGAGTCCAAAGTAGCAGCCCAGCCATCACACTATTAGGTTATGGGCGGCCCAGATAAAATAATGGCTGTATAGAATCCTGGCCCCAACATAACCTATATGTGACAGTTGGGCCCCTAGTTTCAATTCTATCTTCTATCTCTTCTAGATGTGCCCCAATGTCACAAAGTTTGCAGGTATAGGTAGAGAGAACCTCTATGTATGATTTTGAAACACTTTTCACACACTGTGCACTTTTTCTTTACTTAGCAATACCCTGTCCACCAGTATTACAACACCATATATTTATCTCTTCAATGTCTCTCTGTAGAGTTTCTTATTTATCCAGGTCATGTTATAGACATTGTATAATGTATCTAAATGTCAAAGTCTATATGATTTGAACAGAAACCTCCTAGGAAAATAAACTAAAGAGTAATAAAATCAGTATAATCCATAATTCATATAGTGTTAAAGACCTCACTGAGGTAAGGTATTGAGTGAATCTACATAATTGTAACTGCAAGGTGTTATTACACTACCAAACACCCTAAACTGTTTATTGGACATCGATCCCTTTTGTAATTGATACCAAAAGACATCTGTCTAATAAAATAAAATAAAGGATGGAAATGGAACACTCAGATATATTATTAGGTAAAGAACTTTTTTTCATGGTTGTAAACAAAACCACTAGAGTAGTATATATGAAGTCACAATTACATCAATTGAACTACAAAAATGGACCACAAGGGAAAGAGTCAAGCTACTGTGCAGATGAAGCATTTTTTAGGAATGCAATGTGATGGAGAGCTCACTCACACTTTGCAATGTGCTGTGCGTCTTAGATATGACCATCCTTCCAGCTTATGAAGGTAGATACAGCTACAGGAGTACATAAACTAATATCTGCAAAGGAACAATACTGTTCACCAGGTTATACATCACCACCTCTACCCAAAATAAGCATTATTTATCCAAGGTTCCCTTACGTTTCCTTTCCTTACCTCACTGCAGTGAGCCAACATTCTCACCCCTAGGTTGGTTGGTTCATTTCTATAATGCTCATGATTTAAAGATGGGGAGGCCGATTCATTAATAGCGCCAGGTAGCGACAGATGAGCGACTGAAGTATGGCGCTATGAGCGCCGCTAGCGTACGCCGCGGGCGGTAGCGATTCGCTATAGCAGGCCTCCTCAGTCGCTACCTGGCGTTGTTGGGAACAACGCCTACATTGCTGAATATGATGTTGGAGCTCAGCTTTGTAGGCGCTGTCAGTCAGTTTGACCACGCTATTCAACACAGTGCCTGCGCTTTGCTTTGCTGTGGGCTGGGAATCAAGTACCTTCAGAATTAAACACATTGCAACATGTTTCTTTAGTTTTTTTTTTTTATTTTGTGTTGAAAAGGAACTAAAATTAAAACAGAAATTAGAATGAAAAGGAAAATTAAAACAGAAATTAGAATGAAAAGGAAAATTAAAACAGAAATTAGAATGAAAAGGAAAGTTAATACAGAATTAAACACATTGCCACATGTTTCTTTAGTTTTGTTTTTTATTTAGTGTAGAAAAGGAACTAAAATTAAAACAGAAATTAGAATGAAAAGGAAAATTAAAACAGAAATTAGAATGAAAAGGAAAATTAATACAGAAATTAGAATGAAACGGAAAATTGGCGTCAGGGTGCATCTCGGGGTGCCTGAAAAAGATAAAAAAGTGCAGTTAGTATATATATTTAAATTTGTTTTTTCGCTGTAAAAAAATATTGCATTAATTGTTAACCAACATTTGCGTCAATCTTGCACACCAACCCTAATTGTTATGTTGTTCAGCTTCCACCCCCCCTTAGAGTGGTTTGGGTCATCTTACACCCCCCTTAGAGTGGTTTGGGTCATCTTACACCCCCCTTAGAGTGGTTTGGGTCATCTTACACCCCCCTTAGAGTGGTTTGGGTCATCTTACACCCCCCTTAGAGTGGTTTGGGTCATCTTACACCCCCCTTAGAGTGGTTTGGGTCATGTTCCCCCCCCCTTAGAGTGGTTTGGGTCATGTTACACCCCCCTTAGAGTGGTTTGGGTCATCTTACACCCCCCTTAGAGTGGTTTGGGTCATGTTACACCCCCCTTAGAGTGGTTTGGGTCATCTTACACCCCCCTTAGAGTGGTTTGGGTCATCTTACACCCCCCTTAGAGTGGTTAGGGTCACGTTACACCCCCCTTAGAGTGGTTTGGGTCATCTTACACCCCCCCTTAGAGTGGTTTGGGTCATGTTCCCCCCCCTTAGAGTGGTTTGGGTCATGTTACACCCCCCTTAGAGTGGTTTGGGTCATCTTACACCCCCCTTAGAGTGGTTTGGGTCATCTTACACCCCCCTTAGAGTGGTTAGAGTCATGTTACACCCCCCTTAGAGTGGTTTGGGTCATCTTACACCCCCCCCTTAGAGTGGTTTGGGTCATGTTCCCCCCCCTTAGAGTGGTTTGGGTCATCTTACACCCCCCTTAGAGTGGTTTGGGTCATGTTACACACCCCCTTAGAGTGGTTTGGGTCATGTTCCCCCCCCCTTAGAGTGGTTTGGGTCATCTTACACCCCCCTTAGAGTGGTTTGGGTCATGTTACACACCCCCTTAGAGTGGTTTTAGCCAAATTATGATGGGAGGTCAAATAAATTTACCCAGTAGTGCAGTACTTGGATTAGAGTGAAGGGTAGTTAGCTTACCGCAAAAAAGGAAGTGATCATCCTTTCCCTTAGCTCATCGCCAGTCTGGGTGTCCTCACTTCTTCCTGCGGGCAAGTTGGGGATTTCTGGCACCAGTGCTGTCTCCTCGGGGGATTGAATTCGGTGACATATGCAGATATTGTGGAGCACACAGCAGGCGAGGATGATCTTGGAGACCTTCTGTGGGCTGTATAGCATCTCTCCTCCTGGGCGTGCCAAACATAGAAAGCGTGCTTTCAGCAGGCCGATGGTTCTTTCCACAATGCTTCTGGTCTTGCGGTGTGCTGCATTGTAGCGTTCATGGGTAGAGGTCCGTGGGCTCCTGACCGGAGTCAGCACCCACGTTCTCTGCCCATATCCCTTATCCGCTGTAGAAAAAACACAAGGAGAGAGACAGCAATTAGTACTAGTACATGTATTGGTTTTCACTTTTTAGAATTTGGCTTACTAGGCCACATATTTGAGTCAAAATACTTTGACATGGTTAATTATTTACCCAGTAGCCAGCCAGCTGGCATTTCGTTGTTCTCAAACTTCCGGCACAGGACTGTCCGCTGCAAGACTCGTGGCATGAGCCGGAGAACCCCGATCTCACCGCCCGCAGCTTCATCTCATGGTCACAGACCACCATAACATTGAGAGAATGAAATTGTTTCCGGTTTCTGTAATACAGCTCCTGTGCACGGGGAGGGCGGAAAGGGATATGTGTACCATCAACGCACCCTAGCACATTCGGGATCCCTCCCATTAGATAGAAAGCATGTTTTATTTTGGCAACCTCTTCCTCATCCTCAGGAAACTTGATGTAAATTGGGATTAAATCACAAATCGCCAGAACTACCTGGATTAGTATGCGGCTCATAGTAGCCTGGCTTATCCCGCTGAGGAGGGCAGAGGTTGCCTGGAAGGTCCCTCGTGCCAAGATATTAAGTGTGGCACACAGGCGTACTATGCCTGGAATGGATTGAGTGCGTTTGGTGGATGGCTCGATTTTGTGCTTAATCTGATCATATAGGGACTGTAGTGCAGCACGATTCAGACGGAAGCGGCTCCTGATCTGCTCGTCACTTAAGTCCCATACTGAAAGGCGGATTCCAAAGGAGCGGGGTGCCCTAAGCCTCACAACACCCCGCTCCCTGGCCTCCTGCTCTTCCAGCATACGCATACATCCATCCACCCAGACACCATACATCACCCTCTTATCCATCACACACACTCAACAGATATACAAAATCAAACAAACAAAAACCACAAACACACCACACACACAAACAATCACACTCCTCACACACTCACTACAATGCAGCTCACCACAAAACCAGAACTATAGTGGTCCAAACCACCAGCCTGCTGAAAAACAGCTTTCTAAGTTAGGCACAACCAAGAGGGGAGTTGCTGCAGAGCCCACAAAAGGCCCCAAAATCAAGCCTCACTTGCTGTATGCTCCACAATATTTGCATATGCCACCAAAAACAATCTCCTAAAGAAACAGCACTGATGTCAGAAATCACCCAACAAGCCACAGAGAGTGAGGACAAAACCCAGACAGAGACTCAAATGAGCTAAGGGAAACAAGCACCACACCACAGCCTTTGCCACAGTGTAACAATACCAGAAGCTTGCAAATTCCTTCCATTTATACTTCACTTTGAAAAAGGACAGGTCCGCTTTCCCGCCTTTTGCGTTGCTCTGCTATTTCCGGGCGCCAATTAGCCGACCCAGGTGTGCGTGAAACGGAGTGCGCACGCGCACGCTAGTAGCGCTACTAGCGTACGTGAGCCGAAACTTGCGTGCATTAACGGACATGGCCGAAAATTCAGTGGTGGGCCAATGAAAGGTAAGCTGCTGTTTATTTAAATAGCCGTTAGGATAGCCACATGTCACAAGGGTTTCATATACATCAGTCCATTGTTGTATTTGGGTGTGTGTTGTTTGGTTAATGAGGTCTGTAATTAGTTAATTGGCTAACACACATGCTTCAGTCAGTGCAGTGGAGGTGTGGCTAGAAGGACCTGGGCTGTATGTGTGAATCTATTAAGTGGGCTGGTTTGTGATTGGCTGTTAGAGCACATAAAACCTGGCCAACCCAAAGAGAGTGCGATGCCATTCTGTAGTCTGCATGCGTGCTTGTTGGTTGTGTATTTGTGTGTGTGTGCAGCTACAGGATGGAGCCAAATTCAGGACATCTGCCGGCCACAGCAGGCCCAAGTAGGAGTGTGGTGGGTGCTGTGCGCAGACCTCCCTTACGGAAAAGGGTCCAGCCTGAAGGTGGTGCAGCACCCCAGGCTAAGCGCCCAGGTGCCAAGAGGGAGCCTGAATTTAATTTGGCGGAGAATAATCATCTTGTGCGCCTTACCCTTGCTAAATGGGAGCTACTCTTTGGCTCCCAAAGCAAGTCAATAGGCAAACAAGAAAGAAGCAAACTGTGGGATGTCATTGGTGTGGAGCTTAGTAGCACTGCTCAACACCCACGTAGTGGCCCATCCTGCAGGAAACGCTTCTACACTTTGAGAGGGGCCCTTATGAAAAAGATGAATCATGATCTTGATGTGGACAGTGGGACCATCCAGGCTCCAAAGAGTACCTACAGGCCGTATGAGGAGATGCTGAAGGCCAAAATTCCACTGGCTCGGCTGCAGGGTGTGGATCCTGGGGATGACACCACAGGTTGGACTGAAGGTACATATTTTCTGCCTTTTTTTAAAAGCTAATGTTAATGTATGTGATTAGCATTTTCTCTTTCTGCCCAACTAACAGGAGGACCTGTGAAGTAGTACATTAGACCTCATACATTTTTTACTTTCCTGTCTATTGCTTTCTGCATAGGTGCACATGGTGCTGTCCAGGATTTGCCTCAGGACACACAAACTCCTGCCCTTCAACCAACCTCAAGCCTAACCCAGTCTGCCATTGAAGGTATTTACCACTAATTTAGGTGCTGGTTGTTTGGGGAACAAATGGGTGTGGGAGCAGCTCCAACAATCGAGTGGGGCACTGTTGAGTATTAATAATATGGACCTGCGGCCTAATTTCACGCCCACTTTAACCCTCACAGCAACTAACTAACAAGGCCCTAACATGTGTAGCTATGTTGGAAGGCAGAGATGTGTGGCCATATATCTGCATATAAATGTGGAAGCCACACTGGCCTTGATTAGTGAATATTAGTGAATGAGCTGCTCACACACACCTTAATGCATGTTGGATTTTTGCACGCACATTACCAATGGCTCAATGTTTGCTTGATTTTTGCCTAGCTGCACCGCCATTGGCCCCAGCATCTCCTCAGGTTTACACATTAAATGGCTCCAAAGGTATGGCTAAATTTACACACAAATGGGTTTGGAGACAGTTAAACTATGCTTGCCAAGGCACAACACTGTAATTATGAAAATAGAAAATGCTTTATTAGAAAGGTGGCCAACAGGGCCAACATTGCCCAACAAAGGGCCTCAAACAACGGGCCAGTCATCCCCCCACCCTAACGACGCCGCCGCCTCTTCTTGGCCAGCAGCATCAGCTTCAGACGCCTGATCTCCCGCCACAGTCTGCGATGCTGGTTTTCACAAGCTGTAGAGATGTATAAAAAAAAAAAAATTAATAAATGGAATGTGACCTCAACAGACACAGATGTAGCAATGTAATGTCAGTGTGTCCAATTAGCTGACACTCACATTAACATTGTTGCCCACTGTGCGCTTATTTGTTCACATTATATGAGTACTATTGGCTGGCAGAAATTTGGCCACCACATCCCAAGCATACATTTACTCTTAAAGTGGACCAACACCCACCGGTGATCGGCCCTGGAATCTATAAGATTCCCGGGCCGATCACCTCCCTCCCCGCGGGACATCCGAGATCGGGATGTCCCGCGGGGTGAAACCCCCCCAAACACCCCAAACTCCTTACCTCAGTTTCAGCGGCGCCCGGCCGCCGCCCCCTCCCTCGCGCCCCTCTAGACGTGCGCGTGCCTGCGCCGGCCGTCTGTGAATGGCCGGCGCGGGCACGCGTGCGTAAAAAGGGACGTGCGGGAGGCAGAGGAGGAGGAGCCGCTTGTCCGCAGCTTGTCCGTCGGCTCGGGGAGAGGTGAGTTCGGGGGGGTGTCACACAGCGGGGCACCCCGATCGGGGGTGCCCCACCGTAGTGGACCAAGACCCAGGATAGTCAAAATCCTGGGTGTTGGTCCACTTTAACTCTTGGGAATCAAAGAAGGTATAAGTCCCAGTGTGTACATTTATGTGTTTAGTCACAGCCAAACATCAGGGCCTAAGTCCTAATGCGTAAACTAGTTTTGACAAGAATCTTAGAGGTCTAAACCACAAATTGACTCAATGTGGCAAAATCAAGAATGTGAGGCAACAATCAAGCATGCAGACAGGCATGTAGGATTGTTGACCAAACACATGTAACCTAGATGTGTGTTAAATTAACACATAGGTACATTGTAAATGTCTGCAGATTTGACTCAAAGACATAGGGTTCACAAGTGCATAGGAAGTGGGATGTACTCACCATCGCAGCTGTGGCGGGGGCCCATGCTGCTGGCCGTCCCTGGAGCTGGGGTGGATGGTGACTGGCTCCGTCTGCGTAGAAACATCTGTCAGGAGAAAGCAAAAGAGAAATCCAAAATTAGTGGGACAATTTACACCTGACTATTTGACTTCCATCTGGTTAGGGAGTCTGAAAAAACAAATGCTTGCATGGTTATACATGTTGTCCAACATAAGCATATTTCCTGGACCATGAGTTCATGTAAATTATTTATGGTTGCAACATGGACCCCTAAAGATAGTGTGCCAATAACCTTGACAGTGCAATGTTAAGGACTAATTTGCAGTTGACTGGCGAATGTTACTAGTGTGCAACATGTGTTAGCCGGAACTACTTAACCAAATAACACATTTGCTAGCCCCCATCATGTTGTGGGCAGAAACATAGGGGTGGTTGCCAGTTGGCTAGCACTGTAGTGGGGTTTGTGATGTTAATGTACATTATCAAACCACCTTGTACTATGGACCAGGAAACATGTGTCTCTTAAAAGTGGGCCAAGACCCAGGATTGATACTATTCTGTGTTTTGGTCCACTTTGGCAGAGCACCACCATTTGAGTGAGACACCGTCCGCCGCCGCTGCCTTCCGCACATCACTCCTCCAGTGTGTGCGCACGCGCAGGCCATTAGAAAACAGAGAGCGCAGGCGCACACACATCTAGAGGGGCACGCAGGAGGCTGCGCCGGTGGCTTCTTCTACCCCCAATGAGGTAAGAAGTTTGTGGGGTTTTTTTTTGGGGGGGGGGCCCTGGGTGAGGGAGATGATTGGGCAGGGAAGCTTCGAGATTCCAAGCACAATCAACCATGGGTCTTGGTCCACTTTAAGGAATGTCATAACATAGTGAATGTGATGGATAACAACAAACACTTACCATGACTATGCCCGTGGAGAATGCGTCGCCAAAAGGCCATGGAGGTGCCGCCTATATGATGCCCTGCAAATTAGAGAGGAATGGCAAGGGCTAGGTACAAATGTGCAGATGAAACCTGTCACAGACTAACAATGACAAAATGTGCTCTCACCAGGGGATGATCCACCACTTGAAGCCCAGGGAGGGCTCTGAGGAGGAGGCGGGGAGCCTCGGCTCCTCACACTCTGCTCGGAAGATCCCCCAGCCAAAGGGCCACCCTCCTCCCTCTCACTCCCTGCTCCTTCAGGGAGTGTGGGAGAGTCCATTCCTTCCACCCCACTTGGACTCCCCACTTGAGAGTGGCCCCTTGGCTGGTGAGACTCCTCAGAGTCAGAGTGTGAGGAGCTGAGGCTTGAGCCTGCCAGCCCCCCAGCAGCACACTCCTCTGGGGCGTCATCCCCTTCCTCCCCTGGGTCCTCCAAATAGGATCCGCGAGAGGGACCCTCCCCCGATGACTCCCCCGAGTCCGCCTGCCTGGTTCGGGGGAGGAATCCCTTCCCACGTTTACCCAGGGGAGGACGCTTATCTGTGTTGAGGGGGTGAGAGAAAATAATTAATATTACGACCACAAATGGACACAGCTTAGCAGATGATTTAAACTAAAGTATAAACATAGCATAAGCTTAAACTTACCTAATGTGTAGGCATCATATAGGCGGTACACGCCTTCAGGGTCCCGGCGCTTAAAGTCGGACCATTTCTGCTGGATGGCACGGATGGTGAGCTGGGTATTGAAGCGCCGGGACACTGTGGCCTTCACCTCCATGGCAATTCGCTTCTTGCCCCCACGGGCATAGTCATATTGGTGGATGCAGAAATCCTATGAGAAATGAAAAACAAACACAAATCAATACATGACATCCGAACTATGGCATAAACAGTTATACTGAGACCAGAGTAAAGTGGACCCACACCACGGATTAGCAATATTCTGGGTTTGGGTCCACTTTGGTGGGGCACACCGATCGGGGGTGGGCCGCTGTCTGAAGGAAGGCCTGAAAAACACCACTGACCACACTCCCACGTGACTGCGCCAGGCTAGCACAGCGCTCTGCGCCGCTGTGGTATGCGCATCCAAGGCCATTTGGACGTGCATACCAGCTCCGCTGCCTCTGAGCGCCAAAGAACGCGTGTGGCGTTTGACTCTAACAGGGAGTGCGCCTGCGCAGGCCATGAACAAATGTCTGGCGCAGGGGACCACCCTGCTAGAGGGAAGCACAAGACGCACCCGCAGCTCACGCATGCACAGATGGGACGGGGCTGAGTTAAGGTTTATGGCCCTCCAGGGGGGTTCATCCACGCAGGACATCCAGATTGGGGATGCCCCGCGGGGAGTGATCAGATTGTTCAAGAAAACTAATAGATTTCAGGGCCAATCCCCCCTGGGTGTTGGTCCACTTTAAACACAAAATGCAAGAAAAACATACTCACTTTGACCACCTGGCCATTAACGCGGCTATCCACTCTCAAACGCTTCTTTTTTGCATGCCCAGGAGGGGAAGGGGTGGGAGGGGTGCTAGGTGGGGGAGGTGAGGTAGGTGGGGGAGGGGTGGAGGGGTCTGAATCTGAGGAGGAGCTGGGGAGGCGCTGGATCCGTCTCCTGGGCAGCATGGTGGAAACGCTAAGGAGGAAAAAGGAAACGGATATGACCCAAGCGACAGGGACACCAAAAAACAAAACAAAAAAAAAAAAAAACGCTCCGCGCACCAGGAACAAGCTAATATCAGCTATGTGCAAGCTAAGTGGCGGAAAAAGTAAATTGACGCATTACAACAAGCTATTGGCCTAAGCGCTAGACATTTTTTTTCCTTTAGGTGGCTTTGAAACGCAAAGGAGGGAACCGGAACTGGATATGACGAAAGCAACTGTGAAATAAATTTGAAAATAAAACGCTCCGCGCACCAGGCACAAGCTAATACCAGCTATGTGCAAGCTAAGTGGTGGAAAAAGTTAATTGACGCATTACAACAAGCTATTGGCCTAAGCGCTAGACATTTTGGTACTTTAGGAGGCTTTGAAACGCAAAGGAGGGAACCGGAACCGGATATGACGAAAACAACTGTGAAAAGATTTTTTAAAAAATAACAAGCTCCGCGCACCAGCCACAAGCTAATATCAGCTATGTGCAAGCTAAGTGGCGGAAACAGTTAATTGACGCATTAAAACAAGCTATTGGCAAAGACGCCATTATTTATTAGCTTCATTTAGCTGGGGGTTCAACATACTGTAATGCATAGGTCCTTGAAAACGAAACAACTTGGTGCTGAAAAAGACAAATCTTATTCCTTCATAAAATCATCACACAATAAAACTATCCAACTACATGATAATGTGGCACACATGAGAATGCATAACGGGTTGTTATGAGCTTGTACGCCTGAATTAAATCCTGTATAATGTGGACATGCACGCTCACAACTACAGTGGATTCATTAAGAATGACTGGGGTCGCGGGAAGTGAATTCCTAGCAAATGGCAGAAGGGCACATGTATGAACAGCACAGCGCCGCACAACGCAGCGCAGCGAAGCACAGCGACGCTCGCGCCGCCACATAGCGAATCAAAACAGCGACTGTACAAACTCTGACCACCACAGATTCATCAAGGACAGGGCTGCCGAATAGCTTGGGCGCTGACAATTTCGCAGAGCGAACGTGACCGCCAAACAGGACTGGCTAAAAAGTAGCTTTACAAGCCCCGTGTGTGGTGAAAACAAGCGATTTAGAGCCCAATGAGTTTGGTGGGAGGAGATGCATTTTAGATGTCACTCACAACATTACAGTGTAAAAATTTTCTCCAAAAAAAGTAAAATAACT
The DNA here is from genome assembly GCA_027917425.1 of Gastrophryne carolinensis. Lineage (NCBI taxonomy): Eukaryota > Metazoa > Chordata > Amphibia > Anura > Microhylidae > Gastrophryne > Gastrophryne carolinensis. The sequence continues at coordinate 83,552,473 of CM051236.1, forward strand.
AGCCAGATTAATAAAACATATCCCAATAAACATGTGTTGAATTTTGTGCCAAAGACAAGAACACAAAAACCACTTAAAACAATCATTGCAGCGTCTGCCATTGAAATGTATGGGAGAGCGGCAGGTAGCGCCAGGTCATACCTGTCGCTGTGATGGGATTAGCAGCGGCGCTGTTCGTTGCAGTCGGCTACATGATGAATGCCGCGCTAGCCGTCGCTCTCGCCGGCACTTGCCTCATTTAGCGTGATAAATGCGTCATTGTGACCGCCGCCGGGCGTACTTGAGTCGGTAGTCGCCGTTAGCTGCTCGTCAGACACTACCTGGCGCTATCGCTTGATGAATAAGGGCCTAAGCCAAATGCTGAAGTAACAACAATGCTCTAAAACATCACAACCCTATTTACACCCATATCCAACCACAAACAAGTGAAGAAATAAGACAATAACACAATACTGCTGTCCAACTGAGAGGCAGGGAAAATATCAAACAGAATTTTGGCAGCAGAATGAAAATTAATGTTTAGACTTATGTCTGAGCAATGACACATATGTACAATGGAAAAACGTGGCTGTCACTCTTGTTCGCCAGGCACTGAACACGTTCAGAAAAATTATAAGCAGTCATTGGTTCAAATATGGACTGCTTGGTAAAAGTTAGGGGTGAAAATTGAGGTCTGCAAAAGCTTACATTTAAGAAAACCCGCTGTTTCACCATTGCAGCATAGAGGGCATCACCCTGCAACAGCAAAAAAGTTCATAACCAGTGCACAGACTAAGGTGAATAAAAATAAACTCTTTACATGAGCCTTAGAAAGGTGCATTTGTTCCGATAGTGGAGAAAAGTATGGCCCAACACAGAAGAACTCCTTAGGTCAGGCTTTTGTGAGATGTATACATAATCATAAAAGAGGGCTCTTTGAAGCGGCGCTAGAAACATTAGAACCAAGTCATTATTAATATGTACTAGGAAACACAAGTGGCAATGATGCCAAATTTTCAATACATCTTTGTTATATCTGTTATATTTGTTATATGCTGCAGTACCACAAGATCTCCGCATCTCATTTCCCCCATGGCCCCAGCAATGGAAAAAACCCACTTGAGACCCTTTTAATCCCCTGGCCTTAGACGAGTTTACTATATTATTACTGAACACAGAAATATTCCTGTATTTAATTTACACCCTGATTTGTGTGTTTTCATAGCAGAATGTACAAGATTTCCAAATCAACTAATTAAATGCAAGCTTAGGAACAGTTTGTACAAATTAATTATTTCTTGCAAACATGGAATGTTTTGCTTCAGCAATTTTACGTTTTATTTGTTTCTCGTTTGCCTTAATTAGAGTTATATGAAAAATGAGTACACGCACATTAAAATATATTTGATTTTAATAATATCTAGCTTTTTATTATATACTGTAAATTGTGTCTGTCATGCAGTTTGTATTGCTTAGAAATTAGGTAATGAAAAGAAATGAGGGTGGCAACCTATAACATCATACATTGTTCCCCTATTCATTATTTCATGACATAGATTCTTGATTCAGAGACTGGTGAGAAAACGCACTTCTTTGTTAGGAGACAAAAATGCCATTTACTTCCATTGTTTACCTTGGGGCTGATTCAGCGCCAAGTGAAAATTTACACCTGGTAGACAGTAAAAGTGAATGGCAGTTTTCTCTCCTAAGAAAGAATTGAGTTTTCTCACCAGGCTCTGAATAGACCCCATAGTGTGTAAGGCTATGCATTGGGAATATGGTGTCACTATGTAGAGCTTATTTATCTTGCCATTGTAGTTAGACCTCATTGTCAGGGACTGCCCAGATTTTTCATTTAGTTTATATAGTTTAAAACCAAATGTCTAATAGTCTAAGACCTAAAGTCTAAATTGACATAGAGGCCGATTTATTAATAGCGCCAGGTAGCGACAGATGAGCGACAGTAGCGTGATTTTCACAGCGCCGGCTAGTATTCGCTGTGCTTGGCCGTTGTTCGGTTGTTGACAGCGACTCAGTCGGTGTGCGGTAATGTTGAATACGGGGTTAGGAGTCGCTATTTGACAGGTTCCGCGCTGTATGGGAGCGCATGACAACGAATGGCCATAGCGAACGGCTCCCAGCATATTCATTAACAAATCACGCTCAAAAAATTCTCTCGCTGTAAAATGCATGTTTAAACCCCAAAGCGCTGGCGGCGATGTGTTAAAAGTAGTTTTTTAACCCCCAAACAACCTTATTTTTGGAAAAAAATAATAAACAAGTTTTTTAAAACATTTTGTAATATGAATACATTAATATCAGACCTGTAATATCAATTCTGCACAAATTTATTATTTTTTTTTTTTTGACCTTAAAAAAAAGATATAACATTGCAGAAGTGGTCACCGAATTTTTGACATTTAAAAAAAAAAATAAATAAATAAAAAAATAAACAATAATATCAATTTATTATGAATATTTAAAGATTGCTCCATTGAAATGCATTGGAGAGCGCCAGGTAGCGAGAGGTCATACCTGGCGCTGTGATGGGATTAGCAGCAGCGCTGTTCGCTGAAGTCTGCAACATGATGAATCCCGCACTAGCTGACGCTCTCGCTGGCGCTAGCCTCATTTAGCGTGATAAATGCTTCATTGTGTTCGCAGCCTGGCGTTCTGGAGTAGGTAGCCGCCGATAGCTGGCGCTACCTGGCGCTAGTGAGACACTACCTGGGGCTATCCCTTGATAAATAAGGGCCTTAGAGTCCACTGTCATTGTTCCATAGGGAACATCCTGATGTAGGATTCTCTGCAATGGGAATTAATACTGTCATGCTGGGTGCCATGTTGTACACTCACCTTCATCCTGATTCCAGCAAAAATGAAGCAACATGAGGTAGCAGCAGATGGCGCTGCCGAGCAGTCACATCTCTGCTCTCTCCTCTCTGTGAGTCACTGCCGTGTGTGCAGAGTGGAGAGAGATGAGATTTGGCTGGTCTGCAGCGCCATCTGATGTTGCTATCTGTGATCTTTTCTGGATGAAGAGGGTGTCAGTATTGATTCTCACTGTGGGGCATTCCAAATCGGGTAAAACAAAAGTCTATTTAAACTTTTCATCCACTTTACTATCTAAATACATTAGTACTGTAGCTAGAAATTTAGTTTCTCTGCCCAGTAAAGGTTTTTAGAAAAAAAAAATCACCACGATCGATATTAAAAGAGTTTTTGACGGCGACTCATCACTTGCTCCTTTTATGATAATTGAGAGCTTGGTTTCATATGCAGTGAGTTGACGGTCTTATATGGTATGCCCCCCAACTCAACACATAATAAAGTGGAAAAAATGTATGTTTCTTTAATTTATGCTTGTGCCAAAATTGTTTATTGTTCGGAAAGCTCTCAAAATCAAATGGCGAGCTCACCACAATTGCTATATACCAAGCTCCATAAAAAAAAAGGAAATATAGCCCGTCAAGCTCAATGGCCAAATTTGTTACCGATACATTAGGCTACTACCCACACTGAGATAAAACCGGGGATAATTTACTACTTTTACTCACATAGAAAGTACATAATTAAATGACACATATATTTTTTACATATTTACAATCTGTTAACCTTTTAAAAAACATTGATGCTTTCGCCCATCCGCTGCATTCTAAGTGTATAAAAATATATGTATGTTTCTATTTGTGTTAATAATATCCTTATACCCAAAAAACATTATGAAAATATTTTTTCACTTACGGTTTCACTCAACACCATTGTGTTGCAATTGGTGCACTTGGGGTCTTCCTTATCATTTATCAGATTTGAGATTTCCTTCATTGTAAAATTAAAAAAAGGAGGGGCGCTGTCATTTATAAAGTTTCTGCCAAGTCCACAATACGGGCCATGCTTGTTTGTGCCCATTTGGTCTTCCTGTTAAACACATGCACGCCCAATGGCGTCAGGTGCCTGGGAATGTGTATGTGCGAGTGTGCTACAGTTAGCGCATGTGGGATTTGTGCAGTTCAGAATACCTAAGGCTTCAGGAAGAGACCAGCAGACCTTCTTTGCAGTAACACCAGCCTTACTTGTTCCTGTTCTTGATTTCGTTTCTGACTTTTTCTGACAACCCTCTTTGGCCTCTGGCTCTTGATCCTTTGGCTTTCATTGGACTACCCTACATCTAGGCCCTGGCCATGCTCATAATGGCTGTGAGACCCTGCAAGTGCCTTCAGCCCCCCTTAAAGGAGTCTTAAGCGATTGCCAGGCCTGTCAGTAGGTTCCCCACTTTGTCACTGTTGTATGGCAATGGCCTCAGTGCTTTAGTCACCATTTCAAGTCTTACGACAGTCCTCCCCTGTCTTGGCAGGCGCCTGCACTAACCCACCCAGCCATGTTCCAGGACTCATCTCTAGAGTCTCTAGCTTCTGCTGTTGTGCTTTACATATACATATTTTACATATACATACATATTTTACTTACATTATTTACTGAATAACCTGAATTTACAGAATATTTTTTTTCCCGTAGCCACCATTTGTTGAGCTAGCTTTTATGTTAGAAGAACAAATAACTGAGAAAAGCAAACAATGTTTACTTTTGTTACTACTTAATATTCCGGCTTCCTATGCACAGCATGGTACTAGCTGCACAGACTGGTAAGAAGATGAGACTCAATAGATAGATAATACCCCAAATAACACAACAGAGATGAGAAGTTCTTAGAAATTTTAGAGTAACAATTATTATTATTACTATTGGTTTTATTTGTAACATCTTCCATGGCACTGGAATAGCATAATGCCAGCAAGCAGGTTACTTGCTATTACCCCTCGCCCCATTACATGCATCCCCAAAGCCCAGGGGGGTGAATAAGAGCAAAAGGCCTGTGAAAGCTATGCAGGCTAGTAGCCTTTGGGGCCAGGTGTTGGCCGGTCAGCCTCTGCACGTGGTCTAACAGCTTCCATAACTGTTGCCCAGGCTGGTGTAGGGGGGAACCTATTCTTTTTTTAATTTTTAAGGGTTTACCCTTAATAGTATGCATATTAGTTGTATTTCATTTGAAAATGTCAAAAGCGGGGGGGGGGGGGGGGGGTCTCCTGGGCAGGAAACGTGTATGTACCAACACATGTGCTACAGTTGTAATTGGGTGGAATGGGGCTTTTACACACAATATATTTTTCTTGAACAATTTCATGTTAAAGCCCAAACCATGCCAACAGATGGTGACAAAATCTCTAGATAGGCAGGCAGCCAAATGGTTAAAGCTTTCAGTTACATCTCCCCTTCCGTTCATTTCTCAAGGCTATACACATTAAAATTGCCCCCACCCCCAGCAATCCTTCTGTTCTATATATAATCCCTCTAGAAACTCTCCTGTTTTGCTACCCATTGTCTGGCCACACAAGCGGCAGATGTAAAAATTGGGGTAGTTGCCCTTAAGTTTTGTTTTAAAAAACGTTAAACCTAAATAATTCACCCCAATTTGTCATTATGTTATATTTTAATAGCTATAATTTCCCCCCCCAAAATACTAATGCACGTTTATACTGCCCCAGCATACTACAGGAAGCATGTTTGCAGCAGTGATTATTGCTTTGGGTTGGTTTGAGTGTTTGAAATGAGAAGGGAGTTATTAAATAATGCCCCATTCAGACATGCAGCAGGGCATTGTGGTGACATCCCGTATAGAAAGTCAGTATTCTTCTCAATGTGCTCTGGCACTGCTTCTTGGATGCGGATTTAACAACTAGGTCTAGAAAGCCTTGATTGTGCATTCAATAAACGGGCATAAAAATATTACAATCAACAAGCAGTTGCTACCCAGGTTCAAAAGTATACAGAGAAGTTTATGAGATTTAAGTGACAGCTTTGGTTGACAATAAATATCTGAACAAATACTTCTCATGTATTTACTACCTCTACCTAAGTCTTGATTCTTGACATTTTGCAGAGCGCTCCCGCATTATAATGAAATGCATTGCGCTGCCAGAATATTTACTGCGTCGTTCCCTGGAAAGTTTATGAATAGTTCCACTGGGAACATCTGCAGAATATAATATCATGTTAGGGCTGTAGAATCTATGTATATTTTATGTGTTTAATTGTTTTTCCTCACTGAGTTAAACAAAATGCATTAAAATGCTACAAATGACAGTATACACAAGTTATCACCATACAAGACAAACGTGTACAGAGAATATTGTAAATTAGACATTTATACTTAAATGCCATTGGACTATTTTTATTACATTCCAATTTATAAAATGTGCTCTGCTAAACAATTTGGCAATTAGTTATGTCTAACCCTAGTCCTGGCGGGTAGGTGCGGCTTGTGTATGGCCAGCGTGTCCATTGAAAACAATGGATCCTGGCCGTGCAATGGCCGCGCCAACTGCCTGCTATTGGGTTCTGTGCAGGGGCAGTTTTAGCACACCATTTGGCTCAGGATCTAAAAAAAATACGTTATATAAATATATATATATTTATATATATATATATATACCACTATGATATACTGTATTACATTATAAGCATATACAGTGTTCTTCTTTCTCTCTATGTTAGTTATTTTCTCTCCAGTGCCCCTGTGGCCTCCAAAATCTAAACCCCATGTTCGGGAAATGTAAATGCTTAGACCAAAGGTTTCATCTATCCTTGATATAGTTTGCAGGTGTAGTCTTGTGTTTGCCCCTGAGTTCCAGAGGATACTGTATATCCGAGTGCGCTGATTGGACGAGTGGCCATAGGACTGGGAAGAGGTGAGTTTTTTTTGGTGACCTGCGGTGTTTCACACAGCGGGGCATCTCTGATCAGCATTCCCTGGGGGCAAGGACCAAAACCCAGGATAGTCAAAATTCTTTTTGGTCCACTTTAAATTCCCCTGCCATTGCCAACAGTGGCTGTCTCAACTACAAACATTTTCTAATTCACCAATTTTAGAGACACTCATTAAGGAAGTAGGCATTTATAGCATCTCACAATTGTATTCATCTATCAAATGTTTCAAATAAAAGGAGAGTTGCAAATTATGTGCTAAAGAACCTGTATCTCCATGTTTACCAAGTTTTTTCTTCCAATCCATTCCAGACACTCCTTACACTTAGGATTACCTCCTTGCCGATTGGATGTGACTGCAAGACAAAAAAAGGGCACGGCCCCTCCCGGCCCCATAAGTAGCAGCTGCCTCAGTTTTCTTTCTTGCAGTTGCAAGTGACTGTGAAGGTTGTTCAGAAATTCGCTCTCAAGGATTGGAAGCGAGCAGGGGATTGCACCCTGTCAGCTTCCTGCATAGCCTTATTCCCACGGATCCCCCAGACCCAATTGTGCCTCCCACAGCTTCTGGCTGTTCTGGAGTTCATGAAGATAAGGTGGAAGCGCCAGGGTCTTGGGACGCTTACAGAGTGTATATGCTCTGGGCTGCAGGCTTTTTGAAAAGTAAGACAGGTTTCTCTCTGGTGTACCTGCTGCGGAACATTTTTAATTTTCTTAGTTTCAACCTGTCCTTCTTCCAAGTTAGGTAGGTTTTTGTTTTTTCCCAAAAAAAAAAAAAAAAATGTTGGTATGCCTTAAGGGGCTGACGTCAATGCAGGAGGCGGAGCTTAACAAGGAACCACGAGGCTGTGTTACTTCAGTGTGTCTCTCTCCGAGCTGGAGGGAGGTTGTGTTTAGGCTCCCCTGCACCGTTCAAGGTTAGTGTACAGCAGCCTGGCTGACATGAGGCTGCTATTGTGTTTGCGTTGCAGCTGCGACGGCAGCTGCCACCGCTGGCAAGGCCGTTTGCTGGATTTTGATCATGTTGAGCTTAAGGGCTCTGGGTGTGGATATAGCGGCCACGGAGACATGCTGCTGCGGCAGCGTCAGCCATCTCGGGCCGGGCCGCTGGTTCCCTTAATCTCATACTTCTTCTTGGAGCCTAGGGGTTCTTTGTGTGCAGCCCTTGCAGAGTGCAGCTGCGGCGGCCTTCCACCCCATGGCTTGCACTTGAGGTTTAGGGCAACCTCAGGTAAGCCTGCTCCCAATTTATCTATTGCATTGTATGTCCCAAATGGGGCTCTCAGAGATTAGAGTTAGGACTGCACCTCACAGGGGCACCTTGGCGCTGGTGGTGCAGCTTAAGCATACTTCTGCAGATGTGTGTGACCGAGCCCTCTGTTTTTAACCGAGTTTAGAGACAGATTGTAGGTTGGTCAGCAAGCTAACTGGTTTGAGTACTGTGGCTCCTTTAAGACTTTTGTATCCTAATTGCCCTGCTAACGTGCACCTCCCAGGCTAGTTATAAAATGGTCTGAGCGGCTGCCACCCCTCCTTTGTTTCTTTTAAATTTTTGCAAGCACATGGGTTGTGGGGTCTAGGCTGTATTGCAAGGTCTTTGACCCTTCCACCCCATTGCTTGCACTTGAGGTTGTATAGGGCAACCTCAGGTAAGCTTGCTCCCAATTTATCTATTGCATTGTATGTCCCAAATGGGGCTCTCAGAGATTAGAGTTAGGACTGCACCTCACAGGGGCACCTTGGCGCTGGTGGTGCAGCTTAAGCATACTTCTGCAGATGTGTGTGACCGAGTCCTCTGTTTTTAACCAAGTTTACAGACAGATTGTAGGTTGGTCAGCAAGCTAACTGGTTTGAGTGCTGTGGCTCCTTTAAGACTTTTGTATCCTAATTGCCCTGCTAACGTGCACCTCCCAGGCTAGTTATAAAATGGTCTGAGCAGCTGCCACCCCTCCTTTGTGGCTGCGGCGGCAGCCATTGTGGTTAGGTCACTGGCCTTCTAAGAGACCCAAGAGGGGTAAGCTTAGGGGCTTATGGATTGCGGGCTGGTCCCCCTGTTTTTATATATTTATGCAGCTTCTTGGCCTTTTGCTTCAGAATATATATACTTTTTTCTTGTATAGGCTGTAAAGTGAAGAGCTGCGGTGGTGAGTGGACGTCGGCATTATTATTATTATCATAATTATCATTATCATTATTATGATTATTATCTTATTGTTATCAATATTAGTATAATGTGTATTTATGAATTGTATTTATTAATTATATTCCCAAGAGTTTAAAAAAAAACAAAAAAAAGGGAAAGATATATATATATATATATATATATATATATATATATATATATAATTTTTTATATATTGATTTTTATGAGTTGGGAAAGGTTTTTTGTCTAATGGATTTTTTTCCTGTTTTATATTTAGAATTGGAAGAAGGATAAAGAAGGGTTGTGGTTCCTCCCAGTCTCTTTGGGATTGGTTCAGGCTTAGGTCTGTTTGGCAAATTAAAAAAAAAAAAACACCATGAGGGAGGCATCAGGGGATAGTGATTCGCCCATCCCACTTGAGCAGGGCGGGCTTTGTCCCTTATGTAAGTTGGATCCCCTGGGTAGTTTCAGCATGGTTTGCTCCCCTTGTGCCATGAGAATTGGTTTAGACCATAATAGAGTGGTGGCTCAGGTCTCTAGCCCAGCTATTGCTGGTGGGAGCGCGACGGGTCACCCATCCCTTACATCCCCCGGAGAGGGGGAAGGCAGTGAGGCACAGGCGGCTGTGGCGCACAGGTTGGATAACTTAGAGAAACAGTTATCCTTGGTCATTCCTAAGAAAGCCACCTATAAGAGGATGCATTTTGAGCCTGTTTCTGAGGAAAGAGATTTATTTGCCTCTTTTGGGTCTGAGGAGGAGGAAGAGTATTTAGATGAGCAGCTCTCAGAGGGCGAGTTACGCTCTGGTGAAGAAGATAGTAATTCTATTTTATTCTCTTCAAAACCAACAACAGTAGGGGTGCACCACATCAATAAGTCAACTGTGCTACACTGTATCAAAGCACCTGAAGAAACCAAAAAATCGGCTAAGGGGAAAAAAGATTCCCACTCCACCACATTAACAGGAGCACCAAAAATTCACTTACAATCAAATACGGTTAATACATCATTTATTAACCCTTTTGTTGCCAAGCCCGTAACACCTACGTGCTGGCTTGGCTGGGCGTTAAGTGCCAAGCACGTAGGTGTTACGTGCTTGACACTTACTTACCTTGTGGCGATCAGGGGCTGCAGAAGACATCCATTCCAGCGCAGCATTGAAGAGAAGACGTCAGAGGGTCATGTGGAGGTGACCCTTACCTCACCCCAGTCAGCAGATCGGCGCTGGACCAATAGGAAGGGAGGCGCATGGCTGCTGTCATCAGCCGGCGCCTCCCCTATATTACAGCATTCGGCCCTCATGCTGTTCTCCTTCATCGCCGATTCTGAGGTAAGTGGGGTGTGTGGGGGGGTGGTGAGTGGGTGGGTGGCCGTAGGTACCCTTGATCGCCGCCATCGCCGCCATCCGGGGGGGGGGTGGTTGTGGTGGGTGGCCGTAGGATCATTCTAGCACTTGTAGTGCGCCGCCGCCGCCATCCGGGGGGGGGGTGTTGTGATCTGGGGTGGGTGGCCGTAGGTACCCTTGATCGCTGCCATCGCCGCCATCCGGGGGGGGGGGGCATGGTTGTGGTGGGTGGCCGTAGGGTCATTCTAGCACTTGTAGTGCGCCGCCGCCATCCGGGGGGGTGTTGTGATCTGGGGGGGGGGGTGTTGCGATCTGTGGGGGGGGTGGAGGGTGTTGTGATCTGTGTGTGTGGGGGGGGTGTTGCGATCTGTGGGGGGGGGTGGAGGGTGTTGCGATCTGTGTGTGGGGGGGGGTGTGATCTGTGGGGGGGGTTGTGATCTGTTTGGGGGGGGTTGTGATCTGTGTGGGGGGGGGTTGTGATCTGTGGGGGGGGTTGTGATCTGTGTGGGGGGGGTGTTGTGCGGTCAGATCTGGGGTCAGATCTGTGTGTGCCGGCGGTCAGATCTGGGGTCAGATCTGTGTGTGCCGGCGGTCAGATCTGGGGTCAGATCTGTGTGTGCCGGCGGTCAGATCTGGGGTCAGATCTGTGTGTGCCGGCGGTCAGATCTGGGGTCAGATCTGTGTGTGCCGGCGGTCAGATCTGGGGTCAGATCTGTGTGTGCCGGCGGTCAGATCTGGGGTCAGATCTGTGTGTGCCGGCGGTCAGATCTGGGGTCAGATCTGTGTGTGCCGGCGGTCAGATCTGGGGTCAGATCTGTGTGTGCCGGCGGTCAGATCTGGGGTCAGATCTGTGTGTGCCGGCGGTCAGATCTGGAGTCAGATCTGTGTGTGCCGGCGGTCAGATCTGGGGTCGGATCTGTGTGTGCCGGCGGTCAGATCTGGGGTCGGATCTGTGTGTGCCGGCGGTCAGATCTGGGGTCGGATCTGTGTGTGCCGGCGGTCAGATCTGGGGTCGGATCTGTGTGTGCCGGCGGTCAGATCTGGGGTCGGATCTGTGTGTGCCGGCGGTCAGATCTGGGGTCGGATCTGTGTGTGCCGGCGGTCAGATCTGGGGTCGGATCTGTGTGTGCCGGCGGTCAGATCTGGGGTCGGATCTGTGTGTGCCGGCGGTCAGATCTGGGGTCGGATCTGTGTGTGCCGGCGGTCAGATCTGGGGTCGGATCTGTGTGTGCCGGCGGTCAGATCTGGGGTCGGATCTGTGTGTGCCGGCGGTCAGATCTGGGGTCGGATCTGTGTGTGCCGGCGGTCAGATCTGGGGTCGGATCTGTGTGTGCCGGCGGTCAGATCTGGGGTCGGATCTGTGTGTGCCGGCGGTCAGATCTGGGGTCGGATCTGTGTGTGTGCCGGCGGTCAGATCTGGGGTCGGATCTGTGTGTGTGCCGGCGGTCAGATCTGGGGTCGGATCTGTGTGTGTGCCGGCGGTCAGATCTGGGGTCGGATCTGTGTGTGTGCCGGCGGTCAGATCTGGGGTCGGATCTGTGTGTGTGCCGGCGGTGAGATCTGGGGTCGGATCTGTGTGTGTGCCGGCGGTGAGATCTGGGGTCGGATCTGTGTGGGTGCCGGCGGTCAGATCTGCGGTCGCGCGTGTGTGGGTGCCGGCGGTCAGATCTGCGGTCGCGCGTGTGTGGGTGCCGGCGGTCAGATCTGCGGTCGCGCGTGTGTGGGTGCCGGCGGTCAGATCTGCGGTCGCTTGTGTGTGGGTGCCGGCGGTCAGATCTGCGGTCGCGCGTGTGTGGGTGCCGGCGGTCAGATCTGCGGTCGCGCGTGTGTGGGTGCCGGCGGTCAGATCTGCGGTCGCGCGTGTGTGGGTGCCGGCGGTCAGAGATCTGCCGGTGGGTGGGTGCCGGCGGTCAGAGATCTGCCGGTGGGTGGGTGCGTGCGTGTGCCGGCGGTCAGAGTGAATCCCCTCGATTGCCAGTAAAACTTACCTTACCTTACCACCGCTCTAGGTATAGCATAGTGCGGCTGTTGTCCATGCATGCGTCCTAAACACTCCCTAATCTTAACTTTTTCTCTTAGGTTGTTCGCTGAGATCGCTACTGCCTTTGTTTCGTTGTTTGGACCTTTCGCTTGGCCTTTTAGGACCCTAGCCCCCGCCCCTCCTTTTGGGAGCCTAGCCCCCGCCCCTCCTTTTGGGAGCCTAGCCCCCGCCCCTCCTTTTGGGAGCCTAGCCCCCGCCCCTCCTTTTGGGAGCCTAGCCCCCGCCCCTCCTTTTGGGAGCCTAGCCCCCGCCCCTCCTTTTGAGAGCCTAGCCCCCGCCCCTCCTTTTGGGAGCCTAGCCCCCGCCCCTCCTTTTGGGAGCCTAGCCCCCGCCCCTCCTTTTGGGAGCCTAGCCCCCGCCCCTCCTTTTGGGAGCCTAGCCCCCGCCCCTCCTTTTGGGAGCCTAGCCCCCGCCCCTCCTTTTGGGAGCCTAGCCCCCGCCCCTCCTTTTGGGAGCCTAGCTGGGATCCCGTGACCTGCTGCTCCTGACTCCACCACTTCTCATCGGGTTGTAACTATACACTTTTATTTCTATTTTTGTCTGTTTTTTTTGCTTTGTTTTATTGTATTGTATTTTTTTGTCTGTTTTTTTGTCTGTTTTTTTGCTTTGTTTTATTGTATTGTATGTTTTTGTAATTTGTCTTTAGTTTTAGCCTTTAGTTTTAGCCTTTAGTTTTAGCCTTTAGTTTTAGCCTTTTTTTTTAGATTTTTGTTTGCATTGGGGTATGGCTGGTAAGCGGTACACTGCACAGGAAGCTGCGGCTTACCTGATGGCGTCTGACTCGGAAGATTTTAGTGAGTCAGGGTCTGAGTTCTTCCCATCAGATAGCGAGTCAGACAGTGTATACTCTACTGAGGAAACACAGCCGCGCAGTGCTACCAGTAGTAGCCACCGTAGAAGGGATAGTACCGCACAAAGTGAGGCCACGCTTCAGGCGAGTGTAGTGCAGGATGAGGCATCGAGTGCTGCAGCTGGTGAAGGAGCGTCTGCGTGGAGGCCTCCTAATAATATTTCCCCCGAAATTCCCCCTTTTGATTCGGTCCCCGGGGTCAATGTAGACACCACAAATTTTGGTGTCATTGACTTTTTCAAATTGTTCCTCACAGAAGCCATCCTACTGGATATGGTCTTCTATACCAATCTCTATGCCGAGCAGGTCTTAGCGAAAAACCCCCTGCAGAGGCACGCCCGAGCTCAGGCATGGCATCCCACAAATTTGAGTGAGATAAAGAAATTTTGGGGGCTCACTCTAGCAATGGGTATCCTAAAAAAATTTAGTATTTCCTCCTACTGGGATACCCAAACCATATTGGCAACTCCATTATTTCCGGCCGTAATGTCCAGAAACCGCTACCAAATTTTACTGCGGTTTCTGCATTTTAACGACAATTCCACTGCTATTCCCCGTGGTGAGCCCGGTCACGACAGGCTGCATAAATTACGGCCCCTGCTCAACAGCCTGTCAGATCGCTTCGCAGTAGTGTACACCCCCGGCCAAAAATTATCAATTGACGAGTCACTACTGCTTTTCAAAGGGCGCATTGTTTTTCGACAATATATCCCTAGCAAGCGTGCCCGCTACGGGATTAAATTTTACCAATTATGCGACAGTGTGACCGGCTACATCAAATATTTTCGAATCTATGAAGGAAAGGACACCTATCTGGACCCCCCTGGTTGTCCCCTTGATTTGTCAATAAGTGGAAAGATCGTTTGGGACCTTATGACTCCATTGTTGGGTAGAGGTTACCACTTATATGTGGACAACTTCTATACCAGCATCCCCTTGTTTCGCGCCCTTTATTCGTTGGATACCCCGGCCTGCGGCACCATCAACCCTAAACGCAAAGGATTGCCCAGGCCACTACTTGAAAAAAAATTAAAAAGGGGGGAGTCTTATGCTCTAAGAAGCGATGAGGTCCTGGCCATGAAATACATGGGCAAAAAAAATGTATTCCTTCTGACAACACTCCACGATGAGTCAGTTGTGAATGTAAGGCAACGTGGTCCCCGAGCCCCTTCCCAAAAGCCACGTTGCATAACCGATTATAATAAATTCATGGGTGGCGTTGATAAAATGGACCAAATATTAACTTATTACAACGCCACCCGAAAAACTCGAGCCTGGTACACTAAAGTTGCTATCCATTTGGTCCAAATGGCAACCTACAACAGCTTTGTTGCCTTCAAGGCAGCAGTGCCAGGCTCCAATTTATCGTACATAAAATACCAGCAGCAGTTACTCCCTGCTTTGTTGTTTGGGGATACTGCGGAAGAACCAGATCTGCCTACCAATGACAACCAGGCCAGATTAGTAGGGAAGCACTTTATAAAGTTGCTTCCCGAAATTGGTAAAAAGCGGTATCCCCAGAGAGCTTGTAGGGTTTGTAGGAAGCGTGGCATTAGAAGAGATGTGCGGTATTATTGCCCGACCTGTCCCAGCCAACCCGGGTTATGCCTCGAAGATTGTTTTGAGGTATACCATACTCAACTAAATTATTGAGCAATGCATTTTTTTTTTTGGTAGGTAGGCCCCTTTTAGGATTAGGTTTCTTAGGTATTTTGTGTTGCCGTTATATTTTATTTTCTTTTAGTTTCTTTTCGCTGTTGCTAATCCGAAGGGAAATGGTGGAGCAGGAGCAGCTGGTTACTTGTGGCAAGTGATGATAAAATGTGACCAATTTCAGGTTCTTGATTCCTAATATTGGTCATTGATCACTGCACTGATCTTATAGTCTGATGACACAGCTACAGTATCCTATAATCTGATGACACAGCTACAGTATCCTATAATCTGATGGCACAGCTACAGTATCCTATAATCTGATGGCACAGCTACAGTATCCTATAATCTGATGGCACAGCTACAGTATCCTATAATCTGATGGCACGGCTACAGTATCCTACTTGCACTTCTTAGAACAGGTAAGAAATTGTTTTGTTTTTCCATAGCGCATGTGTTAGTTTTGGGTGATTGGTAACTGTACCCTTCAAAGTACCTATGCATGTGGGGTATTATTTTGTTCAGCAGATGTTGTGCTTTCAGATTTACTGCGTTACTTCTTGCTTGCTTATTGTTTTTATAGGAAAATATGGTTTTGATTCTGCTTTTTGCTTTTTTTTTAGCGAAATCCTTTGGAACCAGAGATTCTGCCAATCAATAGAGTCGGAAGGAAGTCAGCGACGTCAACAAGCCCAGTAGGCTTAGAAACCTTGAGGTATGTACTTTCCAAAAATATATAGTTTGTGGGGGGTATTTCAAATGTAAAGGGTTGTAAATTTGGAGAAACTGCAAGGTGCGCACTTTGTGTGCGCCGCTGATTTTTTCAAGTAAAATTACCCTCAAACGCATGCTTGACTTTGGGGTGTTTGGCAACTCTACACTTCAACGTACCTATGCATGTGGGGTATTATTTTGTTCAGCAGATGTTGTGCTTTCAGATTTACTGTGTTACTTCTTGCTTGCTTATTGTTTTTATAGGAAAATATGGTTTTGAATCTGCTTTTTGCTTTTTTTTTTAGCGAACTCCTTTGGAACCAGAGATTCTGCCAATCAATAGAGTCGGAAGGAAGTCAGCGACGTCAACAAGCCCAGTAGGCTTAGAAACCTTGAGGTATGTACTTTCCAAAAATATATAGTTTGTGGGGGGTATTTCAAATGTAAAGGGTTGTAAATTTGGAGAAACTGCAAGGTGCGCACTTTGTGTGCGCCGCTGATTTTTTCAAGTAAAATTACCCTCAAACGCATGCTTGACTTTGGGGTGTTTGGCAACTCTACACTTCAACGTACCTATGCATGTGGGGTATTATTTTGTTCAGCAGATGTTGTGCTTTCAGATTTACTGTGTTACTTCTTGCTTGCTTATTGTTTTTATAGGAAAATATGGTTTTGAATCTGCTTTTTGCTTTTTTTTTTAGCGAAATCCTTTGGAACCAGAGATTCTGCCAATCAATAGAGTCGGAAGGAAGTCAGCGACGTCAACAAGCCCAGTAGGCTTAGAAACCTTGAGGTATGTACTTTCCAAAAATATATAGTTTGTGGGGGGTATTTCAAATGTAAAGGGTTGTAAATTTGGAGAAACTGCAAGGTGCGCACTTTGTGTGCGCCGCTGATTTTTTCAAGTAAAATTACCCTCAAACGCATGCTTGACTTTGGGGTGTTTGGCAACTCTACACTTCAACGTACCTATGCATGTGGGGTATTATTTTGTTCAGCAGATGTTGTGCTTTCAGATTTACTGCGTTACTTCTTGCTTGCTTATTGTTTTTATAGGAAAATATGGTTTTGAATCTGCTTTTTGCTTTTTTTTTAGCGAAATCCTTTGGAACCAGAGATTCTGCCAATCAATAGAGTCGGAAGGAAGTCACCGACGTCAACAAGCCCAGTAGGCTTAGAAACCTTGAGGTATGTACTTTCCAAAAATATATAGTTTGTGGGGGGTATTTCAAATGTAAAGGGTTGTAAATTTGGAGAAACTGCAAGGTGCGCACTTTGTGTGCGCCGCTGATTTTTTCAAGTAAAATTACCCTCAAACGCATGCTTGACTTTGGGGTGTTTGGCAACTCTACACTTCAACGTACCTATGCATGTGGGGTATTATTTTGTTCAGCAGATGTTGTGCTTTCAGATTTACTGTGTTACTTCTTGCTTGCTTATTGTTTTTATAGGAAAATATGGTTTTGAATCTGCTTTTTGCTTTTTTTTTTAGCGAAATCCTTTGGAACCAGAGATTCTGCCAATCAATAGAGTCGGAAGGAAGTCAGCGACGTCAACAAGCCCAGTAGGCTTAGAAACCTTGAGGTATGTACTTTCCAAAAATATATAGTTTGTGGGGGGTATTTCAAATGTAAAGGGTTGTAAATTTGGAGAAACTGCAAGGTGCGCACTTTGTGTGCGCCGCTGATTTTTTCAAGTAAAATTACCCTCAAACGCATGCTTGACTTTGGGGTGTTTGGCAACTCTACACTTCAACGTACCTATGCATGTGGGGTATTATTTTGTTCAGCAGATGTTGTGCTTTCAGATTTACTGCGTTACTTCTTGCTTGCTTATTGTTTTTATAGGAAAATATGGTTTTGAATCTGCTTTTTGCTTTTTTTTTTAGCGAAATCCTTTGGAACCAGAGATTCTGCCAATCAATAGAGTCGGAAGGAAGTCAGCGACGTCAACAAGCCCAGTAGGCTTAGAAACCTTGAGGTATGTACTTTCCAAAAATATATAGTTTGTGGGGGGTATTTCAAATGTAAAGGGTTGTAAATTTGGAGAAACTGCAAGGTGCGCACTTTGTGTGCGCCGCTGATTTTTTCAAGTAAAATTACCCTCAAACGCATGCTTGACTTTGGGGTGTTTGGCAACTCTACACTTCAACGTACCTATGCATGTGGGGTATTATTTTGTTCAGCAGATGTTGTGCTTTCAGATTTACTGCGTTACTTCTTGCTTGCCTATTGTTTTTATAGGAAAATATGGTTTTGAATCTGCTTTTTGCTTTTTTTTTTAGCGAAATCCTTTGGAACCAGAGATTCTGCCAATCAATAGAGTCGGAAGGAAGTCAGCGACGTCAACAAGCCCAGTAGGCTTAGAAACCTTGAGGTATGTACTTTCCAAAAATATATAGTTTGTGGGGGGTATTTCAAATGTAAAGGGTTGTAAATTTGGAGAAACTGCAAGGTGCGCACTTTGTGTGCGCCGCTGATTTTTTCAAGTAAAATTACCCTCAAACGCATGCTTGACTTTGGGGTGTTTGGCAACTCTACACTTCAACGTACCTATGCATGTGGGGTATTATTTTGTTCAGCAGATGTTGTGCTTTCAGATTTACTGCGTTACTTCTTGCTTGCTTATTGTTTTTATAGGAAAATATGGTTTTGAATCTGCTTTTTGCTTTTTTTTTTAGCGAAATCCTTTGGAACCAGAGATTCTGCCAACCAATAGAGTTCAAACCAATGGACTCACGCCAACAAGCCTAGTATGCTTAGAAACCTTGAATTGTGCACTTTCCAAAAATATATAGTTTGTGGGGGGTATTTCAAATGTAAAGGGTTGTATTTTTTGAAAAACTGCGAGGAGCGCAAAGTATTTGTATTTTATCTGAAAATCTCCTCTAGCGCTCTTTGCAGTTTCTGGGGTCTCCTGGGCAGGAAAGGGTGTCTACTAATACATGTGTGGTACCGTTGTAACCGGGAGAAATGGGGCTTTTACTCTCAATATGTTTTTATTGAAAAACCTTTATTTTCGATTAAAAAAAAAACACTGCAAAATGTAAAAACGTGTGTATTTTTTATTTTCTTTCACATATTTTGCCCAAAATAATTATGATAAAACTACAAAATTGATAAACAAGAGATATGATGTTAAAGCCCAGATTCTGCTGAAAAAAACAATATGTAATTATTATGGGAAGTCCCAGAAAATCCCTTCAAAAATTACAGTTGAACATGGGGAGCGCAAAATAGTGAAAAATGCTCTGGCAACAGGGAGTGGGAAATGCTGCAGGTAGGCTGGCACTTAAAGGGTTAATAACAGCAAGACAACATACAGTCACAAACAAGACACATTAAAAACTGCATATCCCACAATCCTTCCAGTGCCAACAATAAAGAGCAATCAATAGCTGGGAAATCTCCTCAGTATACCTAGTGTGAGGACTACAAGTGATAATAACTAATATTTTGTGCCGGCACAAAAATCCCTAATTAAGTTATAAAAAATACCTAACCAAAATCTTAAAATGCAATAAAGTGAATGTGCATACAATATATAAAAAATCTAAACATAACCAATATTATAATGCTATAAAGGTAAACATGCATCAGTGCTAGTACATAAATAAACAAACATTCCACTAATCCTATGCAATAATCCGCACAAATGACTGGAAAAAACTTTTCTAACAAAGAATTATTGAAAACTGTGTGTGAAACAACTGATCATTGACACCTGTGCATATGAGGAATCGGCAGTCAGATATACTATCAAAAGAAAATACACAAAACACATAAAAAACATAAAGGGTATAGTAACCATACGCCGGGCAACAAAGTCCAAACACGTGTAAAGGAGAGTGGGACTAGCAGGTGGGACACCAGCGCATGCGGCCGCCCGTGCCGCTTTGCTGGGTGAGAAAGAAAGAGACCTTCTGTGCCCATGCTTTTAAGTGCTCCGCCATCGCTGTACTAATTAATAAATTGAAGCCGCTGTATCTAAAACGCAGCTGCGTGCCAGCCCCGATGCGGCGGAAGTGACATACCGCCCGAAGTGACACAAAGGCCGGATAGCGGTTACCATGACAGCCAGCCGGGATACACTGCGCGCATCAAGCAGTGCGCGAGCCGGCCAGAGACCACACAGGGGCGGCAGAATGAATCACAGTCACGCAGGCGAGGGCGTGACAGAGGACGGATACACGTAAAAGCATGAAACCTATATTATCACATATGTTGACAGACAATACATAATACAAAAATAATATAAACCAATCTGGTACTAATATTCTATGGCATATATACACGTTAAAAGGTGGCCCCCTTATAAATAATAAGATATTCTCAGAGTCCAACTATTTATAATTAATAAAGTGATTATTACTGTCACTAGACGGAAGGAAAAAGCTAGTGCAAAAGTGAATGACTAGCTATTTTATTCTCTTCTGATGAGGATCCCCTTCTCTCAGACGAGACAGAGTGTTTACTTTCATCAGTTTTTGAAATCTTGAATATTACCCCTCCTGAGGTGGCAAAAAGAGGGAAGGACAACCTGTTTAAGCCAGTAAGGCAAAGGCAGGTGTTCCCGGAACAGCCGCATTTTTCCAGGATGGTGTTAAAGGAGTGGGAAACTCCTAACAAGCTGCCGGCTGTTCCCAGGATCCTAGACGCTAGGTATCCTTTTCCGGCGGATATGATTAAGCTTTGGTCTCTTCCACCCGAGGTGGATTCTCCAGTATCAGGCTTGTCTAATACTTCTATCATGCCATCAGCTACTATGGGATCCTTAAGAGATCCCACAGAGAGACGAATGGATTAGTTGGCCCGCCATGCTTTTGGTATGGTAGGTTCCTTTCTTCGCCCTGTTTGTGCCATGGCTATTGTGTCTTTGGCTTCAAGGAAGAAGGTGAAGAAAATTATGGCCAGGGCTAAGTCTCGCAGGCTTATTCAAGAGTCCAAGGATTTTAAGGTTTGTTTGGACTTTAATTCTTTCGCTATCACTGCTATGGATGATGCGGTCAGGCTAGCTGCTAGAACTTCTCCTCTTCTTGTTGCCTTGCGCCGTTCCTTATGGCTAAGACAATGGTCGGCGGATGCCGCCGCTAAGAAAGCTCTTACAGATCTACCTTTTTTAGGGAGCAGACTCTTTGGAGAAAAGCTGGACCATATGGTCAAGGATGGCAAACTTCCTCAAAGGAAGAGGGCGAACCGGCCTTCATCATATCGGCCCTTTCGGAGTGGCAGAGGTGCCTTCCGGCCTTGCTACCATAGAGATTTTTGGGGCAGAGGCAGAGCTCGTAATAGGGCAGGAGGGGCCTGGAGAAGTAGGCCCAAACCTCCAGCCAAGCCCACTCCAGCATGAGGGGGCCCCCTCACCCGAGCAGGTGGGGGGATGGCTTTTGCATTTTACTCCAATCTGGAGACGCCACGTGGCGGATCTTTGAATCCAAGAGGTGGTGTCATCAGGCTACAAGATCGAGTTTGCAGCCAGACCGCTCGCAAGGTTCCTTTGGTCAGGGGCATCCCGGAACCAGCAAAAAGCAGATGCCCTGAGAGCCTCTGTGCAGCATCTACTTCAAGAAGGGGTAATTTGTCAGGTACCCTTTCAGGAAGGTCAGGGATTTTATGCCAACCTGTTTACAATTCCCAAAAAGGACGGGTCGATTCATCCCATTTTAGACTTAATGGGTCTCAACAAGTATATCCGGGTGAAACATTTCCGCATGGAGACTCTGAGGTCAGCGGTAACATTGATTCAGCCCGGAGATCTTATGACTACAATAGACATAAGGGACGCGTATCTTCATGTTCCGATTTTTCCAGGGCATCAGAAATTCTTGAGGTTTGCCCTGGAAGGCCAGCACTTCCAGTTTGTGGCACTTCCATTCGGGATATCCTCGGCTCCAAGAGTATTCACCAAGGTCTTGGCAGGTCTCATGGACATTTTCAGAAGCCAGGGGATATGCATCATCCCATATTTGGACGATCTCTTAATTTCAGCCGGGTCTCCTCAGCAGATCATGAAGGATACGCAGACGGTCCTATCAACTCTGGAAGAGTTCGACTGGGTGATAAATTATCCGATGTTCCATATCATTCCGGCGCCAGTAAGGAATTTCTTAGGAATGACGCTGGACACAGTTCAGGTCAAGGTGTTTCTACCAGAGCAGAAGGCTCTGCTAATTTGGAATCAAATAGAGTCCTTACTGGCCTGCCGACAGCCAACCATTCGGCTAGGGTTGAAACTAGTAGGCTTTACGGTGGCCTGCTTCGAGGCTGTGCCTTTTGCCCAGTTTCACATGAGGCCTCTTCAGTTGAATCTGTTGGCAAGCTGGGATCGAGCCCCGCAGTCGCTGGATCAAGTCTTTGTTCTGACTCCCTCGGCCAGGCAATTTCAGCTGTGGTGGTTGGACCCTCTGCACCTATCGGTAGGCAGGTCCTTTCTGACACCGCAGTGGCAGATTGTTGCCACGGATGCCAGTCTTACAGGCTGGGGGGGCATCTGGCAAGCCCAGAAGATCCAGGGATAATGGAGTCTGAAGGAGAATCAGCTTCCCATAAATATATTGGAATTAATATATTAATAAAGCAATCCGGCTAGTGCTTCAGTATCTGACCCCCAATTTAAGGGGACAGGCTGTTGACGGCCAGTCAGACAATCAGATGGCGGTAGCCTATTTCAATCATCAGGGGGGTACTCGGAGCAAGAGTGCTCTAGAGGTAGTAAGTCAGATTCTGACTTGGGCAGAGGAGAATGTTCCCTGCATTCTGGGGGTAGAAAACCAGGAGGCCGAAGCTTTGAGTAGGAAGGTACTGCGTCGGGGAGTATGGTCCCTCAGTCAGAAGATCTTTCAAGCCCGGTGCCTTTGCTGGGGGTGTCCGGAGGTGGATCCTTTTGCATCCAGACACAATCACAAGCGGACGAAATTCATGTCCCTGTCAAGGGACCCTCTGGCCATAGCAATGGACGCCCTGTCAACCTCTTGGGCAAGGTTGAAGCTCCTGTACGTTTTTCCCCCGCTCCTGCTCCTGAGCCGAGTACTAAGAAAGATAGCTCAGGAGGGGGTACCAACCATTCTGGTGGCTCCTCGCTGGCCAAGGAGAAGTTGGTTTTCAGACGTAACAAGGATGTCGGTAGATCATTGGCGCCTACCAGACGATCCAGATCTTCTCACACAGGGGGCGCTTCGGCACCCGAATTTACATATACTAGTTTTGACGGCCTGGCAATTGAGACCTCGATCTTAGCAGAGAGGTTTTATTGGCTAAGGTTATTCATACCATGATTCAGGCCCGGAAGAAGTCGTCTTCCATGATATACTACAGGGTCTGGCGGGCGTTCATATCCTGGTGTGAGACTAGGAATTTTTCATGCAGAAAGTATTCAATTTCTAGAATTTTAGAATTTCTACAAGGTGGCTTAGAAATGGGCCGACAATTGGGCACCCTAAAAGGGCATGTGTCGGCCTTATCTATTTTTTTCCAGAAGTCTATCGCTAGCAATAGGCTCATTAAGACTTTTTTTCAGGGAGTCACTCATGTCCGACCACCGCGTAAGTCTATTTTACCGGTGTGGGACTTGAATCTGGTATTATCGGCTCTCCAGGGTGCTCCTTTTGGACCTATGATTGACACTCCATTGAGCATTTTGATGCTTAAGGTGATATTTTTGGTGGCAATCACCTTGGTGCGGCGTGTTTCTGAGTTAGCCGCCTTACGTATGAAGTCTCCTTATTTTGAGTTACACAGAGACAAGGTAGGTTTTTGGTTTAAACCTGATTTTTTTACCTAAGGTCGTTTCTCCCTTTCACCTTAATCAAGAGGTAATTCTACCTTCTTTATGCCCTGTTCCGGCTAATGCTAAGGAAAGGGCCCTTCATTTTTTAGATGTAGTCCGAGCCATAAGATATTACATGGCAGCTACAGAATCCTTCCGCAAGACGAATTTTCTTTTTGTTATATCGGAAGGGCCGAAAAGGGGCTTCCGCCAGCTAAAGCCACTGTCAGTAAATAGATTAGGCAGGCAGTAGAAAAAGCCTACTCGGCCATGGGGAAGGAACCCCCTTTTCGGGTCACGGCCCATTCTAATGGGCCTTTCAGCATCAGGCTTCAGTGGAACAGGTTTGCAAAGCTGCCACCTGGTCTTCGGTTCATACATTCACCAAGTTTTACAAAGTGGATGTTAGAGCCTTAGCTGACGCTGTTGTTGGTCGAAAGATTCTTCAGGCTATAGTGAAATGAACTACCTGCTGTTCTGCCCTGGGGATCCCGCACATAGATGGCACTGCTTTTGGATATCCCAAGTGTAAGAAGTGTCTGGAAAGGATTGGAAGAAAAAACGCAATTCTGTGAGTACGCACCTGTATAATTGTTATTTCTGGGAATCCATTCCAGACACTCAGGCCCACCTGTTTTTGGGTCATCATGATCTATTTTTTGATGTTTCTTTGATGGTGTTTAGTCCATTTATTTCATTGGCATGAAAAAAAAAAAAAGAGGAGAGAGCTTTATTTACTCGTTTATTATTTATTGTTTTGAGAGTATTCTGGTGGAGTTTGGTGTAAAGTAACATGGACTCCTATATAGGGCCTCCCGGCCTGCCTCTATTTTATGTTTTATTGCTTTTTAAGTAACTGATCTAGGTTAGGAGGCAGCTGCTACTTATGGGGCCGGGAGGGGCCGCGCCCATTTTTTGTCTTGCAGTCACATCCAATCAGCAAGGAGGTAATCCCAAGTGTAAGGAGTGTCTGGAATGGATTCCCAGAAAAAACAATTCTACAGTTGAGTGCTCACAGAATTGCGTTTTTCCTGCTCTTCTATTTAACAGCTCCATTGTCATCAACATTATTTGTCAACTGTGTTGGCACAATGGAGGATGCTATTCTGGGGTCAGGCATGTAGAGACGTGGTTAACTACAGATTTATAAATAGCAAGTAAACCAGTGCTTGCCAGCCTGTGGCCTTGGCATACTTCCACCACACTGCCTTCTATGCAGCTTTGCCATAATTGCTCAATGGGAGTGCTAGAATGCATTGTTCTTGCTGACCTGCAGGAACTTCACCTGCCAATTTTAAAGAATGCAGAATACAAATACAGTAAGTGGAAAGCAGTGGTATCTACATATGGAATAAAAGGTTCACTGAGATTTTTTAATTTTTTTTGTCAGAATACAAAATAAGCACTTTTCTGCATTAGGTGTTATGACATCCAGAAGTTAACATAAGAATGTAGAATGTGCTTATATATGTACAACAGTATGCACAAAAACAAATCAGTGAAACCCACCTGTACACACACACCAGTGAACCACACTAGGGGGCAGTGAGTGCACACATGCCCGGAGCGGTGGGCTGCCAAGACACAGGGCCTGCAGAGTATTTGGGGGTGTAGGGGCTTTGCTCATAAGCATTTCAGTGATGTCCCAGCTAGAAATCAAGCCTGAAAGCGTCCAATCATGAGATTGGCTCCTTAACCCATAGACTATGGCTGCCCCTTAGCACAATTACTATCATGCCATCATTTCAGATTGGCTTCTTGCAGGACCACTAGATTTTAGAAGAGCTTTTACCCTATGACCTTCAAATTTCTGCCCTTTCACCCTTCTTAATATCTAGTCATTTTCCCCCTATTATTCCAATTCTCAGATGCAAAGGATTCCTTGTATGTTTATAATTCATGTAACTGGTAAATA
Organism: Gastrophryne carolinensis; assembly: GCA_027917425.1. Classification (NCBI taxonomy): domain Eukaryota; kingdom Metazoa; phylum Chordata; class Amphibia; order Anura; family Microhylidae; genus Gastrophryne; species Gastrophryne carolinensis. The sequence continues at coordinate 83,577,636 of CM051236.1, forward strand.
ATAATTATTCTGATTCTGATGCCAGCTCCACCCTCAAGAAATCCCCATGGAAGTCCATAGGGTCCAACCAACTTAAACCGGACCAAAAGCCTGGCACCATTGGAAAAGAAAGGGAGCAGCTATTTTGAAGCTTCCTCTTCCAACTGACATAACTGAAATGCACAGTAACAGGAAGCTCAGCACAACTTCCTGTTTGCAGGTTGCCTGCAAGCCCATCTTGTTTTTAAATCTTATCCCAGTGGGCGTTAGAAAAAGATAAATTAATTTTTATGTATAGGAATCTAAATTGCCCTGGGGAGGGATGCATATGAGGACTGTTTGTTGCGTTGGTCTGATTTAATTCTTTTTTGGTCCACTTTAAGCAGCAAAAAAACTTCAGGAGAGCTTTAAAAGAAACCATTGCTGTGGGACATCCATAGACATTTTACCAATAAACTATGCTGAGGGCTCTAGACACAGACGTAGCTAGGCTTTCGGCACCCTGGCCAAAGATTCGAAACGGCGCCCCCCCTTATCACGCCAGTGCCTATTTTGGAGAATAGGGGTAAAAATAATCATCTTGTGTCTGCAGCAGTCAGGAGCGGTTGCAAGAAAGAAGAGAATCTAAGACCTGCCATGGCCTCTTATTTCCCAATTCTCAAAATTGGAAGGCTGGCTAGGAAAGACTGGAGGCTTTGTTTAAAGCAGCCCCCAGAAAATCTAACAAGCCTCGGACCTAAATGAATCTTACCTACTCATCCATTGAACACCTAGAGGGGTTTTCCTATTGGACGAAGGGACTTGAAGAAAAGGTTAGTCTCTCTGTAATGTGTTTGTGGCATGAGGAGGTGTGTAATGTTTACCCTCATCCCTGCAGGAGGTTTACTTCAAAGCAGACCATTTTCTTCAATTTTGTGCTACCAACCGCCTGTAAGGCCCAACACTGGAAAGTCATTTATCCTTTCCTTGTGTTGGTCAAAGTGATGTGGACCAAGAAATGGCTGCACACTGTGGCACCAAACACATGCAACTGTTTCTGGGTCCATTAGACAGGGCAATGCAAGAAAAGCTTTTTCTTGTTTTTTTGGGGGGAGGGGGCATATATGGCCATTGTATGCCAGCACACATGGGATTTTGTCCTAGAGGGGGTGGGTTAAAGTCTATGCATTATAGCACCACACTCCCCCACTACTACCCCTATGCCTTCCTATGCCCTTAGACCTAAATATGAATAAACACAGTGTAAGCAAATTCCCTCAGGCCCTAAAGGTGGAGCAGAGTGCAAGCAGATTCCACTCCAGACCCAAACATGATTATGCAGAAACCTAGGGGATCATATACCAACAAATAAATAGGCAAAATGGGTGAAAAACCCCAGCCATTAAAAAGTAGCAACCAATGGCCTATAGTCTATAAGACTGCAGGGCCATGGGTCTTCCTCTAACTTTAACATCCCAATTTGGGATGTCCTAATGTGTGAAATGTCTGGGAATGTTTGCCACTCTCCTCCCATTCAGCATTTTATGCCACCCATTGTTATGCACAGCATAGAAAGCTGATTGGAAATGGTAACAATACTGGGCATTCCTGGGGGTTTCACACAGTGGGCATCACAAATCAGGCTTGCCCTGGACCCCAGGAAAACCCAGCAGAGAGAAAATCTCAGGGTTTGTTCCTCTTCTAAAGGAGCCCTATTGCAATATTTATATGGGTTTTTATCATTGGGCCATTTTTGCACAGCAGTCACAACGCTGCTGCACTGATTGACTGTCTAAGCCAGGAGTGTCAAACTCATTTTCACCAAGGGCTACATCAGAATTCTGGCTGCCCTCAAAGGGATGGTTAATAACCAAAGCAAAACAAAATGCAAGAACCACCATTCAAATGTATGGTTACAGACACTGTAATACTGTATTTTGTCAAGGACAGACCCAGGCGCTAAATTAATTTTTCCTACCCCAATACGCATTAGCAAGCAATAAGTAGTGCAGCAGATGTAGCAGTTAGGCGGTCACCCTTGTGTAGAGGGAGCTGGTTGTAGGAGATAAAGAACAGCTTCAGACACTACTCTCCTCTCTCCCAAAATGTTACAAATTACCAGCCACATTTATAGACGCCATACCTGGGGACAAGATTAGAGGCAGGACTGCAGTGTATCATCACGTCACTTGGCTGCACCACACTGGCGTGAAGACCTGTTGCCGCTGTCAGAAGCCTTGGATAGACGAGGCTGGTGAAGCACCTGTCAGAGGACCACATAAAACGTTTTGGAAGGCCACATCCTGCCCTCGGCCTTGAGTTTGACATATGGGGTCTAAGCAACCAGTCACGCCAAGTCTAGCAGCTAAAAGCGCAGACGTGCTGCTCCTGGTTGGGGATCGGGTACCCAGTTATTTTTGCTTAAAATATCCCAATTGGGTCCAGCACTTTGTAATAGTTGGACTTCTAAGTCAGATCAACACTGCTATAAGTACAGTTATAACTATATATGACCATAACTGTCATATATCCCTGCTAAAATTAATCTGGTGGTAGGTCCTTTTCCCTGGGGCATCCAGATTTGAGATGTCCTGCTGTGTGAAAACCCCCAGATCACCCACACAACTCACCTTTCCTCCATTCCCACTGCATATGTGCAGCCCCTTCTCAATTCCACGCTTTATGCCATGCATACTAATGAACAGCATAAATCGCTGTTTCGAGGGAATGTGGCGTGAGAGTGCCAGAAAGGTGAGTATAGGCTTATGCCCCACTTTGGCATTCCCCTGACTCACTGCACCCCAAGTGACTGCTAAGCCTTTCTGCCTTTCTGTTTCATTGAAGGTTTAATTGTTCCCCCCCCTCCACAGGCATATTTATATTCCTGGAATAATTAACTATTTTAGAAGATTCTGGGATATTAAGAACTTAAAGCTGAGTCCAGTCATGGGGTAACCCCCCCCCCCCACCTGCCACCTTCCCCTGGCAGGAGGGGGTTACAAAGAAAGAAACCCTTACCTCACCCGGGGGGTGCCCCATGACTGGGGTATAACACATAAAAACAAATATAACAATTTAAATATGTGAATATGTTTGGTCATCCTTTCACACTGAGATTTAAAAAATAACAGCTCTGATGATGGCTCTGCCTTGGACCCCTTTACAAATTATGTAGTTACCCTGAAACCCTGCTAAAAGACCATGAGTGTTGTCTTCAAATACGATCCATTCACAGAAAAAGCTATTTCATAAAGATTTGTACTGATATCCCAGCTGATTATGTTTTGTTTTGTTGCTTTTACTAGACTTTTACTGAAGAGAAATATAACTAAAGTCATACTTCTGCGGGAAGAGACAATTGTCTGGGCTTACAGCCAAGGTACAGATGATCTGTTGCCCAGCTATTGTTGGATTGGTTGGTGGCTGGGCCCCAAGCCAAGCTCAGGAATATGAAGGTCTGTTCATGAGGGCAGTGTCTATTTGGGCTGCTTGCTAGGTGTGATGTTTTGCAAGCCAAAAACATAAAATATCTGTATGTGACAATGCATATACGGTAACCAAACTGTTAATATTGTCTGAGGATTTTCTTGTGGTTGGTTTAAGCACTCCATTATATTTGTGTAAACTGGTTGCAAACGCTGAGAAGGCTGTTTGCAAGGTGTGGCATGACCTGCTTTGAAAAGCTGAGCCTCTGTTGAGTTTATTGAGAATGATAGAACAAGATTTTTACTGAGCACAGTGCCTCCACCTAACTTAGCCCTGTCAGCACAAGGAACTGAAATCAGGCTCAGCCATGGTTACCAGGAAAAAAAATGGTGGGCCCCTCATCACCAGATCTGAACTACTTGATGTACAGCTTATTTGTGGCATCTAAAGTGCACATACAGAGACAATACAGTTTAGCCTAATGCTTCTGTGCATGGGCCCTAAATATAAGCCATAAATACTTGCATCTAAGTGTGGGGTAGGCCCCCACAGTTGGTTTTGCTGGTGGGCCCAGGCATCCCAGACACTGACTAAGATCCTAGTATTACTGGCTAAATGTGACACCACAGACTCCTGCAATATCAAAATACAGTCTATCGGGGGGGCGTGGCTTGACATGGCCGAGTAGAGACGTGTGGGGAAGGAGCTCCGCACCCTTAATCTGTAAAGCTGAGGCAGGGCGGTCTGACGGCGACCGCAACACAGATGTCCAGGCGGGGGAAGCTGCGGGGAGCACCCAGGAAGCCCAGGCCATGCACAATCCCGGCTCTGTTCCGTGCCAGGGAAGCCACAAAGAGAGAGCCGACAGGGACGAAGATGGCGGCCGCAGAGGAGGGGGCGTGAGCACCTGACCGCGAGGTGGCGGAGCGGCGGGAGGAAACCCGAGCCTGCTCACCTCTACCAGCGACAGCCTCACCCACCTGCGGAGGAAGATTAGAGGAGGAAAGGGGCGCCCGCCCCTGAGGAAATTCTGTCAGGCCCAGCTCCCTGGCGGGCACCCCATCGCCACCACTCAGCCCACAGCCAACTTGGCAGCCCGGGCATGGGACCTCATCAGACAGCCCTCGAGAGGGGGAAACCCCATGGGGGCACCCCATTCTCTTATGGTCCCTGGGATGACATTACAGACCCTCCGCGGCCTAGGTCCCACACTGGGGACATGCAGCAGGCCCCCCAATCAATATCATTATTGGATACAGCTCCACTGGGGAGAAGACCCCCAGGGTCCCTGCCCTGAGCCCGCCGCAGCGCACACCTCCAAGCGTTGAGCATTCTCTACCATATAGTGCAACTGCAGCCGTTCCAATAGATCTACTATCGCACACCATAGTGGAGGCAGTAAAAGTCAATATCAAGGAGGCCCTGCAGGGGCTCCACACACGTGAAGATTTTGACGGATATGTTTCCAGGATGGAGGGCACCATCAAGAGAGAACTGGCAGCTCTACAGGGCTCAGTGGCAGAAGTCACGGAGAGAATGGACGGGGTGGAGGCCTCGCAAAGAGTCCTTGAGACCCGTGTGGCGGACCTAGAACAGCAAAAAAATTGGAACAAGCACCTCCTAGCTGACCTATCCCTGGCCCATGACGACGTAGAGAACAGGAGTCGTAGGAACAACCTGAGTCAATAGAGCCACAAAACCTCCTAGAAGCGGTTACCTCTATCTTCATTGAGCTCCTGGACCTTCCCAGAACAAATCACATAGAAATGGATCGAGTGCACAGAGCCTTGGGCCCCCGTTCGCAAGACCCAAACAGGCCCAGAGATATCATCTGCTGACTACATTTCTTCAAGATCAAAGAAGACATACCCCGTTGCGCTTGGGAGAAGGGCCCGACCAGATACAAAGGCGCACAAGTGATCATATTGCAGGACCTCTCGTGAAGGACATTGCAGATGCGGAAGCTACTAAAACCTCTGTTGGACACCATCCAGAGACAGGGGGCATCTTATAGATGGGGGCACCCTTTCCAGCTCCTGGTGCGGAGAGGAGGAAATGTGTTCACTCTCAGATCCCCCGGACAGCTACCGGACCTGTTTCACTTTTTGGAGGCAGAGAACGTGGATGTCCCGGACTGGACGGTGCCCGACTTGGCTATATACAACAGGCAGCTGCCCTTTTTTCCATATTTTTCATATTTTGCTTACCGTTGTTGTTGGTGTTACTTTTCTTCCTGCAAATGTTAGTATTATATGCCTAGAGTTATTTAGACTTGTTTAATGTGAAGCGGGGCCCCCCCGGGAGCTTTTGCTCGTATGGTTGTGCCGAGGAGTGAGGCGATAACTAATCTCAGGCCTCCAGTCCCCATGCAGCGGCGCTGCGGCAGATGCCAAATCACCGCCGAGATGCGCCTCACTGAGCAGCTACAATCTAGGTGCGCCTCCAAACCCCTTGAACGAGTGCCTAGTCTTCCACCCTCCCTCAACACTTGGTGCACCCTTCTGGGGAAGTTTTGGGCCTCCTCCAGACGGGAGTAGAGTTAGCACTGGGCTCATCAGCCTGTGGTTGTGGGTTCTCCTACGGATCCCTCTCCCACTAAGTGCACACCTCATAAAAAGGCACCGCTTCCGAACTACGCCACTAAGCGAGCTACCGGCGGACTGCTTGTCAGCCCTCAGTTGTTCCCTGGTTCTTTGTGTTGTACCCCCTAAACCCCCCCGACAGGTTCCCAGAGTTCTACCCCACACCTTCCCCCCCCGCGCACCTCCTCCCTCCCACCTCTCCCTGTTGGCGTGTGGGATCGGACGTGGGACAAATAGAAGCTGTCACACCCCCTCACCCTGTGAGTTTAGATTACCATGAGCCCAATAAAGATAGTCTCCCTGAATGTTAAGGGACTTAATATACCGGAAAAAAGAACAATCCTTGGGCAAGAACTAAACAGATGCAAAGCAAAGATAGTTTTCCTACAGGAGACGCATTTTAAAAGGAATGCGGCCCATAAACTCTGCGGTAGGCGGTTCCCCCAGGCAATCACCAGCTGCACGGCAGACACCAAAGAGAAAGGAGTAGCAATATTGTTGGCGAGAGATCTTCCCTTTATATTAAAGGAGTCCTGGAAGGACGAATCAGGAAGGGCGATACTAATCAAAGGAATAATCAACCAAAGAATGTACACACTCGCCTCTATATATGCGCCCAATCAAGGTCATATACAGTTCTTAAAGAACACGCTTGACAGAAAAATTCAAGGAAGGAGAGATAATATTGGGGGGAGACTTCAATTTAACCATAGAGCCCTTGCTAGACTCTTTGGCGGGCAGATCAGCAATCTCCCACCTAGCCCTGAGATCTCTGAAGAAAAAATTACATATCCTGCAGCTGGTGGATGCGTGGCGCACCAGAAACCCGTGGACAAGGGATTACTCATTCTACTATAATGTGCATGGGACATATTCCAGGCTGAATTATATATGGGTCTCACATGGCTTTTGGGACAGGCCACAGGAGACGGAATATACCCGACCTCATTCTCAGACCATGCCCCGGTATTCCTTTACCTAGATTTACTGGACAGACCCCCCCCTACGTGGAGGCTAAACAAATCACTCCTCCAAATTGCAGTGGTGACGCAAGACATAAAAGAGAGGGTCTGGAGACGTACTTTAGAATCAATGACAATAGGGAAGTCTCTCCACTGACATTGTGGGAGGCGCATAAGTGAGTAATAAGGGGAATCTTGATCAGTCATGGAGCAAGGCTTAAAAAAGAAAGGGTATTCCAAATTGAGAAACTCACGGAAAAGGCTAGGCTCCTCAAGCTATTTCATAAACAATTCGGGGCGGTGAGGGCGCTCGGGGAGCTGACCCAAGTGAGGGAGGCCCTCAACGCACTACTGAGACAAAAGGCCAAACATGTAATTAGGAGATGCAAACGTACATACTATGAGCACGGCAACAAGAGTAGCGCGCATCTGGCTAGGGCACTTAGGTAACAACAAGCCCAGAATTTCATTGCTGAGATATGGGACAGCACCCAACAGACGCAACACACCACAAATAGGATAGCGGACACGTTTAGACGGTACTACTCGGGTTTGTACAACTTGGGAGGGGGCCCGGCGGCGCGGTTGTGCTCAGGCAAATTAGAGGAATATATAGGGAGCTCAGGCATGCCGAAGAGGAGACCGCGACACTGCTAGAAGATCCAATTGGGGTAGAAGAACTGCTAGAAGCCCCGGGTCAGGACAGATATTCCGTCAAGTAATATAAAACCTTTGCCTCAATTTTGGGCCCTCGAATGATCATGGCGTGGAACTCGATCACGAACCCAGAAGCGCCGGGCTCATTCTCTGGCAGAGATCTAGAGGTGCACATTTCTGTCTTGCATAAACCAGGAAAGGATCCCCTGCCATGTAAGAGCTATCGTCTCATCTCCCTCCTCAATGCAGACCTGAAACTATATGCAAAAATCCTGGCCAACAGGTTGGCCCCAATGGTGGCTCAGGTGGTTCACTTGGACCAAACGGTGTTCGTGCTGGGGAGGGAGGGACAGTGTGGTGCAAGCACTTAGTGCTGTGTATACAGCACATAGCTCTGATGTACCTTTGATGCTTCTATCCACAGATGCGGAAAAGGCCTTTGACAGGGTGAGTTGGCCCTCCCTGAAAGAAACACTCAGACACATAGGCCTAGGGGACAACATGAGAAAGCTTATTGGCGCCCTATACACAATGCCCTCTGCCAGGGTTAAGGTTAACGGCCACCTCTCTGGCCCGGTCCATATCTGCAATAGCACACGCCAGGGCTGTCCCTTATTGCCCCTGCTGTCCCTGGAACCATTCCTCTGTAGAATAAGGGATAACATTGACATAGGGGGATTGAAAATCAGTGATGACACCCATAAGGTCGCGGCTTATGCAGTTGACCTCCTGTTCTTCATTACGAAACCCACGATCACTGTGCCGGTACTGATGAAGGAGTTCGAGGTCTTTGGTAGGCTGTCTTTCTTTAAAATTAACTTTGAAAAATCAGGAGCATTAAATATATCGCTCACAGGAGACGCGGACAGGAATCTTCAGCAAACATTCTCATTCAAATGGGCAAAGACCTCGATAACATACCTAGGTACTCAACTACCGAACCAGTTATCAAGGATTCTAGAGCTGAACTTCCTTCCCCTGTCTCAGAGAATAAAAGCAGACTTAGATAGATGGGATTCCCCCACCTTTTCGTGGATGGGCAGGGTAAATATAATCAAAATGTTGATCCTGACAAAACTCCAATTCCTATTCCAGGCACTTCCGATAAATATCCCTGCACACTTCTTCAGGAAGCTAGATAAGATTCTAATGGGGTTTGTCTGGCAAAAAAGAAAGCCAGACTTAGGCGCCAGTTACTATCCAGGCTCAAACACCTAGGGGGCATGGCGTTACTAGACGTACAATCCTACTGGGTGGCATCCCATCTGCAGAGAATATGTGACTGGCACACATGCAAAAATACGAAGAGGTGGGTCCAACTCGAGCTTTCCCTAGCACAGGCCTCATTAGACATAACAGGCTGGAACAGGGAAACATATAGGTCAGGATTGAGATCTCACCCAATAGTGGCAGCCACGTTAGGGGTCTTTCGGCGCCATTGAAAACATCCAGAAAACTCTCCCTGGCCGACCCCATTGATTGCACTAATAGATAATCCTCCACTCTTACAGGACTGCTTGTTTTGCCAATTGGATCAGCCAGAACCAGAACCGAAAATAGCCGGACAGGATATGACGTTCCCAATTGGCAAGGGACCTGCTAGCCAGGACCCCTGTTCGGATTCCTGCCCTGAAGGAAGCACTACAACTCCAAAGTGTTGTAAAATATAACTATAATAATAGCAAAGATATATAATGACAGCTTATAACACATAAATAGCATAACACTTACACAGAAACAAAGAACATGAAAACACTTAATCATAGCTTTAATCAACACTGCTTAATGGTACCGCTCAATCATTTCAAACGGTATCCTATATCCTTCAGATACATCCAAACATAATCAACAACTATTCCATGGAATGTTTAGCTTACCTACCCAGCATGCATATGGTTAATCATGAGTCCTGGTCACCGAGGAGCTCCACGGGCCGATGCAATGCGGCACAGCGAGATCAGGATGAGCTTGGGAGGTCAGTGGGTTATCACCCCCACAGATCACTGTCCATGACAGGCGTCCCTCGTCAATGGCTCTTGAGTCTCCTGATTCCACAGTGGAATACCCCTCATATTTATGGCGCTGTCATCCCAAAAAGCTGGCCAAACTCCAAGGGGTGAAAGCAACCTGTTTCTTCATAAGAGGTTATCTAATCTTCCATACCTATCTCACTCAAGAATTGGCCAAATTCCCAGGTAAGATAAGTAAGGAACATATGTAACAAATCCATATGCTATACTGATAAGCCCCCCACAGCACGTCACAGCTGTACATTTTGAAAAACATTATTTTTGACTTAAAACTCTGGTAAACATGTTTTTCAACCTTATCTTCAGAAAACACTCACTTTTGAAAAACAAAAACAAAACTTTTGAAAAACATGTTTTTGACTTAAAACTCTGGCAAACATGTTTTTCACTTAAATTTGCTATTTCATAGTTGTTTTTCACATTCTGGACATGTCAGGGCATATTCCTGGCTTACATTTGCTATGCTATAACACTATGACCACAAAATGTCTGCCAGTGGCATCCATCTTAGAACACAAAATGGTGGATGGTAATATCATTTATACAAAATGGCGGACAAAACCTAGACAAAATGGCGGACAAGATGGCGGCCAGATTGCCATTTCACCTATTATTATCACACTGCTCTAGGGTGGCCCTCAGGGAGTGGGGAAGGGTGAGCGATCTGATAATGGAAAGGGGTTGGGTAGACATAAGAGACCTAAGGGTTAGGCTAGAGAACAGGAGCCTTAACCCCTGGACACTTCTCCAATTCCAGTCAATTTTGTCCCGGATGGGCTATAGAAAATAAAACACCAGGGGTCACACTGAGTTTGAGAGGATTTGCCTAGAGAAACAGCCATATCCCCATTTGATCTCTAGACTATACTCACTCCTCATAGGTGGACAGGAGACCCCCCCTTCGTTCTGGAGAGAATGGGAAGTTGACCTGGGCAGAACAATAGGGGATAAAGAATGGACTAAAACAGCGACTCTGGCGCACAAATCCTTGGTGGCCACGAGAATCCAAGAGGCCAAATACAAACTGTTGACACGTTGGCATTACACCCCTGATAGACTGGGAAAGATGTTTGGTACAGTGGACCCAAGTTGTTGGAGATGTGGTGAGAGGCAAGGGACCTTGTTCCACATTCTCTGGACATGCCCCAAGATTCAGGGGGGCAGTACTGCCCATCGTCACACAGCTCACCGGGGCCCAGGTGCAGGGAGACCCAGCCCAGATCCTCCTTCACTTAACAAAAGTTCCGACATGGAAATATAAAAAAACTTTGCTGATCCACCTCCCAAATGCTGCCAAGCAAACAATACCTAGATTCTGGAAACAAAAAAGAACCCCCTCTGTTAGGGACTGGATAAGGGAAGTTATGAATGTCAAGGAAATGGAAGACCTAACACTTTCTTTACATGACAGGGATGAGCAGCACAGATCCACATGGTTGCCCTGGCTGATATATGAGGAATTGGTGGAGTTCAGAATCCTATTTGAGTGATAGAACAGGGACCTCGACCAAGCTGCTAACTCACCCTGCTCCGCATAGGTTAGATGGAGTTAGAATGAGCTCATGTGTTATTTATTAAGGGAAGAAGCGGTACGGCCCCTGCCAAGAGCCGTGTCACACACGCCTTACCCCATTCTACTCATTATCCGTACCCCATATTCCTAATACCTTATACCCCTTCCTTACCCCCCTCCCCCCTCTACCCTTTAAACCCCTTAGGTCCCACCCCCTCCTTGGGTTGGACAAACGGATACACCTAGCGCTGGAAAGCCCTACTCCCTCATCGAAATAGCAAGTTAGTCTATATCAGCCCAATGCGTGGCGGACATCGCCAATCTTGAGTTAACTAGAAATACACAACACCTAGTAGTGGAATTCAAGAACCGACCATATTGGTACCCTGTTCCCCCGAATAGGGGCTGTAATCGGGCCCTCCCCACCTTGTAAGGTGTAATGGAGACAGATGCTGATCCACAGTTGTGATTAGAGATGAGCGAACCGGTTCGGACGAACCGGAATTCGCTCCGAATTTCAGGAAATATTCGATTCGGCACGAACCCGAATATTTTGTGGTTCGTGCCGATCGAATTTTTCCTGAAATAAAAAAAAAAAATGCCGGCATGGTGGGAGCGGCCGGCGGGCCGGTAAAGCCGGCCGGCCCGCTCCCACCATGCCGGCATTTAAAAAAAAAAAAAAAAAAAAAAAAAAAAGCATTTTTGCCGGCATGGTGGGAGCGGGCCGGCCGGCCCGCTCCCACCATGCCGGCATTAAAAAAAAAAGAAAACACTTACCTGCAGGTCCGGAGCGTGGAGGCCGGCGCCGCTCTCAGCTGTCATCTGAGGGCGCGTCATCAGAGGCGCCCTCTGATGACGCGCCCTCAGATGACAGCTGAGAGCGGCGCCGGCCTCCACGCTCCGGACCTGCAGGTAAGTGTTTGCTTTTTTTTTAAATGCCGGCATGGTGGGAGCGGGCCGGCCGGCCCGCTCCCACCATGCCAGCATTTTTGATGGGGAACTTCGTAAAAGTTCGATTCGGCCGAACCCGAATTTCTTTGTGAAATTCGGTGAATCGGCCGAATCGAACTTTTCAAAAGTTCGCTCATCTCTAGTTGTGATGTTCCACATGCAATGAATATGGTGTTCCCGGACGCCTTCCCCCCTTCCTCATGTTTAGTACTGTATGTTTAAATGTATGTAACGTTTAAAACTGCAAAATCCTTAAATAAAGAATTTTAAAAAAATACTGTCTATCTGTGTGGAGGGAAGGAGCAAGCCTTGACATATTTTTTGTGTCAGCTGGGATTCCCATTCGTACCTGGCAAAGAGCGCTTTCCTAAAATGAAAAAGAGAATTATTTACATGGCACATACATGACTATGAACAGGCTATACCTATTATTCTTAATGAGTAGGTGGAGCCATGCAAATCTTCCCCATTTCATCATATTCATCTCTGTGACATCTCACATCTCAAGCCGTCTGAAAAACCTTTGAAAATCTGAATTTTATTTATGATCCCTAGCTAACCACAGCCCATGTTTCTTCTCCCTATACTGGCACCCAACCCTCTAGCTCTGGTGACATGAGCTTCAGATGGCTTTGCAGGTTGTGTTATGCTTCACAGGTGTTGATTCATGCTCGTGCGCGAACAAATTTGTGCACGTCTTTTGGAGCACCAAGTTGCGCTCAAGCTTCCATCTGATTCATGGGCATCAAAAAGGGATGCGCATTTATTTTTGTGCCAATTTGCGCACTAGTGCTCACCAATGCGCCAATTTTCCAATACCGCAACTGTCGCACTGTCTCCTGCATCTGATTTATGGTATGTTTAGAGGGCAGAAAAGCGTGCGCAAATGTGGCAATTTGAAGAGTGAATTTCCTCCAGCAAATAGTGGAGGAAACTGCTGATTCCAATGAGTAACAGGATTATTTCATTCCAAAAACACATACTGGCAGTATCCAGCATGATTTTGAACAATGAAAGTGTCAGCCACAAGTTCTTTTTAGGGACTGAACCCTTTTTAACATAACAACATAAATCTGAATATTGGGCCCCAAAGTTTAGCAAAGACAAAAGCCAAAAAAAAGATTGTTAAATTTTTAAGCATTAATATGCAAACCAAACAGGAGAGGAAGGGTTAAAGAGAACATATGGGACAAAATAATATGCAAAAAAAGTTAAGGGTTAACTGGAATTAGAATATCCCCCCAAAAAAACCACAACTCCAAAATGGAGAACACAGGTTCTCCAGAGAATGCACTCCGAAAATGGCGAATACAGCTTCACGAAAAACACAGAAGCTGGAGAAATCAAATCGCTATGGAGAAACATTAAAGGAAAGGGGAGAAACATGGGGGACCATCGGGAGAAGCTAAGCACTTAGCCCACCAAATACACATGGGGCAGGGTAATTTGCCCTTCAAAATAGCAGATTGATGCAAATTGGGGCAAGAAGAGGCAATTTGCGCCTCTCCCGTGCGCAGCCATGAATCATGCACCTAGGTGCAGGCAGGATCATTTGCACTCCATCTGAGCATTTTTGCGCACTGACCATGAATCGATCCTATAGTCTTGTGGGACTTTTGCTTTTCTCTGATCAACCAGCCAGTAACATGCCAGCGGCCATGATCTCCGATGAGGTATTTGCACTTATACAATAGCCCACAAATCTTCTTTTTGTTATGTGGATATAGCTTTTACAACATCTGCTCTACGAGATAAGAAGGTACTGACTGTACTTCATTAACACTCATTTTATATTTTGAACATAAGCTTTGCACAACCCATAGGAACATGACCAAATTGGCCAATCCTAATGAGCAACTGGTCATGTTTTTCTTGTTTGTACTTTGTGCCATATTGATAGTCTAAACTTTCTCACCCCCTCACTTTAATCACACATACAATACACCTTACTGGTGGAAATCAGTCCAGTGAAGATGTGGGAGAGGCCACCACCCTCCCAAGTGTTGGAGGAGGTTTCAGTGCAATGACCGGTGCTCCTGAAGTTTCATAATTTGTTAAGCCTGCCAAAGAGTACGCATAAAAGATATCTGCCATGCATGTTGCATTTATTTTTAGGCCTTTTAGCAAACAGAGGTCAGAGAAGACACGGTGGAGTTTGTGTTACTAATTTGTTGTTTTCATTGTGCCCGAGATGTGACCTTTGTATTACTTCTGAGACTATTTTAGTATTATTGAATGTAGTGATATCTACAGCTGCTGTCCTGTTTTGTGCCCTGTCCGCCATTGTCCAGCGACTGCCGCCCTACCTTGCAGTGCCGCCCCAGGCAGCTGCCTCATATAGCTTTATTACAGCTACACCCCTAGAGTTGAGACTTGGGAGCAGGGAGGAGGGTGAGGAATATGATAAAAATATCATATCACCCCTCTAAACTGCTCATGTCTGTAAACAAAGAGCTTGTTTAAAATATACTCTGAGTGTAAGGAAATTGTCACCTATTTTGCAGATGGACTGCTCAATAGCAAATCAGTAAACACAGTGCCCCACAGTCTACAATTCAGAAGAGCTTGTTGGTATCATACACACCTAGCCAAGACTGAAGGGGCCCAGCTGAAAACCCTCTGCCAGGGGCTGGCTACGGGCTTGGCTTCTGGCCTAATATAATCCAGTTAAAGCGGACCTTCACCCTGAATAAGAGCATATCTTATATGTTTCCCACACCCTGTACATACAGATTGCCCACATTAAAAATCATCCTACCTGCATCTACTGCATGTTATGAGACTTTAAACATCCAAGATGGTGGCTCAAGGAGCATCAGGTAGCCTGCAAACAGGAAGTGTCTTTTGACTGTGCTGCTCTGCATTCTGGGATTGGTGTCCTTTCCTTGACCCCAGCTCAGCTCTGTCTGTGCAAAGCACAACTATAACTCCACCCCCCTGCACTTTATCCCGCTTTGCTCTCCTCAGTATGTGTGATGCTTCTGAGTCAGGATGGCGGCGCCCGTATCCTAGAGTCCTGAACAGAGTTGCAACCCAGTGGGGGAAAGAATAATAAGCAAGTGACTAAAAATGTAAAATATATTCATTTTAGGTGCTGAGGAATAGTTTTTTAAGGGTTTGGGATTAAATCATGCTGAAGGTCCGGTTTAAAAGACTGGGATGTGTCAAACTAGAGCTGGTGGCATTAGTATGGGACTGGCAGGTCTCAGTTCATTGGTGGTAGTGAAACAAGCCAACAGGACTTTGAAGACCTGTATTAAGGAGATTGTGACAGACGCTCTGTCTTTTGGATGTCATCACTATTCAGTTGCCCACCGGGTCATTCACTGGCCTTTTCTTAATTAGGTCATTGTAGTTTGGATTGTATTATAAACTGCCTTTGTGTTAATTGATTACGTCACAGGCAATGGCATTGTTCTGATTGAGTGTATTACAGACGCCTATTGTTTTGCTGATTGCGTCACCGGCAGAGTTGGTCTGTGTATTTGTCATGAGGTCCATGGGGGAGGTCCCATTGCATGGAGACTTGTGTATATAAGGCCTAGAGTGGCACTAATAAAAACACTTCACCTTCACCCTCAATACTGAAGTTCTGTCTCTTATTGGGGGAAACGCTATATTACAATGCACTAGCCCTTGTAAGGGCTGTTCCTGTTTCCTCACGAACGACTCTGGAGTTCCAGCAGCACCTCTTACGATTGGGAAAAGGACGTCTCGGGCGGTGAAGCCCTCCGGCGATAAGGGTTATCGCTACAATTGGTGGCAAGCGGTCGGATGGTCCTTTGTACCCAGAGAGAGTGCTACCCTGATGGAGAGTCAGTAGGACAAGTTGAAAAGGCTGACCCTGAAGGATCTACTCGAGAGCCGGGGAAGGTCAGCTAGCAACCGCCCACGTCGGGAACTGATAGCCGAGCTGATCGAAATGGATCATGCAGCAGTGAGGACTGAAACCAATATAGAGATCGATGAAGACGCTGCTCTTGTTCAAGCGGTTCGGAACAGATTGTCGGTCTATGGCCCAAATCCATCACAGGAACTGATCGACCGAGTCTTCGCCGCAGCGGAGGCAGAGGCCAGTAAGCGAAGGGAAGATCGGCGACTTTCAACCCAGCAGCCTCTCAGCCTCAGTTACACTGGGGGGAGAAAGATTCCATTTGCAGCATTTAAGTCCTTCCAGGAAAGTGACGACGAGATTGACGGATTTTTGGCCGATTTTGAACGCCAGTGCGCTTTACACCGGGTACCCACGGAGGAATGGGTCACCATATTATCAGGGAAACTATCTGGGAAAGCTTCCGATGCTTTCCGGGCCATCCCTGATGCGGACTTACCACACTACCATCTGGTAAAGGAGGCTTTGTTAGCCCGGTACGCTGTCACCCCGGAAGCCTACAGGCGACGATTTCGGGAATCCCAAAAGAAGGGAGGGGATTCTTACACGGAGTGGGCATGTCGCCTCCATCGTACAGCATCACACTGGGTCACTGGATGCAAAGCCACGACCGCTGAGGATGTACTACAGTTGTTTTTACTAGAACATTTTCTCAATGCCCTGCAACCAGAGCTAAGAGAGTGGGTACGTGACCAGAGGCCTCTAACGCTACCTGAGGCTGCTCGTCTAGCCGACGAGTACACCGATGCTCGCCAGACAGAACAGTCCGCTCCAAAACCACCACCTCCCATCAAATTTCAAGCACCTGTGGCTTCAGCACCAACTCGTGACTCTGGGCCACATAGGCCAGCACAGCAACCGAACCTCTCCACAGTTCAGTGCCATCGTTGCAAACAATGGGGACATTATCGCAGTGATTGCGCCCTAGAGCCTCCCCGAAACACGTGGGGGCAAAAGCAACCTTCCACCTCCCGTACTCCTGTGGCACACTGTTTGGAAGCTGAGAGCAGTTCGGAAGAGTATCTGGGGGTACTGTATGAAGCTGATCCCATACAAGCGGCCATCCAAGATAACCGACAGCACCATTGCCAGGAGGTACGAGTCAATGGGCGCACCGCGCAAGGATTACGCGACACCGGAGCCACACTTACCTTGCTTCAACCTCATTTGGTCAAGAACAAAGACCGCACTGGACACACCGTTGCAGTAAGGGTGGCAGGAGGAGCTGTGTTTCGACTCCCCACCGCCCGAGTACATCTTGACTGGGGCGCTGGATCCGGCAGGGTACAGGTGGGACTTATGGACAACTTACCAGCAGAAGTACTATTGGGAAATGATCTAGGACCAATGACTTCTGCCTACGCTACCTCTGGACCAGCCAGCGTCAACCCTGTTACAACCCAGGCTCCAGCCCGAGCTGCCGACTCCAGCCCACTGGTCGGGGAGACCCAGGGGTTTCGTCTGCATCACGTCATGTCTGTTACAAGAAGCCAAGAAGAGGATCAGCCATCAGGTTACATCCTTCCAGAAGGGAAACGTATGCCAAACACTATTTTTGTTGGGGGCATTGGCCGTCGGATTAATCAGCCTGAAATTAAGGATGTTTTTTCAAAGTATGGCGCTGTAAAGAGTGTCAAAATTATTAGGGATGCCTCTGGCGTTTCTAAGGGTTATGGTTTTGTCTACTTTTACGATGATGTAGATGTGCAGAAGATTGTGGATTCTCCGATCAGCTACCATGGAAAGAGATTGAAACTTGGACCAGCTATAAGAAAGCAAAGCACCTGTGCACACATCCAACCAAGGACTTTGGTGCTGAACTCACCAACGCCACAATATCCCAGTGTTTGGACCCCACCCATGACCGATTCCTATGTACAGCCCACGTCAATGTTTAGTCCGGTTACTCACTATGTGCAGACTTGTCCTTACACAGAACTCTGCCCATAACAAGAGTCCGGACAGCCCCACGTTAACCCGAACAGGGTCAATCCGGGTCTGCCGGGTGTTCCACAAAAAGGGGGCATTGTGACAGACGCTCTGTCTTTTGGATGTCATCACTATTCAGTTGCCCACCGGGTCATTCACTGGCCTTTTCTTAATTAGGTCATTGTAGTTTGGATTGTATTATAAACTGCCTTTGTGTTAATTGATTACGTCACAGGCAATGGCATTGTTCTGATTGAGTGTATTACAGACGCCTATTGTTTTGCTGATTGCGTCACCGGCAGAGTTGGTCTGTGTATTTATCATGAGGTCCATGGGGGAGGTCCCATTGCATGGAGACTTGTGTATATAAGGCCTAGAGTGGCACTAATAAAAACACTTCACCTTCACCCTCAATACTGAAGTTCTGTCTCTTATTGGGGGAAACGCTATATTACAATGCACTAGCCCTTGTAAGGGCTGTTCCTGTTTCCTCACGGACGACTCTGGAATTCCAGCAGCACCTCTCACCATTGGGAAAAGGACGTCTCGGGCGGTGAAGCCCTCCGGCGATAAGGGTTATCGCTACAGAGATGTACAGCTTGATCTCAGCGACAGTGATGTACATCACAAGGAGTAATCTACTTTTTGCCTGGGAAGGACCAGGCCGATCACCTCACTTACTGGGGACCTACAGTATGTTAAATTACTAAACTAAAAAATATTGACTACATGCTTTGCATTTAAAGTAGCAGCAAAGAAGATGAGATGGCAGTTACGTAACTTTGGAACCAACAGGCCCCTCCATAGGTTGTCTTATTGCTAAAGTGATTGCAAATCATGAGGTTTGCATTCTTACCTGGAAATAAAATGAAGTAGCAGTTAAAGTGGGCCAATAACCCCCCTGTGGCCACACTGGAACCTAAAAGATTTCAGTGCCAGTTGCTAGCGTGCCCCTGGGACATTCTATACTAGATGCCCACTGTGTGAGACCCCCCGGGGCGCTGTAATCTTACCTGCAATGCTATCTTCGCCGGCGACAGCATCCCCAGCTTCCCTGTAGCTGTGCGCATGTCCATTCAGATATGCTGGGTGCGCACTCCACAGGGGAGCCGGAAATGCACCAGTAGGACGCCAGATGCGAAGTTCAAATCAGCAGCTTTGTGCCCCACCTTAGTATGTGCCACATAAAGCGCTGATTGGACAAGTGGCCACGCATGCGTCGTGGGAACGGTGGAAAGGTGAGTGAAAGTGGATGATCTAGGGGGTTTCACACGGGGGGACATCCTACATTGGGATGCCCCCAGGGGATGGGACCAATCACCAGGATAGTCAAAATCCTGGTGATTGGTCCACTTTAAGGTGCTCAAGTTAAGGGGTTAACAACTAACAAACATAAATGTAGACACAATCATTGAAGTCTGTTCCCTTTTCCCTAACTCCTTTCAGCATATTGTTTACTTAAACTGGACCTTCACCATGATTTATTGAAAAGCCCAAACCCTTAAAAAACGATTCCCCAGCATATAAAATGAATATATTTTAAGTTTTAAGTCACTTACTTATTATTCTTTCCCCCACTGGGCTGCAACTCTGTTCAGGATTATAGGATACGGGTGCCGCCATCTTGACTCACAAGCATAACACTTACTGAGGAGAGGAGAGCGGGATAAAGTACAGGGGGTGGGTTATAGCTGTGCTTTGCTCAGACAGAGCAGAGCTGGGGTCAGGAAAAGGTCAGCAACCCCAGAATGCAGAGCAGCACAGTCAGAAGGCACTTCCTGTTTGCAGGCTGCCTGATATCCCATGAGCCGCCATCTTGAATGTTTAAAGGCTCATAACCTGCAGTAGATGCAGGTAGGATGATTTTTAATGTGAGCAATCTGTATGTACAAAGTGGGGGAAACACATAAGATAGACTCTTATTCAGAGTGAAGGACCGCTTTAAATATATAAAATACATTCGCATTTTTGCCCTGTATTTATTGATGTGGCAATAACGCTGTAACTACTTGTTCCAATAATACATGTAAAATGTTATAAAAGTAGTTAAACTGGAACAACTCCTATTTTTCACAAAAGGAAAAAAAACAAAGGATGATATTGCATTGCAGGCTTTATATATTACTATATATTATTCAGTGAGTTTGCAGTCTTTGTTTTGCATTATAGATATTGCGTATAATAAAACATCAAATGCCGTGAAGTTTTCTAAATCTGTATTCAGTTTAAAAACCCATATGCAACACTGAGAAGACAGAGAAGTGAAAACTTTGGAAGGAAATAAAGGGGTTTATTTACGAAACACTAACGCCAGGTAGCGTCACATAGCAGTAGGTGTTTTAGCGGTGCTCATGCAGATAGCCATATGTATGACAGGCAAAAATCCTAGCGCCTCTAATAGAGTCAGGTAGCATTCTCCCATACACTTCCATTGCTTTTTATAGTGATGTTATCTGTACAACATCTGCATAGTGTTGTGACAGGAGACCCTCGGTCTGCTTGGAATGTATTTTACACACAGTAACCTAATTTTTTTAATTTTATTAAACTTGCGTATTTGTGCCTGCCCTCCAAGTGACACTTGCTCTAACGTCAGCCCATGATTTTCACTGGGTTTGAGTGTCCTCTGGCTCTTTTATAGTGCTTTCAAATCCTGCATCAGGAGTGGTACACCTTATTGCCCAGTTCTACGGTGCCCGCGCTAGCGGTGTGTTCTGTGATCATAAATCTAGGCTCAAGTGCCAGCTTTCAGGCATTCAGAAATGGCTCTGCGACTCGTCCAGTGCAGAGTTCTTTCTATGTTAAATGTTGCGGCTGCTTTCTAGCGTTCACACCAAGTCAATACACCAACGGTGGTCAGACTTCAAGCGCCAGAACCCGGCATCGGTCTACTGGCTCTATGATGCGTATGCCTTTGGTAAATGAAGAATGTCGAACTGCATTGGTTGATGTAGGAGCACAATCAAGGACTTGTCCTTAATGCCACTTCTTGTTTTGAGTCTTCACAGATAAACAGCATTCCCTTTACAAGCATGGAAGGAGGTTCTCCCCTGCCCCCCTAACCTTGATCCTAATACATCTGCAGAGGTGGGTACTTTGCAGCTTTGCAAGGTGGAGGACCCAGGGGGGAGGAAGGGGACAAGGCTAAGGGTGTCCCAGAGAAGTTGGCCGGTGAGGTAGGGGCTGTGTGGGTCATCAGCTCTTCCGATGAGGAAATGCCGGAGTCTGGCTACCAGGAGGGCCAGTCTCAGGTGGGTAGTCCCAAGGTGGAGGAGGTAGTGGTTCTCCATAAGGGTGCAGTTGGGGGACTGGAGCAGTCTGGCCTCTTAGAGTTGGGCTCCTGTGGATCAAATTGGGGGAGCGAAGCCCACACTTCCTCCCCTCACAGCCCTGGTTTGAGTACCCTGGTCAGTAGAAGCTGTGTATATTATTGTGTGGAAATATTTTTGAAAGTGACAAGTTTGTGCTTATTTTTTGTTTTTTGGAACAAGTGGTTGTTTGGCCATTGTGCGCTTGTGGGTTGTGGCAGGCCCAGCCCCCAAACAGTGCCTGGAAAAATATTTTTTGCTGCCACACTTGCTGTTTGAGTACCTGCAGCACATCTGCCATTCTCTCTGACTCACTTGGATTGCTGCTTTTATAGCCAGATGTTATTCCTGTGCACGTGCTCCCTGTTGTTGTAGCTGCACTCATTGTTCCTGTGGCAGTGCTATCTGTGGGGCCAAAGGATTTATTTCAACTTGAATTTGATGGAGTTGCTTTCCACTCGTTGGGCCCATGACGTTGTTGCCAATGCATCCAGCATTTTTGTACCCAGCTTATATAGTTGAACACCCAAATATAATGATTTAGCCTTATGTGAACACATCATCTCCCCACACATGAAATTTGCCATGTGCATTTAAGTTTTGGCCTGATGCATATGAGGGGAACCACACTTCTCTGTGTCCAGGCATATACTTCATTGAATAGTGTTAGTGATCGCATGTGTCAATTTTTGGTGTTTGTGATACATTAAGGTCTTCTACATGAGTGGGCACAAAGGGCCTTGGATGTGGTATGGGTAAGAATCAAATAACGTACCAAGGCGGATCCCAATTATTGGGTTGCTGGGACACCTGAATCATCGGATGTCCCCCTTACAGATGGGGTTTGTGTAAGAGCTTCAAACAATAATTCATCCCGGTATTCAACACACACCCATTTTGTTTTTGTTTGCAGACAAAATCATAAAGAAACATGCACCCATTGTAAGTGTAACAATAACTGTTTAAAAACAATACATTCATGGTTCACATACCTGTGTTGCCTCATCCCCTGAGGATTCCGACATCTGTGGTGGTGTGGACAGCTGCTCTTCATCAGATAATGGTGTACACTCAAAACAAGCTGTATGAGATACACAAAAATAAATATTGTAGCATAAACAATTGCCAAGAAAAGTCATTTTACATTGGAAACACCAGCCAAACTTTAGATAACCCACTGAAAGAACCAAAACAATGACAGTCTGTATGTATTATGTTGTGGGGGCACCATATAGGAGACATCAACAATGTTGGGGAAAAAAACAAACCGGAAATGTGGCAGACAGCTGGATGGACTAGGCAAACAACAATATCATACATACTGTGCCAGAATTTGGATTAACAATTTGTCTAACAAAAAAAACAATATATTTACGAAGTAGGATAAGATAGCTATATATTTGACAAATGACCAATAATAGTTATTAGGCAAAGTCTCACTTACACATGTGTGGTAAAGGAGTATGGCATGGACATGTCACAATACCCATAGGCAACAGATGCATGCTGTAATGTTTTTTTCCAAAAAACGCTAATTATAGCGGTCATCAATGTAAAAAAACATTAATGCGCAAACTGTGTGTAAACAACAGAAGATGCTCAGTAGTGCAGAGCGTATAAAATTTTTTCAAAAAAATTATTAGCTTTTCTCTTTGGCTGAAATGTCATATGTGTTTGGATCAGGAAACGCTGAACAACGCGGCGCTACAGATGCTGTCCTCTTCCAACAAACCTGCTTAGCATTTTTCCTAGTTGAACGTGCGTGGAGATGGAAGATGGTGAATATGTGGCATTGCTGTTATCCAAGCATATTACCAGCTAAGTATTAAAAAAACACTTTGGGATGTTACAACTAGGTTATTCTGCTATTGTGTTTGTGTGGGGTGCCCACCAGAGCCTGTCTGTTGTTGTGTTCCATTGTCTGTGGACAAGTCTGTGCTTCGTGCCATCAGTAACATTTCTTTGTGCTCTTCCATCTGGTGTGGTAAGCAGATATTGTGTAGCACACTGCAAGACAGGATTGTCTCAGACAACTTATCTGGGCAGTGGAGCATCTCCCCTATTGGCCAGGGCTAACCTAAGAAATGTACTTGCCTCAGGCTGTTGGTATTTTCAACAATGCTTCTAGTTTAGTGGTGAGCTGTATTTGTTTTGCACTTGTGTGTGTCTGAGTTTGTGTGTTAGGTGGTTTATTTGAGGTGTGCATTGTGTGTGTGTATGTGTGTGTGTTTTCTGGTGCTTTAGCGTATGCATTCGAGTTAACAGTTGCAATGCAGTTGCCATGCATTTTTCAACAGAGAAATAGTTTGTAGAGAATGACCAGAAAATGGGGCTACGAGACAAAGGTAGATATGCGGCAACCGTGTTTAATAGTAACAAACAGTGCACACACCAAGCAGACTGCTGTACAGATTTACAAGTGTACATATAACAAACACGTGCTGCAATAACTATAAAAGAATAAAAAATATAGGTAAACATAAACACACTCTGGCTGCTGAATGAATACACAGGAGGAGTCAGGAAACATACATGAATAGAGATCCAATGAAAGTCCAAAGACGGATTCAAGGTGAGGCAGGGAAGTAAAACACAATGGCTGTGGCAGGAGTCCTGGGTTCAGAGTTCTGGGATCTGGGTTCAGAGTTCTGGGTTCAAAGAGACAATTCAATGCTGAATGCCACTGCTAAATTGGTGGATCAGCTTATATAGAGCAGGAAGTCACACAGGTGCTGGCTGATTACCAACGCCTCTGTAGGACAGAGCCATCTGCTGGTGGAGTGGCATTTAGCAGGAGAGAGTCTCAGAAAGGGAGCCACCCGAAAGCAGAACTGAAGAGGCAGACAGAGTGTTTAACAGCCGGTTGGCTATGGCCGATTAGCATGATGGGCAAATCTGCAGCCGTACCAGACTGAAATATTGATGGCCTTTTGGAACTGTACCACCAAATCTGCCACAAAATTAAGCCCAGTACTGGCTGCAGGCGCGCGGTTCCTGCAATAGTGCGCCTATGTGCCTAATTAAATATGCTTGCAAGGGGCACATTTTAGGCCACTGCTGCTCCATTTAACGGCATTAACCAACCTGCCGCATATTTCATGAGGTGGTCCTGGCCATCCGTGACCTCACCCCTAACTACATCGGATTACCATCCAATGAGGAAGTGGTCCAAAACATAAAGCTGCCATTCTTTTGGATGGCAGGAATCTCAAATGTGCTTGGCTGCATTGAAGGGACCCACAAGAGCTACACCACCGCAACCAGAAAAGATTCCATATAATGTCATGGTGGTGTGTAACCATGAGATGCAGCTGCGTGCTGTGAGGTCTGGCTTCCCAGGATCTTGCCATGACTCGTATGTGCACCAATCTGCCCTGTGCAGAAAATTTGAGGACAACGAAATGCAGTTGGGATGGCTACTAGGTAAGTAGGTGTCCACCTAAACAGTGTAGCTGCAGAACTAGGGAGGAGGGGAGGGTGAAGGCAAATGCATAAAACCAGGTAGGGGTGTGAACAGGGGCATACATAGCCTTCAAGGGTCTCCTTAGCAGGGCCCCCACCATGGGCCCCATCATCACATATGCCCCCCCCCAAAACTCACCAACCGGTCAAAGCAGAGGAGCAGGGCATGCGCAGCACCATCTGAGGAGGAGCAGGGTGCCATTCGAGGAGGAGAGCTGGCATATGGTGTGGCCACAGGAGATGGAGGCCGCATGGCTAGGTAAGTATGTCAGCAAGTACATACTGCAAAGGTGGTGGAGGCAGCGTGTGCTGGGCCCCCTTGTTCCCAACCTTTTTTCATCAAGTACCACTTTTCATTATGTCAAGAACCACATGGGAGTGGTATGCGGTTTGTCAGCTAAAACCATTGAAATAAATGACACAAACAAAGAAACTACATAAATAGCTTCCATCACCTTTTGGAGCAGTTTTGTATGGTGCAAAGTAGAGTGAGGTATAGATGTTAGCAGTTCAGGGGGGGTACAGGTCAGTCTGCAGCTACTCTATGTTGTGTACCACCTATTAGGATCTTGAGTTGGAAACCCCTGCTCTATTCTTTTCTTTACTCATATTCTTCCCATTTAAACTCTTTCTACCTCCCCATTCCTCTGTAAATGTTACGTTGGTAAATACATTTGGTGACAAATTACCCTATGCTCAGATGTCATAGGCCTCTGAGTGTTTCAAGGTTGTCAATTTGTCCATTTCAACATTGTCTATTTGTCTATTTTGCAGACCTTGCCCAGTTTTATTTTATGTGTACTCCTGGTCAGGCAACCCCCCCCCCCAGAAATATAATGAGAATGAGAGAAGGTAATCAGTATGTATTGCTTTATTGTATGGTTTAATAGATTTTTCATTTCTTACATTACAAAGATCTGAAGAAAAGTAGCTGATAACTATTATTCTTCTAATGTTCTTTTTAACCCTTTTGTTGCCAAGCCTGTAACACCTACGTGCTGGCTTGGCTGGGCCTTAAGTGCCAAGCCCGTAGGTGTTACGTGCTTGACTTTCCTCGCTTCTAGTTTAAAAAGTAAAAATAAAAAATACTCACCTGACCCCTTGTTGGATCCGGCCGGGTCTCCTCTTTAATTTGTGGGGGGTCGGATGGCTCCAGGAGAGCCCCCGGAATAGGCCGCCCCCCCCCCCGCTTCTGCAGCAGCAGCTTCTAACTGTAAAAAAAAAAAAAAAAAAAATGACATTCACTTACCTGTGTGTGCGCTGGCTCCCGCTGTCCCTCCTCTTCACCTGGGGGGCCTCCGATCCCCCCCCAGGACTTACCGATCTTCAGGAGAGAGCCTGGGAGGCTCTCTCCTCTCTTCTTCTCGATGGCGGCCGCCATCATGCCTCTAAGCCCCGCCCCCCCGGCCCCGAACGGGCTTCAGCTTTCTCAGCTTCTCAGATGCCGGTGACCGGCGCTGGGGAAGGAGGTGACAGGAGATCCTCTGATCTCCTGCCTTCTCCTTCTCTGGATGCCGATCACCGGCATCTGTCAGCTGAGCGGCGAGGGACAAGAGCTTGCAATCGAAGGTAAGTACAGTAAAAAAAATTTTTTTTTTTCTAATAAAATACTTTTTATTATTGTGTCGTGGTTTTTTTTAACAGTTAACCCTTTGTGAGCTGGTAAGGGGTCCATGAGACCCCTTATACCAGTTCACAAGGCTGGGGGGGTGGCAAGTCACCTGCCCTAGCGGGTGGCTTGCCATTAACCCCCGCACCCCCATTACCTGCCTCCCCAAAGGCCAGGGGGGGGCAGAAGAGCCCGGGCCCACATAGGCTATGTGGGCTCGTAGGCTGCAGGGTGGGGGGGCCACCAAAGCTGGCCCCCCCACTCTGTGCCTACAAGCCCCCATAGCTGGTCCCGGGCTGGTTACTTTGGGTAAGGGGGACCCCACGTCATTTTTTTTTTGGATTTTTAAGGGTTTTTAACCCTTAAAAATCCAAAAAAAAATGGGGTCCCCCTCCCCGGGAAGGGGGACCCTATGTCATTTTTTTTTTAATTAACCATTTGTCATCCAGCAGCTATAAAAGGCTTCTGGGCAGGAAAGGGTGTCTACTAGAGATGAGCGAACTTTTGAAAAATTCGATTCGACTGATTCGCCGAATTTTCCGACAAAAATCGTTTCGACCCGAATAAATTCGCGACGAATCGCTATTAAAAACGGCTATTTCTGAGCCTCCTAGAGCCTCAATAGGGTTGTAAACCATTCTGCCTTGCTGTAACATGCACAGGATGCGTGCTGGGTTAGTTAAATAATACTTTGAATAAATATCACATGCAGATCAGAGGCATCGCTAATAGAATCGCAGAGCGGCACAATTGCAGAGAGTTGAAGTGGCATCACTATGAGGGGCCGAAGGAGCCCAAATATACACTGGAGTTGGCCTCAGGAGCCCAAAAATTGGATGAATCACACCCTGGAGTTGGCAGGAGTTGACAGTAGCAGCAGCAGGAGCCCAAATATACACTGGAGTTGGCTTCAGGAGCCCAAAAATTGGATGAATCACACCCTGGAGTTGGCAGAAGTTGGCAGCAGCAGCAGCAGGAGCCCAAATATACACTGGAGTTGGCTTCAGGAGCCCAAAAATTGGATGAATCACACCCTGGAGTTGGCAGAAGTTGGCAGCAGCAGCAGCAGGAGCCCAAATATACCCTGGAGTTGG
This sequence comes from Gastrophryne carolinensis, assembly GCA_027917425.1. NCBI lineage: Eukaryota > Metazoa > Chordata > Amphibia > Anura > Microhylidae > Gastrophryne > Gastrophryne carolinensis. The sequence continues at coordinate 83,605,009 of CM051236.1, forward strand.
CCTCAGGAGCCCAAAAATTGGATGAATCACACCCTGGAGTTGGCAGGAGTTGACAGTAGCAGCAGCAGGAGCCCAAATATACACTGGAGTTGGCTTCAGTAGCCCAAAAATTGGATGAATCACACCCTGGAGTTGGCAGAAGTTGGCAGCAGCAGCAGCAGCAGGAGCCCAAATATACACTGGAGTTGGCCTCAGGAGCCCAAAAATTGGATGAATCACACCCTGGAGTTGGCAGGAGTTGACAGTAGCAGCAGCAGGAGCCCAAATATACACTGGAGTTGGCTTCAGGAGCCCAAAAATTGGATGAATCACACCCTGGAGTTGGCAGAAGTTGGCAGCAGCAGCAGCAGGAGCCCAAATATACACTGGAGTTGGCTTCAGGAGCCCAAAAATTGGATGAATCACACCCTGGAGTTGGCAGGAGTTGACAGTAGCAGCAGCAGGAGCCCAAATATACACTGGAGTTGGCTTCAGGAGCCCAAAAATTGGATGAATCACACCCTGGAGTTGGCAGGAGTTGACAGTAGCAGCAGCAGGAGCCCAAATATACACTGGAGTTGGCTTCAGGAGCCCAAAAATTGGATGAATCACACCCTGGAGTTGGCAGAAGTTGGCAGCAGCAGCAGCAGGAGCCCAAATATACACTGGAGTTGGCTTCAGGAGCCCAAAAATTGGATGAATCACACCCTGGAGTTGGCAAGAGTTGACAGTAGCAGCAGCAGGAGCCCAAATATACACTGGAGTTGGCCACAGGAGCCCAAAAATTGGATGAATCACACCCTGGAGTTGGCAGGAGTTGGCAGGAGTTGACAGTAGCAGCAGCAGGAGCCCAAATATACACTGGAGTTGGCCTCAGGAGCCCAAAAATTGGATGAATCACACCCTGGAGTTGGCAGGAGTTGACAGTAGCAGCAGCAGGAGCCCAAATATACACTGGAGTTGGCTTCAGGAGCCCAAAAATTGGATGAATCACACCCTGGAGTTGGCAGGAGTTGACAGTAGCAGCAGCAGGAGCCCAAATATACACTGGAGTTGGCTTCAGGAGCCCAAAAATTGGATGAATCACACCCTGGAGTTGGCAGAAGTTGGCAGCAGCAGCAGCAGGAGCCCAAATATACACTGGAGTTGGCTTCAGGAGCCCAAAAATTGGATGAATCACACCCTGGAGTTGGCAGGAGTTGACAGTAGCAGCAGCAGGAGCCCAAATATACACTGGAGTTGGCTTCAGGAGCCCAAAAATTGGATGAATCACACCCTAGAGTTGGCAGGAGTTGACAGTAGCAGCAGCAGCAGGAGCCCAAATATACACTGGAGTTGGCCTCAGGAGCCCAAAAATTGGATGAATCACACCCTGGAGTTGGCAGAAGTTGGCAGCAGCAGCAGCAGGAGCCCAAATATACACTGGAGTTGGCCTCAGGAGCCCAAAAATTGGATGAATCACACCCTGGAGTTGGCAGAAGTTGGCAGCAGCAGCAACATGAGCCCAAATATACACTGGAGTTGGCCTCAGGAGCCCAAAAATTGGATGAATCACACCCTGGAGTTGGCAGGAGTTGACAGTAGCAGCAGCAGGAGCCCAAATATACACTGGAGTTGGCTTCAGGAGCCCAAAAATTGGATGAATCACACCCTGGAGTTGGCAGAAGTTGGCAGCAGCAGCAGCAGGAGCCCAAATATACACTGGAGTTGGCCTCAGGAGCCCAAAAATTGGATGAATCACACCCTGGAGTTGGCAGGAGTTGACAGTAGCAGCAGCAGGAGCCCAAATATACACTGGAGTTGGCTTCAGGAGCCCAAAAATTGGATGAATCACACCCTGGAGTTGGCAGAAGTTGGCAGCAGCAGCAGCAGGAGCCCAAATATACACTGGAGTTGGCCTCAGGAGCCCAAAAATTGGATGAATCACACCCTGGAGTTGGCAGAAGTTGGCAGCAGCAGCAGCAGGAGCCCAAATATACACTGGAGTTGGCCTCAAGAGCCCAAAAATTGGATGAATCACACCCTGGAGTTGGCAGGAGTTGACAGTAGCAGCAGCAGGAGCCCAAATATACACTGGAGTTGGCTTCAGGAGCCCAAAAATTGGATGAATCACACCCTGGAGTTGGCAGAAGTTGGCAGCAGCAGCAGCAGGAGCCCAAATATACACTGGAGTTGGCTTCAGGAGCCCAAAAATTGGATGAATCACACCCTGGAGTTGGCAGGAGTTGACAGTAGCAGCAGCAGGAGCCCAAAAAATGGCCTAAAGACATAAATATGTTTTGCACCATTTGGAAAGTGTAAAACGTGGCACCATGCTGAATCTAGTCGCATGCATCAGGCATTGGTGGGTGGAAATCCTGGCTGATCCATCCCTGATTCATTTTGACAAAGGTGAGTCTCTCCACATTTTTAGTTGACAGACGAGTTCTCCTCGCCGTAACTATGGCCCCCGCCGCACTAAACACCCGCTCAGATGGCACGCTACTTGCCGGGCAGGACAGCTTTTCCAGGGCAAACTCTGCTAGTTGCGGCCACAAATCAAGTTTGGCTGCCCAGAAGTCCAGCGGATCCTCAAGGTGTGTTGGCATGGTCATGTCAAAGTATGACATGACCTGCTGGTTCAGGTCCTGCTCCAGGTCTTCCTGCTGCTCATGAGTAGCCTCACTATGCGGGTGTAGAAAGCTACTCATTAGCGACTGAAGACTGAGGCTGCTGCTGCTGATGGAGCTGCTGCTGCTGCTCCTGCCAACCCCCCCAGCGGCCATGGCAGTGGAAGGTGAGCGCAGAGGTCCCCTGCAGGTCAGACCTGCGAGAGTATGGACCATGGCGCAGATAGGCATCGGCCAACTGCCTACGTAGAATGTCTTTGTAGTAGTTGAGTTTGTCCTCCCTCTCGGTGGGTTTAAAAAATGCCCCCATTTTGTGCCGGAAGCGAGGGTCCAATAAGGTGGACAGCCAGAAGTCATCCCGCCGACAGATGGAAACAATTCTGGGGTCACTACGCAAGCACGTGAGCATGCTTCGTGCCATTTGCGCAAGTGACTCGGATGGACTACCTGTCTCCATCTCCACTGCATACTGCCACGGTGTGCCCGGGTCCTCTGTCTCGCCTTCCTCAAAAACCTCTAGCTCCTCTGGCTGCTCCTGCTCCTCCTCTCCTGTCCGCTGACTAGATAAACCAGCCATTTCGCCAAGCCTAAACTGTGTTTCGCTGGGCAACTCCTCCTCTTCCTCCTCCTCCAGTTCAGCTCCAGCGGGGTTCATGTGGCCGTAAGATGTAAACGCCATGTCTCCAGTGCCCTGACCAGCCATGGTTTCCAACATGTGCTGTAGTACATGAAGCAGTGGAATCACGTCGTTCATCCCGTAATCCTGCCGACTGACAAATAAAGTGGCATCCTCAAAGGGCCTGAGCAAACGGCAGGTGTCACGTATGAGCTGCCACTGGTTGACATTGAAGTTACACAGGGGAGTCCCCCTATCTGCTTGGATCATCAGGAAATCCGTGATGGCTTTTCTCTGTTCATATAATCGGTCCAACATGTGAAGGGTGGAATTCCAACGGGTGGAAACATCGCAAATCAGTTTGGATTTCCTGATGAATACATTTAAGCAGTTCCTCCCCTGTGTGACTCTGTTCGCCAAGACAAACCATGTGAAGCACTGCGTGACACCTCCGTGCCCTGCACACATGGTAGACTGGAGGGGCACTGAGACTTGAGCCTACAGTGGAGGGTGAGGAGATGGCGGAGGATGAGGAGGCCGAGTCGCACGGTGTCACAGGCCCAATGGGCAGAGAGCGCGGAGGCCGAAGCGGCGTGACCTGTCCAAGTTGCTGCTGCAAAGGGACCACATTCACCCAGTGGGCCGTAAACGACATGTACTGCCCCTGACCGTAGTTACAGCTCCAGATGTCGGCGCTGCCATGTATTTTGCTACACACCGACAGGCTCAAGGACTGGCCCACCTTCTGTTCAACAAAAGTGTGCAGCGCTGGTACTGCCTTCTTGGCAAAGAAATGACGGCTTGGGACTCTCCACCTCGGCTCGGCACAAGCCATCAGTTCTCTGAAAGGTGCAGATTCCACCACCTGAAAAGGGAGCGACTGCAGCACCAGCAACTTGGACAGGAGCACATTCAGCTTCTGCGCCGTAGGATGAGTGGGCGCATACTGCTGTCTCTTGGACATGGCTTCGCTGATGGATTGCTGGCGGGATGCATGACTTGGAGGAGGAGGAGGAGGAGCAGGAGCGACAGAGGATGGGTATGACGCACAGCTGCCTTCGGCTGAGGTGCTGGAGCCTTGGCTGGCAGAAATTGGGAGCTCACTTGGTGAGGAAGCAGACTGGACCACCCCTTGGGAGCCTCGGTTCTCCCAGGTCGTTTTATGGTGACGCATCATATGTTGACGCAGGGCCGTGGTGCCAACATTTGGACCCTGGCCACGCTTCACCTTTTGCCTACATATCTTGCATGTGGCCATGTTACCCTCCTGCGGATGCCTCAGGAAAGACTGCCACACTGCCGAGTAGCTACTTTTCCCACCCCCTGGCCTCACTGATTCACTGCTGCTGTTGCCAACTCCAGGAACCCCTGCTCCACTACCTCCCGATAAGGTAGACTGCCGCACAGCAGGTGCTCTACCCCGGCCCCGGCCGGCTCCAGCCTTTGGAATTGTGCCCCCATGCTGACTGCTACCACCTTGCTGCCTCAGCTGCTGACTCCGGGGCAACCTGCGCCCCTCTTCTCCTGATGATGACGATGAAGCCCCTTCATCACCCGGCTCCCAAGTGCGATCGGCTTCATCGTCATCATCATCATCATCACCGAGTTGTGGCTGTACGTCACTGATGTTCGTGGATTCGTCAACAGTGTCTGGCGCAGGAGCTGGAACGCTCGCAGCACCCACGACACTGTCCACATCACTATTTGTCTGCCTAGCTAAAGAAGCCACCTCCATTTCTTGGCTGGGCAGTAGCTGCTGACTGTCCTCCTGTATCTGATCGTCCTCCTCACTAAAGAGTGGAGCTGAACCCAAAGCATAGGATACGTCGCTGGGGGAGGGAACGGCGTAGGACAGAGGCAATGGGAGGACAGGGACTGCTCTCGGGGCATGCCAACTCAGGGTTGTGTCAGAGGAACCTACCGACCCTAGACTGGGGGTCTCAGATGTAAGTTGTGATGATGTTGTTGATGAGCGCGTCAGCCAAGCCTACCACGGCAGATGCGTTACTGGTGGAGACCCGACCGCTAGCAGATACTGGCAGATTAGGTCTCTCAGCGTGACTCCTGCTGCTACTGGCCCCCAGTCTGATGCGAGCTCTGCCTGCGGAATCTTGGCCTCTGCCACTCCTCTTTTCACTTCCAGGCACTTGTCTGCCCGACATAGTCTAACTGGCGTGGTAGTAGGTGATATTTAAAAAAACCCCGGGCAGCGGTGGGTCTATATGAAACAGAATATAATGCACACCAAAAGTGAGCAGTAACACTCAGCCTCCAACAGGCCTGCTTAGTGTAAATAAGAGAGCTGCTTAGTGTAAATAAAGAGGGGTATGCTATGTTACAGAATGGGATGCCTCAACAGAAGTGCACCTGGCAGGCAGCAGTAAGCCTATGCCCAGCAAAAGTGTCTTATAATATAAATATAATAAGAGCAAATGCTTATATGGTCTTAAACAGAGGCTGCTGTAGTCACAGAATGGGATGCCCTGGGCAGGAATGGACCTGGCAGGGTCCAGTAGTGCTTTGCCCAGCAAAAGTGTCTTTATCAGGCTAATTTCAAATATGATAAGAGCAAATGCTTATATGGTCTTAAACAGAGGCTGCTTTAGTCACAGAATGGGATGCCCTGGGCAGGAATGGACCTGGCAGGGTACAGTAGTGCTTTGCCCAGCAAAAGTGTCTTTATCAGGCTAATTTCAAATATGATAAGAGCAAATGCTTATATGGTCTTAAACAGAGGCTGCTTTAGTCACAGAATGGGATGCCCTGGGCAGGAATGGACCTGGCAGGGTCCAGTAGTGCTTTGCCCAGCAAAAGTGTCTTTATCAGGCTAATTTCAAATATGATAAGAGCAAATGCTTATATGGTCTTAAACAGAGGCTGCTTTAGTCACAGAATGGGATGCCCTGGGCAGGAATGGACCTGGCAGGGTACAGTAGTGCTTTGCCCAGCAAAAGTGTCTTTATCAGGCTAATTTCAAATATGATAAGAGCAAATGCTTATATGGTCTTAAACAGAGGCTGCTGTAGTCACAGAATGGGATGCCCTGGGCAGGAATGGACCTGGCAGGGTCCAGTAGTGCTTTGCCCAGCAAAAGTGTCTTTATCAGGCTAATTTCAAATATGATAAGAGCAAATGCTTATATGGTCTTAAACAGAGGCTGCTTTAGTCACAGAATGGGATGCCCTGGGCAGGAATGGACCTGGCAGGGTACAGTAGTGCTTTGCCCAGCAAAAGTGTCTTTATCAGGCTAATTTCAAATATGATAAGAGCAAATGCTTATATGGTCTTAAACAGAGGCTGCTTTAGTCACAGAATGGGATGCCCTGGGCAGGAATGGACCTGGCAGGGTACAGTAGTGCTTTGCCCAGCAAAAGTGTCTTTATCAGGCTAATTTCAAATATGATAAGAGCAAATGCTTATATGGTCTTAAACAGAGGCTGCTTTAGTCACAGAATGGGATGCCCTGGGCAGGAATGGACCTGGCAGGGTACAGTAGTGCTTTGCCCAGCAAAAGTGTCTTTATCAGGCTAATTTCAAATATGATAAGAGCAAATGCTTATATGGTCTTAAACAGAGGCTGCTGTAGTCACAGAATGGGATGCCCTGGGCAGGAATGGACCTGGCAGGGTCCAGTAGTGCTTTGCCCAGCAAAAGTGTCTTTATCAGGCTAATTTCAAATATGATAAGAGCAAATGCTTATATGGTCTTAAACAGAGGCTGCTGTAGTCACAGAATGGGATGCCCTGGGCAGGAATGGACCTGGCAGGGTCCAGTAGTGCTTTGCCCAGCAAAAGTGTCTTTATCAGGCTAATTTCAAATATGATAAGAGCAAATGCTTATATGGTCTTAAACAGAGGCTGCTTTAGTCACAGAATGGGATGCCCTGGGCAGGAATGGACCTGGCATGGTCCAGTAGTGCTTTGCCCAGCAAAAGTGTCTTTATCAGGCTAATTTCAAATATGATAAGAGCAAATGCTTATATGGTCTTAAACAGAGGCTGCTGTAGTCACAGAATGGGATGCCCTGGGCAGGAATGGACCTGGCAGGGTCCAGTAGTGCTTTGCCCAGCAAAAGTGTCTTTATCAGGCTAATTTCAAATATGATAAGAGCAAATGCTTATATGGTCTTAAACAGAGGCTGCTGTAGTCACAGAATGGGATGCCCTGGGCAGGAATGGACCTGGCAGGGTCCAGTAGTGCTTTGCCCAGCAAAAGTGTCTTTATCAGGCTAATTTCAAATATGATAAGAGCAAATGCTTATATGGTCTTAAACAGAGGCTGCTTTAGTCACAGAATGGGATGCCCTGGGCAGGAATGGACCTGGCAGGGTACAGTAGTGCTTTGCCCAGCAAAAGTGTCTTTATCAGGCTAATTTCAAATATGATAAGAGCAAATGCTTATATGGTCTTAAACAGAGGCTGCTTTAGTCACAGAATGGGATGCCCTGGGCAGGAATGGACCTGGCAGGGTCCAGTAGTGCTTTGCCCAGCAAAAGTGTCTTTATCAGGCTAATTTCAAATATGATAAGAGCAAATGCTTATATGGTCTTAAACAGAGGCTGCTTTAGTCACAGAATGGGATGCCCTGGGCAGGAATGGACCTGGCAGGGTACAGTAGTGCTTTGCCCAGCAAAAGTGTCTTTATCAGGCTAATTTCAAATATGATAAGAGCGAATGCTTATATGGTCTTAAACAGAGGCTGCTGTAGTCACAGAATGGGATGCCCTGGGCAGGAATGGACCTGGCAGGGTCCAGTAGTGCTTTGCCCAGCAAAAGTGTCTTTATCAGGCTAATTTCAAATATGATAAGAGCAAATGCTTATATGGTCTTAAACAGAGGCTGCTTTAGTCACAGAATGGGATGCCCTGGGCAGGAATGGACCTGGCAGGGTACGGTAGTGCTTTGCCCAGCAAAAGTGTCTTTATCAGGCTAATTTCAAATATGATAAGAGCAAATGCTTATATGGTCTTAAACAGAGGCTGCTTTAGTCACAGAATGGGATGCCCTGGGCAGGAATGGACCTGGCAGGGTCCAGTAGTGCTTTGCCCAGCAAAAGTGTCTTTATCAGGCTAATTTCAAATATGATAAGAGCAAATGCTTATATGGTCTTAAACAGAGGCTGCTGTAGTCACAGAATGGGATGCCCTGGGCAGGAATGGACCTGGCAGGGTCCAGTAGTGCTTTGCCCAGCAAAAGTGTCTTTATCAGGCTAATTTCAAATATGATAAGAGCAAATGCTTATATGGTCTTAAACAGAGGCTGCTTTAGTCACAGAATGGGATGCCCTGGGCAGGAATGGACCTGGCAGGGTACAGTAGTGCTTTGCCCAGCAAAAGTGTCTTTATCAGGCTAATTTCAAATATGATAAGAGCAAATGCTTATATGGTCTTAAACAGAGGCTGCTTTAGTCACAGAATGGGATGCCCTGGGCAGGAATGGACCTGGCAGGGTCCAGTAGTGCTTTGCCCAGCAAAAGTGTCTTTATCAGGCTAATTTCAAATATGATAAGAGCAAATGCTTATATGGTCTTAAACAGAGGCTGCTTTAGTCACAGAATGGGATGCCCTGGGCAGGAATGGACCTGGCAGGGTACAGTAGTGCTTTGCCCAGCAAAAGTGTCTTTATCAGGCTAATTTCAAATATGATAAGAGCAAATGCTTATATGGTCTTAAACAGAGGCTGCTGTAGTCACAGAATGGGATGCCCTGGGCAGGAATGGACCTGGCAGGGTCCAGTAGTGCTTTGCCCAGCAAAAGTGTCTTTATCAGGCTAATTTCAAATATGATAAGAGCAAATGCTTATATGGTCTTAAACAGAGGCTGCTTTAGTCACAGAATGGGATGCCCTGGGCAGGAATGGACCTGGCAGGGTACGGTAGTGCTTTGCCCAGCAAAAGTGTCTTTATCAGGCTAATTTCAAATATGATAAGAGCAAATGCTTATATGGTCTTAAACAGAGGCTGCTTTAGTCACAGAATGGGATGCCCTGGGCAGGAATGGACCTGGCAGGGTCCAGTAGTGCTTTGCCCAGCAAAAGTGTCTTTATCAGGCTAATTTCAAATATGATAAGAGCAAATGCTTATATGGTCTTAAACAGAGGCTGCTGTAGTCACAGAATGGGATGCCCTGGGCAGGAATGGACCTGGCAGGGTCCAGTAGTGCTTTGCCCAGCAAAAGTGTCTTTATCAGGCTAATTTCAAATATGATAAGAGCAAATGCTTATATGGTCTTAAACAGAGGCTGCTGTAGTCACAGAATGGGATGCCCTGGGCAGGAATGGACCTGGCAGGGTCCAGTAGTGCTTTGCCCAGCAAAAGTGTCTTTATCAGGCTAATTTCAAATATGATAAGAGCAAATGCTTATATGGTCTTAAACAGAGGCTGCTTTAGTCACAGAATGGGATGCCCTGGGCAGGAATGGACCTGGCAGGGTACAGTAGTGCTTTGCCCAGCAAAAGTGTCTTTATCAGGCTAATTTCAAATATGATAAGAGCAAATGCTTATATGGTCTTAAACAGAGGCTGCTTTAGTCACAGAATGGGATGCCCTGGGCAGGAATGGACCTGGCAGGGTCCAGTAGTGCTTTGCCCAGCAAAAGTGTCTTTATCAGGCTAATTTCAAATATGATAAGAGCAAATGCTTATATGGTCTTAAACAGAGGCTGCTGTAGTCACAGAATGGGATGCCCTGGGCAGGAATGGACCTGGCAGGGTCCAGTAGTGCTTTGCCCAGCAAAAGTGTCTTTATCAGGCTAATTTCAAATATGATAAGAGCAAATGCTTATATGGTCTTAAACAGAGGCTGCTTTAGTCACAGAATGGGATGCCCTGGGCAGGAATGGACCTGGCAGGGTACAGTAGTCCTTTGCCCAGCAAAAGTGTCTTTATCAGGCTAATTTCAAATATGATAAGAGCAAATGCTTATATGGTCTTAAACAGAGGCTGCTTTAGTCACAGAATGGGATGCCCTGGGCAGGAATGGACCTGGCAGGGTCCAGTAGTGCTTTGCCCAGCAAAAGTGTCTTTATCAGGCTAATTTCAAATATGATAAGAGCAAATGCTTATATGGTCTTAAACAGAGGCTGCTTTAGTCACAGAATGGGATGCCCTGGGCAGGAATGGACCTGGCAGGGTACAGTAGTGCTTTGCCCAGCAAAAGTGTCTTTATCAGGCTAATTTCAAATATGATAAGAGCAAATGCTTATATGGTCTTAAACAGAGGCTGCTTTAGTCACAGAATGGGATGCCCTGGGCAGGAATGGACCTGGCAGGGTACAGTAGTGCTTTGCCCAGCAAAAGTGTCTTTATCAGGCTAATTTCAAATATGATAAGAGCAAATGCTTATATGGTCTTAAACAGAGGCTGCTTTAGTCACAGAATGGGATGCCCTGGGCAGGAATGGACCTGGCAGGGTACAGTAGTGCTTTGCCCAGCAAAAGTGTCTTTATCAGGCTAATTTCAAATATGATAAGAGCAAATGCTTATATGGTCTTAAACAGAGGCTGCTTTAGTCACAGAATGGGATGCCCTGGGCAGGAATGGACCTGGCAGGGTACAGTAGTGCTTTGCCCAGCAAAAGTGTCTTTATCAGGCCTAATTTCAAATATGATAAGAGCAAATGCTTATATGGTCTTAAACAGAGGCTGCTTTAGTCACAGAATGGGATGCCCCAACAGGAATCGACCTGGCAGGGTCCAGTAGTGCTTTGCCCAGCAAAAGTGTCTTTATCAGGCCTAATTTCAAATATGATAAGAGCAAATGCTTATATGGTCTTAAACAGAGGCTGCTTTAGTCACAGAATGGGATGCCCTGGGCAGGAATGGACCTGGCAGGGTACAGTAGTGCTTTGCCCAGCAAAAGTGTCTTTATCAAGCTAATTTCAAATATGATAAGAGCAAATGCTTATATGGTCTTAAACAGAGGCTGCTGTAGTCACAGAATGGGATGCCCTGGGCAGGAATGGACCTGGCAGGGTCCAGTAGTGCTTTGCCCAGCAAAAGTGTCTTTATCAGGCTAATTTCAAATATGATAAGAGCAAATGCTTATATGGTCTTAAACAGAGGCTGCTTTAGTCACAGAATGGGATGCCCTGGGCAGGAATGGACCTGGCAGGGTACAGTAGTGCTTTGCCCAGCAAAAGTGTCTTTATCAGGCTAATTTCAAATATGATAAGAGCAAATGCTTATATGGTCTTAAACAGAGGCTGCTTTAGTCACAGAATGGGATGCCCTGGGCAGGAATGGACCTGGCAGGGTACAGTAGTGCTTTGCCCAGCAAAAGTATCTTTATCAGGCTAATTTCAAATATGATAAGAGCAAATGCTTATATGGTCTTAAACAGAGGCTGCTTTAGTCACAGAATGGGATGCCCTGGGCAGGAATGGACCTGGCAGGGTCCAGTAGTGCTTTGCCCAGCAAAAGTGTCTTTATCAGGCTAATTTCAAATATGATAAGAGCAAATGCTTATATGGTCTTAAACAGAGGCTGCTTTAGTCACAGAATGGGATGCCCTGGGCAGGAATGGACCTGGCAGGGTACAGTAGTGCTTTGCCCAGCAAAAGTGTCTTTATCAGGCCTAATTTCAAATATGATAAGAGCAAATGCTTATATGGTCTTAAACAGAGGCTGCTTTAGTCACAGAATGGGATGCCCCAACAGGAATCGACCTGGCAGGGTCCAGTAGTGCTTTGCCCAGCAAAAGTGTCTTTATCAGGCCTAATTTCAAATATGATAAGAGCAAATGCTTATATGGTCTTAAACAGAGGCTGCTTTAGTCACAGAATGGGATGCCCTGGGCAGGAATGGACCTGGCAGGGTACAGTAGTGCTTTGCCCAGCAAAAGTGTCTTTATCAGGCTAATTTCAAATATGATAAGAGCAAATGCTTATATGGTCTTAAACAGAGGCTGCTGTAGTCACAGAATGGGATGCCCTGGGCAGGAATGGACCTGGCAGGGTCCAGTAGTGCTTTGCCCAGCAAAAGTGTCTTTATCAGGCTAATTTCAAATATGATAAGAGCAAATGCTTATATGGTCTTAAACAGAGGCTGCTTTAGTCACAGAATGGGATGCCCTGGGCAGGAATGGACCTGGCAGGGTACAGTAGTGCTTTGCCCAGCAAAAGTGTCTTTATCAGGCTAATTTCAAATATGATAAGAGCAAATGCTTATATGGTCTTAAACAGAGGCTGCTTTAGTCACAGAATGGGATGCCCTGGGCAGGAATGGACCTGGCAGGGTCCAGTAGTGCTTTGCCCAGCAAAAGTGTCTTTATCAGGCTAATTTCAAATATGATAAGAGCAAATGCTTATATGGTCTTAAACAGAGGCTGCTTTAGTCACAGAATGGGATGCCTCACAGCAGACTTAAGATCAGTTCAGTATATATGCACAGTTAGTTACTATAAGCAGCCTGAAAACGCTAACAAAGGCTGGATGAAAAAAAAAAAATCTCCCTGTCACAGCCTCCGTTTTTCCTACCTTTCCCTGGCTTTCTGTCTGTCTCCTGTCTGTCTCCTGCCTGTCTCCTGCCTGTCTCCAGCCTGTCCCTGTCTGTCCCTGCCTGTCTAAGTGCCTCAGCTACACAGCGTTCTGTCTGTCACGAATGCAATAGAGAAATGAGGAAAAGCAAGATGGCCGCCGTTAAATACCGCTGTGTGACGTCACCGGGCTTGCTGGCTGCTGATAGGCTGCATGTGACTGCCCCAGCTTGCACTGGCGCGGGATAGATGTCCAGACATGTCCCGTCCGCCATCTTAGAATGCCTGTAAATGTAAATGAATGGATGTTAAAGGAAAACTTCGAGTGATCGAATCGCGGGGAAATTCGGATTCGATCCGAATCGAATTTTTCCTGAAATTCGGATGGAATCCGGGTTCGTCCGGATCAATTCGCTCATCCCTAGTGTCTACCTATACATATGTGGTATCGCTGTAACCGGGAGAAATTGGGGTTTTTCACGCAATAAGATTTTATTGACAAACTTACATTTTTTATTACAAAAAAACTCTACAAATTTTAAAAAAATATTTTTTTTTTATTTTTTTTCACACATTTCACCCAAACAAATTGAGAATACACCTAAAAAATACAAACAAGACATTTCATGTTAAAGCCCAGACTCTGTTGAAAAAAACAATATATAATTTTCCTGGGAAATCCCTGGAAATCCTTTCAAAAATGACAGTTGAATATGTGTAGCGCAAAATAGTGAAACATCGTCTGGCAACAGGGAGTGGCAAATGCTGCAGGTAGGCTGGCAGCGAAAGGGTTAATGAATATGTATTATGTATGTGTATTCACTGCGGTTGTGTAGAACAAATGGCCAAAGCTAATAGATTTCCTTAAACATTTGTCATATGACCAGTATAGGTCCATGCAGGCATAAGACCTTTTGTCTGGTCATTGTCTTACTAAAGGTTATTACAAAGAATAATCATAACTAGGAGCCTGATTTAAAAAGTGTCTGTGCCATTTAGCACCGATAGTTTGACCACTGCAGTAAAGGAGTATTTTTTTTTTAGCTTGGAAAAAATACTAATTTGCCATTTTTTCCTGCAAACTCCATAGGGCCCTGTTGTTTCTAAAATCCTGAAAAATACCCATACCTCATTGGAAAAATGATGTATCTCACTACGCTTTACCTAATAATTAGCATGACCCCCATTACAAGGGGCCATGCAATAGCTTGTAGTAACCTTTTTCTATCCGAATTCAGAAAATGTATAACTGAAAATAAACACAGAAATAGCAAATCGGATAAATTAGGTGACAGCACAACTATGGCATGGCTCCCTGAACCCATAAGTCTCAATAAAGTTGCTATCTCAGCATCCTTGATGTTATGCCCTTCTGCAATCCATATTAATCGGCATGATTTCATAGAAATTTAGACAGTTATGCTATCATAACAAAAAGTGTCTATGCATTGGTAGCTTCTGTTCCCCCCCACTAGCTGCAGGTGACTTGCCAGACCCAGAGCTTCGTGAACTGTATAGGGGTCTCATTGATTTAAGAGTTAACAGTAAAAAAAACACCACTCATAATAAAAATGACTTTATTTTAAAAAAATGTTTTTTCTTTACTCACCTCCGATCGTCAGCTCCTGTGTCCCTCGCCAATCCAACGACAGATGCGGTAATCCCTGGAGGATCAGAGGATCCTATGCCCCTTTACCCCTCCAGCCAACGATCGCCGCATCTGACAACTGTCAGACCGGGAGCAGGATGATGTTAGCAGGGTGACATCATCCACCCACCCCAAAGTAGCGGGAGGGAGTCTGTCGGGCTCTCTCCTGAAGCCGGAAGAGCCCGGGGGGATCGGAGGCCCCCGGTGAAGAAGAGACCCGGCAGAAGGGATCATGCATGGAGGTGAGTAAATGTCATTTCTATTTTTTTTTTCACAGGAGATGCCGTCAGCCGCTAAAGTAGGGGGCTTATTTCGGGCACTCTCCTGCAGCCGGAGGAGCCTGGGTGGGGGATCGGAGGCCACCTGGGGGAGGAGGAGACACAGCTGGATTGATAGAGAAGTCAGGTGAGTGGCTTTTTTTAAATTTTGCCGCTAGCAGGGGGTAAAGTCAGGAACATAGAATTTACGTGTCTGGCGTTTAACGGAGAGGCAGCCACGTAAATTTTTCGTGGCTGGCAATGGAGGGTTAAAGGGTTAAAGCCTATAAATAAAAGTACAATTACAGTTGAATAGTTGAATACACAGTAGATACTTGATCTAAAATAGATTTGATTGCTTTGAAAAGGTCAGGACATTTTTTACCTAATTTAGCAAACTGGACCAAGCTGTATTGAAAGAGGCTACAACGCTAAAAATAGTCTAATACAGGGGTTCCCAGCAAGTGGTACTAGTACCACTGATGGTACTCGTGTTTCCTTCTTGTGGTACTCAAGGCTACTAGGAATTAACGTGGGGGAACATGAAGAAATGCAGACAAGTTATTGCTTTAATAGTATGTGCTAGGTTGGAAAGTGAAAAGGCTGCAGGAGTGTAGGAGGCATATTAGGATGTCTCCGTTGCTGACAGAATAGCTTGCATTGTTTGGCCAGTATAGAACCGTCCTTAAAACGATGTTATTGGTGGTGGTAGGGGTTGTACTTGAAATAATTGCAAAATGTGAGATGGTTGGGGAAAAACAAGGCTGGGCTATATACCTATGCCAGTAAAGGAAGATAACACCATTGGCAGGATTTTTCGTGATAGAGCTTCTTTAAAGTTTATAGCCTTGATCTAGGTCAACTGGAGATCTTTCATTGTAATTTTCCTCTTTCAGTATTTTTAGGTGAAATACAGCCTATATAACTTAGAATTTTTCAGTAAATCATATTTGGTGCTTAAACTTGGAGTATGATTGATGATACACTAAAGAAAACCAGACAGTAGTTTGACCTGATTTATTGTACACTCATGGGATCCTCCCTCTGACTGGCACACATATAGTTGCATAACAGAACTGCACAGATACATTATTTATTAAGCAGTACAGAAGATCTATATTTTTGTTATACTTTTGTACTGACAGCCTGAACGATGAACAAGAAAAATGTCTTCAGTTTTCTAGCAATGTGGTGGGTCATAGTATTAGTTTACATGTTCCTAATCTGCCAGCATGAGAAATATCAGTGTATTTTTATTTTTTTTTATTCATTGATGTAAATCAATGTACAGATATACATTGCATTAGGTTTAATGGTGTAAAATGCACGCTTGAAATTTTCATAAAATACATCATTAGAGATGAGCGAACTTTTGAAAAATTCGATTCGACTGATTCGCCGAATTTTCCGACAAAAATCGTTTCGACCCGAATAAATTCGCGACGAATCGCTATTAAAAACGGCTATTTCTGAGCCTCCTACAGCCTCAATAGGGTTGTAAACCATTCAGCCTTGCTGTAACACGCACAGGATGCGTGCTGGGTTAGTTAAATAATACTTTTAAGAAATATCACATGCAGATCAGAGGCATCGCTAATAGAATCGCAGAGCGGCACAATTGCAGAGAGTTGAAGTGGCATCACTATGAGGGGCAGAAGGAGCCCAAATATACACTGGAGTTGGCCTCAGGAGCCCAAAAATTGGATGAATCACACCCTGGAGTTGGCAGAAGTTGGCAGCAGCAGCAGCAGGAGCCCAAATATACACTGGAGTTGGCTTCAGGAGCCCAAAAATTGGATGAATCACACCCTGGAGTTGGCAGGAGTTGACAGTAGCAGCAGCAGGAGCCCAAATATACACTGGAGTTGGCCTCAGGAGCCCAAAAATTGGATGAATCACACCCTGGAGTTGGCAGGAGTTGGCAGCAGCAGCAGCAGGAGCCCAAATATACACTGGAGTTGGCTTCAGGAGCCCAAAAATTGGATGAATCACACCCTGGAGTTGGCAGGAGTTGACAGCAGCAGCAGCAGGAGCCCAAATATACACTGGAGTTGGCTTCAGGAGCCCAAAAATTGGATGAATCACAGCCTGGAGTTGGCAGAAGTTGGCAGCAGCAGCAGCAGGAGCCCAAATATACACTGGAGTTGGCTTCAGGAGCCCAAAAATTGGATGAATCACACCCTGGAGTTGGCAGAAGTTGGCAGCAGCAGCAGGAGCCCAAATATACACTGGAGTTGGCTTCAGGAGCCCAAAAATTGGATGAATCACACCCTGGAGTTGGCAGGAGTTGACAGTAGCAGCAGCAGGAGCCCAAATATACACTGGAGTTGGCTTCAGGAGCCCAAAAATTGGATGAATCACAGCCTGGAGTTGGCAGGAGTTGACAGTAGCAGCAGCAGGAGCCCAAATATACACTGGAGTTGGCTTCAGGAGCCCAAAAATTGGATGAATCACACCCTGGAGTTGGCAGGAGTTGACAGCAGCAGCAGCAGGAGCCCAAATATACACTGGAGTTGGCTTCAGGAGCCCAAAAATTGGATGAATCACACCCTGGAGTTGGCAGAAGTTGGCAGCAGCAGCAGCAGGAGCCCAAATATACACTGGAGTTGGCTTCAGGAGCCCAAAAATTGGATGAATCACACCCTGGAGTTGGCAGAAGTTGGCAGCAGCAGCAGCAGGAGCCCAAATATACACTGGAGTTGGCTTCAGGAGCCCAAAAATTGGATGAATCACACCCTGGAGTTGGCAGAAGTTGGCAGCAGCAGCAGCAGGAGCCCAAATATACACTGGAGTTGGCCTCAGGAGCCCAAAAATTGGATGAATCACACCCTGGAGTTGGCAGGAGTTGGCAGCAGCAGCAGCAGGAGCCCAAATATACACTGGAGTTGGCTTCAGGAGCCCAAAAATTGGATGAATCACACCCTGGAGTTGGCAGAAGTTGGCAGCAGCAGCAGCAGGAGCCCAAATATACACTGGAGTTGGCTTCAGGAGCCCAAAAATTGGATGAATCACACCCTGGAGTTGGCAGGAGTTGACAGCAGCAGCAGCAGGAGCCCAAATATACACTGGAGTTGGCTTCAGGAGCCCAAAAATTGGATGAATCACACCCTGGAGTTGGCAGGAGTTGACAGCAGCAGCAGCAGGAGCCCAAATATACACTGGAGTTGGCTTCAGGAGCCCAAAAATTGGATGAATCACACCCTGGAGTTGGCAGAAGTTGGCAGCAGCAGCAGCAGGAGCCCAAATATACACTGGAGTTGGCTTCAGGAGCCCAAAAATTGGATGAATCACACCCTGGAGTTGGCAGAAGTTGGCAGCAGCAGCAGCAGGAGCCCAAATATACACTGGAGTTGGCTTCAGGAGCCCAAAAATTGGATGAATCACACCCTGGAGTTGGCAGAAGTTGGCAGCAGCAGCAGCAGGAGCCCAAATATACACTGGAGTTGGCTTCAGGAGCCCAAAAATTGGATGAATCACACCCTGGAGTTGGCAGGAGTTGACAGTAGCAGCAGCAGGAGCCCAAATATACACTGGAGTTGGCTTCAGGAGCCCAAAAATTGGATGAATCACACCCTGGAGTTGGCAGGAGTTGACAGTAGCAGCAGCAGGAGCCCAAATATACACTGGAGTTGGCCTCAGGAGCCCAAAAATTGGATGAATCACACCCTGGAGTTGGCAGGAGTTGGCAGCAGCAGCAGCAGGAGCCCAAATATACACTGGAGTTGGCTTCAGGAGCCCAAAAATTGGATGAATCACACCCTGGAGTTGGCAGAAGTTGGCAGCAGCAGCAGCAGGAGCCCAAATATACACTGGAGTTGGCTTCAGGAGCCCAAAAATTGGATGAATCACACCCTGGAGTTGGCAGGAGTTGACAGTAGCAGCAGCAGGAGCCCAAATATACACTGGAGTTGGCTTCAGGAGCCCAAAAATTGGATGAATCACAGCCTGGAGTTGGCAGGAGTTGACAGTAGCAGCAGCAGGAGCCCAAATATACACTGGAGTTGGCCTCAGGAGCCCAAAAATTGGATGAATCACACCCTGGAGTTGGCAGGAGTTGGCAGCAGCAGCAGCAGGAGCCCAAATATACACTGGAGTTGGCTTCAGGAGCCCAAAAATTGGATGAATCACACCCTGGAGTTGGCAGAAGTTGGCAGCAGCAGCAGCAGGAGCCCAAATATACACTGGAGTTGGCTTCAGGAGCCCAAAAATTGGATGAATCACACCCTGGAGTTGGCAGGAGTTGACAGCAGCAGCAGCAGGAGCCCAAATATACACTGGAGTTGGCTTCAGGAGCCCAAAAATTGGATGAATCACACCCTGGAGTTGGCAGGAGTTGACAGCAGCAGCAGCAGGAGCCCAAATATACACTGGAGTTGGCTTCAGGAGCCCAAAAATTGGATGAATCACACCCTGGAGTTGGCAGAAGTTGGCAGCAGCAGCAGCAGGAGCCCAAATATACACTGGAGTTGGCTTCAGGAGCCCAAAAATTGGATGAATCACACCCTGGAGTTGGCAGAAGTTGGCAGCAGCAGCAGCAGGAGCCCAAATATACACTGGAGTTGGCTTCAGGAGCCCAAAAATTGGATGAATCACACCCTGGAGTTGGCAGAAGTTGGCAGCAGCAGCAGCAGGAGCCCAAATATACACTGGAGTTGGCTTCAGGAGCCCAAAAATTGGATGAATCACACCCTGGAGTTGGCAGGAGTTGACAGCAGCAGCAGCAGGAGCCCAAATATACACTGGAGTTGGCTTCAGGAGCCCAAAAATTGGATGAATCACACCCTGGAGTTGGCAGGAGTTGACAGCAGCAGCAGCAGGAGCCCAAATATACACTGGAGTTGGCTTCAGGAGCCCAAAAATTGGATGAATCACACCCTGGAGTTGGCAGAAGTTGGCAGCAGCAGCAGCAGGAGCCCAAATATACACTGGAGTTGGCTTCAGGAGCCCAAAAATTGGATGAATCACACCCTGGAGTTGGCAGAAGTTGGCAGCAGCAGCAGCAGGAGCCCAAATATACACTGGAGTTGGCTTCAGGAGCCCAAAAATTGGATGAATCACACCCTGGAGTTGGCAGAAGTTGGCAGCAGCAGCAGCAGGAGCCCAAATATACACTGGAGTTGGCTTCAGGAGCCCAAAAATTGGATGAATCACACCCTGGAGTTGGCAGAAGTTGGCAGCAGCAGCAGCAGGAGCCCAAATATACACTGGAGTTGGCTTCAGGAGCCCAAAAATTGGATGAATCACACCCTGGAGTTGGCAGAAGTTGGCAGCAGCAGCAGCAGGAGCCCAAATATACACTGGAGTTGGCTTCAGGAGCCCAAAAATTGGATGAATCACACCCTGGAGTTGGCAGAAGTTGGCAGCAGCAGCAGCAGGAGCCCAAATATACACTGGAGTTGGCTTCAGGAGCCCAAAAATTGGATGAATCACACCCTGGAGTTGGCAGAAGTTGGCAGCAGCAGCAGCAGGAGCCCAAATATACACTGGAGTTGGCTTCAGGAGCCCAAAAATTGGATGAATCACACCCTGGAGTTGGCAGAAGTTGGCAGCAGCAGCAGCAGGAGCCCAAATATACACTGGAGTTGGCTTCAGGAGCCCAAAAATTGGATGAATCACACCCTGGAGTTGGCAGGAGTTGACAGTAGCAGCAGCAGGAGCCCAAATATACACTGGAGTTGGCTTCAGGAGCCCAAAAATTGGATGAATCACAGCCTGGAGTTGGCAGGAGTTGACAGTAGCAGCAGCAGGAGCCCAAATATACACTGGAGTTGGCTTCAGGAGCCCAAAAATTGGATGAATCACACCCTGGAGTTGGCAGGAGTTGACAGTAGCAGCAGCAGGAGCCCAAATATACACTGGAGTTGGCTTCAGGAGCCCAAAAATTGGATGAATCACAGCCTGGAGTTGGCAGGAGTTGACAGTAGCAGCAGCAGGAGCCCAAATATACACTGGAGTTGGCTTCAGGAGCCCAAAAATTGGATGAATCACACCCTGGAGTTGGCAGGAGTTGACAGTAGCAGCAGCAGGAGCCCAAAAAATGGCCTAAAGACATAAATATGTTTTGCACCATTTGGAAAGTGTAAAACGTGGCACCATGCTGAATCTAGTCGCATGCATCAGGCATTAGTGGGTGGAAATCCTGGCTGATCCATCCCTGATTCATTTTGACAAAGGTGAGTCTCTCCACATTTTTAGTTGACAGACGAGTTCTCCTCGCCGTAACTATGGCCCCCGCCGCACTAAACACCCGCTCAGATGGCACGCTACTTGCCGGGCAGGACAGCTTTTCCAGGGCAAACTCTGCTAGTTGCGGCCACAAATCAAGTTTGGCTGCCCAGAAGTCCAGCGGATCCTCAAGGTGTGTTGGCATGGTCATGTCAAAGTATGACATGACCTGCTGGTTCAGGTCCTGCTCCAGGTCTTCCTGCTGCTCATGAGTAGCCTCACTATGCGGGTGTAGAAAGCTACTCATTAGCGACTGAAGACTGAGGCTGCTGCTGCTGATGGAGCTTCTGCTGCTGCTGCTGCCAACCCCCCCAGCGGCCATGGCAGTGGAAGGTGAGCGCAGAGGTCCCCTCGAGTCAGACCTGCGAGAGTATGGACCATGGCGCAGATAGGCATCGGCCAACTGCCTACGTAGAATGTCTTTGTAGTAGTTGAGTTTGTCCTCCCTCTCGGTGGGTTTAAAAAATGCCCCCATTTTGTGCCGGAAGCGAGGGTCCAATAAGGTGGACAGCCAGAAGTCATCCCGCCGACAGATGGAAACAATTCTGGGGTCACTACGCAAGCACGTGAGCATGCTTCGTGCCATTTGCGCAAGTGACTCGGATGGACTACCTGTCTCCATCTCCACTGCATACTGCCACGGTGTGCCCGGGTCCTCTGTCTCTCCTTCCTCAAAAACCTCTAGCTCCTCTGGCTGCTCCTGCTCCTCCTCTCCTGTCCGCTGACTAGATAAACCAGCCATTTCGCCAAGCCTAAACTGTGTTTCGCTGGGCAACTCCTCCTCCTCCTCTTCCTCCTCCTCCTCCTCCAGTTCAGCTCCAAGGGGGTTCATGTGGCCGTAAGATGTAAACGCCATGTCTCCAGTGCCCTGACCAGCCATGGTTTCCAACATGTGCTGTAGTACATGAAGCAGTGGAATCACGTCGTTCATCCCGTAATCCTGCCGACTGACAAATAAAGTGGCTTCCTCAAAGGGCCTGAGCAAACGGCAGGTGTCACGTATGAGCTGCCACTGGTTGACATTGAAGTTACACAGGGGAGTCCCCCTATCTGCTTGGATCATCAGGAAATCCGTGATGGCTTTTCTCTGTTCATATAATCGGTCCAACATGTGAAGGGTGGAATTCCAACGGGTGGAAACATCGCAAATCAGACTATGTTGGGGGATACCATTCTGACGCTGTAGCTCAAGAAGGGTGTGTTTGGAAGTGTAGGAGTGGCTGAAGTGCATGCAAAGTTTCCGTGAAGTTGTTAGGATGTCCTGCAGATGGGGGGAACACTTCAGAAACCGCTTGACAACCAGATTGAAGACGTGAGCCATGCAGGGGGCATGGGTCAGGCTTCCTTGGCGCAGCGCAGACAAAATGTTCTTCCCATTGTCGGTAACCATGATTCCCATTTTAAGTTTTCTCGGAGTAAGCCATGTTTGGATTTCCTGATGAATACATTTAAGCAGTTCCTCCCCTGTGTGACTCCGTTCGCCAAGACAAACCATGTGAAGCACTGCGTGACACCTCCGTGCCCTGCACACATGGTAGACTGGAGGGGCACTGAGACTTGAGCCTACAGTGGAGGGTGAGGAGATGGCGGAGGATGAGGAGGCCGAGTCGCACGGTGTCACAGGCCCAATGGGCAGAGAGCGCGGAGGCCGAAGCGGCGTGACCTGTCCAAGTTGCTGCTGCAAAGGGACCACATTCACCCAGTGGGCCGTAAACGACATGTACTGCCCCTGACCGTAGTTACAGCTCCAGATGTCGGCGCTGCCATGTATTTTGCTACACACCGACAGGCTCAAGGACTGGCCCACCTTCTGTTCAACAAAAGTGTGCAGCGCTGGTACTGCCTTCTTGGCAAAGAAATGACGGCTTGGGACTCTCCACCTCGGCTCGGCACAAGCCATCAGTTCTCTGAAAGGTGCAGATTCCACCACCTGAAAAGGGAGCGACTGCAGCACCAGCAACTTGGACAGGAGCACATTCAGCTTCTGCGCCGTAGGATGAGTGGGCGCATACTGCTGTCTCTTGGACATGGCTTCGCTGATGGATTGCTGGCGGGATGCATGACTTGGAGGAGGAGGAGCAGGAGCGACAGAGGATGGGTATGACGCACAGCTGCCTTCGGCTGAGGTGCTGGAGCCTTGGCTGGCAGAAATTGGGAGCTCACTTGGTGAGGAAGCAGACTGGACCACCCCTTGGGAGCCTCGGTTCTCCCAGGTCGTTTTATGGTGACGCATCATATGTTGACGCAGGGCCGTGGTGCCAACATTTGGACCCTGGCCACGCTTCACCTTTTGCCTACATATCTTGCATGTGGCCATGTTACCCTCCTGCGGATGCCTCAGGAAAAACTGCCACACTGCCGAGTAGCTACTTTTCCCACCCCCTGGCCTCACTGATTCACTGCTGCTGTTGCCAACTCCAGGAACCCCTGCTCCACTACCTCCCGATAAGGTAGACTGCCGCACAGCAGGTGCTCTACCCCGGCCCCGGCCCCGGCCGGCTCCAGCCTTTGGAATTGTGCCCCCATGCTGACTGCTACCACCTTGCTGCCTCAGCTGCTGACTCCGGGGCAACCTGCACCCCTCTTCTCCTGATGATGACGATGAAGCCCCTTCATCACCCGGCTCCCAAGTGCGATCGGCTTCATCGTCATCATCATCATCATCACCGGGTTGTGGCTGTACGTCACTGATGTTCGTGGATTCGTCAACAGTGTCTGGCGCAGGAGCTGGAACGCTCGCAGCACCCACGACACTGTCCACATCACTATTTGTCTGCCTAGCTAAAGAAGCCACCTCCATTTCTTGGCTGGGCAGTAGCTGCTGACTGTCCTCTATCTGATGGTCCTCCTCACTAAAGAGTGGAGCTGAACCCAAAGCATAGGATACGTCGCTGGGGGAGGGAACGGCGTAGGCCAGAGGCAATGGGAGGACAGGGACTGCTCTCGGGGCATGCCAACTCAGGGTTGTGTCAGAGGAACCTACCGACCCTAGACTGGGGGTCTCAGACGTAAGTTGTGATGATGTTGTTGATGAGCGCGTCAACCAATCTACCACGGCAGATGCGTTACTGGTGGAGACCCGACCGCTAGCAGATACTGGCAGATTAGGTCTCTCAGCGTGACTCCTGCTGCTACTGGCCCCCAGTCTGATGCGAGCTCTGCCTGCGGAATCTTGGCCTCTGCCACTCCTCTTTTCACTTCCAGGCACTTGTCTGCCCGACATAGTCTAACTGGCGTGGTAGTAGGTGATATTTAAAAAAACCCCGGGCAGCGGTGGGTCTATATGAAACAGAATATAATGCACACCAAAAGTGAGCAGTAACACTCAGCCTCCAACAGGCCTGCTTAGTGTAAATAAGAGAGCTGCTTAGTGTAAATAAAGAGGGGTATGCTATGTTACAGAATGGGATGCCTCAACAGAAGTGCACCTGGCAGGCAGCAGTAAGCCTATGCCCAGCAAAAGTGTCTTATAATATAAATATAATAAGAGCAAATGCTTATATGGTCTTAAACAGAGGCTGCTTTAGTCACAGAATGGGATGCCCCGGGCAGGAATCGAGCTGGCAGGGTCCAGTAGTGCTTTGGCCAGCAAAAGTGTCTTTATCAGGCCTAATTTCAAATATGATAAGAGCAAATGCTTATATGGTCTTAAACAGAGGCTGCTTTAGTCACAGAATGGGATGCCCCGGGCAGGAATCGAGCTGGCAGGGTCCAGTAGTGCTTTGGCCAGCAAAAGTGTCTTTATCAGGCTAATTTCAAATATGATAAGAGCAAATGCTTATATGGTCTTAAACAGAGGCTGCTTTAGTCACAGAATGGGATGCCCCGGGCAGGAATCGAGCTGGCAGGGTACAGTAGTGCTTTGGCCAGCAAAAGTGTCTTTATCAGGCCTAATTTCAAATATGATAAGAGCAAATGCTTATATGGTCTTAAACAGAGGCTGCTGTAGTCACAGAATGGGATGCCCCGGGCAGGAATCGAGCTGGCAGGGTCCAGTAGTGCTTTGGCCAGCAAAAGTGTCTTTATCAGGCCTAATTTCAAATATGATAAGAGCAAATGCTTATATGGTCTTAAACAGAGGCTGCTTTAGTCACAGAATGGGATGCCCCGGGCAGGAATCGAGCTGGCAGGGTACAGTAGTGCTTTGGCCAGCAAAAGTGTCTTTATCAGGCTAATTTCAAATATGATAAGAGCAAATGCTTATATGGTCTTAAACAGAGGCTGCTGTAGTCACAGAATGGGATGCCCCGGGCAGGAATCGAGCTGGCAGGGTCCAGTAGGGCTTTGGCCAGCAAAAGTGTCTTTATCAGGCCTAATTTCAAATATGATAAGAGCAAATGCTTATATGGTCTTAAACAGAGGCTGCTTTAGTCACAGAATGGGATGCCCCGGGCAGGAATCGAGCTGGCAGGGTCCAGTAGTGCTTTGGCCAGCAAAAGTGTCTTTATCAGGCCTAATTTCAAATATGATAAGAGCAAATGCTTATATGGTCTTAAACAGAGGCTGCTTTAGTCACAGAATGGGATGCCCCGGGCAGGAATCGAGCTGGCAGGGTCCAGTAGTGCTTTGGCCAGCAAAAGTGTCTTTATCAGGCCTAATTTCAAATATGATAAGAGCAAATGCTTATATGGTCTTAAACAGAGGCTGCTTTAGTCACAGAATGGGATGCCCCGGGCAGGAATCGAGCTGGCAGGGTACAGTAGTGCTTTGGCCAGCAAAAGTGTCTTTATCAGGCCTAATTTCAAATATGATAAGAGCAAATGCTTATATGGTCTTAAACAGAGGCTGCTTTAGTCACAGAATGGGATGCCCCGGGCAGGAATCGAGCTGGCAGGGTACAGTAGTGCTTTGGCCAGCAAAAGTGTCTTTATCAGGCCTAATTTCAAATATGATAAGAGCAAATGCTTATATGGTCTTAAACAGAGGCTGCTTTAGTCACAGAATGGGATGCCCCGGGCAGGAATCGAGCTGGCAGGGTACAGTAGTGCTTTGGCCAGCAAAAGTGTCTTTATCAGGCCTAATTTCAAATATGATAAGAGCAAATGCTTATATGGTCTTAAACAGAGGCTGCTGTAGTCACAGAATGGGATGCCCCGGGCAGGAATCGAGCTGGCAGGGTCCAGTAGTGCTTTGGCCAGCAAAAGTGTCTTTATCAGGCCTAATTTCAAATATGATAAGAGCAAATGCTTATATGGTCTTAAACAGAGGCTGCTTTAGTCACAGAATGGGATGCCCCGGGCAGGAATCGAGCTGGCAGGGTACAGTAGTGCTTTGGCCAGCAA
Source organism: Gastrophryne carolinensis (assembly GCA_027917425.1). Classification (NCBI taxonomy): domain Eukaryota; kingdom Metazoa; phylum Chordata; class Amphibia; order Anura; family Microhylidae; genus Gastrophryne; species Gastrophryne carolinensis. The sequence goes on from CM051236.1 coordinate 83,631,094, forward strand.
AAGTGTCTTTATCAGGCTAATTTCAAATATGATAAGAGCAAATGCTTATATGGTCTTAAACAGAGGCTGCTTTAGTCACAGAATGGGATGCCCCGGGCAGGAATCGAGCTGGCAGGGTACAGTAGTGCTTTGGCCAGCAAAAGTGTCTTTATCAGGCTAATTTCAAATATGATAAGAGCAAATGCTTATATGGTCTTAAACAGAGGCTGCTGTAGTCACAGAATGGGATGCCCCGGGCAGGAATCGAGCTGGCAGGGTCCAGTAGGGCTTTGGCCAGCAAAAGTGTCTTTATCAGGCCTAATTTCAAATATGATAAGAGCAAATGCTTATATGGTCTTAAACAGAGGCTGCTTTAGTCACAGAATGGGATGCCCCGGGCAGGAATCGAGCTGGCAGGGTACAGTAGTGCTTTGGCCAGCAAAAGTGTCTTTATCAGGCTAATTTCAAATATGATAAGAGCAAATGCTTATATGGTCTTAAACAGAGGCTGCTGTAGTCACAGAATGGGATGCCCCGGGCAGGAATCGAGCTGGCAGGGTCCAGTAGTGCTTTGGCCAGCAAAAGTGTCTTTATCAGGCCTAATTTCAAATATGATAAGAGCAAATGCTTATATGGTCTTAAACAGAGGCTGCTTTAGTCACAGAATGGGATGCCCCGGGCAGGAATCGAGCTGGCAGGGTACAGTAGTGCTTTGGCCAGCAAAAGTGTCTTTATCAGGCTAATTTCAAATATGATAAGAGCAAATGCTTATATGGTCTTAAACAGAGGCTGCTTTAGTCACAGAATGGGATGCCCCGGGCAGGAATCGAGCTGGCAGGGTACAGTAGTGCTTTGGCCAGCAAAAGTGTCTTTATCAGGCTAATTTCAAATATGATAAGAGCAAATGCTTATATGGTCTTAAACAGAGGCTGCTTTAGTCACAGAATGGGATGCCCCGGGCAGGAATCGAGCTGGCAGGGTACAGTAGTGCTTTGGCCAGCAAAAGTGTCTTTATCAGGCTAATTTCAAATATGATAAGAGCAAATGCTTATATGGTCTTAAACAGAGGCTGCTGTAGTCACAGAATGGGATGCCCCGGGCAGGAATCGAGCTGGCAGGGTACAGTAGTGCTTTGGCCAGCAAAAGTGTCTTTATCAGGCTAATTTCAAATATGATAAGAGCAAATGCTTATATGGTCTTAAACAGAGGCTGCTTTAGTCACAGAATGGGATGCCCCGGGCAGGAATCGAGCTGGCAGGGTACAGTAGTGCTTTGGCCAGCAAAAGTGTCTTTATCAGGCCTAATTTCAAATATGATAAGAGCAAATGCTTATATGGTCTTAAACAGAGGCTGCTTTAGTCACAGAATGGGATGCCCCGGGCAGGAATCGAGCTGGCAGGGTCCAGTAGGGCTTTGGCCAGCAAAAGTGTCTTTATCAGGCCTAATTTCAAATATGATAAGAGCAAATGCTTATATGGTCTTAAACAGAGGCTGCTTTAGTCACAGAATGGGATGCCCCGGGCAGGAATCGAGCTGGCAGGGTCCAGTAGTGCTTTGGCCAGCAAAAGTGTCTTTATCAGGCCTAATTTCAAATATGATAAGAGCAAATGCTTATATGGTCTTAAACAGAGGCTGCTTTAGTCACAGAATGGGATGCCCCGGGCAGGAATCGAGCTGGCAGGGTCCAGTAGTGCTTTGGCCAGCAAAAGTGTCTTTATCAGGCCTAATTTCAAATATGATAAGAGCAAATGCTTATATGGTCTTAAACAGAGGCTGCTTTAGTCACAGAATGGGATGCCCCGGGCAGGAATCGAGCTGGCAGGGTACAGTAGTGCTTTGGCCAGCAAAAGTGTCTTTATCAGGCCTAATTTCAAATATGATAAGAGCAAATGCTTATATGGTCTTAAACAGAGGCTGCTTTAGTCACAGAATGGGATGCCCCGGGCAGGAATCGAGCTGGCAGGGTACAGTAGTGCTTTGGCCAGCAAAAGTGTCTTTATCAGGCCTAATTTCAAATATGATAAGAGCAAATGCTTATATGGTCTTAAACAGAGGCTGCTTTAGTCACAGAATGGGATGCCCCGGGCAGGAATCGAGCTGGCAGGGTACAGTAGTGCTTTGGCCAGCAAAAGTGTCTTTATCAGGCCTAATTTCAAATATGATAAGAGCAAATGCTTATATGGTCTTAAACAGAGGCTGCTGTAGTCACAGAATGGGATGCCCCGGGCAGGAATCGAGCTGGCAGGGTACAGTAGTGCTTTGGCCAGCAAAAGTGTCTTTATCAGGCCTAATTTCAAATATGATAAGAGCAAATGCTTATATGGTCTTAAACAGAGGCTGCTTTAGTCACAGAATGGGATGCCCCGGGCAGGAATCGAGCTGGCAGGGTACAGTAGTGCTTTGGCCAGCAAAAGTGTCTTTATCAGGCCTAATTTCAAATATGATAAGAGCAAATGCTTATATGGTCTTAAACAGAGGCTGCTGTAGTCACAGAATGGGATGCCCCGGGCAGGAATCGAGCTGGCAGGGTCCAGTAGTGCTTTGGCCAGCAAAAGTGTCTTTATCAGGCCTAATTTCAAATATGATAAGAGCAAATGCTTATATGGTCTTAAACAGAGGCTGCTTTAGTCACAGAATGGGATGCCCCGGGCAGGAATCGAGCTGGCAGGGTACAGTAGTGCTTTGGCCAGCAAAAGTGTCTTTATCAGGCCTAATTTCAAATATGATAAGAGCAAATGCTTATATGGTCTTAAACAGAGGCTGCTGTAGTCACAGAATGGGATGCCCCGGGCAGGAATCGAGCTGGCAGGGTCCAGTAGTGCTTTGGCCAGCAAAAGTGTCTTTATCAGGCCTAATTTCAAATATGATAAGAGCAAATGCTTATATGGTCTTAAACAGAGGCTGCTTTAGTCACAGAATGGGATGCCCCGGGCAGGAATCGAGCTGGCAGGGTCCAGTAGTGCTTTGGCCAGCAAAAGTGTCTTTATCAGGCTAATTTCAAATATGATAAGAGCAAATGCTTATATGGTCTTAAACAGAGGCTGCTTTAGTCACAGAATGGGATGCCCCGGGCAGGAATCGAGCTGGCAGGGTACAGTAGTGCTTTGGCCAGCAAAAGTGTCTTTATCAGGCTAATTTCAAATATGATAAGAGCAAATGCTTATATGGTCTTAAACAGAGGCTGCTTTAGTCACAGAATGGGATGCCCCGGGCAGGAATCGAGCTGGCAGGGTACAGTAGTGCTTTGGCCAGCAAAAGTGTCTTTATCAGGCTAATTTCAAATATGATAAGAGCAAATGCTTATATGGTCTTAAACAGAGGCTGCTGTAGTCACAGAATGGGATGCCCCGGGCAGGAATCGAGCTGGCAGGGTCCAGTAGGGCTTTGGCCAGCAAAAGTGTCTTTATCAGGCCTAATTTCAAATATGATAAGAGCAAATGCTTATATGGTCTTAAACAGAGGCTGCTTTAGTCACAGAATGGGATGCCCCGGGCAGGAATCGAGCTGGCAGGGTACAGTAGTGCTTTGGCCAGCAAAAGTGTCTTTATCAGGCTAATTTCAAATATGATAAGAGCAAATGCTTATATGGTCTTAAACAGAGGCTGCTGTAGTCACAGAATGGGATGCCCCGGGCAGGAATCGAGCTGGCAGGGTACAGTAGTGCTTTGGCCAGCAAAAGTGTCTTTATCAGGCCTAATTTCAAATATGATAAGAGCAAATGCTTATATGGTCTTAAACAGAGGCTGCTTTAGTCACAGAATGGGATGCCCCGGGCAGGAATCGAGCTGGCAGGGTACAGTAGTGCTTTGGCCAGCAAAAGTGTCTTTATCAGGCTAATTTCAAATATGATAAGAGCAAATGCTTATATGGTCTTAAACAGAGGCTGCTTTAGTCACAGAATGGGATGCCCCGGGCAGGAATCGAGCTGGCAGGGTACAGTAGTGCTTTGGCCAGCAAAAGTGTCTTTATCAGGCCTAATTTCAAATATGATAAGAGCAAATGCTTATATGGTCTTAAACAGAGGCTGCTTTAGTCACAGAATGGGATGCCCCGGGCAGGAATCGAGCTGGCAGGGTACAGTAGTGCTTTGGCCAGCAAAAGTGTCTTTATCAGGCTAATTTCAAATATGATAAGAGCAAATGCTTATATGGTCTTAAACAGAGGCTGCTTTAGTCACAGAATGGGATGCCCCGGGCAGGAATCGAGCTGGCAGGGTACAGTAGTGCTTTGGCCAGCAAAAGTGTCTTTATCAGGCTAATTTCAAATATGATAAGAGCAAATGCTTATATGGTCTTAAACAGAGGCTGCTGTAGTCACAGAATGGGATGCCCCGGGCAGGAATCGAGCTGGCAGGGTCCAGTAGGGCTTTGGCCAGCAAAAGTGTCTTTATCAGGCCTAATTTCAAATATGATAAGAGCAAATGCTTATATGGTCTTAAACAGAGGCTGCTTTAGTCACAGAATGGGATGCCTCACAGCAGACTTAAGATCAGTTCAGTATATATGCACAGTTAGTTACTATAAGCAGCCTGAAAACGCTAACAAAGGCTGGATGAAAAAAAAAAATCTCCCTGTCAGCCAGCTCCGTTTTTCCTACCTTTCCCTGGCTTTCTGTCTGTCTCCTGTCTGTCTCCTGCCTGTCTCCTGCCTGTCTCCAGCCTGTCCCTGTCTGTCCCTGTCTCCAGCCTGTCTAACTGCCTCAGCTACACAGCGTTCTGTCTGTCTGTCACGAATGCAATAGAGAAATGAGGAAAAGCAAGATGGCCGCCGTTAAATACCGCTGTGTGATGTCACCGGGCTTGCTGGCTGCTGATAGGCTGCATGTGACTGCCCCAGCTTGCACTGGCGCGGGATACATGTCCAGACATGTCCCGCCCGCCATCTTAGAATGCCTGTAATGTAAATGAATGGATGTTAAAGGAAAACTTCGAGTGATCGAATCGCGGGGAAATTCGGATTCGATCCGAATCGAATTTTTCCTGAAATTCGGATCGAATCCGGGTTCGTCCGGATCGATTCGCTCATCCCTATACATCATACATACACTGGAAGAACATAACTCAAAACACTGTAGAGTACACAATGCCAGAGAAAATATACAGGACGACTATAGTGCTGATAGCCGAAGCATTAACTCTCCTTGTTAGCTTGTTCTTTAACAATACAAAATAAAAATGATTGCATATCACAGATCAAAGACTCTTTCATTTAAAATCTTATGTTACTTTTGTAAATATAATTTCGAAGACAATACACTACATAATAAATTGCATACTGTAAATATCCTTCCCCCTAAAATTCAGCAATTAAAGACTTAGGCCCTTATTTAACAAGGGATAGCGCCAGGTAGCGACTGGTGAGCGACTGGTAATGACGGGCACCGCCACGAGAACGCCGGCTCCCCACCACAATCACACGTTTATTAAGCCGATCCTGCTTAGCGACTGAGATAGCGCCAGATAACCACTCATTCATCATTATTCCATCCTCAGCCCACAGCGCCAGCGTCCGACCTTGAACAGCGACAGGTGTGACCTCTCGCTACCTGGCGCTCTCCAATGCATTTCAATGGAACAATCTTAAAATATTCATAATTAATTGTTAATATTTTTTTTTTTCTAAATGTGAAAAATTCTGTGACCACTTCTGCAATGTTAGATATTTTTTTTAAGGTAAAAAAAAAAAATTTGTGCAGAATTGATATTAAAGGTCTGATATTAATTTATTCATATTACAAAATGTTTTTATAAACTTGTTTTTTTTTGTTTCCAAAAATATGGTTGTTTGGGGGTTAACAAACTACTTTTAACCCATCGCCGCCAGCGCTCTGGGGTTTAAACAAGCATTTCACAGCGCAAGAAATTTTTGATCGTGATTTGTTAATGAATATGGTGGAAGCCGGTCGCTAGGGCCATTCGCTATCATGCGCTCCCATACAGCGCGGAACCTGTCAAATAGCGACTCCTCACCCAATATTCAACATTACTGCACACCGACTGAGTCGCTGTCAACAACCGAACAACGGGCAAGCACAGCGACTACTAGAGGCCGCTGTGAAAATACTGCTACAGTCGCTCATCTGTCGCTATTACTGAATCGGCCTCCCCGGTATCATAAATCAATAGTTTGCATCCCTTTCTTTGAACAATTTGCAACACGTGTGTGCTTCTTCCAACACAGATATGCAGTCTAAGGGGGTTTATTCATGAAGGGATAGCGCCAGGTAGCGCCTCGTAGCGGCAGGTAGCGTCTGGTGAACGCTGGGCGCTGTAGGCAAAACCACATTTATGAAGGCGATTCTGGCGAGCGCCTCTAACAGCGCCATGTAGCGGCCAATATATTATTACAGGCGGCTCAGTGTATAGCGCCGACGCTCCAGCTTCCAGAGCGCCAGGTATTACCTTTCGCTCAGTGTCGCTTTCCCATAAATTTCAATGTCCATGCTTGTGTTTTAACAGCGTGTTTGACTTTTTTTTTTTGCTCAAATCACTGTGTGACCTCTCCTGGCTGCAAAGACTTTTAGACACTTTTTGGACTTTTTATATTTTTATGCAGAATTGTCATTACAGGTCTGGCGCTAAAGTGTTAATTTCAGTGTTAAAACAATATCATTCCATGTGTTTTTGCTTTGTTACTGGCGTCTGGCGCTTTATGCTATAGTGACCAGCTTTAGAACTCCGATGCTGTGTGTGTGTCCTTTTTTGATAAGTATGGTGTGGAGCTCCAAGAGTCGGTCGCACTGAGCTGGCGCTACCTTTCGCTCCCTGCAGCACTGTACTGGTGTTAGAGCGCCCAACATACATCACATTCATCAATGCCAGCCAGGTTACTACAGCGACTGAGGCGCTATGTTACAGTGCCCGATACCCACTTACAGCATCTACTAGCGGTCGCTCTAAGCACCGCTATACAGACGCTCATCTGCCGATACCTGGCGTTAGTATTGAATCAGCCTCCAATCATAATACATCCACATACTCACATAGCTGACTGCCACCACCCCTGTTTAATAAAGGGCCTTATTTATCGTAATATTTCAGGCATATTGCTAGTTTTTTAGCACCTGCATCTATTTATATTCTATTTCTGCCATTTGTACAGGATGGCACTGCAAGTAACAGCATCTAATGTTAAATAATCAGCTTGGATTGGGGCACTAGGTACTGTCTGGCCTGTGACAGTGCCTTTTTGGACCTTTATGGCAATAATAACAGCGCCAGTGAACGCCATTCTGTATCGCTGTCTTTTAGGTGCTGCACATTTGTTGGAACACTGAAAACATTGGCGCTGTATTTAAAGTGGGCCAACACCCTGGGGGGATCTATAAGATTCCCGGGCAGATCAGATCCCGATTTTGGATGCCCCGCGGGGTGAAACCCCCCAGGAAGCCCACAATCCTACCTTTTCCATGTTCCAGCGGCGCATGCGCGTCCGCCGCCTCCCGCGCGTCCCTCTAGCAGGGCACGCTCCTGCGCCGGCCGTTTGTGAATGGCCGGCGCGGGTGCGCTCCCTGTAAGAGGGACGCGCGGGAGGCGGCAGACGCGCTCTGCTTGCCCGGCGCTGCCTCTCGCTTGTCCGCCCGCGGGGATTGGCTGTAGCGGTTACGTGAGAGCGGGGAGAGGTGAGTTTTCGGGGCTTTCTGGGGGGTTTCACACAGCGGGGCACCCCCGATCGGGGTGCCCCACCGAAGTGGACCAAAACCCAGGATAGTCAAAAGCCTGAGTGTCGGCATTTCATCATTAGAGTTAAAGGATATCATTGTTGGGAACAAAATGAACACATTTTACAGTGCATTTAGGATGCGTTTTAGTTGTGCTCCTAAGGACACATTTGTAAGCAAAAAGGAGTTAAACGATAAAATGACATTTGGCGAAAATACTTCAGTACAGTTCTGCCCATTGTGGTCTATGCGATCTTAACCTACAGTACCACTGTATCACAAACTGTATGGCACCAGTAATAAATTAGACGCAGGCTGGTGGACACATCTGCACTGACTGTTTTTTGTTCTTTAAATCACACACTGAGTGCCGCGGAGGCAAAATATCGGAACTGAGTGGTTTTAACTGGCGCTGATGCTTGATAAATCAGCTAAGGCCCTTATTTAAGAAGGGATAGCGTCAGGTAGCGCCTGGTTAATGAGAGATAGCGACAGATAGCGACTGGTGAACGCCGGACACGGCACGCAATTACACATTTATCAAGCAGAATCTGTTTAGCGACTGGGATAGCGCCATGTAGTGTCTGATTCATCATTTTCAAAGCCTCTGCGAACAGCGCCAGCGTTCAGCCTTGCACAGCGCCAGGTATGACCTCTCGCTACCTGGCGCTCTCCCATACATTTCAATGGACGATCCTTTTCTTCTCTTTAAACGTTTTTTTTTTTTTTCCCAAAAAAATCTAATAATTCTGTGACCTCTTCTGGCATGGAAATAGCAGTTTTTTCATATTTTTTTCATTTTTTATATATTTCTTCTGAAATGACATTACAGGTCTGGCATTAAAGTGTTCATGTTACAATGTTGTTACAATGTAATTCCATATGTTTTCGCTTTGTTACTAGTTGATAGATGCTGGAAAACACACTTTAAACACACCGCCTCCTGCGCTCTGGGCTTTAAACAAATATTTTTCAGCGCTAGAGATTTGTGAGGCTGTTTTTTTGCTGAATATGGTGTGAGTCGGTCGCTATGAGCAGTCGCTAACATGCGCTTCCATACAGCGCTGTACTGGTCAAATAGCGACTCCTCACAATGTATTCAACATTACTGAACAGCGACTGAGTCGCTATAAAGTAGCGACTCATGGCCGAGCACTGCAACTACTAGCGGGCGCACTGAAAATGCCTGCTACAGACGCTCATCTGTCGCTACCTGCCGCAAATGATGAATCAGCCTGTAAGCTATCTAAGAGGCTGATTTATTAATAGCAACATGTAGCGACAGTTGAGTGACTGTAGCGGTATTTTCCCAGCGCCCGCTAGTAGTCGCTGTGCTTGGCTGTTGTTCGGTTGTTGACAGCGACTCAGTCGGTGTGGCGTAATGTTGAATACAAGGTTCCGAGTCGCTATTTGACAGGTTCCGCGATGTATGGGTGCGCATGATAGCGACTGGTCAGAGCGACCGGCTTCCACCATATTCATCAATCAAAAAATCACGCTCAAAAAATTCAAGCGCTGTGAAATGCATGTTTAAACCCCAGAGCGCTGGAGGCGATGTGTTAAAAGCAGTTTTTTAACCCCCAAACCACCATATTTTTGGAAACCAAAAAAAAAAAATATTTTAAATAATTTAGTAATATGAATACATTTATATCAGACCTGTAATATCAATTCTGTACAATTGTTATTTTTATTTATTATTTATTTTTTATTTATTTATTATCTAAAATGGCAGAAGTGGTCACAGAAATTTAAAAAAAATAAAATAAAAAAAACATTAATAACAATTAATTATTAATATTTAAAGATTGTTCCATTGAAATGTATTGGAGTGCGCAGGTAGCGAGAGGTCATACCTGTCGCTGTTCAAGGTCGGACGCTGGCGCTGTGGGCTGAGGCTGGAATAATGGTGAATGAGTGGCTATATGGCGCTATCTCAGTCGCTAAGCAGGATTGGCTTGATAAATGTGTGATTGTGGTGGGGAGCCGGCGTTCTCGTGGCGGGGCCTGTCATTACCGGCCGCTCACCAGTCGCTACCTGTCGCTATCCCTTCATAAATAAGGGCCTAAGCTATTAAGCTATTAAATCGGACATATGGAACCACTATCATCATTCAGTCAAACTCTGCTATCCAGCAATCAAAGAAGGGACACTCAACTGAGCCACCAGTGATTTAATGTATTAAAAAAAAATCATATTTGATATACACTTAGTTTATTTGATAGGGGGGTCTTTCTATAGTTAGGTTCACCTCACAATACTGATGGAATTGTGTGTTTAAAATGAGACCTAGATTTTGATCAGACCACAGAAGGTTCACTCTATTGGTGAAAGTACAGAAAACTGTAGGAGAGATGTTTTTTTCCTTATATTTTGCATTCTTTTTACCTCTCCTCTATAAGGCCATGGCTGGTGAAATATTTGTGCAACAATTGTGAATAGAGAAAAGCCTTACAGGCTGATTCATTACTGACGCCAGGCAGCAACAGATGAGCGTCTGTAGAGCGGATTTCAGAGTGACCGCTAGTAGTCACTGTGCTCGGCCATGGATCATTGTTTCAGAGCGCCTCAGTCGTTGGCCGCCATTGATGAATATGATATGTTAGTCGCTATACTACGCTGTATGTGGGCGCACTGTAACGCCAGCTCAGTGCGACTAACACCACATTCATCAAAAAAACAGCCACAAACCTCGCAGGCGCTCAAAATCATGTAATTGTAGCCCATAGCGCAAGAGGCTGTGTGATTAAAGGCTGTTTATCCACTAGTAACAAAGCGAAAACATATGGAATTACATTGTTATAACATTGTAACATGAACACTTTAATATCAGACATGTAAGGACAATTCTGCATAAAAATATTAATAATACAAAAAGTTTTCAAAAATGTCATTTTCTTGGCCGGAATACATGTCAGAAGGTTTGTGTTTTCTTAGGGAAAAAAAAAATTGGGATCAGGAAAGGGATTTAAGGATCGTCCATAGAAATGTATGGGAGAGCGCCAGGTAGCGACAAGTTAGACGTGGCGCTCTGCAAGGCTGAACGCCGGCGCTGTCTGCTGAGGCTGGGATAATGATGAATCGGACGCTACATGGCGTTGTTCTAGTCGCTCAGCAGATTTGGCTTCGTAAATGTGTAATTGCGTGCCGTGTCCGGAGTTCACCTGCCACTACCTGGCGCTATCCCTTCATAAATAAAGCCCTATGTCTGTGTTCAGGTGAGCACCATGCGGTTTACCTATAGTAAGACTTTGGAGGGCACAAAGGCCACAGTGAACAAGGAATCCTGTTTTGAATATCTCCAAAACAGCAGATATTCAAACAGGAGGTCAGGTCACAGTTTGGCACAGACAGTTGTCCTACACAAGGCCACAAGTTTAGAAAGAAGCCCAAAAATGGTAATATGACAAACTCAATGCACAAGTGAAGCAAGCTGTAGAAAGGCCCAGGCAGGGGGAGAGGATACAGGATGCACACGTGATAGGGCAATAGCTGGGGAGAGGTGTGCAGAAGAGGACTATGGCAGAGGTTTGTTAGGGCTTCCACCAGTTTCACAGGTAATTTAGGAGAATATTATTATTGTTATTATGGTTTATTTATAAAACACTTTTTCTTTTAGGTATAGCATTCCAGTTGGCAGTTTTCAAATATATCATGTGCACTGGAAAAAATACAAAATTGAGCAAAGTTTTGGAAAAATTATGCATTTTTTTTACTCCTCCCGCCACCCCGACTTATTATTAATGTGGTCGATATAAAGAAAATCGTGCAAAATTCAAACGGGGGGCTGATTAAAGACTAGTGCCACGTATTGCCATGTGAGCGTCTGTGTAGCGACGCTTAGAGCGAGCGCTAGTAGATGCTGCAAGCGGGTGTCGGGCGCTGTGACCTAGCTTAGCAGGTGGACAAATGGCGCTGTACTATCCTGTCCAGCATTGATGAATGTGATGTCTGGTGGGCGCTGTAGAAGCACTCTCCCTGATTCACTGCAGAGCCAATCGCGAACGCTTGGTGGTGTCCCGAGGTCTAAGCGCCCAAGACTAGGCTACATCTAACAATAGGACAGGGCTGCAGCGAGCGATAGGTAGTGACAGTTAAGTGCGTCCAGGACTAAGCGCTGAAGCCGGTATTCAAGAAAAAAGGACACTCAACCAGCGCCGGCACTCTAAAACTGGGCGCTCTAGCATAGAGCGGCAGACGCTGTGTGATCAAAATCTGTTTCTCAACACATACACACCAGCACCAGAGCCAAAACACATGGAATGACATTGTTTTAACACTTGCAATGTCTACAATTCTGCATAAAAATTAAAAAAAAAACCTATTAAAGTGTTTGTTTGCTGGCAGGAGAGGACACACAATGATTTGAGACAAAAATGTTAAAGTTTACTTTGGCAACACGCTCTTTAAACACAACCAAATGAAACACCATTGAAATGTATGGCAGAGCGCTACTGAGCGAAAGGTGCTACATGGTGCTATGCCGGCGCTATACACTGAGCCGTCTCTAGTAATACATGTGATGTTATGTGACACTGTTAGAGGCGCTCACCAGATTGGCTTTCCTAAATGTGGTTTTCACATACAGCGGCCAGCGTTCACCCGACACTATGAGGCCGATTCATTAACAGCGGCAGGTAGCGACAGTTGAGCGACTGTAGCGGCATTTTCAGAGCGCCCGCTAGTAGTCGCTGTGCTTGGCCGTTGTTCGGTAGTTGATAGCGACCCAGTCGGTTTGCCGTAATGTTGAATATTGGGTGAGGAGTCGCTATTTGACAGGTTCCGCGCTGTATGGGAGCGCATGATAGCGACTGGCCATAGCGACCGGCTCCCACCATATTCATTAACAAATCACGCTCAAAAAATTCTCGTGCTGTAAAATGCATGTTTAACCCTTTAAGTGCCAGCCTACCTGCAGCATTTCCCACTCCCTGTTGCCAGAGCATTTTTCACTATTTTGCGCTCCCCATGTTCAACTGTAATTTTTGAAGGGATTTTCTGGGACTTCCCATAAAAATTACATATTGTTTTTTTCAGCAGAATCTGGGCTTTAACATCCTATCTCTTGTTTATCAATTTTGTAGTTTTATCATAATTATTTTGGGCAAAATATGTGAAAGAAAATAAAAAATACACACGTTTTTACATTTTGCAGTGGTTTTTTTTAATCGAAAATAAAGGTTTTTCAATAAAAACATATTGAGAGTAAAAGCCCCATTTCTCCCGGTTACAACGGTACCACACATGTATTAGTAGACACCCTTTCCTGCCCAGGAGACCCCAGAAACTGCAAAGAGCGCTAGAGGAGATTTTCAGATAAAATACAAATACTTTGCGCTCCTCGCAGTTTTTCAAAAAATACAACCCTTTACATTTGAAATACCCCCCACAAACTATATATTTTTGGAAAGTGCACACCTCAAGGTTTCTAAGCATACTAGGCTTGTTGGCGTGGGTCCATTGGTTTGAACTCTATTGATTGGCAGAATCTCTGGTTCCAAAGGATTTCCCTAAAAAAAAAAGCAAAAAGCAGATTCAAAACCATATTTTCCTATAAAAACAATAAGCAAGCAAGAAGTAACGCAGTAAATCTGAAAGCACAACATCTGCTGAACAAAATAATACCCCACATGCATAGGTACTTTGAAGTGTAGAGTTGCCAAACACCCCAAAGTCCAGCATGCGTTTGAGGGTAATTTTACTTGAAAAAATCAGCGCCGCACACAAAGTGCGCACCTTGCAGTTTCTCCAAATTTACAACCCTTTACATTTGAAATACCCCCCACAAACTATATATTTTTGGAAAGTACATACCTCAAGTTTTCTAAGCCTACTGGGCTTGTTGACGTCTGGGACTTCCTTCAGAATATATTGATTGGCAGAATCTCTGGTTCCAAAGGATTTCGCTAAAAAAATAAGCAAAAAGCAGATTGAAAAACATTTTTTCCTATAAAAACAATAAGCAAGCAAGAAGTAACGCAGTAAATCTGAAAGCACAACGGCTGCTGAACAAAACAATACCCCACATGCATAGGTACTTTGAAGTGTAGAGTTGCCAAACACCACAAAGTCCAGCATGCGTTTGAGGGTAATTGTACTTGAAAAAATCAGCGCCGCACACAAAGTGCGCACCTTGCAGTTTCTCCAAATTTACAACCCTTTACATTTGAAATACCCCCCCCAAACTATATATTTTTGGAAAGTACATACCTCAAGGTTTCTAAGGCTACTGGGCTTGTTGACGTCTGGGACTTCCTTCAGAATATATTGATTGGCAGAATCTCTGGTTCCAAAGGATTTCCCTAAAAAAAAAAGCAAAAAGCAGATTCAAAACCATATTTTCCTATAAAAACAATAAGCAAGCAAGAAGTAACGCAGTAAATCTGAAAGCACAACATCTGCTGAACAAAATAATACCCCACATGCATAGGTACTTTGAAGTGTAGAGTTGCCAAGCACCACAAAGCCCAGCATGCGTTTGAGGGTAATTGTACTTGAAAAAATCAGCGCCGCACACAAAGTGCGCACCTTGCAGTTTCTTCAAATTTACAACCCTTTACATTTGAAATACCCCCCACAAACTATATATTTTTGGAAAGTACATACCTCAAGGTTTCTAAGGCTACTGGGCTTGTTGACGTCTGGGACTTCCTTCAGAATATATTGATTGGCAGAATCTCTGGTTCCAAAGGATTTCGCTAAAAAAATAAGCAAAAAGCAGATTGAAAAACATTTTTTCCTATAAAAACAATAAGCAAGCAAGAAGTAACGCAGTAAATCTGAAAGCACAACGGCTGCTGAACAAAACAATACCCCACATGCATAGGTACTTTGAAGTGTAGAGTTGCCAAACACCACAAAGTCCAGCATGCGTTTGAGGGTAATTGTACTTGAAAAAATCAGCGCCGCACACAAAGTGCGCACCTTGCAGTTTCTCCAAATTTACAACCCTTTACATTAGCAATACCCCCCACAAACTATATATTTTTGGAAAGTACATACCTCAAGCTTTCGAAGCCTACTGGGCTTGTTTGCAGGGCATCATTTCTTGGGACTCTCTTGATTGGCAGAATCTCATCTTTCAAAGGTTTACCCTAAAAAAATAAGCAAAAAGCAGATTGCAAAACATTTTTTCCTATAAAAACAATAAGCAAGCAAGAACCAACGCTGTAAATCTGAAAGCACAAGGTCTGCTGAAAAAAACAATACCCCACATGCATAGGTACTTTGAAGGGTAGAGTTGCCAAACACCCCAAAGTCCAGCATGCGTTTGAGGGTAATTTTACTTGCAAAAATCAGCGGCGCACACAAAGTGCGCACCTTGCAGTTCTCAAAATTTACAACCCTTTACATTAGCAATACCCCCCACAAACTATATATTTTTGGAAAGTACATACCTCAAGCTTTCGAAGCCTACTGGGCTTGTTTGCAGCGGGTCATTTCTTCAGACTATATTGATTGTATACTCTTTACTGCAGCCGTAACATCATATTATAGGATATAGCTGAGGAATCCCATTATAAGATCAGTGCAGTGATCAATGACCAATATCAGGAATCAAGAACCTGAAATTGGTCACATTTTATCATCACATGCCATAAGTAACCAGCTGCTCCTGCTCCACCATTTCCCATCGGAACAGCAAAAACAAACAAAAAGAAAATAATATAATGGGAACACAAGATACCTAATTCCTAAAAGGGGCCTACCTACCAAAAAAAAAATGCATTGCTCAATAATTTAGTTGAGTATGGTATACCTCAAAACAATCTTCGAGGCATAACCCGGGTTGGCTGGGACAGGTCGGGCAATAATACCGCACATCTCTTCTAATGCCACGCTTCCTACAAACCCTACAAGCTCTCTGGGGATACCGCTTTCTACCAACTTCGGGAAGCAACTTTATAAAGTGCTTCCCTACTAATCTGGCCTGGTTGTCATTGCTAGCCAGATCTGGTGCTTCCGCAGTATCCCCAAACAACAAAGCAGGGAGTAACTGCTGCTGGTATTTTATGTACGATAAATTGGAGCCTGGCACTGCTGCCTTGAAGGCAACAAAGCTGTTGTAAGTTGCCATTTGGACCAAATGAATGGCAACTTTAGTGTACCAGGCTCGAGTTTTTCGGGTGGCGTTGTAATAAGTTAATATTTGGTCCGTTTTATCAACGCCACCCATGAATTTATTATAATCGGTTATGCAACGTGGCTTTTGGGAAGGGGCTCGGGGACTACGTTGCCTTACATTCACAACTGACTCATCGTGGAGTGTTGTCAGAAGGAATACATGTTTTTTGCCCATGTATTTCATGGCCAGGACCTCATCGCTTCTTAGAGCATAAGACTCCCCCCTTTTTAATTTTTTTTCAAGTAGTGGCCTGGGCAACCCTTTGCGTTTACGGTTGATGGTGCCGCAGGCCGGGGTATCCAACCAATAAAGGGCGCGAAATAAGGGGATGCTGGTATAGAAGTTGTCCACATATAAGTGGTAACCTTTACCCAACAATGGAGTCATGAGGTCCCAAACGATCTTTCCACTTATTGACAAATCAGGGGGACAACCAGGGGGGTCCAGATAGGTGTCCTTTCCCTCATAGATTCGAAAATATTTGATGTAGCCGGTCACACTATCGCATAATTGGTAAAATTTAATCCCGTAGCGGGCACGCTTGCTAGGGATATATTGCCGAAAAACAATGCGCCCTTTGAAAAGCAGTAGTGACTCGTCAATTGATAATTTTTGGCCGGGGGTGTACACTACTGCGAAGCGATCTGACAGGCTGTTGAGCAGGGGCCGTAATTTATGCAGCCTGTCGTGACCGGGCTCACCACGGGGAATAGCAGTGGAATTGTCGTTAAAATGCAGAAACCGCAGTAAAATTTGGTAGCGGTTTCTGGACATTACGGCCGGAAATAATGGAGTTGCCAATATGGTTTGGGTATCCCAGTAGGACGAAATACTAAATTTTTTTAGGATACCCATTGCTAGAGTGAGCCCCCAAAATTTCTTTATCTCACTCAAATTTGTGGGATGCCATGCCTGAGCTCGGGCGTGCCTCTGCTGGGGGTTTTGCGCTAAGACCTGCTCGGCATACAGATTGGTAAAGAAGACCATATCCATTAGGATGGCTTCTGTGAGGAACAATTTGAAAAAGTCAATGACACCAAAATTTGTGGTGTCTACATTGACCCCGGGGGGAATTTCGGGGGAAAAATTATTAGGAGGCCTCCACGCAGACGCTCCTTCACCAGCTGCAGCACTCGATGCCTCACCCTGCACTACACTCGCCTGAAGCGTGGCCTCACTTTGTGCGGTACTATCCCTTCTAAGGTGGCTACTACTGGCAGCACTGCGCGGCTGTGTGTCCTCAGTAGAGTATACACTGTCTGACTCGCTATCTGATGGGAAGAACTCGGACCCTGACTCACTAAAATCTTCCGAGTCAGACGCCATCAGGTAAGCCGCAGCTTCCTGTGCAGTGTACCGCTTACCAGCCATACCCCAATGCAAGAAAAAATCTAAAAAAAATTAAACTAAAGGCTACAACTAAAGGCTACTACTAAAGGCTACAACTAAAGGCTACAACTAAAGGCTACAACTAAAGGCTACAACTAAAGGCTACAACTAAAGGCTACAACTAAAGGCTACAACTAAAGACAAATTACAAAAAAATACAATACAATAAAACAAAGCAAAAAAACAGACAAAAAATACAATACAATAAAACAAAGCAAAAAAACAGACAAAAATAGAAATAAAAGTTACAACCCGATGAGAAGTGGTGGAGTCAGGAGCAGCAGGTCACGGGATCCCAGCTAAGCAGAGAAGGGGCCAACGTCTCCAAAGAAGGAAGGGGCCAACAATTCACCAAAATCCAAAACACCTAAGGAAAAAAGGAAAAAGTTAAGATTAGGGAGTGTGGGTGAACTAAATGCCTGATAATAACTACCTGATCCCCCACACAGCACACAGTGACCTCCCCCTGACCCTGCCTCCATTAGGATATTGGGGTGTGGGGTGCACCCCACCCCTTTCTCTTACCGTCTCGTTGGCGGCTGTGACCGGCATCAGGAAGCCCCGGGACCCCCAGTTCTTCTCCACCATCAGCCGGTCCCACACAGTACCACCCGCCAATCGCCGCCCGCCGATCGCCACCCGCCGCCCGATCGCCGCCCGCCACCCGCCGATCGGTGGGTGGCGATCGGCGGCGGGTGGCGATCGGCGGGCGGCATGTTCCTGACGGGTCCATGCTCTTCTGCCGCTCCAGCTCCAGCTGCTGCCCACCTGACGCCCACCTACCTGCTAGCCGCCGCCCGCCGATCGCCACCCGCCGCCGATCGCCACCCGCCGCCCGATCGCCGCCCGCCACCCGCCGATCGGCGGGTGGCGATCGGCGGCGATCGGCGGCGGGTGGCGATCGGCGGGTGGCGATCGGCGGGCGGCAGGTGGCGATCCATTAGGTCCCCCCCCCCAAAAAAAACCCCGATCCCACACACTCCCCCACACACTCCCCCACACACTCCCCCACACACTCCCCCACACACTCCCCCACACACTCCCCCACACACTCCCTCACACACTCCCTCACACACTCCCTCACACACTCCCTCACACACTCCCTCACACACTCCCTCACACACTCCCTCACACACTCCCTCACACACGCACACACAGCCACTCCTGGATCCATGCTCTTCTGCCGCTCCAGCTACAGCTGCTGCCCACCTGACGCCCACCTACCTGCTAGCCGCCGCCCGCCGATCGCCACCCGCCGATCGCCACCCGCCGCCCGATCGCCACCCGCCGCCCGATCGCCGCCCGCCACCCACCGATCGGCGGGTGGCGATCGGCGGCGGGTGGCGATCGGCGGGTGGCGATCGGCGGGCGGCAGGTGGCGATCCATTAGGTCCCCCCCCCCAAAAAAAACCCCGATCCCACACACTCCCCCACACACTCCCTCACACACTCCCTCACACACTCCCTCACACCCCCAGACACACGCACACACAGCCACTCCTGGATCCATGCTCTTCTGCCGCTCCAGCTACAGCTGCTGCCCACCTGACGCCCACCTACCTGCTAGCCGCCGCCCGCCGATCGCCACCCGCCGATCGCCACCCGCCGCCGATCGCCACCCGCCGCCCGATCGCCGCCCGCCACCCGCCGATCGGCGGGTGGGGATCGGCGGCGATCGGCGGCGGGTGGCGATCGGCGGGTGGCGATCGGCGGGCGGCGATCCATTAGGTCCCCCCCCCCAAAAAAACCCCGATCCCACACACTCCCCCACACACTCCCTCACACACTCCCTCACACACTCCCTCACACACTCCCTCACACACTCCCTCACACACTCCCTCACACCCCCAGACACACGCACACACAGCCACTCCTGGATCCATGCTCCAGCTACAGCTGCTGCCCACCTGACGCCCACCTACCTGCTAGCCGCCGCCCGCCGATCGCCACCAGCCGATCGCCACCCGCCGCCCGATCGCCGCCCGCCACCCGCCGATCGGCGGGTGGCGATCGGTGGCGATCGGCGGCGGGTGGCGATCGGCGGGTGGCGATCGGCGGGTGGCGATCGGCGGGTGGCGATCGGCGGGTGGCGATCGGCGGGTGGCGGCTAGCAGGTAGGTGGGCGTCAGGTGGGCAGCACCGATCGCCACCCGCCGATCGCCACCCGCCGCCCGATCGCCGCCCGCCACCCGCCGATCGGCGGGTGGCGATCGGCGGCGATCGGCGGCGGGTGGCGATCGGCGGGTGGCGATCGGCGGGCGGCGGGTGGCGATCCATTTGGTCCCCCCCCCCAAAAAAAAACCCCGATCCCACACACTCCCTCACACCCCCAGACACACGCACACACAGCCACTTACCTCCAAGCCAACAAGAAACAGGAGAAGAGAAGACCGCCAGAAGTTTATATAGAGGAGGCGCCGGCTGATGACAGCAGCCGTGCGCCCTCCTCTGATTGGCTCCAGCGACGATCCTGTTGCCGGGGTGAGCTCAGGGTCACCTCCAGGTGACCCCCCCATGACCCTGCTACAACGTGAAGGCGGTATCCGGGCAGATCTCAAGCAGCGATCATCAGGAGGTGAGTGAATGTCAAGCCCGTAGCACCTACGTGCTTGGCACTTAACGCCCAGCCAAGCCAGCACGTAGGTGTTACGGGCTTGGCAACCAAAGGGTTAAACCCCAGAGCGCTGGCGGCGATGGGTTAAAAGTAGTTTTTTAATCCCCAAACAACCATATTTTTGGAAACCAAAAAAAACAAGTTTTTTAAATAATTTAGTAATATGAATACATTAATATCAGACCTGTAATATCAATTCTGTACAATTTTTTTTTTTTACCTTACAAAAATTATCTAAAATGGCAGAAGTGGTCACAGAATTTTTCACATTTAAAAAAAAAAAAAAAAAAACATTAATAACAATTAATTATGAATATTTAAAGATTGTTCCATTGAAATGCATTGGAGAGCGCCAGGTAGTGAGAGGTCATACCTGTCGCTGTTCAAGGTCGGACGCTGGCGCTGTGGGCTGAGGCTGGAATAATGAAGAATGAGTGGCTATCTGGCGCTATCTCAGTCGCTAAGCAGGATTGCCTTGATAAATGTGTGATTGTGGTGGGGAGCCGGCGTTCTCGTGGCGGGGCCCGTCATTACCGGCCGCTCACCAGTCGCTACCTGTCGCTATTCCTTCATAAATAAGGGCCTATGTGGCACTACCTGGCGTTATCGGTTCTTAAATAACCCCCCATATTAATCTATGGAACAGCCTAGGTCTCATATATTTTAAACCAGCTGCCTAAAACCGGACCTTGAGCATGATTTAATGAAAAGCCCAAACCCTTAAAGTGGACCAACACCCAGGATTTTGACTATCCTGGGTCTTGGTCCACTTCGGTGGGGCACCCCCGATCGGGGTGCCCCGCTGTGTGAAACCCCCCCTAACCCCCCGAAAAACTCACCTCTCCCCGCTCCCAGCGCCGACGTACAAGAACGTCTAAGCGGCAGCCGCCGCCGCCGCCTCCCTCGCGTCACTTTCGGCGCGCGCGCGCGCGCGCGCCCCCGCCGGCCATTCGCAGACGGCCGGCGCGGGCACGCGCACGCCTACAGGAGCGCGAGGGAGGCGGCGGCGGCCGGCCGCCGCCGAAGATAAGGTAAGGAGTTTGGGGTGTTTGGGGGGGTTTCACCCCGCGGGACATCCCGATCTCGGATGTCCCGCGGGGTGGGGGGTGATCGGCCCGGGAATCTTATAGATTCCCGGGCCGATCACCCGTGGGTGTTGGTCCACTTTAAAACAAAATATTCCGCAGCATCTAAAATTAATATATTTTATGTTTTAGTCGCTTACTTATTATTCTTTCCCCCACTGGGCTGCAACTCTGTTCAGGACTGCAGGATATGGGCACCGCCATTTTGGCTCAGAAGCATCACATGATGAGGAGAGGAGAGGGGGTTAAAAGTACAGGGGGCGTGTTATAGCTGTGCTTTGCACAGACAGAGCAGAGTAAGAGTCAGGAAATGGACAGCAATCCCAGAATGCAGAGCGACACAGTCAGAAGACAATTTCTGTCTGCAGGCAGCCTGAGACGCTATGGGCCGCCATCTTGGATGTTTAAAGGCTCAGAAAATGCAGTAGGGGCAGGTAGGATGATTTTTAATATGGACAATCTGTATGTACAGGGTGGAGGGTAGGTGAAGGTCCGATTTAAATGTGTTTTGGAGTCTGCGGTGCTTTTACACAGCTGTCCTGTTCCTCAAGAATTGTGGAAGCCATTTTTCAGTTACTGTCTATTTCAGTTGAATATTGTTGCGGAAATCTAGCTAGCTCTGTTATTTGGCACTGTTAGCTCCTTTTTAAGGCTCATGAGAAATTATTATCACATTTGTTAAGCTACATGGACTAGAGCCATAGGTTTGTTAGCAGAGAAGATCGCATTCCAAATGTTCAGAAATAGAGATAATTAAGTCAGAAACTTGGAAAGACAGCAATGGTTTTCAAAGGCAAAAATGTCAAAAGAAAGAAAGAAGAAAAACATGTTAGTACATTTCTCTACGCTTTCCAGAGCAATTCTCCAGTACCATTCTGCCCAGTGCTGAGCTGAATAGATACTGACTGATGCTGGTGGTGCTCACTGTGGCCTCTCTGTCTGCAGTTCTCTGTCCCCCATAAAGCCTGTCCCATCAGATACTGTATTTGGCCATTGTCTCAGATCCCTGAAAAACAACTCAGGCCCTTATTTATGAAGGAATAGCGACAGGTAGCGACTGGTGAGCGGCCGGTAATGACGGGCCCCGCCACGAGAACGCCGGCTCCCCACCACAATCACACATTTATCAAGCCAATCCTGCTTAGCGACTGAGATAGCGCCAGATAGCCACTCATTCATCATTATTCCTGCCTCAGCCCACAGCGCCAGCGTCCGACCTTGAACAGCGACAGGTATGACCTCTCGCTACCTGGCGCTCTCCAATGCATTTCAATGGAGCAATCTTTAAATATTCATAATTAATTGTTATTCATTTTTATTTTTATTTTTTTTTTTTTTTAAATGTGAAAAATTCTGTGACCACTTCTGCCATTTTAGATTGTGGGGAAAAAATTGTACAGAATTGATATTACAGGTCTGATATTAATGTATTCATATTACTAAATTATTTAAAAAACTTTTTTGGTTTCCAAAAATATGGTTGTTTGGGGGTTAAAAAACTACTTTTAACCCATCGCCGCCAGCGCTCTGGGGTTTAAACATGCATTTTACAGCGCGATAATTTTTTGAGCGCGATTTTTTAATGAATATGGTGGGAGCCGGTCGCTACGGCCAGTCGCTATCATGCGCTCCCATACAGCGCGGAATCTGTCAAATAGCTACTCCTCACCCAATATTCAACATTACGACAAACTGACTGAGTCGCTATCAACTACCGAACAACAGCCAAGCACAGCGACTACTAGCGGGTGCTCTGAAAATGCCGCTACAGTCGCTCAACTGTCGCTGCCTGCCGCTATTAATGAATCGGCCTCCCAATCTACTTTGCTCCCCCACCCCAGGTACGTTACCATTTGGATTAATTTCTGCCCTCAATGTTGCTTGATATTGCTGTTTTACTGATTTAAATTTTCGTCTTCCCCAGGTATGTCATTGTACGCCATTGGTTTCTGACAGGATACCATTGTTTTAAACAAGCTGTTTATGTCCCCCTCCCCCTTTCGCACTCCCATGATGGGATCAATTACAGCCTATTGACAGTGCTAGGGGAAGATAAGAGCCTATATTAGATTTAGGGCCTTATTCATGAAGCTCTAACGCCAGGTAATGCCCTGTAAGCGGCAGGTAGCGTCAGGAGAACGCCGGACACGGCGCTCAATTACACATTTATGAAGCCGAATCTGGTGAGCGACTGGAACAACGCCATGCCTTGCAGAGCACCACGTATTACCTGTCGCTACCTGGTGCTCTCCTATACATTTCTATGGATGATCCTTAAATCCCTTTCCTGATTCCAATTTTTTTTATTTTTTTAATAAAATCTCAAAACTTTCTGACATGTATCCTGGCCTAGAAAATGATATTTTTATTTTTTGATTTTTTATATTTTTATGCAGAATTGTCCTAACATGTCTGGTATTAAAGTGTTACAGTGTTCATGTTACAATGTAATACCAATGTAATTCCATATGTTTTCGCTTTGTTACTAGTGGATACATGTTCAAAAACAGACTTTAATCACACAGCTTGTGGCGCTGTGGGCTACAACGACCCGATTTTGAGTGATCTGAAACAAGGAGGCTGATTTATTAATAGTGACATGTAGCGACTGTAGCGGTATTTTGACAGCACCCGCTAGTAGTCGCTGTGCTTGGCCGTTGTTCGGTTGTTGACAGCGACTCAGTCGGTGTGGCGTAATGTTGAATATTGGGTGAGGAGTCGCTATTTGACAGGTTCCGCGCTGTATGGGAGCGCATGATAGCGACTGGTCAGAGCGACCGGCTTCCACCATATTCATCAAAAAATCACGCTCAAAAAATTCAAGCGCTGTGAAATGCATGTTTAAACCCCAGAGCGCTGGCGGCGATGTGTTAAAAGTAGTTTTTTAACCCCCAAACCACCATATTTTTGGAAACCAAAAAAAAAATTATTTTAAATAATTTAGTAATATGAATACATTAATATCAGACCTGTAATATCAATTCTGTACATTTTTTTTTCCCTTAATCTAAAATGGCAGAAGTGGTCACAGAATTTTTCACATTTAAAAAAAAAAAAAAAAAACATTAATAACAATTAATTATTAATATTTAAAGATTGTTCAAATGCATTGGAGAGCGCCAGGTAGCGAGAAGTCATACCTGTCGCTGTTCAAGGTCGGACGCTGGCGCTGTGGGCTGAGGCTGGAATAATGATGAATGAGTGGCTATCTGGCGCTATCTCAGTCGCTAAGCAGGATTGGCTTGATAAATGTGTGATTGTGGTGGGGAGCCGGCGTTCTCGTGGCGGGGCCCGTCATTACCGGTCGCTCACCAGTCGCTACCTGTCGCTATTCCTTCATAAACAAGGGCCAAAGATCCATGGCGGAGCACAGTGACTACTAGCGGGCGCTCTGAAATCCGCGCTACAGACGCTCATCTGTCGCTACCTGGCGTTAGTAATGAATCAACCTGTTAATTTTGCCCCAATTTTTCCTTTGAAGCTAGACCGTTCCGTATCTAATTCATTACCAGGAAAGGGAATTGGGGTTTTATTTTTTTTAATTTAACCTTCCATAGGACATTGGTCCACTTTAATATCTTCTAAAATACCCTGGTGCCAACTTTGTCTAACTACTGAGCAGTAAATCTCTGGCATTTTAACAGATCTTTTTATCTTTTTATCCTTAACCCTAAATCTGATTTCTGCATTGCCAGTGTTCTTAATGATTGATATGACATTTTCATGATGTCACTCGGAACCCCTTGGTATTTATAGGCTTTTAAAAGGTGTTGGCATTATAGACTGAGCCTTATTCTAAAGTCTGGCAAAATATTTTGAATTATATCTCTATCATATTTCCTGCAGTTTTTAAACTGATATAAACAGATATAAAGATGATTTATCTCCACAAGTTATTTCATTGTTTAGAGCACTTTAATTTATTTAGGGTGCTGTCTCATGCGCTTAAGGCATTCCAAGGCAAGATCTTGAAGTTCTCTAGGGCTGGATGTTGAAAAGGTAACTATAGGGGTTATTTAAGAAGGGATAGCCGCAGGTAGTTCCTCGTAGCGGCAGGCAGCGTCTGGTGAACACTGGGCGCTGTACGCAAAACCACATTTATGAAAGTGAATCTGGTGAGCGACTCTAACAGCGCCATGTAGCATCACATGTATTATTACAGGCGGCTCAACGTATAGCGCCGGAGCTCTAGCTTCCAGAGCGCCAGTTATTACCTTTCGCTCCCTGTCGCTCTCCCATACATTTCAATGGCCGTTCATTTGCTTGTGTTTAAACAGCGTGTTTGACCTTTTTTTTAATTTTTTTTATATTTTTATGCAAAATTGTCATTACAGGTCTGGCATTAAAGTGTTAATGTCACAGTGTTACAGCAATGTCATTCCATGTGTTTTCGCTTTGTTACTGGTGAATATGTGTTCAAAAACAGACTTCAATCACACAGCATCTGGCGCTCTATGCTATAACGACCAGATTTAGAGCACCAACGCTGCGTGTGTGTCCTATTTTGCTAAGTATAGTGTGGAGCGCCGAGAGTCGGACACACTGAGCTGGCGCTACCTCTCGCTCCCTGCAGCACTGTACTGTTGTTAGAGTGCCCAACATACATTACATTCATCAATGCCGGTCAGGTTACTACAGCGACTGAGGCTCTGTTTAACAGCGCCTGGTAGCCGATCACAGCGTCTACTAGCGGTCGCTCTTAGCGCCTCTGTACAGACGCTCATTTGCCGATACCCAGCACTAGTAATGAATCAGCCTGTAACTATATATACCGTATATACTCGAGTATAGGTCGACCCGAATATAAGCCGAGGCACCTAATTTTACCACAAAAAACTGGAAAAGTTATTGACTCGAGTATAAGCCTAGGGTGGGAAATGCAGGTTCTGAGGGGTTAAGAGTGTATAAGAGGTCACATATAGGCCATACTATGTGATCTAAGAGGCTCCTGCTGCATTCCTGGTAACTGGGATTAAATTCCTCCTTAAATAAAAGGGTATAAGGGAGGATACAGAGGGAGAAAAGCTTACAATCTATTAGGGTATAAGGGAGGATACAGGAGGAGAAGAGCTTACACTCTATTAGGGTTAGGTGGGAGGGGGAGGGGCCAGTTATCACCCGGCGGGCGGTGGTGGATCTCATCCTTGGCATGGGATTTACAGCCGCAGAGATTTTTGCCCTGATCAGTCCAGTGGGGAGTGCAGAACATGACTTGAGTTTCGTCAGACCAGAAGGGGTGGATTTATTTTGGGAGCGGTACGAGCTGCTGAAGCAAGATCCTGCCTGGAAGGGGTTAACTCCCATCCAGGTCTCCAGACAGCAGCTCGTGAAAAATGTCACCATACTGGTTAGAAATAAGTCCATTCCCCCCTCTGATTTGACTGTCTGGCTGAAGCGTTATGGTGATGTTCTCACTCCCCTGAAGAAGATTCTAGACGATCGGGATATCTGGACTGGGGGCTGGTCAGTGACCCTGAGGCTCCGCAGGAATGGCAACCAGATCACCCACTTGCCATCTTCAGCCTATATTGGCCGTGACCGGCTGACCATCTTTTATCCTGGTCAGCCCAAGGTTTGCCATAAATGTGGGGCCAAGGGTCACTTCAGCTCCTCCTGCTTGCTTCTTAGGTGCTCGTTGTGCCAGGGCTTGGGACACTTGGCTAAGGACTGCAATACAATCCGATGTAATCTATGTAACCAGCTCAGCCCCCCTTATAGTCAGTGTCCTGAGGCCTGGCACAACCTGGACAGGGAAGTGGTACAGGAAATGCTGCGGCTGGATAGGGAGGAACATTCCTGTGCTGTCCCGTCTACAGTCCCTCCCCCCACTCAGCTGGGGGTTCCTGAGGCTCCTGCGCCCGCTCCTGTACCATCTGCAGGGGCCCCTAAGGTGAATCCACAGTCTGCCCCCAAGTCAGCAACCACCAATGTAAGATCTAGTAATTTAATAGCTGAGGCGGCCCGGGGGGCTGGCACTGCAAGTACCAAGGGGGTCCCAGTAATTGTGGCCCCTGCTGTAAAACCTCGCAGGCTGGGGCTAGGTGATGCTGATCCTGCACCCCCTTCTGAGCAGGGTGGGAGTTCAGATCCCAAGACAGCGTGGTCTGGACTCTCCCCTGAGGATCAGGATTACCTTGCTCTCAGGTTTGCCACCAAGAAGAAAAGAAAAAAGGACAATGGTGTGCCAGAACCGGGGAAGAGCCATGGGGTGCAGCTCTTCAACCGGTTTGAGGTACTTTCTGAGGACTCAATAGAGATTTCTTCTTGATTCTGAGGCCTCAGATATGGAGGAGGAAACACCAGTCTCCTCCAGTAAGCGTGAGGGATCCGATAGTGAGGCCGGAGGGAAGGCTAAGAGACATTCTCCCGAATGACTCTGATGGCAGTTCCCCCTCCGATAAAGGTGGCAACCATTAATGTTGCCAGCATTAAATCAGTAAGCGCTCGTTTTATGGCCTTATTTTTTCTCAGCCAGTTTGATGCTGGCATTTTGTTTTTGCAGGAGACCAGATTGGCCAGTCTGGCCGACATTCACGCTGTGAAGTGGGAGTGGAGGAACGGACCCTCTTTTTGGTCTCTTGCGGCCGAGCCTTACAGCAGAGTGGCGGTGCTTTTTAAAACCGACATGGTAACTTGTCGGCGAGTCATTGAGGTGGAGATCGGGAGGTGCATGGTCTTGGACGTCATTGTAAGGGGGCAGGACCTGCGCCTAATAAATATCTATGGACCCCAAACTAAGTGGGACAGGAAATGCCTCCTTACAAAGATCAAGCCGTTCCTTTTTACAGCCCGGACAGTAGTCTTTGGAGGTGATTTTAACACCGTGACTAGGCCCATGGACAGGAGAGGCTTCAAAGGCAAGCTGGGCTGCGATAGTCTCTTTTTGAATAGCATGGTTAGAGAGGCAGGTCTGGAAGATGTGCACATTAAGCACTCCCCAGACCTCACCGGCTTCACTTTTCAGCGAGGTAGCAGTCAGAGTAGAATAGACAGGTTTTTTTTGAAGGAGGGCTCGGCTTCTCAGCCTCCCCGGCTGCAGGCGGTCGAGTTCTCCGATCACCTTTTACTATCGATGGTCTTGAACGCTTCTGACACACCCCCTAGAGGAAGGGGCATCTGGAGGATGAATTCGCCTCTCCTTGAGGAGGAGGGGGTAAGACAATCTTTTAAGGATTTTTTTCAAGCACAGGTTTCCATTAAGGATTTTTGCAGCAGCAAGTCTGAGTGGTGGGAGCTGACCAAAATGAGAATTGCTGGGCTTTTCAGGGGCCTAGGAAAAAGAAAACAGCTTGATAAATACATTGCCTACCAGCGCTTGCGGAGGAAACTTGACATCCTTGTCTCGAATGGTGGAGATCAAGGGGCAATCTCTGAAGTCAAGCTTCTCCTCAGGAAGTGTCAGTATGACCGGCATGCTTCTCTGGTTCTGGAAAGGGATTATGGGAAATACCACTCACCCGATCCCTATCAGAATTGCAGACAGGCTGCAGCTCTCAAGACTGTCCTTGGTCTGAAGGATAGCACAGGTTCTCTGGTAAGATCTAAATCTGGGATCCTGGAGATTATTAGGTCCTTTTATGCTGACCTCCTGGGCAGAAAGGTTCTTGACCGGGCAAAGATGGAAAGTTTCCTGGATTCTACTCCAGGATTGGAAAATGTTGACCATTCTATCACTAGCTTGACAGAGCCGGTCACTGCCGATGAGGTGGTAAGTGCGATTGATCACCTTGCCATCAAAAAGTCGCCCGGGTCAGATGGTCTGACAGCTGAATTTTATAAATGTTTTAAGACCATCCTGGCACCACATTTGGTGGAGGTCTTTAATTGCTGTCTGGCAGAGGGTTCCCTCCCTCCCTCCATGAGGCGCTCGGCTGTGATCCTTCTGTCAAAAGGAAAGGACTCTTCGATGATTGAGAACTGGCGCCCCATCAGCCTTCTCAATGTCGATAGAAAGATACTGGCAAAGATTTTGTTCTGGCGCTTGTCGTCAGTAGCGGAGCAACTGCTTTCCCGTCATCAGCACTGCTCCATCCAAGGTAGAAGCACCTTCTCAGCGGTTTTAGCTGTCCGGGAAGCCTTGGAGCGATGCAGGGCTGCAGGCTGGGGAAAGTACTTGTTGGCGTTAGATCAGGCAAAGGGTTTTGATAGGGTCAATCATGAGTACCTATGGCTGCTTCTTGGTAAGTATGGCCTGCCAGGGCGGTTCATTAATTGGCTACAAACCCTGTATGAAGGGGCTGAGAGCTTCCCTCTTGTTAATGGTTGGGTTGGAAGGCCTTTCAAAGTTGGCTCTGGTGTGCGACAGGGATGCCCTCTGAGTCCCCTACTGTATGTGTTTGCAATCGATCCCTTTATAAGGAGGGTCGAGAGCAGCATGTTATGTGGGGTTCCTCTGGGTGTGCCTGGTGAGCCTCCTCTGAAGGTCATTGCCTATGCTGATGATGTATCTGTGATTGTCTCTGGGACAAATGAGGCAGAGGAGGTGGCCTCTCTAATAGCACAGTATACAGAAGCGTCGGCTCCAAGGTCAATCATGAGAAGACTGAAGTTTTCTCGATGGGAGAGGAGGGTGAGGGCTTCGAACTTCCGGACGCCTTCCCAATGCCCCAGCAGGAAATTAAGATCCTTGGCATTAATTTCGGTCCTGGTGATTATGGCCAAAAAAACTGGGAGAGCAGGCTGGAAATTGCCAATGCCAAGGTTGCAGTCTGGAAGAGCTGGAAAATGTCTCTCAGGGAAAGGGTTGACCTTATCAAGACCTACCTAATCCCCATCTTTTTATACGTCAGCTTCGTCTGTGTTTTGCCAGTATCTCTCTACACCAGGGTCGACAGCGTGTTTTTCCAGATGTTATGGGGAAACCGCATGAACCTAGTGAAAAGAAATGTCACTTACCTATCCAGGCAGGAGGGTGGCCTAGGGATGGTCAACCCAGTAGTATTTTTCTCGCTCTTGTTTCTGAAACATAATTTTGGAAGCATGTTGGCAGAGAGCCCGCCTGGCTGGGTGGGTATTTTCCAGTCCTGGTTTAAGCGCTTCCTGTGAGACTGGGAGAATGGTGGCCTGGTGAAAAGCCCTCGAGTTCCTCATGCTCAGCTCCCGGCCTATGTTGCCCCGTGCTTGAAAATACTTCGGCAATGGCAATTGACAGCAGAGGACATGAGATCTACTCCGAGGAAGCTTCTGGTGAGTCGGGTCCTGGGTCTGGCTTTTCATGAGCCATTGTCCCTCAGGGATTGCCCAGGCTCCATCATGAGGGAGGGTTTGAGGCTTGTTAACTCCTCAAGAATTCCTTTGAAATACCGGGATATAGCCTGGCTCTCCTTCCAAGGAAAACTCTACCTTAGGGGCATCCGGAAGAGTTGCAGCCTGCCAGAGATAATTTGTCTCCGTGAGGAGTGTCAGGATGAGGTGGAGACTATGGACCACTTCCTGCTCCGGTGTCCCTTTAATGTAGATGTGTGTAAACAGGTGGAGTTGGCCCTCGGTGCCCCCTTCTTCTCCCAGCTTTCCTATGCTGAGTGGGTGTATGGGGCATTCAAGAACAGAGGGGATTTTTGTTTGGACACTTTATATATAGTTAGTCTAGTGATTCGCTATTTCACGTGGAATGCATGATGCCAGCTCTGCATTAGGAAGAAAGTCCTCCCTGTCCCGGTGGTGGTGCATGACATCCTGCATGAGGTGGGCAAGATCCGGGTGCTTGAGAGGGACAGGTGGGAATGGGGGGCCTGGATGAAGGCGTGGAGGAACATCAGGCCTCCTTAGTCCTCATGATTTCCCTCTGGGTGGGCTTTTCTGTCTCTTATCACCCATAGATTTTTTATAACAAAGGCAGATTTTTGAAGAACGGCTGCATGCACAGGTGACGGGGTCTCTTAGTCTTCCTGCTGAATTGTGTATAGTGTAGTGTTAGGTTGTAGATAGGATTGTATATAGAATAATGGATATTATATGCCGAATTGTTAGGCCTGTTTCTTTTTGTTTAGTTATTATTTATTTTATTTATTTATTATTGTAACTTTGTATATATTGTATATATTGTATATGATTGCTTGATTTTACTTAATAAAAAAGTTACAATCTATTAGGGTATAAGGGAGGATACAGAGGGAGAAAAGCTTACAATCTATTAGGGTATAAGGGAGGATACAGAGGGAGAAAAGCTTACAATCTATTAGGGTATAAGGGAGGATACAGGAGGAGAAGAGCTTACACTCTATTAGGGTATAAGGGGGCGGGTTGACAGGAGGGTTGGTTGGTGGGTATTTAGATGTGCGAGTGGGCAGGTGGTCAGGCAGGTAGGTAGGTGGGTGGGTGGCTGCCACCTCCACTTCAGAATCCGCTGATTCCGCCTGCAGGCCACTCCAGTCTGCTGCTGGTCCAGGGTCTGGGTAGGTAGGTGAGTGGCAGGTATATAGATAGGTGGGTGGATTAGGCAGTTGGATTAATAGGTGGGTGAGTGAGCAGGTGGGTAGATGGGCAGGGTGGGTTAAGAGAAAAACATTGCACCATTAATTAGTATTAGCATTTAGTTTGAGGTGTATTGGAACACAGTACAGCAACAGCATGGACTCACCTGGAGCCACTTCACTGCCAAGTTGGAGAATCTTTTCTGTTGTTGAGTTCTTCTCTCCTTCAATCAACATGGTGTCTGCAGGCTGCTAACTTGTCCTCGTGGGTGAGACACACACACATCTCTCTCTCTCTCCCTCCCCCCTTCCTCTCCTCTATGGCTGCAGCCCTCACACTCACACACACACACACACACACACACACACACACACAGACGCTCTCTCCCCTCCCCGCTTTTCCCCCTCACCGACCTCTACTCCAGCCATCAATCACACTTTCTCTCCGTTTAATTACTCACGTCATCCTCTCCCCGCGCTGGCCGGCCAGCATGCCTGGAAGGGGAAGTGCTGGCTTCTCCTGTGCTCTGGGCTGGCCTCCGCAGTGGGGGAAACAAGAGAGGAGTGTTTTGTTCCGTCTTGTGAGCGCCTTAGCTGACAGCTGCACACTGCAAAAATTTCACTGACTCGAGTATAAGCCGAGGAGGCTTTTCTCAGCCCAAAAAGTGGGCTGAAAAACTCGGCTTATACTCGAGTATATACGGTAGCTGCAGGGAAAGACTGGGGCTAAAAATCAGCCCAGCCCCTAAGCTGCCTAATTCCGTTGGGGGGGGGGGTTCATTATATGTAATGTTAAAAAGAAAAAAAAACAAACATACATACAGTAGGCCAATACTGTTGAATTTAAAAATAATTTAAATTTATTCCCAAATATCGCACTCACATTATTATCCTCTTGAGTCTTGACATTATACTTTTCATTTGTTTACGACAGCACTAACAAACATGTTGTTCACTTAGAGGCCGATTCATTAATAGCGGCAGGTAGCGACAGTTGAGCACCTGTAGCGGCATTTTCAGAGCGCCCGCTAGTAGTCGCTGTGCTTGGCCGTTGTTCGGTAGTTGATAGCGACTCAGTCGGTTTGCCGTAATGTTGAAAATTGGGTGAGGAGTCGCTATTTGATAGGTTCCGCGCTGTATGGGAGCGCATGATAGCGACTGGCCCTAGCGACCGGCTCCCACCATATTCATTAAAAAAATCACGCTCAAAAAATTCTCGCGCTATAAAATGCATGTTTAAACCCCAGAGCGCTGGCGGCGATGGGTTAAAAGTCGTTTTTTAACCCCCAAACCACCATATTTTTGGAAACGAAAAAAAGTTTTTAAAATAATTTTGTAATATGTAGAGACCAATAATAAAGCTGTCCCTGCACCACTCTTCAGATAAAAGTACAGCAAGATTAGTGTGCAAAAAGAAGGTGTCCCAAGGCAGGCAATTTGAGTTTGCAAACAAGTGTAGTGTGGGGCCCAGTACCCCACAAAAAAGGACACCAATAATTTTCACCACCAATCTATGTATTCAAGATTCAATCAAGGCATGTAACAATAATATATATTTCAAATTGTAAATTTATTTATTTACATCATGTTTAAAATCATCCAACAATTACTAAAAACCATAATTACTCAACGGGAAAAATCTCAAGCCAGAAAAAAGTGCCGTTGTGCATATAATAATACAAATACAAAAATATATATGTGAGCCAGTGATATAATCAATGCAAACAATCAAACAACCTCTATTCAAAAAATAACTGTGAAAAACTACACAGTGTTAATTGAAACAATATGTGAATACCACAAACTCACATGTGAAAAATGTACATCTAAACTGATCCAAAAACTAACCCCAAAATTGACCCTGAAGTGAAAAAAGATATATATAAAAGAATTTCTATCACCAAATAATCTGGCTGGAGATCCCGCTGTGTCCTGGTGCCCCTTTACCCACGCGCTCCGTGGAAACCACCACTTTTGCAAGGTGCCAGGAAAAGAAATGTTGTAATATGAATACATTAATATCAGACCAGTAATATCAATTCTGTACAATTTTTAATTATTTTTTTTCCCTTAAAAAAATTATCTAAAATGACAGAAGTGGTCACAGAATTTTTCACATTTAAAAAAAAAAAAAATTAATAACAATTAATTATTAATATTTAAAGATTGTTCCATTGAAATGCATTGGAGAGCACCAGGTAGCGAGAGGTCATACCTGTCGCTGTTCAAGGTCGGAGGCTGGCGCTGTGGGCTGAGGCTGGAATAATGATGAATGAGTCGCTATCTGGCGCTATCTCAGTCGCTAAGCAGGATTGGCTTGATAAATGTGTGATTGTGGTGGGGAGCCGGCGTTCTCGTGGCGGGGCCCGTCATTACCGGCCGCTCACCAGTCGCTACCTGTCGCTATTCCTTCATAAATAAGGGCCTTCATTTCTCAATATGAGGTACAGTTTATCACCCTCGCCATCTTCCTGCAATCTCCATGCCACCAGACAGTGGAACTTTATGGAGTTAATATAAGAAATGCTAACGCCACCTATTCATATTTATGATGTAAAAAGGCTTTAACTGGGGATGGCTGCACAGTTATCAAGCGAAATCACATGGAATGACATTGGGAACATACAAATGACATGACATATGACTGGCAGGCATGAAAACACAAGTTAGCAGCGGGTGATGTAAGTACAATGGTGAACGAAAGAAACATTCTGAACAGGCCAGGGATCACTTGATTGAACATAAAAAAAAAAAATAAAAAAAAATGTTAACCAAAAGTCACCAAAAAAAAAAACGGGACTGGAATGGCTAATGGACAATAGGAAAATGACACTGAGCATCTGATAGATGTGGCGCTGTAGAGAACACAGCGCTGGCACTAACAAAGCACCCGGCGTTCTTGATATGTAGAACGTTATATGGCACTAGGAGAGGCACTATACATTTTTTTCGTATTGCACATGGTGCTGTATGCCTGAGTATTGTGGCCTCACAGCGCCCGTGCTGGCGCTGTTCGGTTACATGTCAAATACAAATGATTACTGTCCCTCCCCACTGACACTACCTGTCACTAGCTCTATTGGATAAAAAAACAAGACACAGTGACACGGGTGACCTACTGCGCCGAGCACTAACAGTGCTGTCTGCCTGTGGCCAGCATTACGGCTGAGGCGCTATAAGCATCTCTCTCTGTCGAGTACCAAACCTCCTACAACCCAGGTGGTCAGCAGCTTGCCTCTCTGGTCGAATAGACAGGTTATTTTCCTTGTGTGTATATGTCCCCCACCTGCTACTCTGCTCACCTGTTCCCAGCTTGAGCCCTTGTGGGAGAGCTTCATCACCACTCTGCATCTGCCTGTTAAGGTAACTGACTATTATATCTCTGTGTGTAACTCACTGTAACCTGTAACCCACTTCTCTGAATTAAAAACTAGATTTAACTTGAGCGATCTTTTTGCCTTAGCCATCTGTGTGTCTGCAGGCTTTGAGCCTGGTAGTCCCGCTAGGCATGCTCGGATGGGGGTTTGGGAAACCAGACCTCCGGTCTGTGTGTCCAGAGGTCCCTGATTGATAGTTGGATCACGTGACCCACGGTTCCCTGACACTACTGCTATGGCCTCCAGGGAGGAACTGGCTGCCTGGCTTAGAGTTGTCCTAGTCTCCTTAGTTCCCATTACCTAAACCATGAAATTCCCACACTTCCCTGAGTGCCCAGCTATATAATTTGCCTGGGTTGAGGACAATTATGACAAATATAATATTTTATTCCCCTTTTCATAAGAAGACACCTAACAAATGTCTCAACAGTCGTTTAGTGCCACACCAACTTGTGTCGAAAGTCTGAACCATCCCTGGAATAATTGGGCTGCCATTCACCCTAGCCCCAAGCCAAATGCAGAATCAGAAGGACTCGGAGATAAAAGACGCATCCACCCGTAGCTCTCTCATTATAGTACCAGGCTCAGAACCTGTCTGATCCATCCAGAAGTCTCCAGTTCTGATCCATCTTAAAGCCCCAGGATCCGAGGCAAATAGTTTAACACCAGAACTAGGGTCATACAATCTTCCGATTAAAAGTTATGGCCAGAAAAAGTTCTGGAGATTGTAAGTTGTGTCCCAGCCAGAGGAGGGGGGTGTTGAAAGTGCCCAGCTGAGAGTAAAATGTCAGACAACCACCGGGGAACATGGAATTTCTTCTCAGGGGTCACGGGTACATGTGAAGAATGTTCCAGGCTGATTACAAGTGCTGCTTACCCCCGTGGCCCCCCGCATCACTACACAACTGTTTGGCTAAGGTAACTTGCCTTATCTATGCATTTCTGTTTGTCATTATTTATTGATAACCTGTATTCTGCTCTCAGACCAGTATAAATAATATTCTAATATTCTGGTTAAAAGGGCCAAAGCACAAAACTAATATAACTAAGCCAGACAAACTATTTTTACAAAAGTCATATAGATCTACATACATACACACAATCTAAATTACTAAGAGTCATCTGTTTTAAAGGTGCAGCTGGCTCATCCTTACAACCATATAAATCACTTTTAATTCTCATATAGGTTGGTTACAAGATCCAAATCAAGCTCCATTAAATCCATTTAGTGTTTTAAAACTTGCTGATACCAGCGAACAAGTACTGCACTGCCCTGCAATGGAGGGGGTGTGCAAAGGGGTGCAGTGACAGAAGTGGGAGTACCATAATTCTGTCTTGGTGGAAGCCATCATATCTGTCATGCACTGGAGGATGACAGCTCCCCTGTTGGGCATTCATGGGCAGGCTGATTCATTACTAGTGCCAGGTAATGGCACGGATGAGCGTCTGTACAGTGGCGCTAATAGCGACCGCTAGTATATGCTGTGAAGTGGCTATTACAGAGCGCCTCAGTCGCTATAGTTACATTGCCGGCATTGATGAATTTGATGTGGGAGTCGCTATAACACCAGTACAGCGCTATATGGGAGCGAACGGTAGCAGCTGGTTAGTGTGAGCCACTCGTCAAAAAACAGCCTCATGCAGCGCAGGTGCTCAAAACTGTGTCGCTGTAGCCCAGAGCGCCAGAATCTGTGTGATTAAAGTCTGTTTTTGAACACATATCCACTAGTAAAGCGAAAACACATGGAATTGCATTGTTATTACATTGTGACATAACACTTTAATACCAGACCTGTAATGACAATTCTGCATAAAAAAATATAAAAAGTTTTCAAAAATGTATTAAAATAGGCCAGGAGAGGTCACACAATGATTTGAAAAAAAAAATGACTAAAAGAAAACCCTGTTTAAAGAGAAGAAAAGTAACGGCCAATGAAATATATGGAGCGACAGTTAGCGACAGGTAATACCAGGCGCTCTGAAAGCCAGAGCGCCACCGGGATCCACTGAGCCGTCTGTGATGATGAATCGGACGCTACGTGTTGCTGTAAGTGGCGCTCACTAGAATCGCATTCATAAATGTGGTATTGTGTGCCGCAGCCGGCGCTCACCTGACGCTACCTGCCTAAGTTGTAAAACACCGGAACCAAACGGAGCATCTGGAAGGAAGCAAAAGGTGAGTATAGTACCTGTTTAGTTTTGAGGAAGTCAGCGTGTCAACTGGGTTTTAGTTACTTTCCCTGCAATTAAAAAGATAAAACGATAATTAGCATGCACCAGACAGGCTGTTCGTCCCTCTAAATATCAGTATAATGGCCATCCTTTTTTTGCTCTCAAATTTTCTGACCAGAAAGATGGGCCTCTCATTACATTATCAGGTTTTGCAATCTTCAGGTATTTGTTAAGAAGCTTTTGCTGAATTGTGACACACCTGACTAAACAAGATGATCTCTAATATGCTTGTTATTAGGGATGAGCGAACTTCTGAAAAATTCGATTCGGCTGATTCGCCAAATTTTCTGACAAAATTTGTTTCGGTCCGAATTTACGCTATTAAAAACGGCTATTTCTGAACTTCCTAGAGCCTCAATAGGGTTGTAAACCATTCTGCCTTGCTGTAACACGCATAGGATGTGTGCTGGGTTAGTGAAATAATACTGTAAATAATTATGACATGCAGATCAGAGGAATCACTATTAGAATCGCAGAGCGGCACAATTGCAGAGAGTTGAGGTGGCATCACTATGAGGGGCCCCTATATTGCCTGAAACACACACCCTGGAGCTGGCAGCAGCAGGAACCCAAATATTGGCTGAAAGAGATGCTGGAGTTGGCAGCAGGAACCCAAAAATTAGCCTAAAGACACAGTGCAGTTGGCAGCAGCAGCAGCAGGAGGCCAAACATAGCTTGAAAGAGACACTGGAGTTGGCAGCAAGAGCCCAAAAATTGGCTGAATGACACCCTGGAGTTGCAAGCAGCAGCAGCAGGAGCCCAAAACTTGGCCTAAAGACACACTGGAGTTGCCAGCAGCAGCAGGAGCCCAAACATTGCTTGAAAGAGACACTGGAGTTGGCAGCAGGAGCCCAAAAATTGGCCTAAAGACACACTGGAGTTGGCAGCAGCAGCAGCAGGAGCCCAAACATTGGCTGAAAGAGACATTGGAGCTGGCAGCAGGAGCCCAAAAATTGGCCTAAAGACACACCCTGGAGTTGGCAGCAGCAGCAGGAGCCCAAATATTGGCCTAAAGACACACTGGAGTTGCCAGCAGCAGCAGCAGGAGCCCAAACATTGCTTGAAAGGGACACTGGAGTTGGCAGCAGGAGCCCAAAATTTGTCTAAGTGACACCCTGGAGTTGCAAGCAGCAGCAGCAGCCCAAACATAGCTTGAAAGAGACACTGGAGTTGGCAGCAGGAACCCAAAAATTGGCCTAAAGACACACTGCAGTTGGCAGCAGCAGGAGGCCAAAATTTGGCTGAAAGGCACACCCTGAAGTTGGCATCAGCAGGAGCCCAAAAATTGGCTGAATGACACCCTGGAGTTGCAAGCAGCAGCAGCAGGAGCCCAAACATAGCTTGAAAGAGACACTGGAGATGGCAGCAGGAACCCAAAAATTGGCCTAAAGACACACTGCAGTTGCAGCAGCAGCAGGAGCCCAAACATAGCTTGAAAGAGACACTGGAGTTGGCAGCAGGAGCCCAAAAATTGGCTGAATGACACCCTGGAGTTGCAAGCAGCAGTAGCAGCAGCAGCCCAAACCTAGCTTGAAAGACACACTGGAGTTGCAGGAGGAGCCCAAAAATTGGCTGAATGACAATCTGGAGTTGCAAGCAGCAGCAGCAGGAGCCCAAACATAGCTTGAAAGAGACGCTGGAGTTGGCAGCAGGAACCCAAAAATTAGCCTAAAGACACACTGCAGTTGGCAGCAGCAGCAGCAGGAGGCCAAACATAGCTTCAAAGAGACACTGCAGTTGGCAGCAGGAGCTCAAAAATTGGCTGAATTACACCCTGGAGTTGCAAGCAGCAGCAGCAGCAGCAGCAGGAGCCCAAACATAGCTTCAAAGAGACACTGGAGTTGGCAGCAGCCGCCCAAAAATTGTCTGAATGACACCCTGGAGTTGCAAGCAGCAGCAGCAACAGCCCAAACATAGCTTGAAAGACACACTGGAGTTGGCAGCAGGAACCCAAAAATTGGCTGAATGACACCCTGGAGTTGCAAGCAGCAGCAGCAGGAGCCCAAACATAGCTTGAAAGAGACACTGGAGTTGGCATCAGGAACCCAAAAATTGGCCTAAAGACACACTGCAGTTGGCAGCAGTTGGCAGCAGCAGGAGGCCAAAATTTGGCTGAAAGGCACACCCTGAAGTTGGCATCAGTAGGAGCCCAAAAATTGGCCTAAAGACATAAATATGTAAAACGTGGATCCATGCTGAATCTAGTCGCATGCATCAGGCATTGGTGGGTGGAAATCCTGGCTGATCCATCCCTGATTCATTTTGACAAAGGTGAGTCTCTCCACATTTTTAGTTGACAGACGAGTTCTCCTCGCCGTAACTATGGCCCCCGCCGCACTAAACACCCGCTCAGACGGCACGCTACTTGCCGGGCAGGACAGCTTTTCCAGGGCAAACTCAGCTAGCTGCGGCCACAAGTCAAGTTTGGCTGCCCAGAAGTCCAGGTGTGTTGGCATGGTCATGTCAAGGTATGATATGACCTGCTGGTTCAGGTCCTGCTCCAGGTCTTCCTGCTGCTCATGAGTAGACTCACTATGCGGGTGTAGAAAGCTACTCATTAGCGACTGAAGACTGAGGCTGCTGCTGATGGAGCTGCTGCTCCTGCCAACCCCCCCAGCAGCCATGGCAGTGGAAGGTGAGCGCAGAGGTCCCCCCGAGTCAGACCTGCGAGAGTATGGACCATGGCGCAGATAGGCATCGACCAACTGACTACGTAGAATGTCTTTGTAGTAGGTCAGTTTGTCCTCCCTCTCGGCCGGTTTAAAAAAAGCCCCCATCTTGTGCAGGAAGCGAGGGTTCAAATAAGGTGGAGACCCAGAAGTCATCCCGCTGACAAATGGAAACAATTCTGGGGTCACTACGCAAGCACGTGACTACCGAGACTACCTGTCTCCATCTCCACTGCATACTGCCGCGGTGTGTCCGGGTCCTCTGTCTCGCCTTCCTCACAACCCTCTAGCTCCTCTTGCTGCTCCTGCTCCTCCTCTCCTGTCCGCTGACTAGATAAACCAGCCATTTCGCCAAGCCTAAACTGTGCTTCACTGGGCCACTCCTCCTCCTCTTCCTCCTCCTCCTGTTCAGCTCCAACGGGGTTCATGTGGCCATAAGATGTAGATGCCATGTCTCCAGTGCCCTGACCAGCCATGGTTTCCAACATGTGCTGTAGTACATGAAGCAGTGGAATCACGTTGTTCATCCCGTAATCCTGGCGACTCACAAATAAAGTGGCTTCCTCAATGGACCTGAGCAAATGGCAAGTGTCACGTATGAGCTGCCACTGGTTGACATTGAAGTTACACAGGGGAGTCCCCCTATCCGCTTGGATCATCAAGAAATCCGTGATGGCTTTTCTCTGTTCGTATAGTCTGTCCAACATATGCAGGGTGGAATTCCAACGGGTGGAAACATCGCAAATCAGACTATGTTGGGGGCTACCGTTCTGACGCTGTAGCTCAAGAAGGGTGTGCTTGGCGGTGTATGAGTGGCTGAAGTGCATGCAAAGTTTCCTTGAAGTTGTTAGGATGTCTTACAGATGGGGGGAAGACTTCAGAAACCGCTTCACAACCAGATTGAAGACGTGAGCCATGCAGGGCGCATGGGTCAGCCTTCTTTGTCGCAGCGCAGACAAAATGTTCTTCCCATTGTCGGTAACCATGGTTCCCATTTTCAGTTTTCTTGGAGTAAGCCATGTTTGGATTTCTTGATGAATAAATTTAAGCAGTTCCTCCCCTGTGTGACTCCATTCGCCAAGACAAACCATGTGAAGCACAGCGTGACATCTCCGTGCCCTGCACACATGGTAGGCTGGAGGGGCACTGAGACTTGAGCCTACAGTGGAGGGTGAGGAGATGGCGGAGGATGAGGAGGCCGAGTCGCACGGTGTCACAGGCACACCGGCCAGGGAGCGCGGAGGCCAAAGCGGCGTGACCTGTCCAAGTTGCTTCTGCTGGACAGAACCACATTCACCCAGTGGGCCGTAAACGACATGTACTGTCCCTGACCGTAGTTACAGCTCCAGACGTCAGCGCTGCCATGCACTTTACTACACACCGACAGGCTCAAGGACTGGCCCACCTTCTGTTCAACAAAAGTGTGCAGCGCTGGTACTGCCTTCTTGGCAATAAAATGACGGCTTGGGACTCTCCACCTCGGCTCGGCACAAGCCATCAGTTCTCTGAAAGGTGCAGAGTCCACCACCTGAAAAGGGAGCGACTGCAGCACCAGCAACTTGGACAGGAGCACATTCAGCTTCTGTGCCGTAGGATAAGTGGGCGCATACTGCTGTCTCTTGGACATGGCTTCGCTGATGGATTGCTGGCGGGATGCATGACTTGGAGGAGGTGGAGGAGCAGGAGCATCTGGAGCGACAGAGGATGGGTATGACGCACAGCTGCCTTCGGCTGAGGTGCTGGAGCCTTGGCTGGCAGAAATTGGGAGCGGCGTGCCACTTGGTGAGGAAGCAGCCTGGACCACCTCTTCGGAGCCTCGGTTCTCCCAGGCCGCTTTATGGTGACGCATCATATGTTGACGCAGGGCCGTGGTGCCAACATTTGGGCCCTGGCCACGCTTCACCTTCTGCCGACATATCTTGCATGTGGCCATGTTACCCTCCTGCGGATGCTTGAGGAAAAACTGGCACACTGCCGAGTAGCTACTTTTCCCACCAACAGCCCGCACTGATTCACTGCTACTGTCGCCAACTCCAGGAACCCCTGCTCCACTACCTCCCGATAAGGTAGCCTGCCGCACAGTAGGTGCTCTACCCCGGCCCCGTTTGGCTTTACAAGTCTGCCCCCATGCTGACTGCCAACCATGCTGCTAACACCTTGCTGCCTCAGCTGCTGACTCCGGGGCAACCTGCTCCCCTCTTCTCCTGGTGGTGAGGATGAAGCCCCTTCTGCACCCGGCTCCCAAGTGCGATCGGCTTCATCATCATCATCATCATCATCGAGTTGTGGCTGCACGTCACTGATGTTCTCGGTTTCCTCAACAGTGTCTGGCGCAGGAGCTGGAACGCTCGCAACAACACCCACGCCACTCTCCATATCACTATTTGTCTACCTAGCGAAGGAAGCCACCTCCATTTCTTGGCTGGGCAGTAGCTGCTGACTGTCCTCTATCTGATCGTCCTCCTCACTAAAGAGTGGAGCTGAACCCAAAGCATAGGATACGTTGCTGGTGGAGGGAACGGCGTAGGACAGAGCCAATGGGAGGACAGGGACTGCTCTCGGGCCATACCAACTCAGGGTTGTGTCAGAGGAACCTACCGACCCTAGACTGGGGGTGTCAGAAGAAACTTGTGATGATGTGGATGACCGCGTTAATCAATCTACCACGGCAGATGCGTTACTGGTGGAGACACGACCGCTAGCAGATACTGGCAGATCAGGTCTCTCACCGCAACTCCTGCTGCCACTCGCCCCTAGTCTGCTGCGACCTCTGCCTGCTGAATCTTGGCCTCTGCCACTCCTCTTTGAACATCCTGGCACTTGTCTGCCTGACATTTTTATGTATTTGAAATGCGCAATAGGCAGTTAAAAAAATGTGTTTTCTTTAAAAAGCAGAAGCTAAATAAAGTGAGATACTGCTTCTCTGCCTCAGATACTATGAAAATTGGCAATATGGGATACCCTGCGGCCTGGTTTTTTTACAGGACGCAAAAAAACAATTAAAAATGCAATATATTAATAAAACAGAGCCTGTAGAAGCTGATTCAGTCTAACAGATAGGGTGAAATGTGTCGGTTTGGGATACTCTGCGGCCTGGTGTTTTTACAGGACGCACAAAACCAATTCAAAATGCAATATATTATAAAAACAGAGCCTGTAGAAGCTGCTTTAGTATAACAGATAGGGTGAAATGTGCCGGTTTGGGATACCCTGCGGCCTGGTGTTTTTACAGGACACAAAAAAACAATTCAAAATGCAATATGTTAATAAAACAGAGCCTGTAGAAGCTGATTTAGTATAACAGATAGGGTGAAATGTGCCGGTTTGGGATACCCTGCGGCCTGGTGTTTTTACAGGACGCAAGAAAACAATTCAAAATGCAATATATTAATAAAACATAGCCTTTAGAAGCTGATTTAGTATAACAGATAGGGTGAAATGTGCCGGTTTGGGATGCCCTGCGGCCTGGTATTTTTACAGGACGCACAAAACCAATTCAAAATGCAATATATTAATAAAACAGAGCCTGTAGAAGCTGATTTAGTATAACAGATACAGTGAAATGTGCCGGTTTGGGATACCCTGCGGCCTGGTGTTTTTACAGGACGCAAAAAAAAAAATTCAAAATGCAATATATTAATAAAACAGAGCCTGTAGAAGCTGATTTACTATAACAGATAGGGTGACATGTGCTGGTTTGGGATACCCTGCGGCCTGGTGTTTTTTTACAGGACGCACAAAACCAATTCAAAATGCAATATATTAATAAAACAGAGCCTTTAGAAGCTGCTTTACTATAACAGATAGGGTGACATGTGCCGGTTTGGGATACCCTGCGGCCTGGTGTTTTTTTACAGGACGCACAAAACCAATTCAAAATGCAATATATTAATAAAACAGAGCCTTTAGAAGCTGCTTTACTATAACAGATAGGGTGACATGTGCCGGTTTGGGATACCCTGCGGCCTGGTGTTTTTTTACAGGACGCACAAAACCAATTCAAAATGCAATATATTAATAAAACATAGCCTTTAGAAGCTGATTTAGTATAACAGATAGGGTGAAATGTGCTGGTTTGGGATACCCTGCGGTCTGGTGTCTTTACAGGACGCACAAAACCAATTCAAAATGCAATATATTAATAAAACAGAGCCTTTAGAAGCTGATTTAGTATAACAGATAGGGTGAAATGTGCCGGTTTGGGATACCCTGCAGCCTGGTGTTTTTACAGGACGCACAAAACCAATTCAAAATGCAATATATTAATAAAA
Source organism: Gastrophryne carolinensis (assembly GCA_027917425.1). Taxonomy (NCBI): domain Eukaryota; kingdom Metazoa; phylum Chordata; class Amphibia; order Anura; family Microhylidae; genus Gastrophryne; species Gastrophryne carolinensis. The sequence goes on from CM051236.1 coordinate 83,674,907, forward strand.
CAGAGCCTTTAGAAGCTGATTTAGTATAACAGATAGGGTGAAATGTGCTGGTTCGGGATACCCTGCGGCCTGGTGTTTTTACAGGAAGCACAAAACCAATTCAAAATGCAATTTATTAATAAAACAGAGCCTGTAGAAGCTGATTTAGTATAACAGATAGGGTGAAATGTGCTGGTTTGGGATGCCCATGATGGGCTGGGGTTTTTACAGCATACAAAAAAAATGAAAACAAATCGAGTTATAAGAAATGCTTGTGTGTAACTGACAGGGTTAAATATGCCAAGGTGGGATGCACAGTGGCCAGGAATATTTACAGCACAAACAAAAGCAATTTAAAACTGATCTGGCAAATGAAGTGAAGTGAAAATAAAAAAAAAGTTTCCCTGTCACTTTCTCTGCTGTCCCTGCCTGGATCGTTCCCGATTTTTCCCAATCTTTCCCTGGCTCTCCCTGGCACTGTGTGGGTCTCTGTGGGTCTCCCTTACTCTCCCTGCCTGTCTGTAAGTCTCTCCCTGTCCGCAGCAACCTCCGTTCTGTCTGCAATGCAAGGCTGAAATGCGCACAAGCAAGATGGCTGCCGTTTATATAGCACTGTGATGTCACCGGGCTTCCTGGCTGCTGATAGGCTGCATGTGACCTTCTCATGATAACTTGCCCCAGGGGACATGTCCGGACATGTCCATCCACCATTTTACAATGGTTGTAATTTAAAAAAATGGAGTTTAAAGGAGCAGTATCACGAAATTTGCATTAAAAAAGATAAATAATTAAATAGCCACACAATAGCTTCTAACATGTGTATAAATAATCTGGCGATAGAAAAAGGAAAAAAATATATGCCTTACTTTTAAATTGTATAATGACAATGGCTCAGTCCATTTGCTGAATTGGGGGATCTGCTGGGTTGTTTTTAGTGAGCTGCTTCATTTAGCCCACTGGTCTCCTAGCAACACTTTACCTCAGAGGCTGACACTGTAATCAGTGGTAACGGCTGTGTGTGTGTGAGGTGCTGCTTTTGTTATGAGACCAGGTGACTCAAATGTGTAAAATCTATGCAAAATAAACTAAACTGACTGAAAATAACTGAAATTCTTCTTTGAATAACTGTGCAGGAAAATCTAAAGGTATTAAAGTGGAACAAAACCCTGAGTTGCCGACCCTGAAGTCTATAAGACCCGGCCATTGACCTTGCCCCTTGGGCATTCTAAATCAGGATGCCCACTGTGTGAAACGACCCCTGGATAACCACAGATCCCCCCATTTTTCTGGCGCGCTCACACAGATAGTCATTTAGACAGGCCGGGCGGCCAGGAAGGTTACTGCTCAGGTTCCCCATCTGCGTGCAAACAGAGCTGATTGGATGAGAACCCACGCATGCGCTGTGGGACAGGGAAAGGTACGTTTTCACAGGCGAACTTGGGGATTTCAAATATCAGGGCATCCCAAGTCGGGATGCCCCTAGGGGCACAAAACAAAACTCCAGATAGTGAAAATCCTGGGTTGGGCTTTGCTCAAAACACACAAAGTTGAAAGAAAGATCATATGGAAAAATGAAAAATAAAAATATGAAAGAGAAAATGGTAAACTGAAAGATTCTGCAGCAGAGCCAACATGAAGGGAAAACTGTCAAAATCAGCTAAATGACTTCTAGATCTTTTCTCTCTGTTTTAGATATATGAGTTCTGGCCAGGCAATGTTGTTATCTTATGCTGGACGGCTGCCAGCACTGAACAGCTGGCACTTTGATACATTGTTTCACCCCTCTCCTCAGCGTGGAACAGGCCAGAGTGTCGGGTCCCGACACTCAGCAGACATAAACATGAGCTATTAGTCTCCAGCTGCACAACACAGACATCATTTTTTTCTGAATTTGTAATTCTTACTCCAACACTTACCTACATTCAAAGTACCATTTAAATATAAGTCACCAAGAAAAATTTGCGATACTGCTCCTTTAAAGGAAAACTTCGATCGAATCGCGGGGAAATTCGGATTCGTTCCGAATCAAAATTTTCTGAAATTCGGAACGAATTCGGGTTCGTCCGAATTGATTCGCTCATCTCTACTTGTTATAATGTGTTGTGTTTCCACCGACATCATCAACAAGCCAGAAGAAATCAGATACAGCATTATGACAAAGCTATGGGTGACTCAGACCAAACAATGTTGTTTACTACCACAGTAATGATGCTGATAATTGACCAACGCTGTATTAGACTGTTGTCTCTTTAGAAGACAGAATTAAATCTATGATTTTTTCACTTGATTTAAATTCACATTAGAGCCATGTAAATAAATAAACAACATAATACATATATATATATATATATATATATATATATATATATATATATATATATATTAGACCTCCGAGATCTTTTGAGCATCAAAGGCATAGGCATAACACAAGGATTCAAGTTAAATTATTAATGTTCTTCAAAAAATCCAACAGAAAATAAGCTTTCTTCAGCATAGAGGACACTAAGTCATTGCAAAAGTCAATTTTTACAGACACAGCTTCCTGACTTACTCACGGTTAGCCCCAACACTATGCTCTTATGTGGGACAGACCTCACAGACTTTCTTCTTTTTTCTAAGTACCTTGCTTAGAGTTTACACAGCCCAGCTGCTGGTGCCTACTGCACCTAGTCCCCCCCCACACAGTAACATATCTGCAGGCCTCTCCGGGCTTGGCTGCAGGTTCTGCCCGCACCTCATCAGCCCATACAGCAGTTTCCAGAAGAGTTGAGTCTAAGAGAGACTTAGAAGGATGCAAGGAGAGCAGCCCGGGGGGGGGGGGGGGGGGCAATTGCCTGTGGCCAGTGTATGGCGCCTTTTGGATTGACTGTGGGTATTGAGTGACCAGTACCCAGACTCAGGGTTAGTCAAGACACTGAGGAAGGACCACAGATAAATAATGAGCTGTGTGGTTCTTTGCTTGTTTCATTTGCAGAGAAGGACCAAACAGTGAGGTAGTGACATGGGCTAGGCTGTATGTTTACACTGAAAATTAAAATCTGCATTTTTTTTGCAAAAACAGATTCCAGATGAATTTGCAGTACCTCCAGTATAGATCCATGTTAAATCGCTCATATATAGCATTTGATGCTGTATATATATAGTTTATTACAGTTTATTATATGGGAGGCAGTGTCAGGCAAGGTAGCTAAGTTTCTATATATATCCAGAAGGGGAAAGTGATTGACATTCCTAGGAGAGAATGCAATGTGATATCTATATCCACATGCTGTCACACTGCTAACGCTCCATCATCTATTTTGCAGTTCAGGGAGGTTCCATGTCATTAGCAGAATACCTTCTCAGAAGACCAGTGTACTGAACAATTGCATGCGCATTAGACTAGACGTGACATTGTTCGCCATCATGATTTAAGACCTTTCTCAGAGCAATGGAATTGTTGCACAGGCGAAGCTGAATGCTAGCACTAGGAACAAGCTTGTGTTATACATTTGGATTCAGTTGTAGAGAGTTTGGCAAGGCTTTAGGTCCAGAGTATAAAGCTTACTCCAAGGCTTGGAGCCAGAGTGGAGCTTGTTCTATTGTTGGGTGTACAAAAGCATCTGTGCTGGAGCCAACTTGTGGCTAAAGTCAAATGGAGCTAACTCTGGAGTTTGGCAGTCCTAATGTCCCCTTATAATCACCATCATAATGTAAAACTTAATAAATAATGAATTTTGAAGAAGTAAAATAGATGTAGTACCAAGGCTTGTGTCCGGCATCTGGGAGCGGATCCCACCGCCTAGAGACAGGAACCAACTGGAAAGGACTACACAATAAGATCTTTACAGCAACTGTTTAGCAGAACAATTCCAGTACACAACTAACTGATGGTTGCCAGGACACAAGGCCTCTTCCTACTTCGGTCCAGTGCTCCCTTTCTCGCTAAAAGAGGATTTCAGTACAGTCAGTTCCCTTTAACATGGACTCTTGTGCCTTTGGCTCTCTCCTCAGATTCCTATGGTAGCTGTCTGCCCTAGTCTTCAGCACTTTCTGTTTTCCCAGTAACTTTGCTTTCTTCTGCTCTATGCTTCCTCCTAGATTCCACACCAGCTCAACAACAACTGGTTGAAGCTAACTTCCTAGCTTAAAGTGGACCAAATTTGACTATCCTGGGTTTTGGTCCTTGCCCCTGGGGCACCTCGATCGGGGATAACTCGCTGTTTGAAACCCCCCAGGTCACCCAAACAGACTCACCTCTTCCCGGACCTACGACACATGCGCAGCTACTCGTCCAATTAGCACGTTCAAATCAGATCCGAGCGCACTGGCGGCGGCATCCCCCGCTACCCTCTAACAGGGAGCGTGCCCGCGCACACGTTTCACCCAAAACATTGAGAAAATGCATTTTAGAAAATTGCATCTATGCAAAATGCATAGGTGTGGCAATGACATCATTACCACACACAACAATGGCAATGAATGGAGAAGGCAGAGCTTTATAGCTAAAACAGGCACCATTATCTGGGATTAGAGTAAAGCATGAGCAGTAATTATTGGCAAAAGGTGCTCTTCACAGCAGGGAAAACAGAAAATGCTATGGATTTTAGTCCACTTTAAAGGACCACTAAGGCAGTCAGAGGTGGTTAGCTAGGCCTATTCAGCCAGTGCTTAATGGAAGGTGAATATATTTACCAGTCATGGCTGACAGAAATCACAGCCGCTCGACATTTTTTCCTCTGCTACAGCATGCTCTTGGAAAGCAAACGAGCCCTGCGTAACTGGGATGTAGAGGTAGTGTCAAAAGACAGATAATTACAAAGTGATGAATCTGCAGATTCTCAGATTCTCCAGTTACACATTCACCTTACTTATAAGAAAGCACATTCATTATTTTGACAGCACCCATGGAATTCTATTCATCCACATGTGTTGTGCCATTGCAGAGTGCCATTCCAAAAGTGGCTTGATATAATTTTACACCTTCTCCATAGTTATAAAGTAGAGAGGTCATATATCGGTATTTGTAGAGAATGATATGTACATATTCTTGGTAGGTTCTCTGTAAATTGTTGCAGGCTGAAATAAAGGTTCAGGCACATGGGGTCATGCTAATTATTTGGTGAAACATGGCGCATTTTGGATGTGCCCGGTGGTGTTATTTGCAACCTGCATCTGGGTGAACTTTTTAATATTAAAGCGCCACCACATCAATTCATGAATGAATCAATGTAGCCAGCACGACCTCGAGGCTGCACCTGATTGTGAGATACATTCTTCTCCCGGTTGCAGCAAGATGGTGACATGGGAGCAAGAACTTCAAGAGCCAGCAGCCAGTTAAGGTAAATAGGTCAATGATGAGCATTCACCAGTTTGCATGCTTATCAATGCCTTTTTTATTTTGTATTTTAAAAGCTTGAAAAAACAAAAACAGACTTTGAGTCCACTTTAGCACACAAGAGACAAATAGGGTTGGCTTCTCTCCAGCAGTAAATCAAATCATAGGATGCAATTAATTTAGCAAGTTTCCCACTAGCTTTAGAAATCCTACAATATTGATAAACTTACCTGGGGTCTTGTCCAGGGCAGCATATAGAGCCATACTCCTCCTATGATAATTGTTCCCTCCACCCATCCATCAACTTCCCAATGTTCTCTGCAGAACCGCTATTTTCCTACATTTAGAGCATAATATGAAACCAGGGAGATCAGCTGGTCATCCACCAACCCTTTAACCAGAAGAAAACTTCCATTTGGATCTAATATTGAATCTTTTAGAACAAATGGGATCCTATTGGATAAGAAAATGCCCCCACTGGCCACTTGCTATATAAAAGTAGCATTATATCAGCTCTAATTAAATTATGAAAGGCCTTAATCCCTTTGATTTGGGAGTTGAGGCCTTGCACATCATGAGTAATTATCTTATAATTTAGGCAACTTTGAGACATATAGGTACTACTATAATGAATGCAATGAAGATAGAAATATATGATGTATGGGGTGGTAATACAGGGCAAAGGGCCCCTCTGGCGGAGAAACCTAGGGTTGCTAGCAGAATTCTAGCATCCCACAAACCTTAGAAAACCAGAGTAAATGTAAAGAAAAGTAAAGTAAAGAAAAGTAGGGGCAGGAGAAATGAAAGACAAAAACAGAAACATTTATTACGCCACCACAGATCCTGGATACTGACTGTCAGTCCTCCAAGTTCAACAGCCCAACACAATAGTTATACATCCTGGTATCCCAGGAATTCTAGTGTTATCTCCCGCACAAATGAAAATCATAACTATAACCTGTAAATATCATGCTGAACCCAATCTAATCTTATCTTTAATCTTCAATATAATGTTGATAACCTGTCAAGAAAAAACAGCAAGAAAAAATCATGTTAGAGCATTATAAACAATATAACCTGCTCTCAGTTAAGTATTTCAGGTCCTTAATATATTCAGACCTCGATTCAACAAAGGTAGAAATAAATTTGTGTCACGTAAAAAGGCTGTCGCAAGTGAAAGTTATTGGAAAGTGTACTCAAATTTTTTTTCTATTGTTTAGTATTGTTTTCTGACTGTTGCATGGTGTTGTAAGGCTTTTTAATGGGTAAATGTAAATGCATATTTTTTTTTCAACTTTTTAAGTTACCTATGTAGCTGTATGTACATGGCTAACATTGTGGATACATGTAATAAAGAGGCAAGGTATGCTGTAGTGGAAGTACTAATTAAACAGTAATATTTGTAAGAGGCATATATGTAGTTTTTTTTGGGAGGGGGGTTGGTTGGATTGCCAGGGACCTGTATTAAAAATGTTTCCTTTAATGGAGAAATGTGGCCATTGTTTTCTATACAAAGCTTGCTCACATAGCACCACGTGTCCCTGGGTGCAGGGAGCAGCTCTTTGCTAGCTTTAACCTCATGGTACGCCATTCTTATGCTTACACTATAACGTGGACCAAAAGCCAGGATTTTGACTGATTCTGGGTTTTGGTGCACCGCAATGTAAAAACCCAAAGGTCTTCTACCAGTTAATGGTGCCAAATATGGATTCCAAAGCTGCACAATTTAGCCTAGTAAGCTGGAAAAGCGCTTGATATGGCAGCTAATCCACTTCCAAACGTGTCCGAAAATATGGGAATGGGTAGTGTGCGCCTTCTCTGCGCCACATCATCTGCAATATGTTCGAAGTCAATGGCCTCGATTCACAAATCATTGAAAAAAATTCTTATGGTAGTAAAAAATTTAATTCATGAGAAAAAAGCCTGAGAATTTCACTGTTACCAAATCACCAGATAGGAAGACACTGAAAGTCAATGGAACTATTTTACTACTAGTAAAAAAGGGTAAAAAGTTCAGTATTTTCTTCAGGAGTAAAAAAGTGCCATTGACTTTCATTGTCTTCCTAACTAGTGATTCACAAACAGTGGAATGCTCAGGCTTTTTTCTTATGAATTGAATTTTTTACTACCATTAGAGTTTACTACCATTGCAAAGAAGTAGAAGGGCTCCATTGTGAGAAAGAGCAAAATGAGTTTTCTCCTGCTGAAAGCTGCATCAAAAAACTAGTGTGAAACACTCTAATTTATATCATGTGTGTGGCTCATCAAGTCCACCTGAATCAGTAGTAAAATTTTCGAATTGTAAAATGCAGTAGTAAATTTTTCGATCCACTAATTTAATTCGCACTTTTACAATCGCACTCGAATTTAATTCAAGTGACTCGTGTTTTTCAATGGTTCCAGGTAGCTGAATCACTCGTAAAAAAAAATATAGCATAATCGCAACTTTTTAAGCACAAAACACACGAAAAATCCATTTTCGACCTTTGTTGAATCGAGCCCCTTGTCTGCTCTTAATTTGGAAATAAGTAAGAAGAGCATGAGAAGCAAATGCTATGTTTATGTCTTTTAGTGGAATGGGAGCTTCTGCCATGGAAAACATGATGATTGACCTCCCGATTCCTTGGAAATCAGCCCTATCTGGGCTAGATGTCCTCCTATTGATTGAAGGTTTCAGAGGAGTAGGATCTATTCTTAAAATTAAAGGCAAGACAGAATGGAAACAGCCATCTGTAGTAATTGTCGCTTTTCTGGAGATGCAGTAGGAGAGGTTTGATAATGTACTTTTTTTAATGGTTATAGGCGCCAAATCAGCAAAAATCTGAACCAGGTGCGGGCTTATTTCGGAAGCGCTAGTGCCAGATGAACGTCAGGTGAGTGTCAGGTCCCAGTGCAAAACTTATATTTATCAAGTTAGAAATCCATGGCGCCTCTGGTGCCAGGTAGTGACCCGTCTATCAACAGCATCGATGCCGGTGCTGTGTTTCTCACAGTGCCACATAAGACCAGGGACACATCATGCGCTCTGTGGCCTTAACCCCCAGAATTCAGTGGGCTGGGATGGTTGTAATTTTTTTTCTCACTTTTCTTTTAATTTTTTGGGGGGCTGGTGAATGTGCTACAGGATCCCTGACCTGTTTGGATTGTTTTGTATGCATTTTAGCACTTTTTGGTTGCACTGCAAACCTGCGATTTGGCCCATGCCAAAGCTGTGTCATGTCATTCAGGTGTCCCCAATGTTTTTATTGGTGTTTGGACATGGAAAATGTGCTGCCATCACCCCTAAAATGAAATGCCAGGGATTTCACCAGGGACTGTATGCCTGATCTCCTTTTTAACCCTTTAAACGCCAGCCACGTAAATTTTACGTGGCTGCCTCTCCAACAGTTAAACGCCAGCCACGTAAAATTTACGTGCCTGACTTTCCCCAGTAAAAAAAAAAAAAGTAAAAATAAAAGACACTTACCTGACCCCTCGTTCGATCCGGTCGGGTCTCCTCTTCAGCCAGAGGGGCTCCGATCGCCCATCGGGGCGCCTCCGGCTGCAGGGGAGGGCCCGGAACAGGGTGCCCCCCCCCCCCGTTTCAGCAGCCGCCCGGTTTACTGTAAAAAAAAAAACAAAAAAAAAAAAAACAGTCACCTACCTTTGTCCCCGCCGGCTCCCGCAGGCTCTCCTCTTCACGGGGGGGGGGCTCCGATCCCCCCCCCCGCTCTTCTGTCTTCTGGAGGGGGCATAACAGCCCTCCTCCCTTGCTTCCTTCCGATGGCGGCCGCCATCTTGGTGACGTCACGGGGCGGGGCCAGATGACGTCACCGCCGGGTGTCATCGGGGCACCCGGCAGTTCGTCTCTCAGATGCCGGTGACGGCTGGGCGGGGAAGGAGGGAGGTAGGCGATCCTCCGATCGCCTGCCTCCCCCCTTCTCTGCCCAGCCGTCACTGACAGCAGATCGCCGCGGGACACAGAAGATGAAGATCGGAGGTGAGTAAAGTAAAAGTTTTTTTTTTTTTTTAATAAACTTTTTTAAAAAACGTGTTTAGTCTTTTATTTTTTACCATTTAACCCTTTGTGAACTGGTAAGGGGTCCATGTGACCCCTTATACCAGTTCACAAGGCTGGGGAGATGGCAAGCCACCTGCGCTAGCGGGTGGCTTGCCATTAACCCCTGGCACCCCCATTACCTGCCTCCCCAAAGGCCAGGGGGGGCAGAAGAGCCCGGGCCCACATGGGCTATGTGGGCTCGTAGGCTGCAGGGTGGGGGGGCCACATAAGCTGGCCCCCCCACTCTGTGCCTACAAGCCCCCATAGCTGGTCCCGGGCTGGTTACTGTGGGTAAGGGGGACCCCACGTCAATTTTTTTTTTGATTTTTAAGGGTTTTTAACCCTTAAAAATCAAAAAAAAAATGGGGTCCACCCCCCCTGGGAGGGGGGACCCTATGTCATTTTTTTTTTTGATTAACCCTTTGTGTTCTGTCATCCAGCAGCTATAAAAGGCTTCTAGCAAGTGAGCAGAAGCCAGTGATCGCCGAGGGACAGAGTGCTCCAGGATGGATGGGAGGTGAGTACAGTGTAAAAAAAAAAAAAAAAAATTAATAAAATATTTTTTCTCTTTTGTGTGTCTGTGTCATTTTTTACTTTTAACCTCTTGTGAACTGGTAAGGGGTCCATGACCCCTATACCAGTTCACAAGGCTGGGGGGATGGCAAGCCACCTGCGCTAGCAGGTGGCTTGCCATTAACCCCCGGCACCCCCATTACCTGCCTCCCCAAAGGCCAGGGGGGGGCAGAAGAGCCCGGGCCCACATGGGCTATGTGGGCTCGTAGGCTGCAGGGTGGGGGGGCCACAAAAGCTGGCCCCCCCACTCTGTGCCTACAAGCCCCCATAGCTGGTCCCGGGCTGGTTACTGTGGGTAAGGGGGACCCCACGTCATTTTTTTTTTTGATTTTTAAGGGTTTTTGACCCTTAAAAATCAAAAAAAAAAATGGGGTCTCCCTCCCCTGGGAGGGGGGACCCTATGTCATTTTTTTTCTCGATTTAACCCTTTGTAGTGTGGATGGTTTTTGTGTTTTTTTTTGTGAATGTTATAAAATACTTGTTTCAGTTAGGGGGGGTCTCCTGGGCAGGAACGGGGGGCTACCGATAAATATGTGGTACCGTTCTAATCGGTAGAAATGGGGCTTTCACATGCAATATGATTTTCCTTAATAAAATACATTTTTTATTTAAAATAAAGGAGTCAATTTTCTAAAAAAAAATTTTTATTTATTTATTTTTTTTTTTCACTTAATAATATTGTAAAAAAAAAAAAAAAAAAATTACAAACAAGACATTTCATGTTAAAGTCTAAACTCTGCAAAAAAAATATATATAATTTTTCTGAAAGTTCCAGCAAAAATGGCGCAAAACATGTCGCAAAACATGACGCAAAATGGGGAAAAATGGCCTGTCAACAGAGGGTGACAAAATCTCAAGTAGGCTGGCAATTAAAAGGGTTAATAGTACCTATGCATGTTGGGTATTGTTCTGTTCGGGGGACCTTGCGCTTTCAGACTTAGCTTGTTTTTTCTGGTTTGCATATTTATATTTTAGGAAAAGGTGTTTTTTATTCAGCTTTTTTATAAATTTTTTAGGGAAACCCTGCGCAACCAAAGAATTCTTTGAGGAATTAATTCCAGAAAGATGAGCCCACTACAGCAAGCTGGGTACCCTTAGAAAGCTTAACGTGTGTACTTTCAGGGAATATATAGTTTATGGGGGATATTCCAAATGTAAAGGGTTGTTTTGGTTGAAAAATCGCAAGGTGCGCACTTTGTCTGCAGAGCTGAAATTTTCAAGTAAAATTACCGTTACGCACATGCTTTACTTTGGGGTGTTTGGCAACTCTTCCCTTGACAGAACCTATGCATGTTGGGTATCGTTCTGTTCGGGAGATGTTGCTTTTTCAGATTAAACTTGATTTTTCTTGTTTGTATATAGTTTTTTTAGGAAAATGTGGCTTTGATTCTGCTTTTTTATCCTTTTTTTAGGGAAACTCTTTGCAACCAAAGATTACGTTGAGGGATTACTTCCAGAAAACTATGGCCACATCCACAAGCCTGGTACGCCTAGAAAGCCTGAGGTGTGTACTTCCAGAGAATATATAGTTTGTTGGGGGTATTTTAAATGTAAAGGGTTGTTTTTCTGGAAAAACCGCAAGGTGCGCATATTGCATAGCATAGTTGTATTTTATCTGAAAATCTCCTAAAGCGCTGTTTCAGTTTGGGGGAGTCTCCTGGGCAGGAAAGGGTGTCTACCTATACATATGTGGTACTGCTGTAACCGGGAGAAATTGGGATTTCACACGCAATAAGATTTTATTGACAAACTTACATTTTTTATTCCAAAAAAAACTACAATATGTAAAATTTTTTTTTTTTTTTTTTTTTTGCACATATTTCACCCAAAAATATTAAGAATACACCTAACAAATGACAAACAAGACATTTCATGTTAAAGCCCAGACTATGCTGAAAAAAACAATATATCATTTTCCTGGGAAATCCCTGGAAATCCCCTCAAAAATCACAGTTGAACAAGGGGAGCGCAAAATAGTGCAAAATGGTCTGGCAACAAAGGGTGACAAAATCTCAAGGTAGGCTGGCGGTTAAAGGGTTAAAGCACCCATGCAGGCACTGTGTCATTTCAATATTTATTCTGGCGGTCCCAAGGGGCACTAGGGGTCGCTAGCGTATAGGCTTTTAAAAGCCCTGCGCAGCGCCCAGCACCCGCCCAGGAGTTCTCGAGCGCAGAGCACCGGCTGTCTTCAGAGACGCTCATCTTGCACCTGCAAGATATTATAATAAATAAGGCTGTCAGTGTGTCTATGAATACGAATAACCATGTATATATGGATGAGTTTATATAGGTTAAGGCTGACCTGCCTGCTCTGTGCTCTGCATGACCCACTCCTCATTCCTTGTCCCCCCCCTCTCATCCGGTGTTCACTGCACACAGGGTCAGCTGTGATAACTCGGCCCCTCTCCCCTTATAAAACTTTTCAATATAAACAAAGTACTGGAGGAAAGGTCATCAAGAGGAGCAACAGCCAGATATCGCCCCTGTTGACGTCTAACGTTGTGGTTACACGTGCGTTGTAAGATTGGTTGATTTGATCAGATGAGCGATCAAAAGGTCTGATCATCATCATCACAGGTGCTCCCATAATTGGATCTTCCCCACAAGTCTTGCTGCCTTGATAACATGATAGTAATGAAGCTTGACAACTATGGGGTTTATTCATCAAGGGATAGTGCCAGGTAGCACCTCGTAGTGTCTGGTGAACACCAGGCACTATACACAATACCACATTTATGAAGGCGATTCTGGTGAGCGCCATGTAGCGTACGATTCATCATTACAGGTGGCTCAGCGTATAGTGCCGGCGCTCTAGCTTCCAGAGCGCCAGGTATTACCTGTCGCTACCTGGCGCTCTCCCATACATTTCAATGGACATTCCTTTTCTTCTGTTTAAACAGGTTTTTTTTTTTTTACTCTCAAATAATTGTGTCACCTCTCCTGGTCTAGAAAGAGTAATTTTTGAAAACTTTTTTGATTTTTTATATTTTTATGTAGAATTGTCATTACAGGTCTGGCATTAAAGTATTAATGTCACAATGTTACAACAATGTCATCCCATGTGTTTTCGCTTTGTTACTGGTGGATATGTGTTCACACTTTAATCACACAGCGTCTGGTGCTCTATGCTACAGCGACCAGATCCAGAGCGCCGACGCTCTGTGTGTCTGCTTTTTTGTTGGATATGGTGTGAGTCGCTGGGGGTCGGTCGCAATCATCTGGCGCTACCTTTTGCTCCCTGCGACGCTGTACTGGTGTTAGAATGCCCAACATACATCTCATTCATCAATGCCGGCCAGGTTACTACAGCGAAAGAGACACTCTGTTACAGCTCCCGATAGCCGATCACAGCTTATACTAGCAGTTGCTCTTAGCGCCTCTGTACAGACGCTCATCTGCCGATAGCTGGCGCTGTTTGTCTCTCTGAGATCTGTCTGGCCTCTATGCTGTCTGCAAGGTTGGGGAACATTTGATGCCGTTCCTTTTCTATTAGATCTAGTTCTGGAAGGCCCCTTATCCTGACGTTTTTGCCTCCTGGACCTGTTTTCGAGGTTCTCTATCTTTGCATTATTGGTGTTTCGCCTTTGTTGCATAGTAGTGACAACCTCTGTATTTTGATTAACTCTAGCTACCGTCATGTCACTTTTCTTTCTGCCCCTTTTTTGCAGAAACCCACTTCTCTCTTAAAGTGGACCAACACCCAGGATTTTGACTATCCTGGGTTTTGGTCCACTTCAGGGGGGCACCCCGATTAGGGGTGCCCCGCTGTGTAAAACCCCCCAGAAACACCCCAATACTCACCTCAAAACGCTCCCACGTGGCCGGGTGACAGCGACGGACAAGCGCTGACAGCGACGGACAAGCCAGCGCGTCCGCCGCCGCCTCCCGCACGTCCCTCTGACAGCGCGCGTGCCCGCGCCGGCCATTCACACATTCACAAACGGCCGGCGCGGGCGCGCGCACGGCTAGAGGGGCGCGCGGGAGGCGGCGGCGGCCGCAGCCGCCGCCGAGGAGGTGAGTTTTTGGGGGGTTTTCGGGGGGGTTCCTCACCGCTGGACATCCCGATCTCGGATGTCCCGCGGGGATGTCCCGCGGGGTGATTTAAAGCCCATATTCACTTCAGCTGCTACCTTGCAGCCTGCAATTTTAGATACATTATCGCTGACAATCTATTGAATAAACAGTGATCAGTGATACCTGGTGGTTGTTGTGATTGTGAGGTTCCTACTTGACTCAGGGAAATGCTAGTCATTGCCATATCTGTGGAAGAAGCAGGAGATCCTGCTCGATCATCCTCCGGTCCCAAAGTTTAGCTCCATGCTAACATTTTCTTTTTAAATGCGTGGCCCCTCTAAGGGTTACCAACCTGGCAAACCTAGCAAAGGTGCTGTAATTCCAGGGCTTAAGGTCTGAACTGCTAACCCCTGGCCTTGCTCATTACTGGCCCTAATGCCCTAAAGCACAGGTCCGGTGCCCAGCAATGTGGGGACCCCTTACCAGTTCAAAGGTAAATTGAAAATAAAATAAAACACCACACATATTTTAAAAAAATTAGCAAGAATTTACGGTTGGGAGTTGTATCTTGCACCAATCAGAGTTTTTGGTAAATGGCTCAGAATCGAGCCTTTGTCACTAAAGTGTTGGATGGAAGGTGTCGCTGTGGATATTACCTATCTGGATTTTAGCAAAGCCTTTGCCACTGTTCCACATGAAGAGCTCATAGCAAAGTCTTTGAAATTTGAACTTAATTGTCTTGTTAATGGTGTGCAATCTGAAGAAAGGAGTGCTGCAGGCAGTGTACCACAGGCTTCTGTCCTGGGCTCTATTCTTTTTAATATGTTGATTTACCTGTTTTCCAAGGGTTGGTATTTTGGGATTTGGCTTTACTGGATAAATGGTCAAAACAGTGTAAACTTGACTTTAATGTTTCTAAATGTAAAAGTATGCACTAGGTTAGAAGGAATCCCTGCTTTGAGTATCGTATGGGCAGTCCTGCCAGGATTTCAGAAGAGAGAGATTTAGGGATTCAGATGCCCAGCTGTATAACTTAAGGCATCATCAGTAGGAAGAGGGGACCACTGATTGGAGTCTTATACCCTCCTGATACATAATTTCATATTAATGAGGATACAATTTCACCCAAAACTTCAAGATTAGCAGGAGCCTAGGATTGGTTCTCGTAAATAATACAGATAATAATAATTACTAATACAATTAGGTAAACAAGATGTGGCTATGACATTACAGATGTGATGCCTCTTTCAGCCCACAGTGCCAACTTTATTCTCATGCTTCCCAGGGGCAACTTTTACTAATAAGATCTAAGACAGCCATAAATTATACCTTCTCGTGTCATTCTTTGTTAGACTGATTTTACAGTTAAGATAAGAAGGGGTCCAAATTCCAATCATCTTTGCTAGAATGTACAGAGTAGTAGAGAGTTCAATTAAAGAAGAAAGAACAAAGCTAGGCCTTGTCCACTTTTTATAAATTTTAATATAATTAATTTACATGTATCTGACATATCTACCTGTATGGTACACACTGTATAAGGAAAAACTTAGAGAACTAGAGGAAAGACGGGAATGGCACATATGACTGAGACCTTTAAATATAAGAAAGGAATAAATACGATTCAGTGGTTTTAGGAAGAATCTTAATGATAGAACAAGGGAGATCAGAGGAATGATCAGGAGCAATATTAGAAAATATTATATTACAGAAGCAATAGTAGATGCTTGGGAACACACGTCCAATAGAGGTAGTTGATAAATCAACAGTAAGTGAATATAAACATGCCTGGGATAAGCATTCATCTATCCTAATATAAAGAGAACATACACACATAAAGTCAGACTAGATGTTCTTCTGCTGTCAACCTTCTATATTTCTATGTTTCTATGTATACCAGCAAACAGTGTGGCACCCCTCCAATATATTTTCAATTCATCCACTTCACCTCTCGTTTTTCCAGTGCTGCTCCCCTTTGTCAGACCCTCTACTGGCTGCCAATATCTAAGAGGATTACATTTAAAACCTTAACCTTAACTCACAAAGTACCCTGCAATCAGACACCTGCCTACATTTCTTCACTTATCAACAAATACCAACCTAGAAGCAACCTCTGCTTTGCCCAGGGCCTCCTCCTGCTCTCAACCCTAATCACGTCCTCCCACTCTCACATGTGGACTTCACATGTGCCACGCCGTTCCCCTGGAATGCCTTCCCTCATACAATTTTCAACTTCCCAAGCCTTCCTAAAAGTACCCTCAAAACCCACCTATTCAGATGAGCCTATCATTAGTTAGTTCTTGTGACCTAACTTGTGTCTCCACCCCTTATTCTTTACATTGTGAGTCCACAAGGACAGGGCCCTCACTCTAAATATATTTATGTGTCACTGTGGCACAGCACCATGGAAGATGATAGAACGTTATTAATAAACAATAATAATAATGTGAAAAATCTAATCTACCACTGTCACCATCGATATCGAGGGGGCCCTGGATTTTAAAGTGGACCAAAACCCAGCATGATCAGCCCAGGAATCTATAATATTCCCGGGCCAAACGATTCTCTCCCCCAGGGCATTCAAAATCGGGATGCCCCACTATGTGAAACCCCCCAGGTCGCCCCGTACACTTACCTTGCTTCCTGGTCCAACGGCGCATGCGTGAGCCACAGTCATATCCCTGCTATCCCTCTCGCAGCGCGGGCAAGCTCCCTGTTAGAGGGAAGCAGGGAATGCAGCCACCGGCGCTCGGAGCCGCTGGCCTCAGCTGCTCCGAGTACGCTGATTGGACGAGCGTCCCCACATGTGATGCAGGACTGGGAAGAGGTGAGTTGCGCTCGGCAATCTGGGGGGTTTCACACCCCCAACCAGAGGAAAGGACCAAAACCCAGGATAGTCAAAAACCTGGGGTTTGGTCCACTTTAAAATACCCAGGACACTGTACCCTTAGGCACATTTCGGACTGTGCATTTACACAGAATTGCAGTGGAAATGCACAAGCGCAATACAGTACAGTACACAATTGTGCCCCTGTCGTGGTACAGTGTATTTCTACTCAAACATAACACAAATGGGAAGGTGTGAAAGGGGCTTCAGACTCTAAAAATCTTTAATTATAGAACAAATATGGCAGCCCTGAGATGTAATGGAAGGTTTGAGTGATGGGATATTTAGTTAAAGCAGAACAAAACCTGAGGTTATGCCTATTAGGGATTTTTTCCGTGCTGGAGGCCATCCCAAACTATGACGCTACACTATCTGAAACCCCCCAAAACGCCAGTAAAAACTCACCTCTTCATGGTCCAAAGACGCATTTGCGGGGGCATCGGTGGCAATGTTTACACCACAGAAGGCGCCAGGAACCAGGTGAGTTCAGACTGATGAAATGACCTATTTCAACTACTTCAACTACTGTCATCTACATACCCAGGGCATGGGTCACCAAGCCAGTTGAAAAAGCCCCCCCCCCCCCCCAGTTCCCCTGAAATAGTGTACCCCCCTCATCTGGGATGGCAGTCACTGAGATGGACCGATTCCTGAATTTCCCCGGGAATAGGCCTGAAAGTGGTTCGGTCTCCTTAGAGTGGACCAAAACAAAAGGATTTCTGTCATTCCTTTAATGCTTTCTCTAATTATTTCATTCATTCATTTTTTTCCTGTCATTGATCATATGCTTTTGTTACTTCTTTTTTTTTAAATTTCTTTTATTTTTTCCTATATTTTCCTAATTTCTGTCTTAAATCCATTATTCCATTATTTTTATCATTATCTTTCTTCTTTCCTTATATTCCCTTTTTTGGTCATTTATGTTCTCTCTTTCATTCTTGCTTTCTTTTCTGTCATTTCATCAATCCCTTCTTTCTTTCTGTTCTGTTCCTTCTATGTCACTCTTTCTTTCTCTGTTATACCACTATTTCTTATTTTATATACTTTCTTTTTGTAATTCCTTTTATTATTTTTTTCCTTTCTGCTCTTTGGCAATATTCAGCGTGAATGATTCATCAAGCATTGCTTCTTACCCAAGCTACGTCCAGGAATGAAAGCAAGACCAGTGGCTTCACTTAAATTAGGCCAACACCCTTAGAAGAAGGGCAATTCGGATTGCTGCACATAAAAATTCATTTATTTTTCTTTAACTCCTGCTGTGGTCAATTTTAAAACCAAAATGCCATCTCTTGGAGCTGCAAGGAGGAAGTGCAGCTGATTTTCCTGCCACTGTGCATTGTGGGATTATGTCAGTTGAATCCAAGCAGCAGCACAGCTGGGCTGCTGGAAAAGGAAGCTCCAAAATGGCAACGACCACGAGAAAATATATGGGGCAGTGTTACAGGTTTGAGTGGAAGCAGAAGCAAATGTAAGTGCTGACAACCATTCAGTATCATGCATGCACCTGGTGCAAGGGATATTTGGGAAGTTTTTGTTCCAAATGTGCAAGGCTACTGGTCCGAGTTAAGTCTGTGCCATTTCCCCTTAAGAAAGCGGATCCACTGCGCAATCCATGGGGGGAGGGGATTTGCCTGGACACAGGATACCCTCATCAATTTTATCAGCTTCAATTCATTTCAAGTCCTATAATCAAGTCCTATAACTTTCTTTTTTATTATCTGTTAAAAAAACTTTTTCATTAGTACACAGTTTTTAGTGTATTGTTTTCACATAGTTCTCAATCCTATCTGAATGGCTGGGTGGGGAGCACGCCTCAGCAAAGAGATGCTGGGGATGCGGCCACCAATGTTGACATCACTATGGAGGCCAGGAAATAACTGAGTATTGTGGTGACCCGGGGGGTTCACACAGCGTGGTATCCTAATTTGGGATGACCCAGGGGAAGGCCAGTGGCTGGCTCTGGTGTATTTTATACTCCAGGGCCGGCCATCCGGGGTTTTGTTCTGCTTTAAATGTATATATCTATGTTAGTTTTGTGTATTTAATACTATAATAAAATTAATATTAATTAGATGTTAGAAGCTTTGTCCGTACTCCTCTTTTTTCACTAGAAAACATATGGTAATTCATTAGAATTGGTGGATTTTACACTGCTCCCCAGGGGATTGGTGGGAGACACTGTGCATCTGAACAGGGACTTTAATGAGGACCAACCACTGGCCTAAAGTCTATAAGACTTTAGGGATGATGCTTTTTCACTTTGTGGGGCGTCCCAATATAGGATCACCAGAAAGATTAATTTACAGGCGATCTGAAGGTTGGCACAAAGTAGGGTAACCCAAATTGGGATGCCCCAGGGAGGAGGAACAAAACCTTATGACCCTAAACCAAAATAGTGACCCAAAACAGCCTGTGTTTCTTTTTTTTATTAAAGACTTTTCCCATTATTAATAAAAAGATTAGATGAAGTTTGATGTTTGAATGGCGGCCCTATGGCTTCCTAGTCATGCGGCAGCACACCTTGGTGCTCTCCTTAGCTTGTAGCTGAATGCCATGGTTTAGTGAGGTGTATATGGCAGTTTAGCAGTTTAGCTTGCAGTGCTTTTAGATTTATTGCACTATATACACAGATTTATTAAATATATATTTTGCAGTAATTATTAACTAATTATCTAATAAGGCTGTCCCCCAGTGCTGAACTGTGTAACTAAATGTATCATCACTGGTGAGCACTAGGTGGCGCTGCTGCATGGCCAGGGAGTCACATAGTCGCCATTTGAACATCACACTGCGTCCTGTTTTAATATTATACAAAAGCTTTAGTAAAACAAAAAAAAACACAGGCTGTTTTAGGCCACTGGGCTGGGGATGGATGGTGACTACATACAACTTACTTTCTGGGTATAGGATCACTTTAAGCCTATAGAGAACACGCTGTAATGTTTTTCACAGAAGGCTGAATGAATAATTCCTTCTAATTGTTCCCTGGCAGACGTGTTTGCTGGACAAATATTAATAAGACAAGTTATACAGGATGCAGGTCTAGCAGGTGTCAGTTCACACCACAGTCTGGCCATATTCGCCTGAACAATGTGGCTCTGTACAGCATAAGGCTCCATTCACAGGCCAAGGAAAGGGGCTCAGCAGGCATAACTAATGCCCACCTTGTGGCCCCTAATACTTTTAAGCCTGCTGTGTAAGAGACAGGCATGCTTACTGTGTGGTTTTCAGTAAACAGATAAAATGGAGAGCAGAGATTGCACCAAAGCTAGCAAGGAAATCTCTAGAGTCTGTTCATGCATTTAAAAATTACCAGAAACAGTGTTAATTTAGTAACAGAACCAAAGACGCCTGCGCTGCGGCTGCTTAGCCTCCCCACCTGCTGACAGATACCTTCCATTCTAAGTGAGCACTTGGGAGCTCTTGTCCAATCAGAGCCGTCTGCCTTGACTACGTAATTCAGCAAATGGCTCAGGTTATTGTGAATGAGGCGCACGCACTGCCACACCCCCTCCATTCCCCTTTGAATGTAATCAGAGCCTTTGCTGAAGGACGTAAACAAAACAAAGGGCTCTGATTGGACGAGAGCCCGTGCATGCATTGATCGACTGAGGAAAGTTGAATTTTACTGGCCATTCTAGGGCGGTTTAACACACCAAGGAATCCCAATTCAGAATGCTCTGAGGTCACGGAACAATATTCCTGGGATTTCTTCCACTTTAAGGGATTCCACTTTCGATGGATTTTTTAAAAAGTGTCTATTATGGCGTGCCAAAATGATGTCTACAATTTGCTGAAATTATCAGTTTTTTTCTTATTTGTTTGTAACTGTGTTATAAACAGTCGTCCCTAGCAACTATGGGTTTACCTTAGCAATGCACACCAACTGGTGCATTTGATGTACAGATAAGAGACTTGCTCTGGCTTGCTAATCATCTGGCAGAGATGACAGGTTTAACCCATTCCCCTGAAATCCAACTTCTTCAGATAGGAAGGTTACTGGCAGTGTTTTCACCTGGGGAGTAGCGGCTGCTACTTAGACTTAGCCAAAGCTGCTGATTAGCTCACCTGTTACATTGAAGAATTCTGGGACTTGTCAGTAGTTTTTACTCAAGGCCATGAACACCACTCTCAATGTAGCCCCTGGAATATAAGAAATTTGGAAACAGCGTGCTGATAAGTAAATCACAGGTCTGGGGGCACAATCCTAACACAAAGGATTATTTTACCTTCCAAAAACAAGGCAGAACCCCAAGAACTTGACAAAAAGAGAGTTTTCCTTTAAGAGATGGTAATGAATCTTTAGCATTGTAGGGAAAAATGCTGTGTCAGGTATTGCCCCTGCAGCCATGATGCTGGGGCTATCCGCATTGTGAGGACAAATCCTGGGCTGGAGGGGTACAATGGGCCCAGGTATGTGGAGGGGTCTTGGGAGGTAGGGAACTGAGGAGAGTGTTAGAGGAATTCTGGCACAGGGCCATGGCGAGGTGCTAGCCCAATTTGGCCTCAAAGCAGGATGTTCAGGGAATTCCATCGGGAATTTTCCCTTTGCTCCCTATGGCCAGTCCGTCCCTGATCCTAGGCTATTCTTTACCAATCTGGCCTTCAGCTCTTACCATGCCCCATAACCATTTAGCTGGTAAGGAACTTATAGTTCCCCCAGGACAAAAGCTTAAATATATTTTCAAGTGAACAACTAAAAGCAGATTTAAAGCTTCACGGCACAGTCCTGGAGTCTAAAAGACTCCAGGGCCATCCACCAGCCTGCCTCCAGGGTTCCCAGCCATTCAGATACGTTGGGTGCGGGAGCCGCGAGCTAGTCATTTCACCTGGCATTATTGAGATCAAGCAATCAGCCAATTCAAAAATGCCAGGTGGGCGTGGCATTGCCAGTGGAAAACATTTTTTAATACCGGGCCACTGCTGTCCACATACTGCGTAGCTGGGGCAGGTAGGGCCAGGTATGGATTTTGTGCTGCTTTAAGGTTTTAAAAGGAGAAAACTATTTCAAAAATCAATTTTGGTGGACCTTTCCTAAAGACCTCAGATCAAACATGCAAAGGAGCACAAGATGACCCATGTACCTGCCACCTACTGTGCTTTTATAAGAAGGCCTGGCAGATGGGCTTAGTCACAGTCCAGAGTGCTCCCACTGACTTCAATGGGCACCTCCATATTCAAACCCTCGCTGGGGCAAACTTGGTCACCGCCTCCTCTGGCAGGGTTTCAGCGCTGCTACTACCTCAGCCAGAACTGCTGCTAACTTCTCCAGCTGGGTCCTTTCAGTGCCATGGCTTCCTCCACCACGTGCAGCCTGGTCACCGCCTACACTGCTGGGGTCTCTCTGGTGCCATCACTTCATCCAGAATGTATGTGCTGCTGCCACCGGGGGACAGGAAACCACAGATGCTACAGGGCAGGCAATGGGGACAACATGGTAATGATACTGAGAATCTAATCTTTTTTGAAGCTGTCAGCAGTTGATGCTGTAACAAGCTTCTGCCAGAGGCTATTCCACAGATTTATAGTTCTTATGGTAAAAAATGATTGTCGCCTACGGAGACTGAAGCTTTTTTTTCCCCAGATGGAGTGAATGTCCTCTTGTCTTTAGAGAGGGTTTAAGTTGAAATAATTTTTCCTCATATTTTTTGTATTGCTCATTTATATATTTATACAAGTTAATCATGTCCCCCCTCAGACGTCTCCTCTCAAGACTAAACAGATTTAATTCCCGTAATATTTCTTCATAACTAAGATCCTTCATTCCCCTTATTAGTTTGGTGACTCTCCTCTGCACCCTCTCCATAGTCAGAACGTCCTTTCTATGAATGGGTGCCCAGGACTGGACTGCATATTCCAGGTGCAAGCATAATATTATCTTGGTGGCCTTGGAAGCAGCTGCTTGGCATTGCATACTGTTATTTGGTCTGTGGTCTACCAGTACCCCCAGATCAACTAGTGATTCTCCCAGTTTTACTCGCCCCAGGACATATGTGGCCTTCAAATTATTAGACCCTAAGTGCATGACTTTACACTTATCCACATTGAACTTCAATTGCCAAGTGGATGCCCAGACACTCAAAGTGTCCAAGTCAGCCTGAAGCTTGTGAACCTCTTTAATAGACTGCACTGTGTTACATATCTTGTTGTCGTCCACAAAAATACAGACAGTGCTCTTAATGACATATTCTATATCATTTATAAACACATTGAATAAGAGGGCCCATCACTGAACTTTGGGGTACACCACTTACAACCAGGAACCATTCAGAGTAGGTATCAGTTATCAGGTAGCCAGTTTTCAGTCCACTCACAAACTGTATTCTCTAACTCTGATGATCTCAATTTCCCCCATAAGCATCTATGAGGGACAGTGACAAATGCGGTTTCAAAATCCAGAAAGATTATATCTACAGCTGCCCCTCTGTCCAGGCTTCTACTCATAGAAGCCAATCAGGTTAGTTTGGCAGCTTTTGCCCTTAATACGCCTTGCTGGCTGTAACTTAGAATATTATGCATAGTTACATAATTCTGTATGTAGGCTCTTAGGAGTCCCTCAAGCAAGTTACCCACAATGGATGTTAAGCTTACAGGTCTGTAATTACCTGGAAAAGACCTAGAACACGTTTTAAAAATGGGCACCACATTTGATTTGCGCCAATGTCTTAGTTCTATTCCGGTTGTTAGTGTGTCTTTAAAGAACAAAAGCAGAGGTCCTGAAATTTAAGAACTCTTGGATGAAGTCCATCTGGTCCTGAAGTCTTATTCACATTTAAATTATTTAGTCTTTCTTGGAAGATATCCATGTTTAGTCGGTTAAGAATTATTTAACACATGCTCCCAGTCTATGTCCAATTGTAGCCTTGAACCTGGGGAGGTTGGCCTTTCTAAAATGTAGTGTTTTTACCCTCCCAGTGAATGTTTTTTACAGCTTATGTTAAATAAAACGATATTGTGGTCACTGTTACCAAGATGTTCATGAACTGTTACGTTACCTATCAGGTAATCATCATTTGATATTACCAGATCCAATAGAGCACCACCCCAAGTAGGTACCTCTACCAAACTGTCTCATAAAGCTATCTTGCAGCAAGCTCAGGAATGTTGTCCCACTTGCAGTTGAAGCAGATCCGGCTCCAGTCAATACCCGGACAGTTGAAGTCCCCCATTATCACCAATGTACCTGCCTGTGCTGCCTACTCTATTTGTTTATGCAGTTGACCCTCTATTTCCTCAGTTATGTTGAGGGGGTTATAGATTACACTAAGATATATTTTAACATTGTTTTCATCTCCCTGCACTTCTACCCACAAGGATTTTACACATTTACAACCCTCAGCTATATCCCCTCATTAATATATGCTTTAAAATCTTGTTTTACATATAGAAATACTCCACCCCCTAAAAACTGCTTCCATAAAACATAATAAAATATAAAAAAAAAAAATAGATAAACTCAGAACCTTGGGGATATCATTTTGACGTACAAAAAATATACACTTTCAAAAATGCCATTGAACATGGACTTTTCCTTTAAGGTTTGACCTACTGAGCTACAGTAATTTAAAGGCTAAACATTTATTTTGGTGCTCAAACCTCTGAGTATAATAAGTCCAGGAGTGAATTTCTAAGGTCCTCCAAGCACTTTTGGTATTGCATGCCATGCTTTGCCTGCTTGCATTCTCAGTGGCCACCAATAGGTGTCTATGGTGCCCTGCTCCTGATCACCCTGCACCAGCACTTGATTGAGTGGAGGTAAATTAATCCCACCACCCACTGAATCACGTGAATGAGTCTACATGTATATACTTACCCATGCACATATTGTTTATATGCAGAGGGCACAAAGGTTGCAACCTTGCCAGGGCCCATGAGACAAGGGAGTCCCAACATGGCATCATTTACAGAAAGGAAACAGCGTTTGTCTCTACTATTTTCAGATTTCAGTAGTCAATTCAGTTAAAATGCCAAGAAAAACTTTACTGTATGATGCCATGATGGTGCCCCATTTAATGTCTGCACCAAGGCCCATTCATTTTTACTTACATCACCTATAAATGTAAAAACTTACAGCTGTATGTGTATATACCTGTCTTTGTACATATTTTCTAACGAGTATATAAGTATCCTTGCAAATATTGTGTGTGTGTATATATATATATATATATATATATATATATATACAGGGCCGGCGTCAGCACCCAAGTGAAGATGTCCCGGCTGCCGCCGCTGTGGAGCGGTGTGCCCAGGGCCATGGTAGTAATGTGCTGTACGACGGCTTTGTGGGGGCTCCCCAGCTCTGTGGTCATCAGTGTCCTGGAGGGTGTCAGACTTGCAGGACACAACAATAAAGGAGAGAAAAGGCAAGTCCCACTCATGATGTATTAGTTTTGGCCAGTCTGCCTCATTCACTTCTATTCTGTGTTTCCTTTCCATTCCCTGTCTTTTTTTCCCTCTCTCACTTTATCACTGTTCTTTCTTCCTTCCTTCCCCATCTCTCTGTCTCTTTCTCCCTGCTTTAATTTCTGTCCTCTCTTGCTTCTTTTATTTGTCCCTTCCTTCCTTCTTTTTCTCTTCCTCTATCTTTCTCCCTCCGCACCTCTCGCTGTGTTCTTCTCTTTCTTTTTTTTCTCCATTCTTCCCTGCCTTTCTTTCTTTCTCTCCACGCTTTATTCTATCTCGTTCTCAACTTTCCTTCTCTCTTTCTCTTTTGTTCTCTTTCCTTCATCCTTCCCTCTCTCCCCTCCTTTCTGCAATTCCTCTCTCCTTTTTCTTCTCCCACTCCTTCCTTCCGTCTTTTCTTTTTCACATCTTTTCTTTCTTCCTTACATTCTTCCCTTTCCACCTTTCATTCCTTCTCCCTCACTCCCCTACTGCCTTCTTCCTTCCTTTCGTTCTTTCACTCCCTCCGTCCTCTTTCTTATTCCCTGTCCTTGCTGTTCTCTCTCTTCCTTTCTTCAGTTCTCACTTCCTTCTCTCCCTCCTTCCCTTCCCTCCCTGTTTCTTTTCTTACTCCAATCCTCCTCTCCTCTTTCCATCTTGTCTTCTTCCCGTCTCTTTACTCTCTCTCTTTATTTATTTCTTTCTCCCTCTCCTCTTTCTTTCCCTTCTTCCTCCCTTTCTCTTTTCTTTCACTCACTATTGCTATACATTGTTTCTCTTTTTTTTCATTACCTCTCCCACTTCTGTTTTCCCTCTCTTCCTTGCTTCACTCACTTCCTTCTTTTTTTCCCCTCTCTCTATTTCTAACCTTTTTTTTCTCTCCTTTTCTTACTTCTACCAACCTCCTAACTTTCTTCTTTTTTTCCCCTCTCTCTCTTTCTTCCTCCATTTTCTCCTTTCTCTTGTCTTTCTCCCTCTTCTCACACTGTCACACTATTGTATGCATGTGTGCGTGTTGGTGTGCCAGTTTTATTATTTTCATTATGTAATTCTTAGGTGGTGTTTCCCTTTATGGGCATGACTAGGGGCGTGGCTAGGGGCATGGCTTAATGGTAAAAAAATGCCACATTTGGCCCTCTTTCTTGCTTTCAAAAGTTGGGAGGTATGCACAGTGTAGTTGAGGAACTGCTCTATCTATCCTTGTCTCCCCAGCTCTGACCTATTGGTTGTGTCACCTCTGCCTCATCCATCCCTATCCCCTGAGCCCTAACGCATCCATCCCTATCTCCTGAGCCCTGACCCATTCATCCCTATCCCCTGAGCCCTAACGCATCCATCCCTATCTCCTGAGCCCTGACCCATTCATCCCTATCCCCTGACCCATCCATCCTTATTCCCTGAGCCCTGTCCCATTCATCCTTATCCCCTGAGCCCAGACCCATCCATCCCTATCCCCTGAGCCCTAACGCATCCATCCCTATCCCCCGAGCCCTGCCCCATCCATCCCTATCCCCTGAGCCCTGACCCATTCATCCTTATCCCCTGACCCATCTATCCCTATCCCCTGAGCCCTGCCCCATCCATCCTTATCCCCTGAGCCCTGACCCATTCATCCTTATCCCCTGACCCATCTATCCCTATCCCCTGAGCCCTGCCCCATCCATCCCTATCCCCTGAGCCCTGCCCCATCCATCCCTATCCCCTGAGCCCTGACCCATTCATCTCTATCCCCTGAGCCCTGACCCATTCATCCCTATCCCCTGAGCCCTGACCCATCCATCCCTATCCCCTGACCCATCTATCCCTATCCCCTGAGCCCTGCCCCATCCATCCCTATCCCCTGAGCCCTGACCCATTCATCCTTATCCCCTGACCTATCTATCCCTATCCCCTGAGCCCTGCCCCATCCATCCCTATCCCCTGAGCCCTGCCCCATCCATCCTTATCCCCTGAGCCCTGACCCATTCATCCTTATCCCCTGAGCCCTGACCCATTCATCCTTATCCCCTGACCCATCTATCCCTATCCCCTGAGCCCCATCCATCCCTATCCCCTGAGCCCTGACCCATTCATCCTTATCCCCTGACCCATCTATCCCTATCCCCTGAGCCCCATCCATCCCTATCCCCTGAGCCCTGCCCCATCCATCCCTATCCCTTGAGCTCTGCCCCATCCATCCTTATCCCCTGACCCATCCATCCCTATCCCCTGAGCCATCCATCCCTATCCCCCTGAGCCCTGCCCCATCCATCCCTATCCCCTGAGCCCTGCCCCATCCATCCCTATCCCCTGAGCCCTGACCCATTCATCCTTATCCCCTGACCCATCCATCCCTATCCCCTGACCCATCCATCCTTATCCCCTGAGCCCTGTCCCATTCATCCTTATCCCCTGAGCCCAGACCCATCCATCCCTATCCCCTGAGCCCTAACACATCCATCCCTATCCCCTGAGCCCTGACCCATTCATCCTTATCCCCTGACCCATCTATCCCTATCCCCTGATCCCTGCCCCATCCATCCCTATCCCTTGAGCTCTGCCCCATCCATCCTTATCCCCTGAGCCCTGCCCCATCCATCCCTATCCCCTGATCCCTGCCCCATCCATTCCTATCCCTTGAGTCCTGCTCCATCCATCCCTATCCCCTGAGCCCTGACCCATCTATCCTTGTTCTCTTAGCTCAGCCCCATTCATCCCTGTCCCCTCAGCTCAGCCCCATTCATCCCTGTCCCCTCAGCTCAGCCCCATTCATCCCTGCACCCTCAGCTCAGCCCCATTCATCCATGTCCCCTCAGCTCAGCCTCATTCATCCCTGTCCCCTCAGCTCAGCCCCACAACCCTGTCCCCTCAATTCTGTTCTATCCACCCCTCTACCCTCAGCTCTGCCCCATCCCTGTCCTCCCAGCTTTGCCCATCTAGCCCTCTTCCTTTCAGCTCTGCCAGTCTATCCATCTTTTTTCCAGCTCTGCCCATCTACCCCCCCCCCCCACCAACTCTACCCAGCCATTCCTGTCCCTTTCATTTTGCCGATCCATCCCTCTTCCTCCCAGCTATCTCTCCATCCATCCATTCCTGCCCTCCCTGTTTTGTCCATCCCTCTTCCTCAATACTCTGCCTATTCATATGGGACAAAACTAAAAACAGCTCGAATGTGGTGTTGGAGTATAAGCAGTCCTTCTTAGTTTTGCCATGGAATTTATAGACCCCTGACCCGCGACTCTCCACCGCAAAGGGGCCCACTGAGACCATGCTGCACGAGGGCCCACATAAACCTGGAGCCGGGCCATATATATATATATATATATATATATATATATATATATATATATATAAAAGTATGTGCATATGCTTAGTCACTGCACCTGGAGGCCTGCCCAGTCAAGTCTGCCAGGAGCTACAAGCATGTTTTACAGTGTGCCAGGATGCGGGGACTGGAAACATTTTGATAAATGATATCTGTATCTGCGTCAATGTGGTGCAGGCTGGCACACTCTGCCATAGAATTTGATAAAACATTGTCATGTGTGTATATTACCACTTTACATACTGTCTATATGCACACATACTTGCTATACTACTGTACACATACCATAGAGGCACGGAAGGCAGCTGCTACCGGGCCCATGAAAGTTGTGGACATGCCTGCGCCAGGCATTTGTGAATGGCCGGCGCGGGTACACTCCCTGTTAGAGGGAAGAGGGGGATGCGGCCGCCAATGCGCTCAGAGCCGCTGGTCTTAGATGAAATCTTAGATGGCGCGATGTCAGCAGCTCTGAGCGCGCTGATTGGACAAGTGGCTGGCCATGCACCATAGGACCGGGAAGAGGTCAGTTGGCATTGGCAATCTGGGGGGTTTCACACAGTGGGGCACCCCGATCGGGGTGGTCAAAATCCTGGGTTGTGGTCCACTTTAAGAAGCCCTCCTACTCTGCACACATTTCCCCGGGTGCTGTAATTAGGGCAGCCCACTGCTCCGGACGGGTGTACACTCACTGCACGGATGGGTTAAACGCGGAGGAAGAATTCCTATGTGTGCACAAGCATACAATGGCCATTTATGCCCCCCAAAATAAAAATGACTCGTATTATCAGCACCTGTTTGACCTTACCTGTATAAAAACACCTGTCCACACTCCAACCTCTCCACCATGGCCAAGACTAAAGAGCTGTCTAAGGATACCAGGGGCGCAATTGTAGACCTGCACAAGGTTGGGATGGGCTACAGGACAATGGGCAGCAGCTCGGTGAGAAGGCAACAACTGTTGGCACAATTATTAGAAAAAACACAAGATGACTGTTAACCATCCTGAATCTGGGACGTTATGCAAGATCTCACCTCATGGATCATTCTGAAGAGGTCATGAACCACGAGAGAAAAGACCTGATCAATGACCTGAAGACAGCTGGGACCGTCTCAAAGATTCCTGTTAGTAATACCCTATCAGGCTGATTCATTACTAGCGCTAGGTATCGGCAGATGAGTGTCAGTACAGAGGTGCTAAGAGCGAGCGCTAGTAGACGCTGTGATCGGCTATCGGTCGCTGTTAAAGAGCGTCTCATTCGCTGTAGTAACCTGGCCGGCATTGATGAATGAGATGTATGTTGGGCGTTCTAACACCAGTACAGCATTGCAGGGAGCGAGAGGTAGCGCCAGCTCATTGCTACCGACTCTCAGCGACTCACACCATATTCAACAAAAAACACACACACAGCATCGGCTCTCTGCATCTGGTTATTGGATCCACCAGTAACAAAGCGAAAACACAGAAATTACATTGTTGTAACATTGTGACATTAATACTTTAATGCCAGACCTGTAATGACAATTCTGCATATAAAAAGTTTAAAAAAATGACTCTTTCTAGGCCAGGAGAAGTGACACAACTATTTGAGAGAACAAAAAAACACAAAAAATCCTGTTTAAAGAGAAGGAAAGGAAAGTCCATTGAAATGTATGGAAGAACGACAGGTAACGACAGGTAATACCTGGCGCTCTGGAAGTCAGAGCTCCGGCGCTATACGCTGAGCCGCCTGTAATAATACATCGGACACTACATGGCGCTCACCAGATTCGCTTTCATAAATGTGGTATTGCGTACAGCGCCCAGCGTTCACCAGGCGCTGCCTGCCACTTACAAGGCAGTACCTGCCACTATCCCTTGATGAATAAACCCCTATGTCATCATGGATTAAAATCCTGCAGGGCATGCAAGGTCCTCCTGCTCACACCAGTTCATGTCCAGGCCTGTTTGAAGTCGGCCAATGACAATCTAGAAGGTCCCGAGGAGGCATAGGAGAAGAACTACAGAAAACATCTGATTGCTGTAATTGCAAACTTTCTGTATCAAAAAAGTTCTGTTTTCTGGTGTATCAAATACTTATTTTATGCAAAATAAATCAAAATCTATAAAAATCAAACCATGTATCAGCAGATTGTCAGGGAAGTGCTGCTGAATGATACAGGCAGAGGGAGGGGAGTATTTGCTGATACAGTTGTCATCCTGACAGCTATATTCTAGCTGCAGCATTGCTTCAGGCGGGCGCACAGATTGTTGCTTTAAATCATCATCATTTAAATGTGTGTGTTTGAACCGTCTCCTGATTTATGGTGTATTGTGTCATGTCTTTTTTCCATGTGTTCTGCTATTGAAATTTGATCTTATTTTAAAATAATGTTGCTACAAACGGGAAACAAATAAATGAACATAATAAAAGATGAGAGAAACTGAACAGATTTAGATGGAAAGTGAGGTGTTTAAAGCAGACCCGACAACTTTGTGCTTTGCAGGGAAAGCTAGCCCATCCCTTAAACCGGATATTTTACATTTTTAGTCACTTTTTATTCTTTCCTATGCTGGGCTGCAACTCTGTACAGGACTCAAGGATACAGGGGCCGTCATCTTGCCTCAGAAGCATCACGCACACTGAGGAGAGAACAGCGGGGGGCGGGTTATAGCTGTGCTTTGCACAGACAGAGCAGGGTTGGGGTCAGGAGAAGGACAGAAAACTCAGAATGCAGAGCGGCATAGTCAGAAGACACTTCCTGTCTGCAGGCTGCCTGATGCTCCATGATCTTGGATGTTTAAAGGCTCAGAATACGCACTAGGTGCAGGTAGGATGATTTTTAATGTGGGCAATCTGTAAGTACAGGGTGGAGGAAACATATAAGATAGACTCTTATTCAGAGTGAAGGTCCGATTTAAGTCCCACAATATAGATTTTTTTTCTGGTGAAGCTTAGTCCAGTAGGGGGCCTGGCTAATGTACAAGTACTGAAGGGCAACCACCATTGATAGGGGCTATGTGGCGCTGCAGTGTCCAGCTGTTTCCAGGGCCTTTAGGTTAAATGTCATTGCATGCAAGACTCCCCCCCCCCCCACAAACAAACACTCAAATGATGACAGATGCAGGTGGAGAAAAAGTGGGGAAAAAAGGAAGGAAAGAAATGAAAGGAACTCTGAAAACTGATGGAACACAAAGGAGTGATGGAAGAAATGTGAAATGTTCTAAAAATAGAAAGAGATAGTGGAACATGGAAAAAGAGAGATATATGGGGGGAATGTAAAAGAAAGAGACGGAAAGGAAGCAGAAAGGGGAAAAAAAAGAGTTCTCAATATGGAAAGAAACAAATGGAACATGGAAAAGAGAGAGATGGAGCGAATGTGAGATGGGTGGAAAACAGGAGGGGAAAAATAGATAATAGGAATTCAAAAATGGAAAGGGACAGATGGAACATGGGAAGGAGAAAGAAAGGTCGGGAAATGTAAAAGATTGATTGAAAGCAAGAGGGAGATTATAGGGATTCTAAAAACTTAGAGAGACAGATAGAACATCGAAAAGAGAGAGATAGAGGGAATGTAAAAGAAAGATGGATGGAAAGTAAGAGGGGGAAAGCTAATAGGAAAGACAAAGTAATTCAGCAGCCCAAGAAGACAAAAAAACAAAATGTGTGGGACAAAAGGCGAGTACCCTCTTGTTTTTTAGTTGGCTGTTAATTCATTTTAAAGAACTTTAAGTAGAAAACCCTCAGTAGCAAACTCTGGACTCCAGGGCTGGCCACCGGCCTTCCCTTGGGGAATTCCAAATCGGGATGCCCCACTGTGTTAAACATCCCTTTAGCCACAAAAAACACCTTTGCTCTGGCTCCCAAAGCGAGTTAGACTTAGCCATTCAGATAGGCTTAAGGCTGGAGTGCGCGATTGTCTAGAGGGAACAGTTTCAGACAGACCATGTGTCGCAAAGGCAACCAGGAAGGCCTGCCCCCTAGCCACCAGACGCACCAAGTCGTTCATAGCCAGCACTATGCATCTGAAGACCTCCATAGCGAAGGAGTTCAAATGAAGTGCAGAGGAACGCAAAACCTCCATGTCGCAAACGCCTCCTATGTTGTTTCATCCAGCCCTTTCCGGCCGTAGATGCCATGGATGGCGCAAGCTGGGTGCATGGCCGACCCCACCATGTAGAATGTACCATGGAAAAATCCTTGCAGCGTCTGAAGTCTGGAGAACCTCCGATCTTTCAGAAGTTTGGAAAATTTGGCGACCTGCGGTCCTCAGTTTCCGATTCTGTGGAAGCCTAGTTGACTTTTCACCCGTGGCCTTGGGGACCAGGTCACTCAGAGGCTCACCAAAAAGACCCCCCCCCCCCCCCACAAAAGAGGTCAACCAGACCTTGCCTGTCGTAGCCACCATGGACGTGGCGCAAGCTGGGTGCATGGCCGACCCCATCATGGGGAATGCAAGTGTCAGGTATGGAGTTCCTCCACAGCCTCATAGGGTGCCTCTGTTTAATACTGCTTCTGGCTGGCTTCTTCTCTGGAACTTTCCCCTGCAATATGCTGTTCCACGGGCAGATGGCTCTGTCCTGCAGAGGTGCTGGTAGCCAGCAGCCAGCACCTGTGACTTCTTAGCCTATATAAGCTGATCTACTCATTCAGGCAGTGGATCAGCATTGGATTGTCACCTTGAACCCAGAACGCTGTACCCAGATCCCAGGTACTCTGAACCCAGGAATCCTGCCTCAGCTACTGTGTTTTGCTTCCCCTTTCTCAGCTGTGTTTCTACCTTGTATTTTGGACTTTCTTTGGATCCGTATGCATGCCTGTTTCCTGACTCCATTTTGTGTATGTACAGCCAGAGCATGTTTATGTTTTCCAATTCACCTATATTTCTGCACAGCAGCTGTAGCACTCTGTGATCACCTGTATTCTTGTAGAGTTTCCTTACACATATGTTCCACTTGTAATCTGTACAGCAGTCTGGTTGAAGTGTGCTCTGTTGACTTATCACTGTTTATCACTATTAAAGTGGACCAACACCCAGCATTTTCACTATCCTGGGTGTTGGTCCACTTCTGCGGGGCACCCCGATCGCTGTGTGAAACCCCCAGAAAGCCCAAAAAACGTACCTCACCGCCGACGGACAAGCAGAGGCCGTGGCCGCCGCTGCCGCCGCCGCCGCCGCCTCTCGTGCGTCCCTCTTACAGGGAGCGCGCCCGCCATTCACAAACGACCGGCGCGGGTGCGCGCCCTGCTAGAGGGACGCGCGGCAGCGGGGCGAGCATGCGCCGTTGGAACGGGAGAAGGTAAGGTTTGTGGGCGTCCGGGGGGGTTTCACACAGCGGGGCATCCACGGGGAGGGAGCTGATCGGCCCGGGAATCTTATAGATTCCCGGGCCAATCAGCCATGGGTGTAGGTCAACTTTAAACACGGTTTGCCACATATCCGCCTCTGTCTCTCAGTCTCAATTTCTGGTCACTTATTACAATCAGGATTTCCCTGCTGAGAAATCCCTGACAGCAAGTCTGGCCAGCTGATTCAACCTATCCGAAGTAGGCATAATGGTATCCCAAGCCAGACCCAACACCTGTTTCTCTACCTCAGTTGGCGAAGACCAAACCCTGACCACCTCTGGAAAGGGGTACATGACGTCCAGGAACTTACGCTACTCCAAACGCTGGCAGTCAAGCTCTGAATGAGCTCTGACCAGGATGGCTACCAGCAGTATTAATCATAAACACGCTGACATCCGGGGAGAGCGGCCATCCAAGATCAGGCCCCACCGAGCAGCCATGGGGAAGGCAGTCTCTGCATCTCTTGCATGGTGTCATGGCGTCATGGGGGTAGATGACCCAGGGGTTAGATTGCTCAGTGGGAGACACACAGCAGGGCCACCGTGCAAGGCCCAGAGATCAGCAGAGATACTGCAGCAGGGTCCTGATCATTGGGGCTTAGACCCAATCATACGAGCCCTGATGTGCTTACCTGGACACATGCACACTCCCACTCTATCGGTTTAGGAACCGACTTCAGGCATCTAACGGAGGTCTCCAGGAATGCTGTAGCTGGTGAAGGGCTGGGAGACAGAAAGAGTTGAAGCCCCCGCTCCCTGTCAGCAATGGAACTAAAACAAATAAAAACTCCACAGTCCCTTGCGAATGCAAGAAAAGAACTGAAGAGATGCCCTGCCACAGCCTGTGCTATGCAGCACTCAATCCTGTTATCTTGCAGGCCAGCCTATAATCTGTCTCTAAACTTGGTTAAAAACAGAGGACTCGGTCACACACATCTGCAGAAGTATGCTTAAGCTGCACCACTACGCCAAAGTGCCTCTGTGGGGTGCAGTCCTAACTCTAGGTTAGTTATAAAATGGTCTGAGCGGCTGCCACCCCCCCTTTGTTTCTCTATGGCTGAGAATAACCCACACGTTGCTAACGGTGGTGCCCCAGAATGAAAGAGATGAGAAAAGTAAATGCTGGAGATGGAGAAAGAAGGGTTATTGGAAGCTGAGCCAACTTAGCCAACCCATCCACACTTAAAATGGGCCGAAGCCCAGGATTTTAACTATCGTGGCTTTTGGTCCTTGCCTCCTGGGCACCTCAATTTGGGATGCCCTGTTGTGTGAAACCCCCCAGGTCACCCGGTAAAACTCACCCTTCCCCAGTCCTACAACACTCGTCAAAATTGGCTAAGGCCTGAGTCTAGCTGAAAGGGGCCGACTGGAGTGAGCCGACAACCATATCTCTGCTACCCTTTTACAGGGTGCGTACTCCCAATGGCCAACCTGGGGTGCAACTAGCTGAAGGTGTAACCGACATATAACAAACCTCTGCTAGGAGGGTTCTGGAAAACTCTTCTGTGTGTGGGTGTGTGTGTGTTTCTGAGCCACATAAATTATAGGGCCACAGTGAAGTTTTTGGTTTAAATTAACACTCTCCTTATTTACCTCACTGCTGAACTGTGTGAGGGGTGTAAAGACTTATTTTTGTGTGTTATTCACTGTGTGAAGCCTCCCGCTTGGAGCGCAAAGAAAGGGACTCAGCGCGGTTGGAGGACGCCCTTGGTAATTTTATTTAGGAGAGTTTTTGAGGCCGTGACCACTTGAAGAAAGAAATATCTGGAAAATATTTAAAGAAACAATCATTTTAGTCAGCAATAACAGGACATTTTCCACCAAGATCCTTTGGTCTAAGGATAAGTGAACTTTTCTCAGTTCTCCTCACTATTTACAGCATAGTTACAAATTTACAGCATCATCTATCTGAAGTTTATTATATAGAGTTATTCTTACATTTTAAATATTGTGTATGTATTGATAGATTGTTTGAATTACACAGAGCATACAGTGTGTTTTAAAGTTATCCAAATAGCCATATATGATAAAGTGACCTAGACACTTAAGATTCTTCTACAGTCATTTATTGCCTTAATCCAGTGGCTATATACACCAACTATTGTGTTCAATACTTAATATTGAACAATACTCAATACTGCCTAATATTCAACCGTTAAATTCTAAATTGGTTCTTATTTATCTGGTGTGGTGTGTTTTATTCCATTATTCAGACTACCCCACACTACAGAGGCAGCGGTGGCTGCTGCTTGCACATTCCCTGTTGGATTGTGGAAAAGGTAAGCTTTACAGGACTCGGAGGGTTTCACACAGGGCATCCCTGGTGTCTTATAACTACAGGACCACTTTTGGTCCACTTTAAACCACTAATCAGGTAGTAGAAAATAATGGTAACAAAAACAGTTCCCCGGCTGTGCAGCCCAGGGCATTAGCGTCACATGGCCTCATTGCAGGTGCAGTCCTGGGAGCCCCTTTCCATACAGGGGGTGATGGTGAGATGCGGCCATGGTCATTGTGCCCGGTGCTGCTCCGCCATAGCGGCTCTGTGTGTCCGGGACGGGCCGCCTTATGGAGGCGATAGGCCGGGTACCGCTATGTCCCACTGTTGCCGCACACCTGTCCCCCAGGGCAATGCGAGGCCCCGCCCCCCCGGGTAGCTGTGGCGCAGGCGCAGTGTGGTGTACCGCAGGCAGGGGGCGGAATGATGGCGGAGGAGTAAGCGGTGCCTGCACATCATCATCTCGGCAGCGGTAGGAGAAGGCTGAGCGGCCGCCATCCATCCATCCCGGTACCCGGACACAGCGAGGCTTGGGAGGCCGGGGCAGGCAGCAGCAGCGGGCGGGTGATGGCGGGAGGCCCGGGCACTGTGGATTAGCCGCTCCGCCCGTCCCCCTGGCAGGTGTCTCCCGTGTGACTCAGCCCGTTACCCGGAGCCGCCGCACATCAGCCCATCAATGGCCAGCGACAAGGTGCCCGCCGGCCCCGATCATGTGCCCCCCGGGGGATCGGGCTCCGTGGTGCTGCCCGGAGGAGTCATCAACCCGTCTGTGCCCATCCGCAACATGAGGATGAAATTCGCCGTCCTCATCGGCCTCATCCAGGTCGGGGAGGTCAGCAACCGGGACATCGTGGAGACCGTGCTCAACCTGGTAAGCCCTGTGACCCCCATCACCCCTCACTGTCACCCCCATCACCCGTCACTGTCACCCCCATCACCCGTCACTGTCACCCCCATCACACCCCACTGTCACCCCCATCACACCTCACTGTCACCCCCATCACACCCCACTGTCACCCCCATCACACCCCACTGTCACCCCCATCACACCCCACTGTCACCCCCATCACACCCCACTGTCACCCCCATCACACCTCACTGTCACCCCCATCACACCTCACTGTCACCCCCATCACACCCCACTGTCATCCCCATCACACCCCACTGTCACCCCCATCACACCCCACTGTCACCCCCATCACACCCCACTGTCACCCCCATCACACCCCACTGTCACCCCCATCACACCCCACTGTCACCCCCATCACACCCCACTGTCACCCCATCACACCTCACTGTCACCCCCATCACACCCCACTGTCACCCCCATCACACCCCACTGTCACCCCCATCACACCCCACTGTCACCCCCATCACACCCCACTGTCACCCCCATCACACCTCACTGTCACCCCCATCACACCCCACTGTCATCCCCATCACACCCCACTGTCACCCCCATCACACCCCACTGTCACCCCCATCACACCCCACTGTCACCCCCATCACACCCCACTGTCACCCCCATCACACCCCACTGTCACCCCCATCACACCCCACTGTCACCCCCATCACCCCCCACTGTCACCCCCATCACCTCCCACTGTCACCCCCATCACCCCAGCAGCCTTTGTGCCAGAGCCTTCTAATGACCCCTGCTGAATGGTCTGCATCCCTCCCATGACAGCTGTCACCCGCCTATTGCCCTCTGGATGCTCCTTTACCCCACCAGCAAGTAGTTAAACAGCAAAGATACATTGTATCATCAACAATGGTTACTTTCATTCATTTCACAATGTGTCTTTGCTCAGTTTCACTGCTTCTGCCTTCCAGCCTGCAACTACCTGTTTGGCCCATTCCTGGTACTAACCCCCCCCCCCCCCCCCCATGGTACATTGTTCATATAAGGCCTTTCTTGAGTCCAACCCAGAGGTGGTTGTCCAGCATGGCTCATCCTGAATATGTCATTCTTCGCTTCTTGTTCACTCTTTTCCCCACTTTAAATGACCCAGCCATCATGGGGTTAAATCCAGCGGTTACCCAAGGCCCATCATGATTGGGTTTACATTGAATTGCCTCTTCCCATATCGCTGCACATCCTTCCATGAGCCAGGGATCATGTTCATTGATAGGTTGGTCCAACCTTGGGGGACCTTCTGCAAACCTTCACTGATCTCAATGGGCTAAATGCAGAGCGTGTATATAGGGCATGGCCCAGGTCTGTTACGATTGTGTTTACAATATTTAGACACCTCCCCCATCCCTGCAGAGTTAAATGCACAAGTCCAGTATGGACAACCCAGGGTATCTGCATGGACACCTCATGATTGTCAAGGGGTTACATTTTAGCTTCTTGGCAGAATGGGGCCATTTTCCCATTAGGGTTCATCTTTGTCACTGGAAGTACCATGCAGGACAGTTTCAAACCTAATAGCTCTTTGTGTGAGAAGAACCCCCTCCTCACTTCCTATGGTGCTGCTAGTGTCCCACACTGGTATGTTCCCTGATGTGCCTCTTCCTTAGCAGCAGGCAAGTTCCCCCTCCCCATGACTGAGAGTAATATGGGGTGATGAATGATTTTGCATATGACACGAACACTAACAGTGGCCCTGAGCCATCTGCAGAAAACACAATACACATACACAATGGTTTGGGCGTTCAGGATCGAGTGGTCTGCTGGCTCGCTCCTAGAACTGGCAATGGGGCCATGTTCTGCCCCTAGCCCTCGGGCCTATTATGACTGTTTACAACATCTTGCTCCTTCCCTATCCCCAAAGATCTTCCATGGTTCAAAAGTTACATTCTCGTTTGTTGATAGTAGAGTCTAACACAGGCTCCCCAGACACCGCCAGTAGGCCAGGAATGTCAAGGGGGTCTTGCCACCCTAAGGACCATGTCCTGCATAAATGATGGCCCGTGCCATTCCACTCTGTCTAGTCTTGTCCCACAGACATCATTGGGTTAAATCCAGGGCATAACCAACTCAAGCTATGAGTTTGTTCAGAATGTACTGACCCTTCAATGAGTCAGGGCTCATGTTCATGGATGGTATATACCAACTTCAAGATTGTCAGGGGGATTAAATCTTAGCATTAAGCAGAGGGTGGGTTTGTCCCTTAAGGAACATTTATGTCACCTTCTAGGACCCTATTCTCTGTAAATGATCCCCTTGACCCCCCCCCCATACTTGTCTCTCCAAGTTACCCCCATTCTGTATGTATAGCAGATTTAACATTTGCAGATTTAACACTTTGACATTTGCGAGATTCTAACGGGGTTAAATCTTGCTTCCCAGCAGAGGGGGGGGGGGGGGGGGGGGGATGTTGTCATCATTAACGCCAATCCTTTTCACTGCCAAGACCCCGTTCTGTATGAATGATAGGTTTAACCCCTCCACAACTGTGAGGCTCCACAGAAAGGCTTAATAGATATATTGTCAGCAAACTGCCAGTGTGTACTATCACTAGGCTAAATCTTGTGTAACTTGGGGTAGAGGCTAATCCTGGACATAATGGGGACCTCTTTACAAATATATAGATCTCCCCCTGCCATCACGGGTTAACAATGCTGGTGTGGATGAGGCCTGATCTAATGGCTGTCATAAATCTCATTGAATGTATTGCCCTTTCAACCAAATGAATAGCGACATAATCTGTGGGACAGATGTCCTGTATGGTCCATTGTGGGGGTGCTGACCACATCCCCATCACATACAGGGTGTTGCAACTTTTCAGCCCTTCCCTATCATGCATGTCTGAACTTTATGATTTGTCCCTGTCAAGAATGCTTAAGAGCTTAAAAGGTTAAATATAGTTGGGGGGTGGTGGTGGTAGGGATGGGCTTTCCTAAACATGATGGGATTCCCATGTCACATGGGACATTGTACTTGTTCTCCACCTTTTTATCATAGTAAGCATCCCCTCTTTATGACCCTATGAAGACACCTCCAGCACAGTAAGAGTTATGTTTGTATTGCCCATACTGTGCTGTTTATATGGTTAATTGTTGCTCAGTTGCACGCTTAAGAATGTAGGGGTTAGATGGCCCCTTCCCTATTGTATACCCCAATGCTATCTGAATTTTGAAGTTTGGCTATGGAAGAGATAGGTCAACCCATATCCTCCAATTAGATCCTGGGGTACAGGATGCTTTTGCATCTTTTGCATATCCACCTACCACAAAATAGTTAAAGTAGGTCATTTAGAAATATGCCAAGGACATCTGGAGCTGGGCATGCGGACTGTAATATTCCAGGTAAACCTGGGCAATATGAAGCTGTGTGTTAAATCACCAGTGTTGACATGTATAGGCCTCATCCTGTAAATCCCAGTTAAGGATTAACCATTTGAAAACCATGACTTCTTTTCAGATCCCTCCACCTATCTAGGATTATTTTGTAGCGGAATAGGTTAAGGGTGGGTGGGTGCTGTTCCTTTGAATAGGCCTTGTGTTGTTGGTGACTCTCAGCAGGTGGAGGCTGATCTGGGTTATTCAGGCATTTCTTACATTCCATGTTTGTATTATTTAAGGGTTATTATCTGGATTGCTAGCATTCTCCACGTGCATTATGAAAGGCTAGGCCTCATTCAGTGCATCACGATGCTGATATGAGAAACGGACTGTATACAATTCAGGCCTGTTGATCTGGATCATGGTGCCGGTCACCCTTTTTCCTGTGTCTGGGGACAGCTGATCCGGGTTATCCCAGGATTCTTTGGGATGGCATTGACATTGCATTGCATGGTTGGGTTAATTAAGGGTTAAAGCCGGCGTCCTCCAGGGTGCTGTTGCTGTGAATGGCCCATATGCTGCGGTATTAAATGTCTTGGAAGCTATGTGCCTCGTCTTTCTCTCCTTCCGTGTCTTTAAATATATCTGCCAGCGCTGCCGGGGGAGGAGGCCCTTGTGGGTGAAAGCGGCGCTGTCATTGCTGTCACCTCTGGGGAGGGGAAAGGGTTAATCTCAGCTGCGTCTGATTATCCCCGAAGATTAGGCGTCAGGCTGCATGGAAACCAGTGGCTGACATGTCCACTGTCATGCCTGCGCCTTTCACTATCTGCCGTGTGCCAGGACAAAGGCTGGGCCGCCGCCACCGCCAAATAATGGGAGCCAGGATTGTGATCACTGGAGGGGAGCTAAACCTGCAGGAACACTTAGGCCTGTTTGATGGAAAATCTCCTTGTTAAACATGGCGTGAAAAAAAAAATGATAATCCGTTCACCTTCCAGAATTGAGACAGAGGAGCAAGTATTTTATTAGCTGGAATGCTGAACATTGTAGTGCATCTCTATCCTCTGTGCCATTCTTGTTCAGTATATCCCTGATAACGGATCCGGTCTGTGATACTTAGTGGTATTCAGTTGCCATCGTGAAAGGAAAGCTGATTTTTTTTCCCTTGTATTTACTGGTGATGCAGCAATGTAATTCCAGCCTTAGAAATGGTCCTTCTGAGCCGCTGTGACCTCCCTTCCCCCCACCGGGCAGAACTGCTGAATGTAGGGATGCTGCGGCTCTCGTGACTCCGAGCTGACTGCTTTCCATTCACTGTGTGCCCTGCAGATGGGTGGGGGGACGCTGAGCCTCTATAGCAAATGCTGACCATTATGGATTACCCAGGGAAAGGGGATTGTAGGTGTGTATATATAATATATATATATATATATATATATATATATATATATATATATATATCTCTGTACGGGCTTTGGTGTGCAAGTGTGTGTAAATATATGTATATATAATATATCACACACCACTAGGAATTGAACTGTTTTAGTATACGAACACTAGGATCAGTGACCACTCTGTGCGCACATGCCCTTCCTGTCTTATTAGTGGTCAGGTTCATGGTCTGAGCCACCATGAACCCAAGCTGATCTACAGCCATTGTTTCTCACATTTGTCCCTCAAAGCCATGGTTTCCCCTGCCCCACTGGGCATACCAAGTAGGGATGCCCATTTGTATCCGTCATTCTAGGAAGCCTAAAAATTGGCCTGCTCCAGTTACAGGTGCAAGTTGTGACTATTGTTGCTCATTGGGGTAGGCATCTGAGTGCCATGTGGGGCAGGAGTGGTGACCACACATGTGAATGTAGGACCCTAGTGCTGTTAAGTTGTAGAATATATTGCATCACAGTGTGCCCTTTGCTAAGTTGGGTTAACCAGCCAGGGTTTAAAGTGGACCAACACCCAGGATTTTGACTATCCTGGGTGTTGGTCCACTTAGGGGATCCACCCCGATCGCCGCAAAAACTCACCTCTCCCCGCT
The DNA here is from genome assembly GCA_027917425.1 of Gastrophryne carolinensis. Taxonomy (NCBI): domain Eukaryota; kingdom Metazoa; phylum Chordata; class Amphibia; order Anura; family Microhylidae; genus Gastrophryne; species Gastrophryne carolinensis. The sequence continues at coordinate 83,717,271 of CM051236.1, forward strand.
CCCACGTGACCTCGTCCGGCCAATGACAGCGCTCAGAGCAGCTCTGGTATGCGCGTCCAAAGCCGCTTGGACGCGCATACCAGAGCGCTGTCATTGGCTGCGTCTCTTGCTTCCCTCTAACAGGGAGCGCGCCTGCGCCGGCCATTCACAAAACAGCCGGTGCGGGAGCGCGCCCTGCAAGAGGGAAGCGAGAGACGCGGCCGCGTCTCGCGCATGCGCCGTTGGATCGCCGGTAAGGTGAGGATTGTGGGCCTCCTGGGGGATTCCTCCCCGCGGGACATCCCGATTTCGGATGCCCCGCGGGGAGGGATCTGATCGGTCCGGGAATCTTATAGATTTCCGGGCCGATCCCCCCTGGGTGTTGGTCCACTTTAAGGGCCCATTTCACATCTACCAGTTTTGTTGTGCTGGAGTAGAAATAATTGATCACATTGAAGGTGGGGAAGACACTGCTGTGCCTGTTGAAATTATTTGGCTCGATCACATCTATGCAGTGCATTATGGAGGACTTTGCAAAACACAATATGTAATTCTTTGCCTGCGGTGCTAACATAACGTGGCCCTTAAAGTGGACCAACACCCAGGCTGATCGGCCCGGGAATCGATCAGATCCCTCCCCGTGGGGCATCCGAAATCGGGATGCCCTGCTGTGTGAAACCCCCCAGGACGCCCCATTCACCTTACCTTACTCCCGTTCCAACGGCGCATGCGCGGGCCGCGGCCGCATCTCGCGCTTCTCTCTAGCAGGGCGCGGGGTGCCCCGCGGAAGTGGACCAAAACCCAGGATAGTGAAAATCCTGGGTGTTGGTCCACTTTAAATGCAATACATGCTCCACCTGTGCGGTGCAGTTAAAGCGGTCCTTCACTCTGAATAAGAGCCTATCTTATATGTTTCCCACACCCTGTACATACAGATTGCCCACATTCAAAATCATCCTACCTGCATCTACTGAATGGTATGAGCTTTTAAACATCCAAGATGGCAGCTCATGGAACATCAGGCAGCATGCAAACAGGAAGTGCCTTCTGACTGTGCTGCTCTGCATTCTGGGATTGCTGACCTTTTCCTGAACCCAGCTCTGCTCTGTTTGAGCAAAGCACAGCTATAACCTGCCGGAAAGAAAGGTAAAGGGTCCGCACTCCTAAAACGTAGCTTTTATTGCCATCCAGTAAAATAATCAAGTAGAAACATCAGAGCAATCCTAGTTTCCTCTAACGCGTTTCGGGCTAGGCGCCCTTAGTCATAGATGAGCTATAACCTGCCCCCTGTACTTTATCCCACTCTCCTCTCCTCAGTAAGTGTGATGCTTCTGAGTCAAGATGGCGGCGCCCGTATCCTAAAGTCCTGAACAGAGTTGCAGCCCAGTGGGGGAAAGAATAATAAGTGACTAAAAACCTAAAATATATTAATTTTAGATGCTGGGGATTCGTTTTATAAGGGTTTGGGCTTTTCAATAAATCATGGTGAAGGTCCGGTTTAAAGGACCAGATATGTACTACAGCATTGCTGACGGTCCTACGTCTCACCCTTGCCTCAGCCTTAGTTCAAGGATTCGCTGCTACCACCAACTTCTTCCACCACCAGGTCGCTGCCTCCTCCCTCCACTACCCCCAAAGCTCCCTCTCCCCCACATGATAAGCATACCCGCCTATGTGTGGACATATGTGGCCTAAAGATCATTAAACCCCAAGTGCATTACTTTACACTTATCCAAATTGAACTTCATTTGCTAAGTGGATACCCAGACACTCAAAGTGTCCAAGTCGGCCTGAAGCTTCTGAGCATCTTCAGTTGAGTGCTACATATCTTGGTGTCATCAAGCCAAAATCCTGGGTGCCTCAAAAAGGTGGCGAAAGCTGGATACCCGCGATCACCAGCGTTTCCATTTATTTTCTTTTATTTTGGGGAATTGTGTTGAGAAACACCATCCCCCCCCTGCCGATGAATGCTTCTCTGTCTGGAACATGCTCCGGTAATTGGAAGGGACCAGCTCTCTGTGTGCATTGAATATGCGCTGCATGTCCTGTGAAAAGCGTGATGCGCTTATCAGCAGGGAGCCAATCACTCTGGAGAGCAGCTGCCGTGCCAAGTGCATGCTGGGAGGGATGCTCTTCCATGATGATGGAAGGAAAGCCATGAATCTCTTTACTTGGAGGCTGTGCAGGCTGCGCATGTTTTTTAGCAGCGAGATCGCACCAGAAGGCTGTTCTGTGATTCATGTTTATTGCCTGAATGTTTTTTTTTCTGCAGTATGTGGGGATGTAACGTATGTATTAATGTGTGAAATGAGAGGACATCTGAGATATTTAATGATGGTCTTTGGGGCTAGGTCACTCCAGATTGATTGTTGTGTGTTTTTAAAGTGAACCAAAACCCAGGATTTTGATTATCCTGGGTTTCGGTCTTTGCCCTCCCCCCCCCCCCCCCCCCCCCGGGCACCTCGTGGGTTCCCCAATGTTTGAAACCCCCCCAGGTCGCTGATTGTGCGTACCCTTCCTTGGTCCTAAAGCCCATGTGCAGCCCTCTACTCTAATCAGCTCGCTCAGATCCGCTCAAGCCCCTTCATCCAGGAGTTTGTCTGATGCGAGCAGATCCGAACACGCTGGCGGCCACATCCCCGCTACCTTTTTACAGGGAGCGCGCCCGTGCCGGCCATACACAAATGCCTGGCGTGGGCATGCCCTCTGCTCACGCATGCACCGTTGGACTGGGAACGGAGGTGAGTTTTCGGGCAGCCTGGGGGGTTTCACACAGTGGGGCATCCTGATCGGAGTATGCCTGCTCAGGAGTATCATAGATTTCAGGGTGGGTTTTAGTCCACTTTAACGTCTGTCCAATTGTCTGGGGGGGGTTTTCCGCTGTTTGTTCAAATTAAAGCCGTCAGTGTGCCTAATGACCACAGCCGTGATCCCTTGTGTTTCTGGCTTCTGACATGTAGCAGATCTTCTGCTGTCTGCTCTCGAGCTGATATTACTCATCTCCCACTGGCTCCTGTGTGTACCAGGCCTTACTCCAGAGTGCTCTCTTGTGACCCGAGGCTGCAATATGCCCGGCTGCCACTAGGGGGGAGCATGCTGGCAGCCTTTGGGCCCTTTCACACCAAGGCGATTGCAGGGCGATCACCCTTTCAAGGCAACCCCCCTCCCGCAGTCACCTTCAAAAAGCCTTGCCTGCTGCATTTTGGAGTCCGCTGCGATAGTGATTCCAATCCATTCAGTAGAATCAATATCGCAAGCACTTTCCAAGCGCTGAACATTAGCAGTTGCCGTGCGCACTGCCCACGACGGCTCGGTGTGAACAGGGCCTTAGTGTTGGCATCAGATCACATAAAGTGAAAGTCCAGTGTGTACTCCGCTGTGTGAAACCCCCGGGTTGCCAGTAAACTTACCTTTTCTGGCGCCCCCCCCCCCCTTTATGCTATGTTTGCTAGAGGCCACATCCCCAGTTTCCCTGTAGCTGTGGTGTGCGCCTGTGCCCAGCCATTCAAATAATACTTTTATATGGTTATAGTTTCTTCAAGTTGTTGCCACATTGGAGCAGATTTTCAAAATATAATCCTATGCTGTAACAGTGAAGGCTGTATTCACCAGAAGGGGAACAAAACCTGCCTGGGCATCTAAAAGATTCCAGGGATGGCTACTGGCCTTCCCCCTGGGGCATCCCAAATTGGTAATCACGCACCCCAGTCCAACAAGGCCTTCGCATGCTCTTGTCCAATCAGAGACGCCCGCTGAAGTGACATAATTCGGCAAGGTGGCTCTGATTGTTGTGAATGGGGAGCGAGAGCAGCTGCATCCTGGGGCTGTGTGCACACTCTGGCCCCAGCCCTTCAGATAGGCTGGTACGGGAGTACACGGGGGATGTGCCGGCTTTCGCTCCCCATTCAAACTAATCAGAGCTGCTCGCCGAATTACATCAGACAGGAGCTGCTGGACTGGGAAGAGGTGAGTGTGCGCACGCCAATCTGGGGGGGGGTTTTCACACGCTGGGGTATCCCAAAATGGGATGCCCCTGGTGTGTGGAACAAAACCCGGGAAATTAGAGATCCTGGGTTTCTTCTGCTATAAAGTAATAGGTATCTATTTAAGTGCCAAACCAGTAATGTTTAAAGCGGAACAAAACTCAGGCAGGCGGCCGGCCTGGAAATTAAGATTTTTTTTTCCGGGGCATCCCAATTCGCTCTGTAAAACTCCCCAGGTAGCCCAAAAAAACTCACCGCGCCTCACCTCGTGTCCAATGAGAGCCACCTGCTATGACGTCATTCGGCAGGCGGCTCTCATTATTCACAATGGGGAGCCTGCGTTGCCACATCCCCGGCTTCGTGTGCATGCTCCCATCCCAGCCATTCAGGTCAAGCCAACGACTGCCATGAAGAGCCCCGGTTCCCTCCAGGGGGAAGGTTTGTGGTATTATTATTTGAATGCCCAAATCGGCTTACACCCGCCCCCCCACTTTAAAACAGAATAAAACCTGGGAATTTGATGGGATGCCCTGCTGTGTGATACCCATGAGTAACCTCAGAACAACTCCTCTTGGGAGCACAGCCAATCCGAGCAGTTTGCTTTGTTTATGCTTTCATTGACTTCATTAGGGAGCATGCATTGCCGCATCCCTGTCCCATCTGAATGGCTGGGGCAGGAGCGCATATAGTTGTGGTAATCACTGTCTCCAAATGTAGCAGCATTAGAAAAAAAAAACTGCATCAGATGTTAGGCCAAGCAAACATTAGGCCACGCTGCTCACTACAGCAGCTACAGGTTGGGGCAGCCCACCATTTCAGCCAGGCGCACTCTCACTGCTTGTGTTTGTGTCACTGCACGGATGGGCTAAATGCAGAAGAAAATATAACATAGTTCCCATGGGGCCATCCCGATTGGGGATGCCCCACTGTGTGAGATCGCTGGTTATACTTACATAGGCAGCGATCCCACAACACATGCACGAGCCACCTGAGAGAGTAACAATACAGGGGTCTTGTTCCTTTTTAAATTTAGTTTAAATCCTTTAGAAGTGGTCATTATACCCCAATCCCGACCTGGGAACAGTTGTGCTGGGACAGAGGATAACATGTGGACGCTGTTTAATTAAAGCTAATTTGCAGCTCTGGCCTGGAATCCCCTGTGTGCTAGTTGGGAGGAGGCTCCCTGATTGATATGCATAGCTTTAACACTTCTCTCGCCAGCTTTGCCATATGGTCACTAGAGAACTGAACATTTGATTTTGCAGTAAAATGCATGCAGTTTATTTTAATGAAGAAAGCACTGAGACAGACAAAAATGATGCCCTCATTTATATACACAAAGAATCTGTGGTTGGAAGCAATCTTTTACTTCATCATTAAGGTTATATAAGATATAGTAAAATGATCCTTAGCTTTTTCCAATCAATTCCTATTTGATTTGGTTAGGTCCAGGCAAAACTAGCCTCACATTTATAGACCATTTATAACCATTTATAAAGCAGATGCAAAGGTCTCTAAATATGGCTGCATTTGTGTCAGTGTGTATGATCTGCCTTGCAGGTGCTGAGAGGTGGGTCACAAAGTAGATGCAAGATTTTGAACATCAAAATAAAAGATGGTGACATGACAGGCCTGTGCTACGCAGGAAGCCATTATTGGGCCAAGGCAATGCGGATATTTGAGGTGAAGAGCCTTTCAAGATATGTTAAAATGGACCTTTAGAGATACTATGCCAGGGAGGCTTCTGACCTACAGAGACTCTAACCTAACCCACCCTCACCCATCACCAATGAGCCCTGCAGTACAGAGATGCTGATCTTTAGCTATCAGAGCTCCATCTGATAGGGGACAGGCAGGACCAGCGGGTAGATAGCTGTACTCCTGCCAAAAAAAATGCTACGTCCAGCATTACCGTCTACTCCTGTAATGGAATAATAACAGCATAAGAATCGCATGCATGAGCATGGGATCACGTTTGACACCATGCAAACTCATAACCTGATGGGCCAGCCATTCTTGGCTGGAGATCACAGTAAAGCCATAGATAAAATACTGAACCTCACCAGTCCGGTCCTGAAGATCTGCTGGCATTTAGGCTTATGGCAGGGAGCCTGGGTCATGCTGGCTGCATCATAGCCAACTGCAGAATGTTCTTAGCATTGTGTTACATTTGTATTACCCAATAACTCTAATCCTCTGAGGGACTCGATAAGTGCCTGGAGTTTCTCATTTTTTTTTTAAGTCATTGACAAGCACATGTCAGTGCATAGAGCAAGGTGTCCGTTTGAAAGTGGTGCACCCATAGAAACCCTTTAGGCCCTATAGCCCACTAAAACCAGTCAAGATTTCCATTGTAGATGTGCACCTAGGCAGCAGCAAAGTTTTTCCTTAAAGTTGACCAACACCCAGAATTTTGACTATCCTGGGTTTTGGTCGGAGGGGCACCCCGATCGAGCTGTGTGAAACCCCCCAGAAAGCCCCAAAAACTCACCTCACCACGCTCCCACGTGACCACGCCGTCCAATCCCTGCCGATGTCCAAGCGGGTGACAGCGACGTCCAAGACAGCGCGTCCGCCGCCGCCTCCCGCACGTCACTCTTACAGGACGCGCGCCCGCGCTGGCCATTCACGAACGGCCGGCGCAGGCGCGCGGGAGGCGGCGGGTAAGGTAAGGTTTTTTTGCAGGTTTTGGGGGGGTTTCATCCGAGATCGGGATGTCCCGCGGTGAGGGAGGTGATCGGCCCGGGAATCTTATAGATTCCCGAGCCGATCACCCCTGGGTGTTGGTCCACTTTAAGGGGATGCAGCTTCTAGAGAAGTATCTGGTTGAATTGCTGAACAATTGGTTGAGCAGCAATTCCCACTGCCAAGCAGCCTCTGCAAAAGCAAATGGTTAGAAAATAAATAAAACAGGAGCTTGGTACAAAAATGCATTTGAATGACTCACTGGATCACTGGGTACAATTTTGGTCACCTCAAAGGAAAATGGACAAAGGCAGGTTGGAGACGTGCAAAGGATGGCGACTAGATTGTTTGTCTCTGTCCAGGCGCACGTAAATTCCTTCCACATTATCCCCGTTGGGAACATTGTAAAATTAAACTGGACCTTTACCATGATTTATTGAAAATCCCCAGCAGCTAAAGTTAATAGTCACTTACTAATTATTCTTTCCCCCACTGGGCTGCAACTCTGTTCAGGACTTTAGGATAGGGGCGCCTTCTTGACTCAGAAGCATCACACTTACTGAGGAGAGGAGAGTGCGATAAAGTGCAGGGGGGGCGGGTTATAGCTTTGCTTTGCTCAGACAGAGCAGAGCTGGGGTCAGGTAAAGGTCAGCAATCCCAGAATGCAGAGCAGCACAGTCAGAGGGCACTTCCTGTTTGCAGGCTGCCTGATGCTCCATGAGCCGGCATCTTGGATGTTTAAAGGCTCATAACATGCAGTAGGTGCAGGTAGGATGATTTTTAATTTGAGCAATCTGTATGTGCAGTGTGTGGGAAACATTTAAGATAGGCTCTTATTCAGAGTGAAGGACCACTTTAATGATTTCAAAGCTTCTTAAAAATCTATGACTCTATGTAAATACCTTACATATTTTAAGTTAAGCTGATTTTGTCACTTCAGTTTCTGGTATGTGGCTGAGTAGGGAACGGCATGTCATGAGCATGCTCTGCTATGGTCAGATAGCTGTGGGACCACTTTGGCTTACTCATGCTTAGAGCTCTAAGGGACAGAGTAGTTGTTAGACCACTTTTTTGTGTGGTCCTGGAGAAATGGAATTGAAAGGAGAGGCAAAGCACTGGCACAGCTTTTACCCTATGCTGCAGAAAATATAGGAGAGGTACAGGATCAGGTGAGCTGCTTGTTGACTAATTATTACCGTTCAGTTTACAGTTCCTTTAAAGCGGAACAAAACGTGACTTTCACAGGTTTTGTTCCATGCCCCCGGGGCATCCAAAATTGAGGTGCCCCGCTGTGTGAAACTCCACAGAAAACTCACCTTTCACCATTCTAACAGTACAAGAGCGGGCTCTCGTTCAATCAGAAACCTTTGCCTTGACAATTCGTCGAATGAATGTCAATGAGATGCCTCGAGGAAAAGCCAGAGGCTGCCCCTGGAATTTTTTAGATTTCAGACCGGCCGCTGGTGGGTTTTATTTTCCTGCTTTAAGGTTTTTTTTTTACATTTGCCTCCTGGAGGATCCTGATTTGGGATGCCAAAATTTGGCATATAACTGTGTTTAATGGAGAATGAAGGCATGTATGGGTTTATTAACGCATTTTAAAGAGGAACAACCACCTCTTTAGTATTTATAAGGCTCTTTATAGGGCATCCCAAATTAGGATGCCTTGCTATATACCTTTTAGTTAGGCATTTCTGAATAGCTGGCATGGGCACACCCCACAGCTAGAGGTGAGTGGGCATGCAGTGGTCTGAATGCGCTCTATTCAGCTTTTCATGGCACTCTGAGCAAAGAGAATCTGCACGAAATGCAAGCCGCTGAGCATTTCTGCGCATGTGCCACTGGAATGAAAAAATGGTGATTTCAGGTGATCTGTGGGACATCCCAAAACAGGGTGCCTCAGGATGCTGGAGGAACAAAACCAAGGATCATAGGTGGATCTTGATTTTTGGATGTGCCTACAGCTAAAGGCCCTTTTGGTCCATTTCCACAAATGGATAAACTGTTTGTTCACTGATCGAACTACCATATGAATTGTTAATCATTCGTTAGAGCGCGCTGTACACTGTATGTCCTATTTGTGGACAGTTTGTTACCACATGACTACTATCAGACGATAGAGAAGTTTAATGCCCGTCAAAATGATACGATCGATTATCGTACAGTTGTGATGGCTTTAACGATTTTTCATTGAAGAATCTCTATGTGGAACCTTAGGAAGCCCAATTTGGCTATGGAACAATATATTTTGGGTGGACAGGTGTGCACATGCCTTCTATTGGAGTAGGTGTGGCTGCTGTTTCCTGTGTCCCATTAGATGGTGCTTAAAAGGTGAGTATGTCTGTAATGCAGGGCTTGCTGATAGTGTGAAGGGGTTGGTTATACTAGTTTACTCTGACGGTAAACCAGGGTCGTCTCAGACACAAGGTTGGGGTGGGAAGTTTATCTTCTGATGAAAGATAAGAGGCATTGGTTTGGTGTAGAAAAGATTATGAGGGAATCTCATAATATATAATGTACAATTATATACAAAGCAATAGAGGAACCTTTTATGGCCAGGATTGTCCAAAGGACAAAGGGGGCATCAGGTGTACATAGATCAAAGGCAATCTTATCACAGGGGCCCGGGTATAACTGTAAAAGTAGCCAATCTTTGGAATGTCCCGCTCCGTGAGCTGATAGAGGTCAATCAATCAATAACAGTATTCCTAGGTAGAATATTGTCACCCAATTATGGTTGCTGCTTCTGTAATGATTGGGTGATGCTCCCATCGCTCATTATCATCAGGCAGCGGTTACCATAGTTTATAAATGTGTACTTTAAGAGGACCAAATCCCACCCTGGAATTTATGAGACTCCAGGGCAGGAATACTCTTTCCCCCTGGGGCACCCAAATCGGGGATGCCCCGCTGTGTGAAACCCCCAGGTCACCCAAAAACTCACCTTCTCTCCCGGGCCATCAGCGCATTCCCGCTATCCATTTAGCAGGATGCATGCCCTTGCCTTGTGAATGGCTGGCGTGGACATGTTCCCTGTTAGTGGGTAGTGGGGGATGCAGCCACCAGACGAGCTCCTGGATGAACGGGCTCAAGCTCACCCTGGGGTGCCCCGCTGTGTGAAACCCCACAGGTCACCCAAAGAGGGGCTAGGATTAAAACCCAGGATAGTCAAAATCCTGGGTTTTGGTCCACTTTAAAAAGGAACAACCTCTGGCCAGTGGTCTCCCTTTTTTGGGGCATCCCGATTTGGGATTTTCTCACCATTTGAAATCCCGGTGATTGCCACAAAAACTTACCTTTGCAACGATCCCACGGTGCCGCATCCCCGCTCATATCTATCAGTGTGTAACCTTGTCAGCCATTCAGAAAGTTTTCTAAGCTCTGAGCCTTGGTGTGATAATTGGTGCCTGCACAGGCTGGCCGGCCATGGGAACAAAGGAAAGATGAGTTTACAGACAGATGAATCTGGACTTTCCAGACAGGAGAAACAAAACCTAGGATAGAAAAAAGGCCTGGGATTTGTTCTTCTTTAATACATAAATGCTTAAAGTGGACCAAAACCTCATAGACTTCAGGGCCATCTGATTCCCTCTCCATGGACCATCTCAAACTAGGATGCCTTGCTCTGTGAAACGCCCGATATCCTATCCTTTCCTTTCCACGGCGCATGCATGGCTGGCAGCAGCATCACTTAAATCCCTTCTCAGCTGTGTGCTGCCACAAGTGATGCTGCGCGCCGCTGATGTGTATGGCTGGGATTCCCTTCAGCTTCTCCAGTCATCAGTGTGGTCGGAGAAGCTGATTGGATGAGAGGCCACGCACGCGCTGTTGGACCGAGGAGAGGTGAGTTTACTTGTGGGGTACTTGTGTCTGCAGGCAGACTGAGACTCCATGGGCTGCCATCTTGGATGTTTAAAGGCTCAGAAAATTCAGTAGATGCGGGTAGGATGCTATTTAATGTGGGAAATCTATATGTACAGGGTGAGGGAAACATACAAGATAGGCTCTTATTCAGGGTGAAGATCCGGTTTAACCCTTTTCCTGGAATAGAGATGTACGTGAATCTCGGTGGCTAAATGTGGCCCACAGTGCCCTTCGTTGCGGACCTTGGCACCCATAATTCTAAATGTTAGGGTGTTGTAAAGCTGCCTTGACTGCCAGTAGTCAGTGCAGCGCTAACTCCTGAAACAGGGCCCGGCCTCTACATTTGCTTATCTTAAAGTGGACCAAAACCCAAGATTTTGACTATCCTGAGTTTTGGTCCGTGCCCCCCTGTGTGAATTCCCCCCAGGTCGCGAAACAAACTCGCCTCTTCACAGTCCTACGGCGCATGTGCGGCCGCTCGTCCAATCAGCGCACTCGGATGCGCAGATGTCCCTTCGTCTAAGGCAAGCGGCTCCGAGCACGCTGATGGCTGCATCCCCCGCTACCCTGTAACCGGGAGCGTGCAGCGCCGGCCATTCACAAATGCTGCTAGAGGGATAGCGGGGATCCGCCTGTGGCTCGCGCAACCGCAGTTGGATGCCCCGTGGGGAGGGAATCGATCGCCCGGGAATCTTATAGATTCCCAGGCCGATCGCTGTGGGTTTTGATCCACTTTACCTCTGCTTATGTCTTCCCGTCTCTCCACTCTTGTCACCCTTCCTCTATTTAGCTCTTCCCATCTCACCTCGCCTCTATCTGTCACACCTCTGCCCACAATACCCTCACCTTTGCCTACCTGTACCCAGCTCTTCCCGCCTCGCCTCTGCTCAGTGCCGGACTGGGATGCCTGGGGCCTACCAGTAGAGATGACGCCCACATTTAGATGCAAGTATTACTGGCTTAAATTAGGGGCCCATGCACAGAAATATGATGCCATTGCATTGTCTGCGTGTGTGTGCACTTGGGGTGCCACAAATAAGCTGTACATAGATCAGGTTTGATGATGAAGGGGCCCACTATTTTTTTTTCCTTGCTAACCCTGTGGGTCAGTCTAAGCCTCTCTATGCTTACCTCATCTATTCTAACCTCAGCCCACATCACATTTACTCTCCCTGCCTCACCTCACCTTTTCCCACCTTATCCATTTTCTTCACGCCTTACCTCTGCTCACCTCACCTCTGCTCACTTCTTCTTACTTCTTTTTACCTCACCTTCATTCTACCCATCTCATATCTGCCTCACCTCTGCTTAGCTCACCTCTCAGCACTTCTGCTCACATCATCTTTTCCTACTTGACCCCTGCCCACTTCTTCCTGCTTCACCTATCTATGCCCACCTCTGCATATACATTAAAGTATATACAAAGCTTTAAAGTTGACCAAAACTCAGTTTCCCTTCCCCACAGTGCATCCAAAATCGGGATGCCCCGCTGTGTGAAACCCCCCAAGGTCGCCCCGTTCAGTTACTCTGCTTCCCGGTTCAACTGCGCTTGCGTGGGCTGTGGCCGCATCCTCGCTATCCCTCTAGCAGGGCACGCCATTTGTGAATGGCCGGCACGGGCACGCTCCCTTTTAGAGGCAAACGGGGGATGCGGCTGCCAGGGTGCTCGGAGCCACTGGCTTTAGACACCGTCTTAGATCGCATGACGTCAGCTGCTCCGAGCTCTCTGATTGGATGAGTGGCCACCCATGCGTCGTAGGAAGAGGTGAGTTTCTTTGGGCGATCTAGGGGGTTTCACACAGCGGGGTTCCCCCAGGGGCAACGACCAAAACGCAGCATAGTCCACTTTAAGGTTACAGCTTTTCTGCAGTATACTGTTTGCCTTTTGTCTGCTTTCATTGCATAGCAGCTCCTTGAAGTGAAGCAATACGACAATGTGGCCCTTGGACCAATAAAGATTGTTCAGCCCTGGGCCCTGGCCTGGAATATCCCTTTAAGGGAAACGCTGGTTGAAATGTTGAAGTGGCTCTGTAACTGCGCCAGTGTTGTATCCGCTTCTATGGAATGCAGCTCTGTACCTCCTCCATCTCCACGAGCAGCCCAGCTGCTAAATCCCTATAAAGCACATTCTTCAGTGGCTCTAGGCCGGCACCTCCTGGTATTCTTATCTTATTTGCTAGGCCTTGACTCTGCTGTAATTCTGAGAACACCATGTAGATGGCATTTCTAAGGGGTTAATTTAACATCATGTCTGACAAAGAAAACTAGGTTTTCTCCCTTTTAAAATATACTCGGCCTACAAAAGGTATCACTTGTGTCTTCACTTTTTTCTGCTAAGGGTTAGACAAACCCATGTCTATGAGACATCAGCAATATTGATGCCCACGCTCACACAAAAGAGAAAAAGTAAAGCTACAATGTGTCAGTTGTTGGTGCCACTCTAGCGACTGCTGTTACTACCATGAACATGTTTTGCTTGCTTGCTGATTTCCAATCAGGAGATAAATCAAACATGGGTCGTCCTCTTTCCTGCATTGTAACATCGTATGTGATATCGTATGTGGAAGGAATAAGGCAGGCGATAGAGATACGCTCAGAGAAACCAATAGTTCTCTTTAAAGTGGACCAAAACCTAGTGCGATTGGCCCAAGAATCTATAAGATTCCCGGCCCGATCGATTCCCTCCCCCCTCTGCCCACGCTCACCTTCACCCATTTGGTGTGAAATGAGTGTTGACCCACATTAATGCCCGATTTTGGACATTTCTATGGAATATCCAAAATGAGGAATCCCAGGGGGAGCTGTTATTGGGTGACTGACTGTAACTAAACAATTCTTGTTGCTGGTTGCCAACCGATGGCAGTCTACAGACGTTCCAATTTTGCCATAGGATTTGGTGACCACACCCAACATATACTGGTAAGGGTAAGTGTTTTAATGCCCATGTCAGGCTTGGCAAGATGGGAGGGTCATGGCATAGACTTTATTTCTGCTTTAAAAAGTTTGAGTTGATTGGTTCATATCCCTTGTTTGTGATATACTTCCTGCATGTTGCCTACACTGTCATCCACGGATGTAAGGCAATATATTGGCCCCCTGTAATTCCAATGTCTCCAAGAAACATAGACCACAGGGTGGTGGTCTAAGCTCCGGTGGCCTTTTTTGCCACAGCCGGCCTGTCTGAGCAATAGAGAGGACTGCACAGAGTGGAAATGTCAGCCAATTGACCTTGGGAGTTGGAATCAGATTCCTATGCCTTGAGAGCCAGGGAATAGCGGCAGTTTAATTTGAATCAATAAAGCACACTTTCTTTTCCTGCTTCACGTCGGAGTCGCCATGGCACGTTGGTTGTATAAACGCTGGATATATGATGATTGCCCGGCTCCCTTTTCTCTGGCAATTTTCTGCATGATTGCCGACTTGCTGACTGCTTTTTCTTTTCATTTTACTATAGCGCTGTTACCTGCTCCTACAGAGTATACGGGCATACTCGCCCCTGTTCTCCCAGATTATTCGGAAGCCTGGTGGTTTTGACATACTAATTGCATTTTTTTCTGTATATTGTAGACCTTTAAATATAGGATGCTGTGTAAGTAAAGGCTCCATTCAATAAAACATTACTGTGGCTTTAATTAAGAAAGTCCATACAAAAGAGATAAAGTAAAGCTACAATGTGTTTGTTGTTGGTGCCACTCTAGCGACTGCTGTTACTTACTACCATGAACATGTTTTGCTTGCTTGCTGATTTCCAAACAGGAGATAAATCAAACATGGGTCGTCCTCTTTCCTGCATTGTAACATCGTATGTGATATGTAATCGCCTGCCTTATTCCTTTCAAATACGATTTGACCAAAACCTAGCGCGATCGGCCCGGGAATCTAAGACCGATCGATTCCCTCCCACTGGGGCAACCAAAATCGGGATGCCCCGCTGTGGGAAACCCCCCAGGTCGCCCCATACACTTACCTTGCTTCCCAGTCCAACGGCGCATTCGCGAGCTGGGGGCGAATCCCCGCTATCCCTCTAGCAGGGTGCGTGCCTGCGCCAGGCATTTGTGAATGGCCGGCACGGGCATGCTCACTGTTAAAGGGAAGCGGGGGGTGCGACCACCAGCGCGCTCGGAGCGACTGGCCTTAGTCGCTGGCTTAGGTGGCGTAACGTCAGCAGCTCCAAGCGCGCTGATTGGACGAGCAGCCGCGCATGCGCCATAGGACCGGGAAGAGGTGAGTTGCGCTTGGTGATCTGGGGGCGTCACACAGCGGGGCACCCCCGATCGGGGGAAAGGACCAAACCCAGGATGGTCAAAATCCTGGGTTTTGGTCCACTTTAAAGAACTGTAGGCAAAATTAAGTATCTTTAGTTTCAAACTTTCCATTTGGTGCTAGTGAGGAAATTAAATTCTATTGGTTTGTCCTTCCTGATCATCTCTGCTAGTACCCCTCCCAGTCGCTGAAATCGGGCCACAGCTCTAGTGTGACACAGATTCCTGGACCTATCTGTTCAACTGGAAGAGAGTCACACAATGGAAATAACTACACATACATATGCAGGGAAAAACCTACAATAGGAATTTAAACCAACAGCCTTGCACAGTTGAAAAAAATCCCCAAAACTCCCTTTCCCCATCTGCATGCATGATGCTGAATCATTGTCAGCACTTACATTTCGTCTTGCATCCAGTGAAAGCCATCTCAACAATTTTTCTTCAGTAGCAGCCATCTTGCAAGAGCTGGGAAGCCTTTCAGTATCCCAGCCGTGCTGCTGCCTGGATTTAACTGACATAACCCATAATGCACAGCAGCACTTCATCTTTGCTGGCTACCTGCAGTTCCATAGGACGCCATTAAGGGAGGAAAATCAGTCACAGCAGGAGGTACAAAAGGGTAAATTAATTTTTATGTGCAGCAATCTGAATTGCCTCGGGGAGGGATTCATATAAGCACTGTTATCTGTAAACATGGTCTGTAAAGGCAAATAAAAAAAAAAATGTAAAAGTTTTTTCTCCCCCTCAGCAATTTCACATGGGTGTTGTAAGAGCACACAAAGGTACTGGTGGGTTCCGAACTCAAAAACCACTGTAGTTAGGATTCCCCAGAGGCTTTGAGCATTCTCACTGCCCCCACGTTAATAACAGTGACTGTGCATGCCCACTTAAATAACACAGCATTAATGGGGGCTGCCATGCACTGCCTCTGCACATTACTCTATTGCAATGAAAGGAGTTGAGTGTTCTCCAGTCACTGTGCCCTACATGGGAGCACAACTAATGTGTCTCTTAAAGGAAAACACTTTTGTCAGGCTTTTGGTGTTCTGCCTTATTGTTTTCCTCTTTTGCAATGTAATCAATTGTGTTAGGATTGTGCCCCCTGACCTGCGATTTACCTATAAGTACACTGTTTCCATGTTCTGGTCTTCCTGCCACAGTAGGAATGGCATTCCTGATCTTGAGTAAAGCTAGTATAGCTCCTTGCTAAAAATCTCACAATCTTTCCACTGACAAGGGTGAGCCCCCCCCCCCCCCCGGGAATCTAGAAGAGTCTCTGGCTGATCCAGTCCCTCCCTGCGGGGCATCCAACATTGGGATGCCCCGCTGTGTGAAACCCCCCAGGACGCCCCATTCACCTTACCTGCATCCCGATCCAACGGCGCATGCGCGGGCCGCATCTCTAGTAGGGCGCGCTCCCCGTTAGCCGCCAGTGTGCTCGGAGGCGCTGAGCTATGACGGTGCTTAGACGCGCATAGCTCAGCGGCTCCGAGCACGCTGATTGGACGAGCAGCCACGCATGCGCTGTAGAAGCGAGGAGAATTTTATTAGGAGATCTGGGGGGTTTCACGCAGCGGGCACCCCCGATCTGGGTGCCCCTGGGAAATCGACCCAATACCCAGGATAGTCAAAATCCTGGGTGTTGGTCCACTTTAATGACTCCAGGTGAAAATGCTGCCTGTAACATTGTAACTACTGGACATAAGACTGTGATCCTCTTATCTGAAGAGGCTGAATTAGAGCAGGAGAGGGAATGCCAGCAGATTCTGGACATAATTAGGCAACTGTACTGCATGTGCACGGGACTCATTTACAGAAACAGTGACTCTTTTGAGCATCCGAAATGTAGGTAGCTGCTGCTGGGGGAGAACAAAATTGATATTCCCTATACTGCAGAGGAATGTTGAAGCTGCACCACCAAACACCACGGTGCCTTTTGTAGGTGCAGTCCTAACTCTAATCTAGGAGACCCCCCTTTGGGACATACATAGCAATGGGTACATGGGAGCAGTTTACCTGAGGTTGCTCTATAATTCCAGTGCAGCACATTGGGGGTGGGGGTGGGGTAGGTCCAGACCTGCCCCCATCTATGTGCTTGCACAGATCCAAAAGATACAGAATAGAAAGATGGCAACCGCTCATATTATTTTATAGGAGGTGTATGTGAGCAGGGCAATTAGAATAGACATATGTCATGGCTCAGCCTCTAGTTTGAACTGGGCCCCCCATAACCTATAATGTGATGGCTGGGCCCTAGTTTAAATGTCAATATGGCGATATAGCCAGTGTCCTAAAGCATTTGATACTGTGCCACATAGACTGTTACAAATTATGAGAATATGATACTAAGCTGTGTAAAGTAATTAACACAAAAGTGTACAGAAGGTAGCTAAAAACAGATTTAGATACATTGGAAGCACGGGCAGTAAAATGGCAAGTGAAGTTTAATACAGATAAATGTAAAGTTGTGCACATGGGAAGGAGAAATATGTGCCATTATTACACACTAAATAAAAAATGCTTGGTAAAATTGCAATGGAAAAGGACCTGCGGGTTTTTAATAACAATAAATGTAACTGTAGTGTCCAATGCCAGACAGCAACTGCCAATGCAAACAGGACCATGGGGTGCATCAGAAGGGGCATAGATGTCCATGACCAGAGCATCATTTTACCCCTGCACAAGTCACTGGTGAGACGCTATATGGAATATTGTGGACCAAAACTCACCTTATCCTAGTCCTATGGTGCGTCTAAGAACAGTGGCTCTGACGCCGCATCCTCCGCTTCCCTCTAGCAAATCGCGTTCTCGCGCCAGGCATTTGTGAATGACCGGCGCGGGCACACTCCCTGTTAGAGGGAGGTGGAGAATGGGGCCGTCAAAGCTGCTGCTCTTAGACGTGCCGTGGGACCGGGATAAGGTGAGTTGCTGTGGCGTTCTGGGGGGGTTCACACAGCTGGCCCCCCGGGGAAAGGAACAAAACCCAAGGTATTCCAAACTTTTGCCTATCCTAGTTTTGGTCCACTTTAAAGACGGGGAACTAAATTAATACATGTAATGTGGAGACTGAATTACCCTGAAAGATTGTCAAAATTAGGTTTATTTAGTTTGGAAAAGAGACGTCTGAGGGGTGAACTAATAACTATGTATGAATATATCTGGGCTGTTCTGCGGTCTATTTATACCCTGGAGTTTAACCATAACCTAAGGGCATCCACTAGGTTAAAAGAAAGGCGATTCCTCCACCAACATAGGAGGGGATTCTTCTCTGTAAGAGCATTGAGACTATGGAACTCTCTGCCAGAGGAGGTGAATGAAGTCATGAAGAATACACCAAAAGTGCCTGGATGCCTTCCATGCATGTAATAACATTTCCAGCTATGGCTACTAGACCACTGGAAGGAGATCTTCTCTCTATAGAGGCTGAACTGGATATAATAATGTCTTTATTAGGTTTTAGACGTGTATGTGAATGGGCATGGCAAATCATCAACCGGGGAACATGGATACATGGTCATCCCGAGGAGGTGCATTCAGGACAGACAGGACAGACCTGTGGGTGCTGCAGTACATTTTTTGCTGTATTTGTAATGGTTTGTACACCATTTTGATGTGCTGGTGGTTTCACCACCCACGCATTTCCTCCGGCTTGATTATCTTCATTTATCAGCTGAATTAAAAGCAGCAGTCATGCACCGAAGACTTGATTTATGGAATCCTTTTCTAACAATACAATCAAATCCCCCTTACTCGCGCCATGTATATAAATGATTTCTTAGTGAACCCGCGTTGGCGAGCGCTGTCCTGTGATTGATTACATACATAACGGGGAAGGGGCTTCTGTAAGATACATGGCTTAATGGGGAGACAGCTGCAACTCGCCAGCGTACAAGATGTGGCTGTGACATTTGTATGCTAGAACTAGAGAAAAGTGCTACAACTGTCAAACTGACAGACAGGTGAAATAGCCTGCGGTGCCACTCTTGCTGCCCGTCTCCTCAGATCCCGCAGTGTCATGTTCGGCGGGTGTTATGGCTGTTCCCAGCAGTCATCATTCATTCCCCCTTCCTGATCAGCCCCCTAGCCAACAGTAGAGCCCACATTACCAGAACTAGGATGAGCCATGCTGACATTGGCAAACCTGCTGACCACCCTTATTGTTAATTATTTGAGATAAGTGGGTATGGTGGACTAGGTGGTTTGCCTACTGTTTTTCATGTGTGTTATGTCTGCTTTTTGGGCTTTTCAGGTTTGGAGTAAGTGTCTACACTGTCATGTTTGTGTGTTATTTATTTTTTTTTTTGACTGCTTAATATTCGTTCAGACGTGACTCCAGGTAATACTCTCATGCTGGCTGGCCTGAAAGCTGTCCAATGACCACTCTTGCAAGTACAAGCTATTAGGAAGATATGTCCTCATTTTTGGAGGTGAAGATCAAACTTGTCAATGTCTTTGTAGACCGTTGCCTCGATATAATATGGTGTCGGCAATGGTGCGGTTCTGCAGATCTTACCTGATCACTGGATCCTTGGCCCACACTGCATTCCTGATTGCGGGTCTCATCCTGTGTCCTACGAAGTGGCGCCGCACCCCTGGCTCGCCGCTGTGAGCAGGCACGCCCTTCTACATTCACTGCAATGGAAAGGGGCATATTACCCCCAGCTCGCCGGTAATCTTAACTTTCCCGGTTCCAACGGTGCATGCGCCGGCATTCGGCCAATGAGACCTGTCTGCTATTACTACGCCATTCGGCAGGCAGCTCTCATTGTTTTGGATAGGGAGCATGCGCTGCCGCATCCCCATTGTCTGCCGGTGGACCCACAGTTCAGAGGGAGTGGGGGTGCTGTGGATAGCTTAGCCCCAGCTGCAGAATAGAGGAACAAGATTACTATATGGGGAAACTATGGGGTTAATACTGTGGGGCATCCTAATTTCAGGATGCCCCCTACAGAAATCTCCCCAGACACCCTGAACGGTGGTGCCCTGCTGTATGAAGTCTCCCAGGATGCCCAATCTCACCCTTTCCTGGTCCTACAGGGCGTGTGCAGCCCTCTTGTTGAATCATCTTGCTCGGATCTGAGCGTGCTGCTGGCCACATTTACAACTACTCTTTAACAGGGAGCGTGCCCGTGCTGGCCATTCACAAATACCTCCACGGGCACACGCCCTGCTAAAGGGATAGCAGGGATGCAGCCGCTGCTCGTGCATGGGCTGTTGGACCGTGAATGAAGGTGAGTTTTTGGGCGACCTGAGGTGTTTCACACAGCGGGGCACCCCGTTAGTGGGGCCCCCGGGGGGGGGGGGTGAGTCCCATAGACTCCAGGGTGGGTTTTGGTTCACTTTAAAGTGAGGTACTGCAGTCTTGTCTGTGGCATCTCACTCCCAGGGTCCCCTGAACTGTTGGAGCTGTACCTGATTCTAGAAAATATCCAGTTTTCTTGTTCTGACTTAGACAACCAAGCTCACATCAGCAATCAGTCAGAAATGTGCCTGTTATTCTGCATAACTGATGTGCACCTCGATAATGTTCCACTCTATGGAAATAAAATTGACTATGCTTTCAAAAATGGATGAAAATGGAGTTTCCCTGATATTGTTATAAACCTCCATCCACCGTAATGCAGGTGATGAGTATTCCTTCATCAGATTTAAATAACCATGATATAAAATCAGCAAGGAAAGTGAATTGCTCGAGGATATGAGCGGCTTTATACTTCCTGCAGACGAGGCTTCTTCTCAGATAAAATGTGTATGAGGATCTTCCATGAATGCTTTGTCTTGCTCCAGCACTTCTGACTACACTAAGAAAATCGACGCAATGTGCGATTATACCTGTATATTCCTCTGTAGCTTTTACCTTTGAAGCTCTGCTCTGCCTTTCCAGTTTCATCTGACTAAACAGTGTGCAAGATAGGAGATAGGAGGAGGCGGCACATATGCTTCCTACACTAGAAGCCATCATCTTCGCTTTCTGCATTTAATAATTTACACTGTAGACTTCTCTTAAAGTGGACCTCAATTTAACAGGGTTATGGTGGTCATCAAGCACTAGGGCATCCCAATTTGAGATGCTCATCTGAAAAATGGGTAAGACCTTGCCCTTCCTAAGCACCTTGTATATGTCACAGCCAC
The DNA here is from genome assembly GCA_027917425.1 of Gastrophryne carolinensis. Lineage (NCBI taxonomy): Eukaryota > Metazoa > Chordata > Amphibia > Anura > Microhylidae > Gastrophryne > Gastrophryne carolinensis. Next base: position 83,738,179 of record CM051236.1, read on the forward strand.
ACAGGCTGCCAATGTGTCTGTCCACAGCTTGTAGGTTACTCGCTCACCCTTCCCTGGTCCTACAGGGCATGTGCAGCCTCGAGGCAAGTATGCCTGCCCGGAGGGTTTTGGTCCAGTTTAAGACAGCGGTTGGGTAGAAATCCAAATCGGTAATAAAGACTCTGGACCTTTTGGTTTTATTAGTGAATGTGGGGGGAATTTTTTCATTCTATCCATTGTCAACTCTGTGAAACTGCATTTGAAATAGTATATGTACCGTATGTTTCTACCCTGTCTGTAATTACTACTTTGTAAAGCGCTACGGAAGATGATGGCGCTATATAAATAAACAATAATAATAATAATTCTATTAGGGCACTGGGGTGTAGTGCAGACGAGGACATAGGGCTGGAGATCTAGCATGGCTGGAGGCTTGCTACGTGGCTTCGGTGTAATGAGGGTACCAGACATTTTGCATGATGATGCTGGCTGGTAGCCCTGTGTGAGGGACCATATTTTTTTGACAATTCAAAATATAAAAAATATTACTGCCCCAATAACTGCAAGTGAAGGTGTGAAGCGCAGTTTACCTGTGTTTGTGATTCCATAGACCATATCAAAGCATGCTCAAGACTCATAACGTTGCTTCATCACAAGCTGTTCCCAGCCATGACCCAGAAGTTAGAGCAAAGAAATTGGTTGTGCCTAGAATATATAGATATTATGATACATACAAGATATTTAAATAAAATCTGATTTTGACATGCTTTAAAAATGGATTATTTTATACAGTTCCCAAAGGCAAGAAGGGGGAAGAAAGTTAGGTTGTGCCTTGACGAGGACTTTAAGGATCTTTTTACTGCAACAAAGCGCAATGTGCAAGCTATGCATGAAGGGGCTCATAGGGAAACATGGATAATTTTATTCTTTCGTTCTCAATGCAGAAACACCAAAATGTATCTAATTATAATAAGTTATAATAAGAATTTCCTTAGTTTTCCTTTTTGGTTTTTGAACGCTTGCCTCTTGCCATGCTCAGTTTTCATGGACCTGTTGTATATGTGTTCTGTTCAGTGTCCTGTGTATTTGTCACTACAGCAGCTTCTTTCTTTTTTTTTTAATGTAGACATTGGCCAGTGGACAAGTGCTTCAAAAGCAAAGCTTCATATGTGGTTTATCTTCTGCTGACTGACTGTTATAATCTTATCACGGCTGATGTTGCCTGTGTTACTTGTCTAACAATTCAGTGTTACATATTTGCTCTTGCAGATAAAAGTTCAAGCCAAGTTTTTATCTTATTATGTAGAAGTATAGAGAACAGCACACCAGCCAAGATTATTTGTTGGTCTGTGATGGGTACTGTTAGATCTCTTCAACACATTTATGGGGCAGTTGTGTAATGATGAAGCAAATCAGATTTTGGGGGGGGGGGGGTATAGATGGCAGCAGATCACATTGGAGTGCAGATCAGTCTTGCCAGTCATGATTAAGGGCATGTTGCCCGAAACACGTCGACGCCTTTCATAATTTTATATGCCTGTTGTATCGTTTTTTGGATGGAACATTTTAATTTGAACTTCAAATAAAACTGGACGTTTTAATCTGCAAACCGGGTGTCGGCTGGCCCTATTGTTCTAAGGTATTGACTACATAAGGGGTGAGCGCTCTTGGCCGTGCAGCTTCCTGCAGTTTGATCCAGATCAGCAATTCAGAGCTGGCAACTGTCTGTTTATACAGTCTTGCCACGTACCACTGGTTGGACATAGACATTTAACATCTTAGAAATGGCAGAATAACAGAAATGGAATTAAATTGTCAGGTGTAATACTCAAAATATAGATCATCCCACACATGCCTGTGTTTGTACAAACGTTATGAAGTAGCCCCTGAACTCCTGATAGCTTAGGCCCGATGATTAGTCATTACTAGTGAGAAATGTACTTCCCGTTGTTTATTCTGCTATTCATCCTGGCTATCATCCTTATCCTCCCTACAGCCAGGTATGTTCCTGGAAATAGAGAATGGACTCCCCCTTCAGCTTGCTGGGTGATTATGGCTTCCAGACCATGTTATTGATGGCTTTGGTTTACAGAGTGACAGGTCTGTTCAGGCGCCAGACAAAAATAATGACTAGCATGACCCGTCATGGTGTCACTGCCATGAAAAGTGATGTGAGGCCTTTGGATCTTCAAAAACATCTTAATTGCTCAGAAAAGAAGCTGGTATGAAAGATTGATAATCTGAGGAGTACAGTTTGCTAGTGAAGGGTCAAAATGTGTGTAGAAGCATTTACACATCCATCCAGGGGTGGGATACAGTAGGTTAGATAAGTTATACAATCCCTTAATATTGCTTAGACACATTTTAATAGTATTACACATGAGATTGTATGCAAACATTTATTATAAAAATATAAATGTGTGCAGCGCTTGACAACTTTATATATAGGAAATAGGTAGTTGAATCCCACCTCTGCATCCATTCAACTTAAACCGGACCTTCACCCTGAATAAGAGTCTATCTTATATGTTTCCCACACCCTGTACATACAGATTGCCCACATTAAAAATCATCCTACCAGCATCTACTGCATTTTATGAGCATTTAAGCATCCAAGATGGTGGCTCGTGGAGTCTCAGGCTGACTGAAAACAGGAAGTGTTTCTGCCAGTCCTTTTAAAAATGAATATTCCTCCTAATGGCAGCAGTTGGCATCCGATTGCTCGGTGCCCATTGCATCACATGCCTGTCTGGGAAGCTTGATGCCCCATACTTTCCTATTTTGGACATCGCTTCTACGGGTCACTGGTTCATGACCCAACCGGCTAACTTTACGGGCTGCGGATGGTCACCTGGGCCACAATGCTGCTGCGGGAATGAAGACGTACGTAAGGTTTCCCTGTTCAGTATACATCACAGGGCATTCCGCAATCAGATGCCCCCTGCTACCAATTTAAGAAAACCAACATTTATTTTTGAGTGTTGGTCCTCTTTAGGCCTATGTCATGGGTAGTGGAAGAAGGGCAACTTTAGTTGAAGACTACATTCCGATCTTTGCGCTTTGATGCTGCTACATAAAATCCACGAGTAGCAGGTTACCCTTGGGGTGGGGGGAATTACAAATAAAAAAAACAACATCACACACCATGTATCACATCAGAATTGGTAACGTAAAAGCCTAAAGCTAAAGAAGAGAAGAGAACAATACAAAGCTATGTTTAAATATGTTAAATTAAAGGGACTGTAAAGCCAAACACAATAATAACACCGCAGGCAGCTCACCTGATGCCTGTCCCATGTGCTTCTCCTCCATTACCTATAGCACAGTGTAGAAGCCAAATCAGGGCTCCAACATTTGCCTTCCTTTCAATTTCATTTGTCCAGGACCATGCGGAAAATTGGCGTAACAGTCGCTCAGTACCTTGGTGCTAAGCACAGCAAACCACAGTGGTCCCACAGCTATATCTGACCACAATAGAGTATGCTCAAGGCTCGTGAAGCTGCACCATGACTTGCCATTCCCAGCTCAGCTATGATCCAGTAATAGAATAAATAATCTATTTGCATATAATGACAGATTTTGAGATGGCTCATAAAACTTTCTTATGGGGATGATTTGGGTGGAAGTTAGTGTGTTCCTGGACAGGAACTTTAAATACCTGAGGACATAGTGGCTGTGTGCAAATCCTTGATCAGGAATGGTATCCTATCACTGGCCATAAAGAACCTATGCTTTTTATTTCAGTGACTGGACATTTCTTGTGACTTCATGGTGCCTCAGCAAACAGACTGGATGCAGGAGCTCAGCATAGATTAGCTGGGAAGAGGAGACTCTTCAGGGTCACACTCCTTTAGGTTTTGCTGACCAGGTCCCATTTACGTCACATAACCAAATCTGTAGTGTATGCAAAAACTGAGTAAATAACAGCTTGTTCCCAGACCAGGGACTTGAGGCTGAATTCACACTGGAGATTTCAATTCCCTTCCTGTTTTGGAAACCTCCATTGCTTTAGCTGTAAGCTAACCTCCTCATGGGACTTGGTAGCAGGACAGGAAAGGAGCAGAATCAGCAATGAACTCTAAAATGAAGCACCTGCTTAATGACCATAAGATTTCCCAGCCCCTATGGCTGCAATGGGTTCCTGGTCCCTCTGATCTCTAGCTGGAGTGTATGACTTTAGACAGAAAGCATATTTATGTATCACTTGGTAAATGTCTATTTTCCTTTGTGGCATGGTGCCATTTCCTCTTTGTTAATGTTGAGTATGTGTGTGATATGATGCCAGCAGCAGTCAGGTCAGCATCTGTAGCACCCTCTTTAGTCATTAAGTTCTCCCATCGTCCTTCAGGATGGCCACAGAGAGAGAGGCTCCTCCCCCTGTAGAGGAAACACAAACTGGGACAGATTTCAAAGCCCCCCCCCCCCCAGTCCTCAGTATTGTCTTTCCTCTCCAGAAAACCTCTATCATCATCCATTTTTTACATTCTTTTACATTTTTTTTCAACCTCAGGAGGCGCCTGGGGAGGTGCAGGGTACCTGTGGCCTGGGGGGGGGGGGGCGCTGGGGCGCCACATCACCTACCCTGGCTGGCTCCTGATCTCCTGCAGTAGCTAGCAGGCTTGCGGTCTGGTCAGCGTGAGCCTCCCTCTCTGCGGCAGCATTGCCTGGATTGGCGCTTTGGTTGGTGTCCCCAGATCTACTCTCTGGTTCTCCAGGGGTAGGCGTGGTGCACGGGCTTGGGTTCGCCCCATTAGGGGGATGGAGGGGCGAAGCTGGCCGGGCGCGTGGTAATCCTGGGACTCAGACGCTAGGGGGCTTTGCTGTCCAGCTGGCGCAGTCCTCCCTCTCTGTGGCAATGTGGTTAGCCCTTGGTTTTGTGTACCCAAGTCTTCCCTAGTGGATGGGTGCACAGACTTGAGTGGCGCTTGCAGCCGGGAGTCAGAGGACAGGACTGGCCTGTACGCGGTCACATAATAATGCGCCTCCGGGTCCAGTGATTGCTTCCATTGCGTAGCCTTGGCACTCGTGCGTTCCAACAGACTGGAACATGTGCGGCCAACAGCCTTCTAGCTGCAACTAAAGAACCCAGGCTGTGGCGGAGCAGATCACGAGGCATCTACAGCCGGGGGGCCAAGCCATGAGGTTGCCTCTTCTGAAGTTGGTGAGACATATACATCCGCTGTTATTTGGGGGTTCACATGTATTTGGTCTTCCCTACATGTCGCCTTAGCGTCTACCCTGTGTCTTTATACTTCCAGCCCTTATACCTGGATGTTCTATATAATGTGAAGGACAAGGAGGGCCTCCTAGGGCTATGCTCCAGGAGACTGAAAGGGTTAAACCCTGCCTGCACTATTTTGTTTGTTGTAATCCTAAAAAGTGAAGCTGCCAGTTTAAAGGGATACTAAATTACTATGCAGATATGGTCTTTTCACTGGAAATGTTCAGGGCCAGAGACATCCCAGGGCCCCCCTCCCCCCTGTACCAGATCATTTGAAGTTGTTCATTATTGTTTCCCTCTACTGGGATTTAAACAAAAATACTGTGATTTACTTTTCAGCATGCTGTGTCCAAGTGTCTATAGTTCTGTGTGTCTGTGATCCTAAGGTGGGTGTGGTTTATCTGGCCTTCCACTGTAACAGCTGAACACATTAGTAGCTTTGTTAAATCACACAGCAGCCATTACCTTTCCAGGTGAGAATGCTGCCGTAACCCCTTAGCTTCTGGTACACAAGACTGCATTCCCTTATCTGCAGAGTTGAATCAATGCAGAAGGGGTTAAACCTGGCTCTGCCCCAGCCAGTCAGATGATTAGCAAGCCAGAGTCAGAAAGTCTCTGATATATACCTCCAAAACACCACTTTGGTGCTACAGAAAATGTTTTTCTTTTTTTATCACAGATTATATAAAAGCTTAAGATGAGGAAGGGTAAGCAAGCTATGTAACACAAGTGTTCTGATAGCTTCGGCCCTGTTGATGCATTGGATCATAGCTGCATTATCAGCAACAATAAGTGTTTTACCTATCCACCTCCCGGGCTTAAAGGAAGTGGAGTGACTTTTACATGAGTAAAAGGTATCTTTGCCTAGCTTCATTAAAAGTTGGTGGCTGGGTCCAATCCAGGGGCAATTTCGCATGGCCTGATACACTGAGGATTGGTAGAGTGGAAACCATTCAGGTTCATAGGGCAGGTGTGCTCAGACTGAGCATGTTGTCACTCACCCAGCCAATAAAACCTTTTGGCCACCAGAGGTCACTTGGGACTCAAGTCCGGACCTGAGTGAGTTATTACCCCAAATTCTGGGTAATTGATAACTAGAGGGAAAATAATGTATCATCCTTGTCATTAAATCCCTCTCTAGTTTCAGCTATGCCTAGAAGTTTAGTTTACCAACTTAGGGTTTACTTCAAGTATACACCCCTAGACCCTGTTAGGACAGATATGTCCATGTACGCCAGGACAGTGTCACCCTTGTAGCATACTTAACCTTCCAGGGTGGGGTTCCAGGTCTTGTACTTGTGTAGAACCTGGCCTACCCCTGTTTTTGTATCATCAAATTATAGCAATTAGGGGCTCTACTCTGGTAAGACGTCGCATGGTAATGTCTCTTGCTTCCCTGTGAGGCATGCTACCATATTTGTTTCGGTCCATCTCTTATTTTCTAGAAGATGCATCAATGAAGTGATAACCACCGCTATATCAAAGGCTTTGATAAATTATGGCAGAAGAGCCTTTCTCTTCATAATCCTTGAAGGGCTTCTTTATGTATAAAAATGGTCCTTTTTCTAAATGAAACCTTATGTTTGGTTTTGAATTACAGGCTACACACTCTAGATCCTCAGGAATAACCAAATTGGCAGTGGGTGTCACAGACAAAGCCCAAAGCCAGTTATCCAAGGCAGTACAGTCCCCACTTAAAGCAGGGGAACCCTGTATGTTTGCGTGAGCATATACATGCAGGTGTCTTTTGCAGCCTATGGCCACACCATTCTGAATACACCTGATCTTGGAAGCTAAGCAGGGTCAGCTCGGTCAGTACTTGAATGGGAGACCACCTTGGGCCACTATCTTTTGGGACATCCTAAGCCCCCCTGAATCTTTAAGAAGATTCTGACCAGGGCGATGGGCTGTCTGAGGTCAAGAGAATTTTCGATCATGCCTTACCTAGACAATCTCCGGTTATTAGCCAGTACAGAGGAGATCTTGTAGGAGAATCGATCTCTCTCACACAGGAACATGGTTCCATCCAGAGAGTGCAGACTTCTGGGCTATACCTCGACAGCACACAACAGAAGACTTCGCCATCGCCACATGGATATTAATGCTCCTGGACAAGGACGTAACTTAAGGTGAAGAGTCCTCAGTGCAAGCATTGAATGCCCCACACCCTAAACTTAAAGTGGACCAACACCCAGGATTTTGACTATCCTGGGTTTTGGTCCACTTCGGCGGGGCACCCTGATCGGGGGTGTCCCGCTCTCTGAAACCCCCCAGAAACCCCAAAAAACTCCTCTCCCCGCTCCCACGCGTCCAATCCCCGCCGACGTCCAAGCGGGTGTCAGCGGCGTCCAGGACAGTGCGTCAGCCGCCGCCTCCCGCGCGCCACTTTCGGCGTGCCCCGCGCCGGCCATTCACAGACGGCCGGCGCGGGAGCGCGCACGTCTAAAGGGGTGCGCGGGAGGCGGCGGCGGAAGCGGCGGCAGATCAGGTAAGGAGTTTGGGGGTTTTCTGGGGGGTTTCACCCCGCGGGACATCCCGATCTCGGATGTCCCGCGGTGAGTAAGGTGATCGGCCCGGGAATCTTATAGATTCCCAGGCCGATCACCCCTGGGTGTTGGTCCACTTTAATGGCTCATACAGTAACCTTTTCCCTGTCATTTAGCTAAATTGGAGACATAAAAATTGCCTTGCTTTTTTTTCTGTATGTGAATGAGATCACAAATATAAGAAATAGGGCAGCAGGGAAATAATCATGGGGCCCCCTTACCTTATGGGTCCCAGTTCGGCCGCAACCTCTGCACCCCCTATAGATACATTCCTGGGTCTATGACCTTTAACTTAAAGTGTTTGTCGAGTCAAAAGTTAAAAGAATAAATATCATTAGCTTGAGTGGCTGGAGTGCTGTGATTCCTCCTCCTCTGTCTGCCTCCTTAGTGAGAAAAATTGCGTCCTCATTCAGCTTTCAGTCCCTATCCCCCTGATCTGGTCAATCAATCAACCTTCTGTGGACCAAGAGCGGAAACAGCCCCCACTCCCTGCCCAGACATCCTCATTGGCTGCCTCTCTCTGCAGCTCTGAAACCCCAACCTCTTCTCTCCTCTCACACTCATCAGTGTGCTTACATCACATCACTGCTGCCACACTTCAGCATCTCCAATGCTCTAGTACTATTAAAGATAACTTAGGAACTACAGGGTCTTTTTGAAAATGGATTGAAGTTTAGGACAGTGCAACCTGTAGCCCGAGACAACAATTAGGCTTGGAATTGGTATAACTTTAAGCATAAGATCCAAAATGTTATCAAAATCCACTCTATGGCTACTCCACAGTGTAGTAGCTGAAACAGACAGTTCCTATGGGTTGGGGCAGTGGTGTAACTAAATGTGACTGGGCCCTGGTGTGACCATTGAATGGGATCCAGTCGGGACTCATACAGTAACCTTTTTCTTTTCATTTAACTAAATTTGATGCAAATGGTTAACTAAAGACTAAAACAGTAGAGACAAATGAGGCTTCTTTTTTCTGTAAATGCCATGAGAGCACGAATCTAATAAATATAGCGGAGGGAGGAACAAAATGCCGCTGGTTGGGGTTCCGCTTATGTGTAGCTGCAAATCGTGTTCTCCCCTTTTTTAACATCTGTGGCAAGGCTTCCTCCTATCCCTCTGTGTGCTCGCTGGTTATTTATGCATGCGAGCATCCGGTACAGATAAAGCTCTGTTATGGCTGTTTGATAAATGCTTTAATAAATTTTCTTTTCTGTTGTTTTTGTTCTTTTGTTCCGACCTGCTAGCGTTATTTGGAAGGGAAGACGGTTTAATTAACCCGTGCATGTTGCCGTGCTCCTGTCTCCCGGTGGTGTGTTGAAACAGTCGATTAATCCTCTTTCTAGGGGTGAACGCATGGGCGGCCTGTGTCTTCGAATCCCTCTGATCTGGAGATGAGCGGCGCCTCTGTTCGGGTTTCCATAATTGTTTATTAATCTACTGGATGAAACTCTGATACATTTCTAATAGAAATTAAGCTGTTGCCTTGGAAACCTGGAAGCCCTTTTTCTGAGGCTTCACTGAAAGTGCCAGCTTTGTACATTTTAATAGCTATCTTGAGCGGTCATGTGACTGTCTTTGGCTTCATTTTGAACATTGAGATTATACAATGTGTTTGACATTGTACCTATAGGTTGCCATGTATGTCCTCAGGCCTCTAATTGGATTGGTGAAAGGTTGAGAGTGGCGACATGTTCATGACTCATCCCTGTGCCCGGTGTGCAGATGGCGCCGCAAGAAAAATGACGCATCATTTTTTTGGGGGGGGATGTGTATTGGACTTTTAGTATAACGTCATAAATGTAAGGCATGAAGATGTATCGGAAGTGAGTAGCCTTCACTTTAAGGACAAGTCCACTTTTGTGGACTTTACTCACAGATCTCAGACCAGTAGGCCCTTTGGCACAGGACACTCCAATTACCTTCCACCCGCTCCCGTGCTGCATTTCTCTAACCTGCAGTGCACAGAGGAGCCCATTGATCTCAATAGAGGCATGACGTACTGAAGCCACGGCCACCCACCACGCTGGGTTCAATGTGCGAGGGCTGGTGGAAGGTAAGTGGGATGTCACACAGGCTTCCACTGATCGGTCACGTGGGGTCATAATTTGACAGCAGGAATGAGGAAGCAGGTGGCAAGTACTGATTGTTTCCAGCACTAGTATGTGTAGGGGGCACTCATTGTGATGTCGCCCTGCTGCTTTATCTATTCATACTTAATTGAGTCAATTTAAAGTTTAATTTCAGACATACAGTAGGCCTTTTAAGTGATCTGCAGCAACGCTAACCTACCTACTTCTGCTGGCAGTGAACCCCATTTTAAAGATTTTCTCATGGAACTCTGTATAATGCGGGGTCAGGAAACATCTGCATGCCTCCTCTTGGAGTAGATATTGCTCCCACCTCTCTCCTGTCCTCTGTCAGATTGAGATCCACTTGCAAAAGGTGAGTGTTATTCACTGTAGACCAGGATCATCCCTATCGCCCTATTATGCTCTGTATCGACTCAGCTGGCCATGTGACCTTCTAGTAACTCTCAGCTGGACATATGTGGTGCCAGCTATGCCTGGTTAGTGTTCACCTATTGGTGAACAAGTCACATGGCTAGTGGACAGTATTTAAAAAAATGTTTTTAGACTCGATGAACCGTTTTAAAGTACATATCTTACGCCTGTAGTAGGAGCATCAAGTAAAAAAAGACTCATTCCTGCACATGTTAGGGTTGGCAACTGCAATTCCCCAGAATCTTACAGTCCCCCCCCCCCCCCCCCCCCCCCCCGCCTTCCCAGGTTGAAATATTATTTATTAGACCTTTGGATGTGTGAGGCAGGAATATGATTAGTATAGGATCTATATTTTATTCTCCAAATGACACTCATGTTTTTTCTGACTAACAAATGAGACTAGGTCTTTCAGATGGGATACCGAATGCAAAAGATTTAACCAGTTCTTACCTTTCTCCACTCTATCGAAAGCATTTTTTGCTTGAGTTGGGCTTTAAAGAGAAACCATGGAAAAGTCGTGGATGATCGGTTAATCTCATTAAGCTGACACATCACTGGAACTGGAACCTGCTGTGAGAAGTCCTCATAAGCCGCATTGTTATTCTCAAGAGACAGATGTGTTATTTGTATGCTAATACCCTACATAATAATGCAAATAATGCCCCATGCAATGCCAACCTGGGCAAAGCGCTCAACTCCAAAAAGCAACGCGACACAAGCAAAGCGCTCTATAGAACTTTGTCGCTGCAGCACTGAGATGGGAATGTTCTTCCCACTGCCTATGTTGTCAGCCAGGGAAGGAAATGGTGCCAGCATGAAACACGTCCTGCAGTGTCAGGTTTCCAGAAAAAAAACTTTTAACGGTTTGAAATTCAGAATTAAATAATTTAAAGGAAATAGAGAATTGAAATGTATTTGGCTGATAAATGAAATTCAGTATTTCATATTTCCTTTCTGTTTCGAAGTTTAGAGCACCCGACTCCAGGGAGCTAGGCATAGAAAAGAAAATATCTTACTAATATTGTATCATTAATGTAACTTTCGTAGGAAGTTTAGAAATGTTAATCATAATCACATTGTTTTTGTTCTCTCAATCAGATGCCCTTATTTATAACAGTGATCAGCAGCAGCGTGTTCTAGTGGCAATAGATGAGTTCTCTGATGTCCCTTGTTTCTTTTACTATATCAAAAAGAGGCTGCACCACCCACAAAAAAACACATCTGCTAATCCGAAACAAAAGGAGACGGTGAAAACATTCTCCTACTCCTAAGAATGGGAGCGCTACAAACCATATATATTTGAAAATAAATTGTATTGATCAAAACAGTACACCATTTAAAACCAATTACATAGAAGCACAATATTAAAACCGAGCAACCTCTATTCCCCCAAAGTTCATATCTCTAATTTAGCGGACGGAAGGCCCTTGGAAAACACCTAATGTAAAATATTGGGCCCTATAAATATATTTTTGTGCCGGAACAAAACTCTTGGTATTAGGGAGACAACTTAACCCCAAATAATCTGCAAATGTATATGGTTGGTATGTTGTATATTTCTATATTCAAATTTTTTTTTTCTGAGAACATCCAAAAAAACAGGGAGTTTTCCTTTAACCCTTCTAATGCTAGCTATGTAAAATTTCCGTAGCTGCCTCTCCTTACTGCTATGTACATTTTTCAAAAATGTACAAAATTCCAAAATTTCCCTGCCTTTTGTGGGTGGGACAGATGACATCATACCACACCCAGCTGAAGATCAGTAGTAGTGCTGGGTGATCACCAGGAGAGGGTTGGAAGGGTAGGGAGCTGTGAGCGTTTCAGATTTAGCTTGTTTTTTCTTGTTTGCATATTGATATTTCAAGAAAATGTGTTTCTTATTCTGCTTTTTTAGGGAAAACCCTGTGCAGCCCAAAAAATATTTCAAAAAGATGAGCCCACTACAACAAGCTGGTTGCACATAGAAAGCTTAAAAATGTGTATTTTTAGGGAATGTATAGTTTGTTGGGGGTATTCCAACTGTTGTTTTATGGAGTTTTCCTATGTGCTCAGTTTTCTCAGACATGGCAGGTGGGACAAGCTACTATTCTCTGTTAACCCTTCTAGTGCCAGCTACGTGAGTCTCGTGACTTTAAACCCCCCCAAAAACTATAAAAGATACAGACTTACCTGACCCCTCGTTTAATAGTGCCAGCGATTCTCTTCAATAATCAGCTGTTTGATTTTCGCCCCTGGGCCTCTGAAAAAAAAAAAAATGACACAAACTCACCTCGATGCCTGATCGCTTTCCTTGTCTTCGCCAAGGTGACTTGCCATAACCTCCAACCCCCCCATTACCTGCTTCCCCAACGGCTGGGGGGGGGGGCAGAAGGGCCCGGGCCACTTAGTGGCTATGTGGGCCAGTAGCCTGCAGGGCCAGGGGCCACCAACGCTGGCCCCTGCGCCCTGTTCTACAAGCCCCCATAGCTAGTCCGGGTCGGTAATGCTGGGTAAGGGGGACCCTACGTCATTTTTGGGGGGGATTTTAAGGATTTTTAACCCTTTTAAATTTCCAAAAAAATTAGCCCCCCCCCCCCCATTATGTAATTTTTTTTTTTTAAGTTAACCCCTTACAACTATGCAATCATATTGCATAGTTGTATCCTATCTGAAATCTCCTAAACTGCTGTTTCAGTTTGGGGGAGTTTCCTGGGCAGGAAAGGGTGTATACCAATACATATGTGGTACCGTCGTAACCGGGAGAAATAGGGCTTTCACACGCAATAATATTTTATTAACAAACTTACATTTTTTTATTACAAAAAACACTACAAATTGTAAAAAAATAGATTGTTTTTATTTTTTTGCACAAAAGTATTGAGAATACACTAAAAAATTATGTTATAAAAAAAAATTATATAAAAAAATTATGTTGAAGCCCAGACTCTGCTGAAAAAAACAATATATAGTTTTCCTGGAAAATCCCTGGAAATCCCTTCAAAAATCAAGGTTGAACATGTGTAGCGCAAAAACGTGAAAAGTAGTCTGGCAACAGAGTGTGACAAAAAATCTAGGTAGGCTGGCACTTAAAGGGTTAATAGAAGGTACCGGAGAGTCTGTATTCTAATCTTCTATTGTCAGAAAAGCCCCATGATCATGGAGGACATGACAACTAGCTGTACAGTCTCTTTGCCATCTCTCCTGGAATCCTGTCTCACTCACACAGTGAGAGTTGGAACCTAATAAAATAGAGAAGTTGTAGTCACTATAAAGAATCTGTAACACCACATGGCATGTTCCTGGAGTCTAAGAGACTAGAGGGAAACTGGGGCTTCAGCCAATCATCATGAAATCAGCCAACTGGCGGCCTAAAAAATTACAGGTAGGCGCGGCCTTGGGTGATAAAACCTGTTTTATTTTTAACTAAAACAGGCCATAAAGCCAGCCGCATCGCCTGAGGTACTCAGGTGTTTTGTGCCACTTTAACCCGTTAACTGCCAGCCTAACTAGAGTTTTTGTCACCTTCTTTTGCAAGACCATTTTTCACTATTTTGCACTACACATGTTCAACTGTGATTTTTGAAGAGATTTCCAGGAAGAAAAAAAAAAAATAAATATATATATATATATATTTTTAGCAGAGTCTGGGCTTTAACATGAAATGTCTTGTTTGTTATTTAAGTGTATTCTCAATATTTTGGGGTGAAAAAAAATATAGGCTTTTCGATAAAATCTTATTGCATGTAAAATCCCCATTTTTATACTGGAGACTCAAACTTTGAATTGACCAAATCTAGCTTTGACTCCACAGCACTTCTATAAACCTTACAGCAAATAATGACCTTCCTATGGGATAGAATGGAGCGAAGATGGGTTTTGATCCACTTTAATGAAGTTCAGTTTCTCTAACCTTTCATTGTGAGAGTCCTTCCACAATTTCTTTTTCTTTGAATTCCGCTGGTGTATGTTTGCGCCACAATCGTTGCTCTTGCTCTGTTGTATGATATTCTTTTTCACGGTTTGGATGCCTTGTTTTGGACAATGGGACAGGCCCAGGCTCTGTAAATAGTAGAAAAGGCATACTGTGCGTACTCATGCTTCTGGAGTGGCAATCAGAATGGGCATTGAACAGAGCCAGATGGCACGGGTGCTCCTCTTAATAGTGCGTCATTACCCACATCTCTGCATTGTGCAAATACTCCCTCCTGAATGAGACTCACTTGAAGTGTTTTCCAGGCCTGAACCCTTTGGCTTGAAAGTAAGAGCTCTATTAAAGGACAGCTGGGTCCTCTCCTTAACTTAACCTCAGTCCTGTAATTAGCCCGCCTGGCCTGGGCACAGATCATCCGGAGGCTTGACCGTGGCTTCTCTGTTTATTCTGAAATGTCTCAGTGTAATTGAGCTCTTGGCATCAGACCATGATCTCCAGCATAGTTATATGAAATGGAATAAAAACTCTGCCTAAATAATAGCACCTTGTAGGTTACAGCATTCTAACTAGCCTGGCTGCAGGGGTTTATTACTTGATTTTGACAACCGCTGTTATTAGCGGTTCTCTATTGTACTCTTATAGAGTACAGTTGTATGCTGTGGCCCTGTAAAAAGTAGAAATTACCATAGGGTAAGACAAGTAACATACTTATAATACACAGCGCATTACGAGTTGTATATAACAGAAATATGAGTACGAATGCATATAACACTCATCGCATGGTACGAGGGGGCGAGCCCTGTCCTTGTGAGCCTACAATCTAAAGGATAAGGGTGGAGACAAGAGGTTAGGGTCACTGAGCAGGTTAGCAAGTGCTCTGAAGGGTGACAATGCTGCAAAGCGTAGGTTAAACCAGAGGATGGACTTGTCTAAGTAGTTGAGTTTTAAAAGTGCTTTTGAAATGTTTAAGGGTTGGAGAGTGTCAAATTGTATTGGGAAGATGTAAAGTACTGGACACAAGAGTGGAAGGAGGTGTTTAGGTTAAGTGTATGGCCAACGTTGCAAGTAGATAAAAATGTAAGTGGCACATGCCCTGGTAAGTTCTTCTCCTTCTATCTCCTATTCCCCTATCCTATTCAGGATGCTTGCCCTCCTTGCAAAAAAAAGGCAAAATAATTTATCTTTTCAATTAACACATGCATCTGGACCTCGCTCCCACATGCAGCCAACTTTATTGCTCGCCAGCAGTAATAATGTGAGAAACGTGGGAGTGCAGTCCCGGTAAACTGTCTTGCTTGATTTTGTTTTACTCCTGGCTAGTGTTTTATCTAGGGTTTAGAGGAGTAAAATAAGAAAAAAAAATATTCTGAACCAAATGTTGTGCTAATCACTCCATTACAGACAGTGTAGAATATCCCCCAATCATCCCATAACAGACAGTGTGCAGAATGCGCCCTATAACATGCAGCGTGCAGAATAACCCCTACCCCTCTTTATTATAGGCAGTGTGGCAGATTGTCCTCCTCTAATTATAGTCCATGTGGCATGGGGAGGGAGGGTTGAGTGTAGTGTTACAAAATGCTTGGACTTCATTTTGATGATTAACAATTGGGGGAATGGGGAAATATGAGTTGACCACCAGTTTTACCAATCTGACTTAGGAATTACTATCCCAGGCATCCATTCCGGGGCCCCTCTTGGTAGCCTCCTGAACTACTTGCTACTTTCCTTTTTTCCCCAGCTATAATCCTTCTTGGCATAGGTCTCTTGCTAGCCAGCAGAGCTTATATTTTAGGTTCACTAGACCTGCAGTTGAGGTTTTATAGTAGGCCTGTGTTCTAATTTCAGGCGTCTTCCTTCCCCAGTGCCCTGTGTTTCTCTTTGATGCACTGTCTTCTAGAGCTAATCCTTGGAGGAAGCGTTACGCAGTGTCATATGTCGTGTCTAAGGAACCAGAGTGTGTCTGTGGCCCCTGAGGACCGTCTCACTAGTAACGCCTATAGCATTTGCCTATAGCAATGTATATATAGGAGGCACATCGCAGCAG
The DNA here is from genome assembly GCA_027917425.1 of Gastrophryne carolinensis. Classification (NCBI taxonomy): domain Eukaryota; kingdom Metazoa; phylum Chordata; class Amphibia; order Anura; family Microhylidae; genus Gastrophryne; species Gastrophryne carolinensis. Next base: position 83,754,386 of record CM051236.1, read on the forward strand.
ATATCGTAAAGCCGTCCATGTGTGGAGACTGGCTGGTAACAAGTGTAAAGCCCTTCTAATCCATCTCATTTATTTCTGGAATATGCCTCCATCCATTGTAGATTTAAATATATGTCACAGGCTTACTATAATAATAGTATAATAATCTGCCCTACACAGGGTGTTTTTCATTATAGGCTGCAATAAGCATGACCAACATTAGGGTTGATTCAGAGCCAGGTGAGAATACTCACTTTTTATTTTGTCTGCTACCATGTAAATATTCTTTTCTTTTTTTGGTTTGTTTTTTTGGTTCCTTCTATCCTCTTTCATGGACTGATCATCAGAATTCTTTCTATTTGCTGTGTGTAATTATGTCTCTATATACAGATATAGATAGAGCTATGTACATTCATACATATACTCCCCTTATACTCTGAGCATAGACATTCTGGGGAGCAGTGCGCTTTTTATGACCAACCAAGCATACGATAATTTGCTTGGCAATCGCTAACAAAGTTTGTTTCAAGCCAGCTCATCTCGCCTATAAAAAAATGATTGGTATTTTTTTTCTAATAAAAAGCTTAAATGAGCCAGCTTTCTGCTTATATGTGCTGGCTGTCGGGGGCAGCATCTTTTATTCACCTTGCTTCTCAGCAGCAGGGGATGAATCACCCATGCTTGTCTCAATGTATCTCTCAGTTCTATAGCGTTTATTAGGAAATGCAAAGTGCTGATAAATGAAAGCTGCGGCCCCTGAAAGTCAGAGTGGAGCAAGCAGAAATCGGCCTAATTTAACTCTTTGCCAGGAATGTCCCTTTAAATGGTCTTTACAGACAAGGGGTTATACAAGCCTGCTTTCTTGTGCTGGATGGCAGGGGCTGTGACTTTCATTCAGACTTAGATTTCTTTAAAAGCCCTCGTGAACTTGCCCCCTCGTGCTGACCTTTTCACACAGAGTAGCAGCATCCTGAACTTTGGGGGGTTTAGAGGGTTTTGATTCACTTTCAATCACCCTTCGAAGTAACACAGGCGATGCTTGGTGGCGACTATTTTTTTAAAGTGGACCAACACCCAGGATTTTGACTATCCTGGGTTTTGGTCCACTTCGGGGGGGGGCACCCCGATTGGGGGTGCCCCGCTGTGTGAAACCCCCCAGAAAGCCCCAAAAACTCACCTCACCATGCTCCCACGTGTCCGCGCCGTCCAATCCCCGCCGACGGACAAGCGGGTGACAGCGACGGACAAGACAGCGCGTCCACCGCCGCCTCCCGCACGTCACTCTTACAGGGCGTTTGCCCGCGCCGGCCATTCACAAATGGCCGGCGTGGGCGCGCACACGTCTAGAGGGGCACGCGGGAGGCGGCGGAAAGGTAAGGTTTTTTTGGGGGGGTTTCACCCCGCGGGACATCCCTATCTCGGATGTCCCACGGTGAGGGAGGTGATCGGCCCGGGAATCTTATAGATTCCCGGGCCGATCACCCCTGGGTGTTGGTCCACTTTAAATAACCTTTACCGTCCACCCTGCAGATTTAAAATTGCTGATTCGATAATCTCGAGTATGTCAGCTGACATGACCAGTGGGGCGTCCAAGCAGCTGGCCCAGATGGAGTTTGACCTGTTTGAATATCACTGACAAGTGAATTGTATTGAGCAGTCATTACATGCGGAGAGAGCAAGTTCACTAGGGCTTTTTTTTTTCTTAAGCCTAAAGCCAGTATGAGGGGAGCAGAACACAGGCTAATGTAACCATTTTCCTTTAACCAACAGTGCAGGATGAAAAACACATTAGACTTGATTCAGAATCACATGAGAAGACGCGATCTTTTCGAGTCAAAACCGCCATTCACTTTCTTTGTCTACTTTGGTGCTGCTTCAGAGCTAGGTGAACATTTACATCCAGTTGCTGGATAAACCCCAAGGTAGACAATGAAAGTGAATTAAGTGTATTTTCTCACCTGGCTATGAGTCCAGCCTATATTCTGCTTTTGTCCCCTGCAGCTGATCCGTCCTAGTCTGGTTGATTTACTGGATCATTGAGTCCCCAATTCTGCTGACTTGCAAGCATGGTGTGAAATAGATGCCCCCCCCCTCACCCCCATCTTCAGCTACAGTGATTAGCCACACCCACTCCATTTAATGCCCAGCCGAGGCACGCCCCCTCAATTGCTGTGAATAGAATGGGTGTAGCCAGACACTGTGACTGATGGAGCGAGGGTGCATATATGACACAGAGGCTGCCAGGCAGCAGGGAGTCCACGATCCTCAATACCAGAAATCGGTTTGTTAACTGAACAAGAAGATGATGGATCGGCTGCAGGGGCCAGCAGGGAAAGTATGTATCTGCTTTTTTGTCCAGGCAGATACTTTAAAGTGTCCTCCTAATCGGGGTGCCCCGCTGTGTGAAACCCCGCAAATCGCCAAAACAAACTCACCTTTTCCTGGTCCTGCGGCGCATGTGTGATGGCTCGTCCAATCAGTGCACTCGGATCCACTTCCCTCAGGTCGTCTAAGGCGAGCGGCTCCGAGCGCACTGACTGTCGCATCCCCCACTACCCTTTAACAGGGAGCGTGCCCACGCCAGCCACTCACAAATGCCTGCAGAAAAGAAGGTAAGTGTATGGGCGAACTGGGGAGTTTCACACAGTGGGGTATCCCGATTTTGGATGCCCTGGTGGGAGAGAATTGATTGACCCAGGAATATTATAGATTTCTAGGCCTATCGCCGTGGGTTTTGGTCCACTTTTACGCAAAATAAAAAAAGGCTATACTTGCCTTACCCCACCCCACAGGATCAGTCTATGGCAACCCCGATATGCTAAAACACCAACATTCTACTACTGACAGTACACTCCTCTGCCAGCTTCTTTGCCTGCAGACGGCCTTTTGTTTTTCTTTTGTGTGGATTTTATACGTTCAAGTAGCCAGAGATGTTTTTTTTTTCAAAGCCTGGTCTATTTTAGGAAAATCCTTGCATTGTGTGTGCATTCACTTCATGTAGCTGTCCTTGAGTCTAGTCGCTGAGAAATGATTTGATGTCTGCTAACATTACTTCTGCAAGATAAGGCCGGCTCCAAGGTTTCTGACCGCATGAACAGCGCAAGAGTGCACGTTGCTGGAGCAATTGTGGAGTGAAATAATATTTCTTCTGCAGCTTTGTATCTTTGGGGCAGCCTTAGATCTAGCAGGGGTCAGATTTATGGATAGGTGGGTGGCACATGGACCAAAGTCTAAATGCCACCTTGGGCTCCTTGTGCAGGGCATTGAAAGCAATGGGCTTGTATGTATTTTCATCAAAGACACTTCTCTGCCTTTCAGCGAAAATATCTATTACTTTCTCCTACTGCAGGGTAAACATGTTACATTCAGATACAGTGACTGGCCTTTAGTTTGTGATACATATGTACCTGAATGTAACAAGTTGCAACTCACTTGGGCACCTGAGCATCCCACTGGACCGCTAGCAGTCAAAATAGGGCTTAAAGGGAGGACACGATGCCTTGTGTGCCACTTACATGCAGGACTACAAATTCTCTTTGCAGAATTTACCAATGGCATTCCCACTGGTTTGGGATGCTTGCTGCACACCCTAGCCCTGGTGCCTGTGGCACCTCTCGGCATGCCTGGTATTGGTGTGGCAACTCCCGGCATGCCCGGTATTGGTGTGGCACCTCCCGGCATGCCTGGTATTGGTGTGGCAACTCCCGGCATGCCCGGTATTGGTGTGGCACCTCCCGGCATACCCGCTATTGGTGTGGCACCTCCCGGCATACCCGCTATTGGTGTGGCACCTCCCGGCATGTCCGCTATTGGTGTGGCACCTTCCGGCATGCCCACTATTGGTGTGGCACCTTCCGGCATGCCCACTATTGGTGTGGCACCTCCCTGCATGCCCGCTATTGGTGTGGCACCTCCCGGCATGCCCGCTATTGGTGTGGCACCTCCCGGCATGCCCGCTATTGGTGTGGCACTTCCCGGCATGCCCGGTATTGGTGTGGCACTTCTCCACATGCCCGGTATTGGTGTGGCACTTTCCAGCATGCCCGGTATTGGTGTGGCACTTCCCGGCATGCCCGGTATTGGTGTGGCACTTCTCCGCATGCCCGGTATTGGTGTGGCACTTCCCGGCATGCCTGGTATTGGTGTGGCACTTTCCGGCATGCCCGGTATTGGTGTGGCACTTCCCGGCATGCCCGGTATTGGTGTGGCACTTCTCCGCATGCCCGGTATTGGTGTGGCACTTTCCAGCATGCCCGGTATTGGTGTGGCACTTTCCGGCATGCCCGGTATTGGTGTGGCACTTCTCCGCATGCCCGGTATTGGTGTGGCACTTCCCGGCATGCCTGGTATTGGTGTGGCACTTTCCGGCATGCCTGGTATTGGTGTAGCACTTTCCGGGATGTCTGGTATTGGTGTGGAACTTCCCGGCATGCCCGGTATTGGTGTGGCACTTCTCCGCATGTCCGGTATTGGTGTGGCACTTTCCAGCATGCCCGGTATTGGTGTGGCACTTCCCAGCATGCCTGGTATCTGTGTGGCACTTTCCGGCATGCCCGGTATTGGTGTGGCACTTTCCGGCATGCCCGGTATTGGTGTGGCACTTCTCCGCATGCCCGGTATCGGTGTGGCACTTCCCAGCATGCCTGGTATCAGTGTGGCACTTTCCGGCATGTCCGGTATTTTGTGGCACTTTCTGGCATGCCCGGTATTGGTGTGGCACTTCTCAGCATGCCTGGTATCGGTGTGGCACTTCCCGGCATGTCCGGTATTTTGTGGCACTTTCCGGCATGCCTGGTATTGGTGTAGCACTTTCCGGGATGCCTGGTATTGGTGTGGCACTTTCCGGCATGCCCGGTATTGGTGTGGCACTTCTCCGCATGCCTGGTATTGGTGTGTAACTTCCCGGCATGCCCAGTATTGGTGTGGCACTTCTCCACATGCCTGGTATTGGTGTGGCACTTTCCGGCATGCCCGGTATTGGTGTGGCACTTTCCAGCATGCCTGGTATTGGTGTGGCACTTCCCAGCATGCCTGGTATTGGTGTGGCACTTTCCGCCATGCCCAGTATTGGTGTGGCACTTTCCGCCATGCCCAGTATTGGTGTGGCACTTTCCGGCATGTCCGGTATTTTGTGGCACTTTCCGGCATGCCCGGTATTGGTGTGGCACTTCCCAGCATGCCTGGTATCGGTGTGGCACTTTCCGGGATGTCCGGTATTTTGTGGCACTTTCCGGCATGCTCGGTATTGGTGTGGCACTTCCCAGCATGCCTGGTATCAGTGTGGCACTTCCCGGCATGCCTGGTATCAGTGTGGCACTTCCCGGCATGCCTGGTATTGGTGTGGCACTTCTCCGCATGCCTGGTATTGGTGTGGCATTTTCCGGCATGCCTGGTATTGGTGTGGCACTTTCCGGCATGCCCGGTATTTTGTGGCACTTTCCGGCATGCCTGGTATTGGTGTGGAACTTCCTGGCATGCCCAGTATTGGTGTGGCACTTCTCCGCATGCCTGGTATTGGTGTGGCCCTTTCCGGCATGCCCGGTATTGGTGTGGCCCTTTCCGGCATGCCTGGTATTGGTGTGGCACTTTCCGGCATGGAGTGGAGGGTGCCCCAGGGGGGAGAACCCAGGATAGTGATAATCACAGTTTTGGTCTACTTTAAGGTTGGCCTCACACCAGACCAAAACTGTTTTGAGATCGGCAAGCAAAGTCCCTAAAGGGCACCCTTATTTGGGATGTACCGTGGTGTTAAAGAGGAACAACACACAGGAGTTTCACTTTCCCGTGTGTTGTTTCTCTGTGCGGCGGCATCCCGAATAGGGATGCCCCGCTTTGTGTACCCCCCACAGGTCACCCCATCCACTCACCTTCCCTCCGCTCCCACTATGCAGACTCGACCGAGAGCAAGTGCGCTGATTGGCTGAGCGACGCACTCAGCCAATCGATGTGCTCGCTGTCACTCGCCTCCCCTCGGCGCTGCTGGCGGCTAAGCTGTCTGGATGGCTAAGTAGCCAAGCGGCACAGAAGGGAGCTGAGCGATGTCGCCAGCCGCATCCCTTGTTCTCCTTGCAGTGGTGGCATGCCCGCACCACTCATTCAGAAAGGCCTGTCGCGCACACGGCTACAGGTGGGCTGGCATGGGGCCAGAGTGACGTGGCAAGGGCACCAGGAGAGAAGGTGAGTGAAACTGGCGATTGGGGGGTTTCACACAGCGGGGCATCCCAAAAGGAGTGGAACTCGGAGGGCCTTGAAGTCTAAGACTCCAGGGCCTTCAATGTTCCTAAGGAGAGTCTGTAATTGGGTTCTTTCAAGCATTCTAGCTTGGTTGCAAAAATGCTTCCCTGGATGATGCAAAAGGTGAAGTCTTTTTACTCTTCTGCTTTGCTTGAAATTATTTTTGACTGGAGGTCCCCTTTAAGTGTGCTTTCTTCTATGCCAGAATCTGATTTTCATACCCTGTAGAGTGCCATGGCACAGATCAGTGTTTCATAAATGTGCACAATACATAAATGCATGCCCTTCCTTACAATCTCCCTGAATACTAAGCGTGGAGACGTGTGATTTCCTGTCTGTGCGGTTCCGGAATGATCTGGTAATGGTCGTCATGGGAGATTATAATATTGCTTGGCCGGCCTTCCCCTGGGCAGCTTTGTCCTTCCTAATGGTCCCCTCATTAATCAAACGGTGACTGCGGCCAATGGCTGCCATTCCATGGCCCCACTCACTGTCCGAAGCGCCATTGAAAGAGACTGTGACTCAGCTGTGTGCAGGCTGCCAGCCTGGAACTGAATTCTACACAGCCAGACCTTTCCCCATAAATAACCTGATTAACAATGGCGAATCAGTTTCTGTACATACGTGGGCCTTCTGCTGCTCGGAGGCCATTGGGCAGCATTGGCCGCCAGTAACATTTACTGCCTTGTTTACAGCAAGTTTATTTCCAGTTTCTCTGGCTGTCTCTGTGTAATCTCACTGGCAGGATCTTCAGTGTTAGAGTTTAACGCCAGGAAGATGAAGCATCCCCTCACAGCACATCTCTCTAGTATACTTAGAGCTACAAATGTTGAGGAGATATGTAACTTGCACACAGTTGTGGGCTCAGGCCAAAAATCAGGCCAGGATATTACCGCCCCATGACCAGTGGCATCCACACTGAGCCCCCCAATGTGCTCGCGGATAGATACGCTATAGCATTAAAAAGGCCCAAATTAGGATTGGATTATTCTATTCTTTGTGTTGGGCACTGTGCAAATTTTTTCGGTTCTAGGAAAGCACCTCTTTTCCTGAAGCCTTAGTGCCACTCAATTTGATTGTCCATATCACCCCCCATCCAGAATGCTGGAGTTCCCCCTGCAATAACCCCCCAGAGCGTCCGTAATCCTCACCTTCACTACGAGCCAGTCCCGTGAAATGAGTCCTGCCATTGGCTGGTGGTCATTCCGATGGCCGGCACAGAGGATGCGACCACGGCCCACGTGACCGCCAGGCGGCCAATTGCGGGACTTCTTTCACCACGCAGGCTCGTAGTGAAGGTGAGGATTACGGGCGTTCTGGGGGGTTATGTGCCGGGGGAGGGCAGCATTCTGGATGCCTCTCCCCCCGAGCTTGGTTTGATTAGCTGTCTGGTGTTGGTCCGGTTTAAAGAAATGTACCCTGGGCAGGGGTGAATATGGACAATCAGAATTGAGCAGCACTAAGACTTTCCAGCTATCTTCTCAGAGACCTTCTGATAGGGTTGGGAAGACAGGCTGTAACGTGTTTAATAATGCCATAAGCTTCTTTTTGGCTCCACTGTTCCTTGCATCAGTCTTTGTGAATCAACCCCATGGTACTGAGAGCTGGGAACTTGCCGTATGAAGATTTCCAGTCAAAAGTACCACTGCTTGACTTGAGGTCCACTTTAAAGGTTTCGTTACATTTAGGAATGGACTTGACTTGGCAGCATCTGTGAACACGTTTCCCTTCTGCCTTTGTCAAGGACTGATGAGAGTGGAATTATTCAGATTTGAAGAGCAGTTTAAGTTCTAGCTGCAGTGTGAATGACTCTATTTAGAATTCCCCAAAATAACTTTTAATACAGCTTGAATCTGAATGGTGAAGGGGGCAGTTGAGAAGTGCATAGGATACTCAGGGTACCTGTCCAGGGCTCCTGTTTTTATTTTTCTTAAGACAGTTCAGGCATGGACAGACGCAGGATGCCCAATCAAATCTTGAATTGGCTGCATTCATTATGCATTGCCTTTTTATTTATTGCTGAGAGACGTGTCCTGTGTAGGCCAATCAGAGCTCTGACACTGGCTTCATCTGAATACAAACCCTTTAGCCAGGGGAGTACATAATTTTGATTCAGCCTCATCCCTTATTGGGATGCCCTGCTAGTAACAAAACGTAAAGGATACCTAAAATATCAAAACAGATACACTTGGTACTTCCTCCTGTGTTTTCCCTGTGTTCCATGCTCCATCAGTGACCAATAGAATTGGCTGGGCAGGCGTGCATGTGCTGTACATGGTGCGGCACACACCTGACCAGCAAATCCCACTGGTCTTCATGTGACAAGAAGGCGTGGCGTGAATGCTGTGGGAGCGTGGAACTGGTATTTTTAGAGGCATTCTATTTTCTACCTAAAGTCTCTGGGCCTAACTGTCGGCCTTCTCCCAAAGTGGTCAGCCATTCACTACAGTAGTAGATCTCTTGCTTTCACTGTAATTGGTTGACAGGACTGTCAGTAAGTTCAGCAGGGACCCGACAAGCCAGCAAGTTTGCTAATATTTTTTTTTAATTTTCTAAGCATAGAGCAAGGGGAAGAGGAGTGTGCAGGGGGTTTTGCCTGGGCCTATATGCCCACTTTAACCAGCAGCGCGGCCAGGGTTCTGGATTTTCTGGGTTTTGGTCCTTTCCTCCGGGGGCACTCCGATTGAGGGTGCCCCGCTGTGTGAGCACCCCCCCCCCCCCCCAGATCGCCAAGCGCAACTCGCCTGTTCCCGGTCCTATGGCGCATGCACAGCTGCTCATCCAATCGGCACGTTCAGAGATGCTGATGTCACGTCGTCTAAGCCTTCGTCTAAGGCCAGCGGCTCCAAGTTCCCTGGCGGCTACATCCCCCGCTTCCCTCTAACAGGGAGCGTGCCCATTCCTGCCATTTACAAATGCCAGACGCGGGCACGCACCCTGCTAGAGGGACAGCGGGGATGCGGCCGTGGCTCGTGCATGCGCTGTTGGACTGGGAAACAAGGTAAGTGTATGGGGCAACCTGGGGGGTTTCACACATCGGGGCATCCCGATTTTGCATGCATAGGGGAAGGGAATTGATCTTTAACATTCCCAGGCTGATTGTGTGGGTTTTGGTCCATTTTAAAGAGTACCTAAAGTCTCTTAAAAAATAAAAATAAAAAATCTGGGCCCAGCTGTCGGCTTTCTCCCAGAGTGGTCACCCATTCACTACAGTAGTGACTGTACTGCTTTCACTGTAATTGGTTGGCAAGACTGTCAGTAAGTTCAGTAGGGACCCTGCAGACCAGCAAGTTAGCTAAAATGTTTTTAATTTTAATTTTCCAAACACAGAGCAAAGGGAAGCGGCCTTTACCCAGGCCTTTACGCCCACTTTAACCAGCAGCGTGGCCAGCTGAAGGAGAATATGACAACCTCATTCTTTTTTGACTGGAAGTCATTGTTGAAGAAGACCTAAAGTCAAGTCACCACATAATCCTTAATTTGTATGGCAGCCATGTGACTGCCAGCAACCATTCATGTTTGCGGTGCAAGCCCACCTTGTTTATTTGCTATTGGAAGTGGTGCCAGATTTGGACCTCTATTCAGTAAATTCCCATAAGGAAAAAACGGAGTGTCTCCTGCCTTGGGGTAGGTGGATCCTTGTTCTATGCTTCTGTTCTATGCTTTTTTTTTTTTTTTTTTTTTTTACTATTCAGCAGTTTGGTCAGATTGCAGGGTTTTTTTATTATTGTAGAATATGCCTAGAATAAAACACTTTTCTGCACACGTTTAGTCTTCCCGGGTGCCGCTACTTTCTTATTGATGTAGTAATGTTCCCTGATGCCTTTCAGACACTATCTAAATAGTAAAGTCCTGATCTAGGCTCCATAACACACTGCAGCTAGGCGACACTAGGACACTACAGGGGCACTAATGAGGCTTTTTGCTTCTCTGAAAGAAGGACCCTTAATTAAAATTGTTTATTATTGCAATTCCTTAATTGATCTCCAAGCATCAATTGGCATCAGAGAGGACCCGGCCCCCCACTTGGCTCTGGGATGGAGAGCCGCCAAGCGTGGCGATGGCGTGTCAGAGGCCAGCTTGTGATGTGAGAATGGCTTTTCAGAAGGGGTAATGGGGATGATTGGTGCTGGCACTTACCTCTGTCGGTAAACTGCATTCTGCAGGATTTTCTTTTCCTCTTTTAAACCGGACCTTCAGCGTACTTTTAATGATCCATTAAAATCTATTAATTTAAGATGCTGATGAATAGTTTACGTTTTTAGTTGCTTACTTATTATTCTTTTTCCTGCTGGGTTTCATCTCTATTCAGGACTCCAGGATATGTCATCTTGCTCCTCCTTGTTCCTTTCCAGCATCACATGCTGAAAAGAGGAGACCCCAGAATGCAGAGCGGCATAGTCAGAAGACACTTCCTTTCTACAGGCAGCCTGAGACTCCACGAGCCACCATCTTGGATGTTTTAAGGCTCGGAAAACGCACTAGGTTCGGTTAGGATGATTTTATGGGCAATCTGTATGTACAGGGTGGGAGGAACATAAAAGATATGCTCTTATCCTGGGTGTAGGTCCGATGGTTTCAATATTTTTGTATTACATTTCTTGAGAGTAAATTGGGTCACTACTAAAATACAATCCTGTCTTTATCCCCCTTTTTGCTATATATGGGGTTAGTATGATTGCAGAGGGGATTGCGGTTGAGTCTGCTTGCTGAGACACTTTGTTGGTCTATGGTCACCTACCATGATGCCTTGCAGTAATCCTAGTAAGTTTGGTGAGCTGAGAATGAATTAACTGATCATAGAAAGCCCGCCAATGTGTTCATGAAATCTTAATCTACCTGGAAACAGATCACCAGCAGTTGGGGTCCAGATTAGTCTGAGGCCCTGCGGAGTACAATATTATTGGATGTTGTCCATCTCTGGTTGCGAAACACTGTCCTATAGCACTTAATTTCCACCAACTTATGATCTTCTCCATGTAGCCTTTCCTAATAAAAAATGAAAACTTGGCCAGTCTTTGTTTGGTATTCGCTTTGATTTTTCATTTCTTGTCAATCTGCAGATTGCGGGGATTTCTAGCAAAATGAACTTTGCAACCAGCCAAATGTTATCTTCGCAAAAGGTGAATGAATTTTTCTGTGCAGCAATCTGCTTTACCCTGGGGAGGGATGCATATGAGTAATGTTTCTTTTTAGGGTATTGGTCCGGTTCAATCTGTACTATTATGTGTATAATATCCCACCATTAGCTATCCTGCCAGATAAATTGTATACTTTGTTAAATACCACTATTTTGATTTTGAGACTTTTTGCACTCTACCTGTCACCACCATTGATATACCCACCCTGCAGCTTATAGCCAGAATTTTTTCTTTTAAATAAACGAGCACCATTCCTGCTTCTTTTTGCCAAAGTTAAACCGGACCTTCACCATGATTTAATGAAAAGCCCAAACTCTTAAAAAACAATTCCTCAGCATCTAAAATTAATATATTTTACATGTTTAGTCACTAATTTATTATACTTTCCCCCACTGGGCTGCAACTCTGTTCGGGAATTTAGGATACGGGCGCCGCCATCTTGACTCAGAAGCATCACACTTACTGAGGAGAGGAGAGTGGGATAAGGTACAGGGGGGCGGGTTATAGCTGTGCTTTGCTCAGACAGAGCAGAGCTGGGGTCAGGGAAAGGTCAGCAGTCCCAGAATGCAGAGCAGCACAGTCACTTCCTGTTTGCAGGCACTTCCTGTTTGCAGGCTGCCTGCAAAAATGGCAGCTTCCATAAGCCGCCATCTTGGATGTTTAAAGGCTTATAAAATGCAGTAGATGCAGGTAGGATGATTTTTAATGTGAGCAATCTGTATGTACAGGGTGTGGGAAGCATATAAGATAGACTCTTATTTAGAGTGAAGGTCCGCTTTAATATATATATGGGCTGCTTTTACATTAAGAGCTGTAAGTCTTAGCAAGGTCCACATCACAAAGCCATCATTGTACATTTGTAGCTCTCATTCCATGCACGGTTGTGGTGGAGGAACGGTGCAACACTAGGTTATGGGTTACCTCCAAAGCTTTGTTTGTGCTTATTAAGTGTGACTTGAGGATAGATTATGCTTTGAGCTGGTGGGAAGGCTGGCCAATAATTAGAATGGATTTGATAGATGGCATGCCATGGATGTAGTGCAGTGGGAGAGATGGAACTACCCCCCCCATACCTTCCTGTGGCCAAGCAATGTCACTGCTGATATACAGTGAGAGGGCCATTAAAATGCAAGGCGCACATCTGTTACTTATTGACATGCTTACTAATGAAAATCTCAAGCCTAACGCGTCTCTGATCTGAGATTAGAGTCGGCTTCTGTTGCTTGCCCTGGGAAGATATTTTACATTTACTCAGCACCTTTTTTCCCCTTGCCTGCCCTACAATATTAGTGTCTTGCTAGCCGATCAGAGCACCAGAGAATACTCCGGTGAGCCACAGGCACTGACCCAGAGCCACCAAGGCAGTACAGGAAGTCCAAGACTAACAGTGTCTCTGGTTTGCCTGCGGTGTTCTTTGAGTTCTTATTTATTCATTATTCTTATTTATTCTTATTTATTAATATTAATATATTTTAAGTTTTTAGTCCTTTACTTATTATTCTTTCCCCCACTGGGCTGCAACTCTGTTCAGGACTCTGGGATACGGGCGCCGCCATCCTGACTCAGAAGCATCACACTTACTGAAGAGAGGAGCGTGGGATAAAGTACAGGGGGGGCGGGTTATAGCTGTGCTTTGCCCGTACAGAGCAGAGCTGGGATCAGCAAAAGGACAGCAATCCCAGAATGCAGAGCAACACAGTCAGAAGGCACTTCCTGTTTGCAGGCTGCCTGTTGTTCCATGAGCCGCCATCTTGGATGTTTAAAGGCTCATAACATGCAGTAGATGCAGGTAGGATGATTTTTAATGTCAGCAATCTGTATGTACAGGGTGTGGGAAACATACAAGATAGACTCTTATTCAGAGTGAAGGACCGCTTTAAAGTGCTACAGCAGGCAAAGGCAATTGTTACACCATTGTGTCTGGCTATGTTTGGCACTGTCATAAACTGTTTTGACAGAGATATCAAGGTTTGCATTTCAGCTCATGATTTCTCGCCTGAAGCAAGTGGGCATGGCCCTTGGATCCATGATACTGCATATCAGCATAATGGGTGGGGTCTGTAAGATTCCCAGAACTTGCTCCAAATATCCTGGCTGTGCTTCTCCCCTCTTCCCCTGCTGCTAGGCGATATTGGAACCTAGACTAGCACCCCTAGACAGACATGGTCGCAGTCTCAATCACACATGCACTCCCCTAAACATCCATGTGTGCACTCCTAAAGTGCATGGGGCACTGCCAAATGCACATGCACGCACTCTCACATGCTGAATAGGGGAAGCGCTGGTAAACATTGAAGTGGGTAGCGATGCCCAGTGTCCTGCGGTGTTTGGAGGAGATAAAATCTTCTCCCAAGAGCCTGGAAGCAGCTGTGTCCTTTGTCTCTATAGTATGTACTCCCCTGTTTGGCAATGATTCGTCTCCACTCATAACTACAGAAAGTGATGACATTTTTAGTTTACATTCTGGCAGCGGAAGTGGTTTGGGCTTCTCGTCAGACAATTTTTGCAAACAAAGTGCAGCATGGATGTCAACAGGAGGATACCCCCCTTCTCTGTCCTAATCTTGTACCTTTTTTTTACTTCTACCATATGGAGTTTAGTATATTTGGTAACCTTCACCCTAATGAGCCAGGAGGGGCCCTCCTATATCTGAGGTGCACCTTGGAGAGGGTTTCTTAAGAGGTTTCAGGGCAGCAGTCGGGATTTCGGTGGTCATATATTTAGGTGAATATTTAAAAGCTCTACTTTCTTTTTTCAAATGTGTTCTCTATCACCAAATTATCTGCAAAAAATTTCTGACTTTCTCTAATATGGCAGGCCAGTCTGTTGGCTCCAAATATGGCCTGTCTGGCGCTGCATGCAAAAATCTTGTAACAGTCAACCTTGGCCCTCCTGATGACAGAATTACACTGGGGTTCCTAAGAGCCATGTTATATGGTTGACTTGTTTTGTTTGTTTTTAATAGTTTGTTGCCACAGTTGTTTTCAGCGGTGTGGCTAAGTGATGTATTCCTATGTTGCTTTGCAACCAAGAAAAGTTGCCATTCCTGTATTGTGATATCATCACTATCCAGAATCACTCAGCATTTCTTTCTACGCCTGGTCGCAAATCGCTAAATAAATATGATTTGATGCTGTTTTTTATGATCACATGCATTGTAACAGTCGTGACATGACCCTAAAGTGACTTTCCTCCTCTGCAGTAAGTGTATTGGCTACAAAGTGCGTCAGCGATTCCCCAGATTCTGCAGCATGTTTCATAATATTTTCCTCTTTTCATTTGCCCTGAGGCAGGACTGATTGATGGATCTGCATCAGCTCTTTCTCAGGAGCTTTCATGGATGATATACCCGGGATATTTTCATTGTCTGACTTACTTTAGCAACTTGTATCAGAAATGTGTGTATCAAAAATGTGATGCTCTGTTACAGAGATTTCTTCTAGTTTTGTCACAGTGTGTCTTTAAGGGAAACATTAAACACCATGACTGCTATATATTATTGTGCTGAAATGCTTCTGAATATGTGCACGATTGGCTTTGTACATGTCTCCTTATCTTCACACAGTTAATGATTGAGGGGTGGTGTCCTGGGGCCCTATACCATGTACTCCGATGATACCGCTGTTCTTTGCTGATAACTGCAGAGAACAATAGCACTTCACCAGCACTGTTTTTACTATTTTCCTTTATAAACGCAGCCTTTTCTATTTCCGTGGTGGGTTATGTCTGTAGTTTGCAAGATAGACACTTGATAAAGTTGTCCGGCCTAAAGTTGACGAAAGCGGCCCTGGAGTCTTAAAGATTGGGAGCCTGATTCCCTGCCCCTGGGTCACTACGATTCAGGAAGTCCCCATGTCTGAACCCCCCCCCGGAGTCCCTACCTACCTTCTCCCTGATCAGTGCATGCACACGCCACAATAGTGCAATAGCTGTAGCTGGGTGCGTTCCCGCACCAGGTGTTTGTGAGTGGGCAGAGTGGGTACGCATCCTGTTAGAAGCTAATAGGAAGGTGGCCGCCGGTGTGCTCGGCTCTGCTCGGCTGTTGTCAGCTAGATTCGGGCTTTATCCAAATTTCCCTGAAAAGTCCGGCTCTCAAGTGTGTCTAAACATTTCCTTTATTGAATCCATTAAAAGATCATGCTCATTGGTCCAGAAATATAATAAAAAGTTTTTACAGTATGTAGATGCTGCAGTGTCTTACACGTTTCGGGCCGTTCCATGCCCTTAGTCATATACCTTTGCTTATACACATCAGGCTTTATATATAGCAAATAACTATCAAAATCAACTCACCTGTCCATCAGCTGCATGCTCTGGGGCAAAGGTTTGTGATGGAAGTCGCCTCTCCACCAATGGCGAGCGAGGAGGGGTGGGAGGAACACCCTCTCCCCAACTGCCAAACCAATTACAAGAAGGGACAGGCACACAGCGTGGTCACCTCCCGCCTCTCACTCTGGGCCTGCCGCCGCCCCATTCCCTCCCTCCCCCAGCAGAGAGTCAGCACCGAAAGGCCTTTAGCTGATTAATAGCCAAAATGAGTGCAACCGATTGCGCTGATTGGACGGGGAAAGGTCAGTTTTACTGGGCAAACTGGGAGGTTTCACGCAGCTGTGCATGGACCAAATCCCAGGGTTTTGGTCCACTTTAAGGGGCCTAACCTTTTCTTCAAGTGTCCCTGTGAAGGATAGATATATGGTTTGTGGAGCTTAATGTATTATTTACAACTATATCGTAATTATTCCAATTATTGAGCCAAGGCAGCCAGAGCTAAAACAATCATGACAAACCCTTTCATTGCTGGCTGGGAGGACGGAGTCAAGACCACTCCTTATAACCAGTCGATTAAAAAAGAAAACCTCCCAAACACTCAACCCTGAACTAAACTTCTCCATGCTCCTCTTCCAGGTTCCAGGCCCATATGACTACAGGCGACCAATTGCTATGGCAGCGTTGGGAAGATCAGTTTCATGAGGGCATCTTTATTCAGTATTTCCCCCCAGACACAAACGGCGACAGTTTTGCCGCAACAAAAGTGATCCAACATTGGGATGGCTTTAAAAATGTTGCTTCTAAAACTGTTTTCTAAACTCTAAGGTCATTATGACTTCTTTATAAGATTCCCTGTCTGCAGTGTTGGAAACACAAAAGCCATGGTTGTCACTGTGACCAGTGCGATGTCTCATATGTTGTGCTGGTGACGCACAGCCGAAGGATGAAAGCGATGCTGCTCGCCGCCGATGTGTGTGGCTGGGATTCCATTTCTGCTTCCCCAGGCCCACATGATTATGCATGGCTGGAGAAGCTGATTGGATGAGAGGCCGCTGATGCGCCATTGGACCAAGCAGGCTGCAAAAAAACCCCACACAAAATACATATTCTTAGTATACAGTACGTCCTGCTCCAAATCTAATACTTACAGTTGGGATATACTCCTCCAGATGGCACTGGACTGCAGAGACATCGAAAATAGGCTCCTCCCGGCCCCTCAAATACCCAGGGACCTCCCACAAATCCCCAGAATTTCTCTGCAGTCTGGCTGCGAAGGACGAGAAATTGGCTCTCTACTCGCAGGTGAGCGGGGCTATTAACCTGCGGCCCTGTAGGACTATTCCCACCCGTTCCACTAGTAATATGCCTCCCAGCCTTGGCTGCGCTGGTCGGGTGAAGGTAGGCAGCACCGCCGTTGGTGCTTAGGAGCGCTGCTCCACCGCAATCCCCCACCAAAGGGTAGGCGGTTCAGGCTTATGGTGAGCCTCTATGGGATGCCCCTCCCGCACTATTGCCCCTGCCTATCGTTGGACCCTATTTAAGTGGGCGCCGTCCTCCCTCATCCTCCCTGTAGTCTTCGGGGGAAAAGAAGGGGGGGGGTGTGTGTGTGTATGTGTATAGATATGTGCTTTCTCTTTTCACATGCCCTTATTCTTGTGTCAGCCGCCGTGCTGTCTTTACTACTTTTTAAATTTACCGCCGCCGTGCGCTGACTTGGTTCCGCGCCTGGCCGGTGGCATTACCTCAGGCGCTGGTGCGCCATCATTGGCTGTTGGCCTTTCTGGCTTCGCGCTCTTCGGGGGGGGGCGGGGTCAGTCTTTGGCGCGTTCCGCGTCATCGCTTTACTGGCCCACCCCTGAAGGTATACCGACACCATCTTTTCTGCTTGGTTGGCATTTGCGCGACGGACTCCTACTTACCGCGGTCCGTAAGTGCCCTCGCGGGCGGCTTTATCTCCTTCACTTTTGTTACGATGTACTTAAGGTCTTGTCTGCTTATGTCTTTCAGGCGGGACGAACCCTTCTTGGCTTCTCCCGGCCCTGTTTTAGTATATTACTTGTAGGCCTTGTAAAAATTATACTCCCACTTCCCTAGCGGGTTATTGGGGCATCCAGGGTTGCTATATAGTGTTATTCCCTATCGGCGTATAGTGCCGCTATAATCACCATATGGAGGCATCCCAGGATAATGTTACTGGGGTCCCTTTGGGACAAGACCGGCTGTGTGTAGCGTGTGGGCAGCCTCATGCTGACGCTGACAAGGCACGGGTCTGTGTACCCTGTGCTGAGCAGGTGCTTGCATTGCAATCTGGCCTGCCAGTGGCTGCACCTCGTTTTACTTCACCTACTCCCCCAAGCTTAAATCTCACTCCTGCTGAGTTGCATACTAGTGGGGATTCTCAGCCTGATGTGTCTTCTAGACTGGCTACTGTTGAACAGATTATTGCAAAGTCCTTAGCGCGTAAGGCCCCTGCTAAGAAGCGGCATTTGACGCCTAATGTTACTGTTTTCCCTATGGGAACTAAGGAGTTTTGGAATCTGTGTGGCTATACCCCGTCTGATGAAGGGGAACTCTTTTCTGATTCAGGCTCATCTGATCAGAGACCAAGGGGTCATGACAATTCTGGCTCTGACCCCTGGGCCCCGGATGACACTGACAGATTATTGACCTAGATTGTTGAGGTTCTGTCTATCTCTCTCCCTGTTGTGGCTCCCAGGCAAAGAGGGGAGCTTTTCCATACAGCAAAATCACGTTTGGAATTTCCAGAGCAGGCACATTTCCATAACCTTGTGCTCAAGGAATGGGAGCGCCCCAGTAAACTTCCCGGGGTTCCAAAGAGTTGGGATAGGAAGTATCCCTTTCCTGCTGAAGTGGTTAAATGTTGGTGATCCCCCCCCCCCCCCCCGAGGTGGATGCCCCGATCCTAGGGCTATCTAACACCTCTGTCATGCATTCCCCTGATTCTACTACCCTGCGGGATGCCGAAGACCGGCGTATTGATCAGCTGGCATCCCACACCTTTGCATGTGCGGGGACGGCGATGCGCCCGGTCTGTGCCTCTGCCATTACTACTGTGGCCACTAGAACCCTTTTCAGAAATATGCTTGATAGTGCCCCTGATGATTTGCCTTGTAAGGTGTTTAATGCACTCTCCAGTTATGATGTTTTTGTAAATTTTGTCCTATCGGCATTGGATAACACCATCAGAATGTGTGCCAGAACTTCTGCCCTTGTGGTGGCTATACGCCGCTCTGTTTGGTTGCGCCAGTGGGCTGCTGACAACGCTGCCAAGAAGGCCCTCACTGGTTTTCCCTTTAAAGGACTGCGTCTGTTTGGAGACTGCCTGGACCTTTTTGCTAAGGGAGGCAGGTTACCCCAGCGCAGGCGGCAATCTCGGCCCTTTCGGGGTCAGGGTTCCTTCTCCTTCCCTTACCGTGGTGCAAGACAGGAAAGGGGGGTTTCTTTCCCTGGGGCCCGGGGAGATTTCTGGGGTAGAGGCAGAGGACATGGACGTCCTGGCTCCTCCTGGGGGCCCAAAGCTAGATCCTCTCCCAAGCCCCCTCAGGCATGATGGGGGGCCCTCACCCATCCGGGTGGGGGGACGGCTGCAGCACTTCGCTCACGTCTGGAGGCTTCATGTCTCAGACCGGTGGATTCAGGAGGTAGTGTTCTCCGGTTACAAGTTGGAGTTTGCTGCCGATCCCCCTTCAAGATTCATCAGATCCCGGATTCCTCTGGACCCTGTGTCAGCTCAGGAGCTAGTGCAAGCCATTCACTCCTGGAGCTGGGGGTCATCTGCCAGGTTCCTTTAAGAGAAAAAGGCAAGGGCTTTTATTCCAACCTATTCATGGTACCCAAAAAGGATGGTTCTGTCAGGCCCATCCTGGACTTAAAGATTCTCAACAAGTTTGTCAGGGGCAGGGGCTTTCGCATGGAGATTCTGCGCTCTGCCATCAGTTCCCTGCACCATCAAAGATGGCATCAAAGATGCTTACCTTCATATTCCTGTGTTCCCAGGTCATCAAAGTTTCCTCAGGTTCGCTCTGATGGATCAACGCTACCAATTTGTGGCCTTGCCCTTCGGCCTCACTTCAGCTCCCAGGGTGTTCACCAAGGTGCTGGCTGGCGTGATGTCTCTGCTCAGATGTCAGGGCGTCCGCGTGCTTCCCTATCTGGACGACATCCTTATCACTTCCCAGTCTCTACATCAGGCAGAGTTGTTGGATACTCAGCTGGTGGTGTCCACTCTGGAGTCATTTGGATGGGTGATCAACCACCCCAAGTCCTCACTGTCCCCTTCCTTGGTAACTCCATTCCTAGGAATGAATCTGGATACAGTTCAGGCAAGGATCTTCCTTCCTCAGCAGAAGGTGGACAGTCTGATTGCACAGGCACAGTCCCTCCTAGCTTGTCCCCATCCCTCCGTCAGGCAGGGGATGCAGCTGGTGGGCCTGATGGTGGCGTGCTTTGAAGCGGTCCTTTATGCTCAGTTCCACTTGAGGCCTCTGCAACTTCATCTATTGTCTGTATGGGACAAGGACCCAGCGTCCCTGGACAGGGTCTGTGTGCTCTCCTCCCTGGTCAGGAGGTCCCTCTTGTGGTGGATGGACTCAAGGAACCTGTTGGGGGGCAGATCCTTTCTTGCCCCTTCCTGGGAGACGGTCACCACGGATGTCAGTCTGTCAGGTTGGGGGGTTTCTGGAAGTCCCTGTGGTTCCAGGGGAGGTGGGGCCCTCAGGAGGCCCACACACCTATCAATGTCTTGGAGCTGCGAGCGATCAGGTTAGTTCTGGCTCGCTTGACTACTCATCTTCAGGGCCTGCCTGTTCAGGTGCGCTCGGACAACCAGACGGCAGTTGCCTACATCAATCACCAGGGAGGGACCCGGAGCAAGGGGGCCCTCCAGGAAGCGTCTCTGATCCTGACTTGGGCGGAGGCCAATGTCCCCTGCATTTCAGCTGTGTACATCCCGGGGGTGGAAAATCACCTGGCGGACTCTCTGAACAGGGGGACCTCTCGCCAGGGAGAAGGGTCCCTATGCAGCATGGTGTTTCAATCTCTGTTTCACCGTTGGGGCCAACCAGATGTGGATCTGTTTGCGTCCCGCCACAATCACAAGCTTCCAGCTTTTGTCTCTCTGTCCAGGGATCCTCTGTCCCTGACCTCGGATGCGCTAGCAATGTCATGGAAGGACTTTCAGTTCCTGTATGTCTTCCCCCCAATTCCCCTGCTGGGCAGGGTTCTGCGCAAGATTGCTCTGGAAGGGGTGCCAGCAATTCTGGTGGCCCCCAGGTGGCCAAGAAGAGTGTGGTTCGCAGACGTGGTACAGCTGGCAGTAAATCAGTACGCTCTGCCCTTGGTGCCAGATCTGCTCACTCAGGGCTCACTACGCCATCCCAATTTACAAACTCTGGCTTTGACAGCTTGGCTGCTGAAACCTCCATCTTGATGGAGACGGGGCTGTCTTCCTCAGTTGTGGATACTTTGATTAAAGCTAGGAAGAAGTCTTCCTCTTCCATTTATTACAGGGTTTGGCGAGCCTACATTGACTGGTGTGAGTCTAAGTCTCTTCCCTGTCATGTGTTCTCTATTCCCAGGATTCTGGAGTTCCTGCAGCATGGGTTAGAGATGGGACTCCAACTCAGTACTCTGAAGGGTCAGGGTTCTGCCCTGGCTATTTTTTCCCAGAAGTCCTTTGCTCGGCACCCTCTGATCAGGACTTTTTTCACTCATGTGCGTCCCCCATGTAAACCTATGGTGCCTGTTTGGGATTTGAACTTGGTTCTGTCAGCCTTGCAGGGTGCTCCCTTTGAGCCTGTGCAGAATGCTGCCTTGGCCATTCTTACGCTCAAGGTTGTGTTTCTGGTGACTTCTGTCGGGTGTGTGTCTGAGTTGGCGGCGCTTTCCATTCAGCCCCCCTACTATGAGAGGCACCAGGACAAGGTGGTGTTTCGTTTCAATCCTGATTTTCTGCCTAAGGTAGTGTCTGCCTTTCATTTGAATCAGGATATTGTTCTTCCTTCTTTGTGCCCTAATCCTAGCAATGCTAAGGAGAGAGTTTTGCACTCTTTGGATGTGGTAAGGTGTCTGGTGGCTACTGCACCTTTCAGGAAAACTGATGCCCTTTTGTGGTCCCTTCTGGTCCTAGGAAGGGTTTGGCTCCTGCCAAGTCTACTATCAGCAAGTGGATTCGTCAGGCTGTGATTCAGGCCTACTCTGCTAAAGGGGAAGAATCCTCCCTTCCGCCTTACTGCTCATTCCACTCGTGCTTCTTGGGCTTTTCAGCACCAGGCTTCTGTTGAACAAGTTTGCAAGGCTGCTACTTGGTCTTCTGTTCATACCTTTTCAAAGTTTTACAAGGTTGATGTTAGGGCCTCAGCTGACGCTGTTTTTGGCCGAAAGGTTCTGCAGGTGGCAGTGGTTTAAACTGCATGCTGCTGATTTTTCTTGGGGATCCCACCCTACTTTATGGACACCCTACTTTATGGACACAAAAGTTACAGGGCTGAACAATTGAATTCCATATCCTGAATTACTAATTCATTTATCTATAACCTGTCTAAGATGGGATATATTTAGTAAATTCCGAGTGCTATAACAATATACTATTCATTAACCATAATGTATACCAATTAAAGTGCACTGCATAACACTGTGCATATGTGTAATAATGCTATTATCCTCAAAGTGGAAAAACTATATAACTACATTTCTATGCGTTCGCGGGGGTGCCACTTCCTATTGCGAATGCTGGCCTCCCCGCATTGATACCCCTCTTATAATGCCGCCGCAAATCCTCCTCCCCCGCCTACACACACATCCATTGGATACTGCAACTTACATAACTTCTTATCAGTTGTTGAATTTGTGATATATCCACACATTTTAGGTCAGGATCGAATCTTTCAGACCTCAGAGAGCAAACTAAACCAAAATAGCAGTACACTAAATCCAAAATAAATCCCTAAAAGTAATGAAAAATCTATCTAAATTATTAAACAGTTTATTGTTTTTGACCTATCCTACAAGGGGCATTAAAGCAGTAAACCCCCAAGTACATGTGTAAGTAGCACTAACATGGATAATCACTAATTTGGGTAAAGTTGTTATTATTCTAAACCTGTGCTAAAAAAAATCATAAAATATGTGAAAACCACCACACAAAAATAAGTGTATAACCAACAATCTTAAACTACAAAACCTAACAATTAAAAACTACCCCACAAATGGTGCAAAAGAAAATTCCTCTTTAAGCCCCAGAGGAAATTTGGTGTTCAAATTAAAAATTCAGTGGACTTAATTCAATAAGATTTGAACAGAATTATCATGGTAGTAAAAAAATTCAATATGAACTCAATACAGAGCTCTTTAGGCCCATCCCACAAAATGTCATCGATGTAGTGTTACCACCCCAAAATATTGGGGCAATACCGCTGCATCAAATACTGTCTCACTTTCCCAGAGAGTGCAGAGACGGAGTGCAACAAACTTCCATCGTTACACCAGTTACTTGTAAGTAAATAGGAAGATCAAATGTGGTAAAATTTGGAGCCATTACTAAATCTAACAATTCTGACAATTGTAGAAGGAACTCATGGAACTACTTCCTTTCCACCGACTCTGCCAAGATGTTATATCTCACTGCCTACAGTGCATGATTATGTTGGTGTACAGCGATTCTACATCGTATGTGACTAGCCACGCCCCACATGGCATGGCAACCCCATCAAGTCTGCTGAGATCTGCAGTGTCCTGAACATATGAGTCAAGGCCAACCATGTGGGGCTGCACAGCTCTGTCAAACTCCCTCTACCAGATATGATTGGCCTCCCTGGGCGCTTCTCCAATTTGTTGTGAATTTTTGGCAAGAAATATAGAGTTGGTGTGAATGGACAGTCCACCACTAGATATTTGAATTTTTTATGTGTAATAAGGCCCTGATAGACCCCACGACAAAACAAATTATCCAATTTGCATCTAAAAACTGTCGTCAGATCTGACGGTAATTTTCTGTAATGACACAAGTTAAAGATTTCACTCCTATAGGAGACCAAGGAGAGGTGAGTTTACTGGGTGAACAGCACGGCATCTCAAACCAAGGTGCCCCTGGGGGATGGACCAAAACTTAGGATAGTGAAAATCCCAAGTTTTGGTCCACTTTAAGTGAGCACCAGAAATAGCCCAGCCAACAACTGCGTTTGTGCATTTTATACTCATATCCACCATTTTTTTTTATAAAGTAGACTAGGGCTGATTGGAGGTAGGCAACCTGTATACTGCACATAGAGCTGGTCATTGATCTTCCTGCACTTGAAAGAGCAGAGAATAAGGGGTGCGTGTGGGTCATGTCAGGAGCACCCATCAGGAAGCCCACGCGTGCTTATGTGCTCCTCAGAATGTTGCTGCTCTGCAGGCTGTGCACGTCATCAGGACCAGTACTGCCATAATCATATGTGATTTGACAATGTAATTGTTAGTAATGTAGACCTCTATTTTAGCTGCCAGGAAGTGACTGTGACTCACGATAGGTGATTTCTCATTATACAGAACATTCAAGCTTTGCCGCCATTACCGCAATCAAGGCTTATTGTTCCTGACCGTTCTTCCAGAAATCTTGAAATGTGAACCTATTTTTGCCTGGACACTTTGTACAGGGATTGTATACATATTGTGTATATGTTAAGTCTGTATTCATATCGAATCAATGTTGTACTGTTTACGGCACTTTAGGGAAGCCATATAACCAATTACATCTGCCCCCAGCTTCTAAAGCTCAGTAGACACATGTTTGTGGAAACTGGTGCATAGAAAAATTGGAGTCTTTGGACCGCTAATGCAAAATAGGAGGCTTGGACAGGCCTACCAGGGAATCCCTTGGTGGAGCCCTGAATGGAGGAGCTCTTTGGGGATCTTCATGCCCAAAATAGATAGCAAATACTGTCCTTTTTTTTTTTTTTTAGGAAAGGAGCAGTAGCAGCAGTTATCATAGCTCCAAGGGCCACACCCACATGCTTCAGAAAAGAAATCATGATGTAAAACTGTAAACTTTGATATCTTGGGCAATTCTTACTCAATTTACAAACGGAAAACAGTTTAGGGCAAAGCGGAATGTAAGCCGACACAAAGGTCTAACAATTGGCTATGCTTGAAATATAACTTTAATGTCTGTTTACATGGCCCCCTAAAAATAAGCCAGTAAAATTTGCATGTAACTGCAAGGTGGGCCCCAGAACCTATGTCCCTTGTGAACCCCAGGCACCTCAGTCCAACACTGTCAGAGACTGTGGTCTGTTTGGAGTTTTGTTGGCACGCTGTGGGGCCTGTTGAGGTCTGTTTCTTCCTGGGGTGTTTTTTGCCCCCAATTGCTCTATAGGAAGCATGCTGGGGGGAAACCATGCACTGGCATTTTAGAACCTGTGGCACTCTTTGTTGATGCTGCACAATAGAGCAGCATGCCTCTCCATCAACTATAACAGACAAGGCATGCCACGCACTAAAGGGACTTCCCTGGTTAAACCAAGCTCGATAATGGGCCGCTGACTAGGACATGGCATGGATTCCCCACCTAGGTGTTGAACTTGACTCCAGACCACGCTGAAGGCCAATTGTGGGGCCCAGTTTCCCTAAGGGCAAGATCAAGTTAAGCTGAACCAGGCTTGCAGGGAGGGTATTGAAGATGTACACTGTGGCAATAGCAGGCACAATCTTCCTTTGTTTTTTCTACTACCGCTGGTACAAAGCATTGCAAGTATACAATGCCAGTCTGCTGGCCCTTAAGCCCAGTGAAGTACTTCCTTATTTAAAAATATTGTTAAAAAATATGTTCAGAGAAATGAGAGAGATTAGAAAAGGTTCCAGTAGGAATATAAAACATAAAACATGAAGGGGTGTCAAACATTTCAAGGGCCATAAAGGGTCAAAACAAGTCACATCTTGGCCTGTGTTTTATATAGCAATTGAAACCTCTTTTTATTTAACTTTAAGGTCATGTTTTATACCTAAATGATTTGTGCTGGCCCACCCTGTTTCTAGATTTTTTACAGTGTTTTTCTAAAAATGTGTTGGCTTTTGGGGCAGCAGATTGATTTTGCATACTTGTAAAATATTCTGCCTGTTTAAGTCTATAACAAAATATCTTCACTACATCTGACCTTTGCCTATATGGATCACATTCCTTCTTCTACTGAACATCTGAAGGCTGCTAGGTTTACTGCAGGTCCAGTGGTGCAAAGTCAACAAGAACAGCCAGATACTTCTTTATTAGCTTAAACATCAAAGACATAAGAGTCTAGATGTGACATCCCCACATTTTCCTGTATCTCCACTTCCCCTGTGTGACCTTGTGCCATTGGCCAGCAGAGTGCCATCTTCTGATTTATTTTCTGTGCCTTACTGAGACTTGGAGGAACTGTTCAGGCAAAATGTAAAAAACATGATTTAGCAATTTACCTTGTCATATCCCTCGCAGCAGCACCTAGAAGCTGAAACTTGAAACTGACCTCTGGCACTTAAGTTAAGGTGATCCTATACCCAGATATGTTGTTTATGTTGTCACCTTCTATCCTTAGTGCCCCTTATGTGCCATATGCTAATTCATTCCATTCCAAGGTAAACTGCCACATTGTGGCAGTTGAGCTTGTAGTGCTTTCAGATTTAGTGCAGTCACTATAACTGTTAAGGCTGTTAAGGCTTACCCCCAATACTGAACGGTGTGTACTGCAACTGAATGTATCATCGATGGAAAGCACCAGGGAGAGATATGGCAGACTGCATCTGGTTTGTTATTTTATGAATACTGGACAAAGACTTAAAACGGACAAACACCCTCTGCAGCACGGGTGTTGGTCGCCACCACTAAATGACAGTCTGGGGGATGCATCCAGAATGCTGGAGCTCCCCTGCACATAACCCCCCAGGATGCTCATAAATCTCACCTCACCCTAGGTCCAGCGACAAGAATGCAGAGGCAAGACTGGCCGCCCGATGCTCATGGGGGCAGTGACTTTCTGACTGCCGAATGCCATTCCCACATGAGTGCCAGGCGGTGCTGCATTCTCCTCAGTGGACCGAGGGAAAGATCAGATTTACTGGTGTTTTGGGGGGGTTATGTGCGGTGGGGCTCCAGCAATCTGGATGTCCCCCCCCAGACTGCACATTAGCGGTGGCTACCAACACCCGCGTCATGGTGGGTGTCGGTCCACTTTAAGTTAGTAGAGTACCGGGCTGGGGATAGAAGGTGATGACATAAACTTCCATTCTGTGTATAGGATCACTTTAATTTTATTTGGGTTCTAGGTATAGGACCTGCTGGTGTCTAATACTAAACCTTGCCTTGGTCTCTTCTACATTAATGGGTGTCCTACTATAGCCATCTTATTGACAGCAGGCAGCACAACCAGTCTCCAGAAGCCCTCTGTGTGCTTATAACTACGTCACTTTGCCATCATCAAATACTCTTCCGTTGACGTCAAGCTTGTACAAGCATTCATTTTGTAATTTCGAAGTCTTAAAATAATCCCACCTGGCATAATGGCTTGTGCGTGCTTCCAGTACTGATCAGGAAATTGTGCGCACAGTCTCCTATAACTAGCCCCTGTGGTTCCCCTTGGATCCCAAAAAGCAGTTATTTTGGCACCCCTACAGAGGACCAAAACTAGACCTAAAGTCTAAAAGACTGTAGGTCAGAGTGATACCCTTCTCTAAGGTTATCTGAAATCTGGATGCATTGCAGCATAGAACTCACCTAGTCGATATGACCACCATGGGATCCCTGAACTATGCGAGTTTTACACAGCGGGACATCCAGATTTGAGATTTTTTATTTTAGACTCAAGCTCCAGTTTTGTGGCCCTTTTAACCCATATGTAACTTAACTCCCTTCTCCTCCGCTTTAAAATAATCACAGTGTAATTAATATTTCAGGCTTTTATTCTGTAGTTTTGTAAGCAAGGCCAATGCCAAAAAGGGCTCATCACTTGGCTTCCCAAGACTGAAGTTACTCTAGTACAGCGTTGTGTGATTTTTCTCTATCCTGTCTCTGATGGCTTTGGTTAAATGATTTCATCCAGTGTAAAGTTAAGTTGTGACAAAGGGAGGAATTAATAGGACAGACTATGCCAGGATTCGTTAAAGGGGTCTTGTGCACTTCCCTGAACTTGCCTCCTAGTGACATTTAAAGTAGTGCCCAGTGCTGATGTCACCTTGCCTGCTATAGCCATATAGCCTATATTGACAGCAGGCAGCACAACCAGTCTCCAGAAGCCCTCTGAGTGCTTATAACTACGTCACTTTGCCATCATCAAATACTCTTCTGTTGACGTCAAGCTTGTACAAGCATTCATATTGTGATTTTGAAGTCTTAAAATTATCCCGCGTGGCATAATGGCTTGTGCGTGCTTCCATTACTGATCAGGAAATGTGCGCGTCCAGTCTCCTATAACTAGCCCCTGTGGTTCCCCTTGGCGGCGCTCAGAGATGTTCTGCATGCCTCCATACCACACTCTACCTGCTGCACTCTAATTGAACTGATTTCATTTGTGCTCCTATTTTTACATTGTGTCTGTGCCAGAGCAGAAGTGAATTACTTAGGCTCTCAGCAGGAAGCCGCTCTGCAAGAGAACACCAGTGAATGCAGATTGACGATCGCACACTTTCACATGTCAAAAGCCATTGTGTGTGTTTGTTTGAGCGCTAGCTGTGCTCTTTGTGCTGCAGGCCCCTCGTGTGCGCCTATGTGTGTTCGCCCACCGCAGCCTAGTGCAGCAAATTCACTCATCTGTCCTGGGATTTGCCATCTGCTGCAGAATCTGATCTAACTGGTTAACAATTAATGAACTCCTGAGTTGCAAGAGTTATGTTGACAATGGCTTTGTAATGTTAAATTACTGAAAGGTGCAGCGCCAATTACTGGAAATATTGATTACTTTCTGCCATAGCGGTTTAAAGGCTCCGTTTTCTTCAGTATCTCGTTTCTGTTTGTTGTGCGTTAAGAGCAAGAACAGCAATGTCAGATAATTTGCTTAGATCTGAAAAGATATCAAGTGTTCTTTTCAGGACAACTGCTTTTACTTGGAGTAATGGCCTCTTTTTGCTGTACTTTAACATGGATAGTGGATAGGTCGGGACAATTGGCTAAATCTGATCATAGACTCCATTTGTCAAGTATATACAATGTACATTATACTGAGGATACATAGGGTACATTCTAACTATTACATCAACAATACCCCAGTTGATGAGGGCCATTAGCCTGAAACACGAATCCACAACTAGAAAAGTATGGCTTTGTAAATATTAGAGGGTATACACGTGCCCCCAGTCTTTAGGGTATATTGGGAGATCACAAGGATGAAAAGAGAGAATTTGCATGTCTTCACCTACCTACGACTCGATAAACAATACTTCAAGTCTAGTCTTGGGTTAACCCACCATCCTGCCATCCTACCCTGGTGCTGAGGCAGGATGGGGGGGGTTACCAAGAATAAAAAAAAACCTTACCGTGTCCATGGTCCAGCACCATTCTCTGACTTCTGAGCACTGCAAGGTGCCCACCACATTTTAAGGCTTACTTAAGGCCACACTACTTGGCACTTGCCATGTTTCATGGCAGCACCCAGGTCAATTAGCCATTTGCACATTGTATCCTCAGAAGAAGAGAGAGGCATGATGAGCTACCTAAACTTATTTAATCAATTTTATTTGGTACCCCTCTCAGTTGTTTGGAAGTGTGTAAGTTCATCCCCTTTCCTTCAGTTTTAAATGTCTGGCGACAATGGAAGCAGCAATGTTGGTGGGTTTTATATCTCAGGATCACAAATGCAGTTATTTTGGCACCCCTACAAAGGACCAAAACTAGACCTAAATTCTAAAAGACTGTAGGTCAGAGTGATACCCCTCTCTAAGGTTATCTGAAATCTGGATGCACTGCAGCATAGGACTCACATAGTGCTGAAATCCATCAGCTGTCGATGTGACCACCATGGGATCCCAGAACTGAACTATTTTACACAGCAGGACATCCAGATTTAAGATGTTGAGATTTTTTATTTTAGACTCAAGCTCTAGTTTTGTGGCCCTTTTAACCTATATGTTATTAATATTTCAGGCTTTTATTCTATTGTTTTGTAAGCAAAGCCAATGCCAAAAAAGGCTAATCAACTGGCTCCCAAGAAGTTGCTCTAGTACAGCGTTGTGTGATTTTTCTCTGTCCCGTCTCATCACACTGATGGCTTTAGTTAAATGATTTCATCCAGTGTAAAGTAAAGTTGTGACAAAAGGAGGAATTAATAGGACAGACTTTATTCAAGATCTCATCTATGCCAGGACTCGCCCTGAACTTGCCTCCTAGTGACATTTAAAGTATTCAGAGAAAACACTTCTTGGTCTTCTTGCTACAAAATGTCAGAGATGGAGATGGCTCCATAGCTCAGGCATTAGTCATACCTGTTATTTTTCAAATTATTTAACCTTTTCTGTATGGGTGACTTTGTGTAAATGTCACATATCCTCAAAAGCGTAATCTCTTTAATGAGACCTAATCACCCAACAGCTCTGCCATAGTCCTCTTATTCAGAGAGGAACTACTAACCTGACAGCTTCTATCACACTCAAGGAAAGTGATATTACAGATTTGGGAATGGTTTGTGTGCATTCAAGAAGTTAATAACATAGTTGTAACACTTGCTCTAGGCTGTTGGTAATGCTGTTGTGCCCAGATCTGTATTCATTATCAACGAACACTCCGATTTTATGCAGTGAGAAGGTTGTTGTTGTTGACCCGGGTTGAGTTCTGTAGAGTCATGAAGATTTTTTTCTGTGGACCTGAACTGTCCCTATTACTCTATCTGGGACATTTTATCCTAGGTAGTTCTACGAAGAATCTCATTTTAGGTTTGCACTGTAAAGTGAAGACCTTGAAAGTAACCCCCGTTTTAGAGGAGAGGGAGAGAGAGAAGAAAGAGCTTTAAACTAGAGAAGAAAGAGTTTTAAACTCAACGTGTACTCTGAATATTAGATGTTAGAAAGACAGATGGGAGCAAAATTAGATATTTAAATAAAAAGACCAGTAGTGACACTCTCTGGCGAACAGGATCGGGTTGGTACGGAGCTGCTTACTGGCCACGGCCTAACTAGCCTATAGAGAGCATGCATGATCTGTAATCTCAGCCCTTGTGTGAGACTGGCAATGCAGATTGTACTGGAGGGACTTATCTCTCTGCGCGTGCTATGGAGCCTGATTAATGTCTTTGGAAATTGTATCAATGTTAATATAAGGTTTAACTTGTTGCATCTTAAAAAAATCTACATGGAAACAAAGAGTTTAGTGTTAAAGACTTTTGGGTTGTGATTTAGTTTTTTTTTAAGGTGGGTCACATGTTTTTCCATGTGATCAGCATGAATTACCTTGTTGACAATGGAATAACATTACTATTTCTTCATACTGCAAGCAAAATCGTCTTAGCCGTAATTCCAAACACTCAAAAGGGATTTCCCTGATTTATAAAATGCAGAGAATGAAAGAACACACACAGGAGCCATTAATTGTACTCTAAAAGTGATTAAGATTCTAGAGGCCGGACAGGAGAGCTCTTTGCTTTCTGCACATGAAAGATTACTTGGGGTTCACATCAGTGGAGTGCATACCCCTAATGGGGCCCCGTAGCAGGGTCCCCGTAATGGGCCCCATCATCACAGCACAGGCCCCCCTCCGGGGCTAGACCCGGGACGGACACTCATGGCGAGGGAGCAGGAGGCTTCGCCAGAGAGGTGGGGTGATGTCAGCTAAGGGAGACGCAGGTGGCATTGATTAGGTAAGTATGCACATGGATTGCATACTACAGAGGCAGTGGAGGCAGCTTGCGCCGGGCCCCCTCATTCCACGGGCCTAGGGGCAGGTGCCTGCACTGCCTCTATGGTAAGTACGCCCCTGGTTCACAGGTTACATTGGCTATATCTACGAAGACTACTTCATAGACACTACTGTGTTACAATCTAGACATACGCTCTTCTGTATCAAAATCTAGACATACGCTATTCTATAGCACAATCTAGACGTGCACTTTATTTGTATCACAATCTAGATTTAATGGTGCGCTCTTCTGTATCACAATATATATAGTTAAACTCTTCTGTGTCACAATCAAGACAAACGCACTTCTGTATCACAATCTAAATGTACGGTCTTCCGTGTCACAATCTAGACAGACACTCCCTTGTATCACAATCTAGATGGACGTTCTTTTGTATCACAATGTAGAGTTGTGTTCCCCTGTAACACAATCTAGACGTATGCTCTCATGCAGCACAATCTAGATGCCTTCCTGTATAATAACTATCTAAATGTCCGCTCCTCTGTATCACAATCTAGACTTACAGTTCGCTGTATCACAACCTAGATGTTCGCTCTTCTGCGTCACAACCTAAATGTACGCTGTTCTGCGTCACAACCTAGACATACGCTCTTCTGTGTCACAAACGAAATGTCCACTCTTCTGTGTCACAACCTAGACATACGCTCTTCAGTGTCACAACCTAGACGTCTGCGCTCTTCAGTGTCACAACCTAGACGTCTGCTCTTCCGTGTCACAACCTAGATGTCTGCTCTTCCGTGTCACAACCTAGATGTCTGCTCTTCCGTGTCACAACCTAGACGTCTGCTCTTCCATGTCACAGCCTAGATGTACACTCTTCCATTTCACAGCCTAGACGTACGCGGTTCCGTGTCACAACTGATACGTGCTCGCTTCCATGTCACAGCCTAGACGTACGCTCTTCCATTTCACAGCCTAGGCGTGAGCTCTTCTGTGTCACAACCTAGGCATGAGCTCTTCCGTGTCACAGCCTAGGAGTGAGCTGTTCCGTGTCACAGCCTAGGAGTGAGCTCTTCCGTGTCACAGCCTAGGAGTGAGCTCTTCCGTGTCACAGCCTAGGATTGAGCTCTTCCGTGTCACAGCCTAGGCGTGAGCTCTTCCGTGTCACAGGCTTGGAGTGAACTCTTCCGTGTCACAGCCTAGACATGAGCTCTTTCATGTCACAGCCTAGACGTAGGCCCTTCGGTGTCACAACCTAGGCATAAGCTCTTCCATGCCACAGCCTAGGCATGAGCTCTTCCGTGCCACAGCCTAGGCATGAGCTCCTCCGTGCCACAGCCTAGGCGTGAGCTCTTCCATGTCACAGGCTTGGAGTGAGCTCTTCCGTGTCACAGCCTAGACATGAGCTCTTTCGTGTCACAGCCTAGACGTAGGCCTTTCGGTGTCACAGCCTAGGCATAAGCTCTTCCGTGCCACAGCCTAGGCATGAGCTCTTCCATGCCACAACCTAGGCGTGAGCTCTTCCGTGCCACAGCCTAGGAGTGAGCTCTTCCGTGTCACAGCCTAAGAGTGAGCTCTTCCGTGTCACAGCCTAGGAGTGAGCTCTTCCGTGTCACAGCCTAGGAGTGAGCTCTTCCGTTCCTCAGGCTTGGAGTGAGCTCTTCCGTGTCACAGGCTTGGAGTGAGCTCTTCCGTGTCACAGGCTTGGAGTGAGCTCTTCCGTGTCACAGGCTTGGAGTGAGCTCTTCCGTGTCACAGGCTTGGAGTGAGCTCTTCCGTGTCACAGGCTTGGAGTGAGCTCTTCCGTGTCACAGGCTTGGAGTGAGCTCTTCCGTGTCACAGGCTTGGAGTGAGCTCTTCCGTGTCACAGGCTTGGAGTGAGCTCTTCCGTGTCACAGGCTTGGAGTGAGCTCTTCCGTGTCACAGGCTTGGAGTGAGCTCTTCCGTGTCACAGGCTTGGAGTGAGCTCTTCGGTGTCACAGGCTTGGAGTGAGCTCTTCGGTGTCACAGGCTTGGAGTGAGCTCTTCGGTGTCACAGGCTTGGAGTGAGCTCTTTCGTGTCACAGCCTAGACGTAGGCCCTTCGGTGTCACAGCCTAGACGTAGGCCCTTCGGTGTCACAGCCTAGACGTAGGCCCTTCGGTGTCACGGCCTAGACGTAGGCCCTTCGGTGTCACGGCCTAGACGTAGGCCCTTCGGTGTCACGGCCTAGACGTAGGCCCTTCGGTGTCACGGCCTAGACGTAGGCCCTTCGGTGTCACGGCCTAGACGTAGGCCCTTCGGTGTCACGGCCTAGACGTAGGCCCTTCGGTGTCACGGCCTAGACGTAGGCCCTTCGGTGTCACGGCCTAGACGTAGGCCCTTCGGTGTCACGGCCTAGACGTAGGCCCTTCGGTGTCACGGCCTAGACGTAGGCCCTTCGGTGTCACGGCCTAGACGTAGGCCCTTCGGTGTCACGGCCTAGACGTAGGCCCTTCGGTGTCACGGCCTAGACGTAGGCCCTTCGGTGTCACGGCCTAGACGTAGGCCCTTCGGTGTCACGGCCTAGACGTAGGCCCTTCGGTGTCACGGCCTAGACGTAGGCCCTTCGGTGTCACGGCCTAGACGTAGGCCCTTCGGTGTCACAGCCTAGACGTAGGCCCTTCGGTGTCACAGCCTAGACGTAGGCCCTTCGGTGTCACAGCCTAGACGTAGGCCCTTCGGTGTCACAGCCTAGACGTAGGCCCTTCGGTGTCACAGCCTAGACGTAGGCCCTTCGGTGTCACAGCCTAGGCGTAGGCCCTTCGGTGTCACAGCCTAGGCGTAGGCCCTTCGGTGTCACAGCCTAGGCGTAGGCCCTTCGGTGTCACAGCCTAGGCGTAGGCCCTTCGGTGTCACAGCCTAGGCGTAGGCCCTTCGGTGTCACAGCCTAGGCGTAGGCCCTTCGGTGTCACAGCCTAGGCGTAGGCCCTTCGGTGTCACAGCCTAGGCGTAGGCCCTTCGGTGTCACAGCCTAGGCGTAGGCCCTTCGGTGTCACAGCCTAGGCGTAGGCCCTTCGGTGTCACAGCCTAGGCGTAGGCCCTTCGGTGTCACAGCCTAGGCGTAGGCCCTTCGGTGTCACAGCCTAGGCGTAGGCCCTTCGGTGTCACAGCCTAGGCGTAGGCCCTTCGGTGTCACAGCCTAGGCGTAGGCCCTTCGGTGTCACAGCCTAGGCGTAGGCCCTTCGGTGTCACAGCCTAGGCGTAGGCCCTTCGGTGTCACAGCCTAGGCGTAGGCCCTTCGGTGTCACAGCCTAGGCGTAGGCCCTTCGGTGTCACAGCCTAGGCGTAGGCCCTTCGGTGTCACAGCCTAGGCGTGAGCTCTTCCGTGCAACAGCCTAGGAGTGAGCTCTTCCGTGTCACAGGCTTGGAGTGAGCTCTTCCGTGTCACAGGCTTGGAGTGAGCTCTTCCGTGTCACAGGCTTGGAGTGAGCTCTTCCGTGTCACAGGCTTGGAGTGAGCTCTTCCGTGTCACAGGCTTGGAGTGAGCTCTTCCGTGTCACAGGCTTGGAGTGAGCTCTTCCGTGTCACAGGCTTGGAGTGAGCTCTTCCGTGTCACAGGCTTGGAGTGAGCTCTTCCGTGTCACAGGCTTGGAGTGAGCTCTTCCGTGTCACAGGCTTGGCGTGAGCTCTTCCGTGTCACAGGCTTGGAGTGAGCACCTCCGTTTCACAGGCTTGGCGTGAGCTCTTTCGTGTCACAGCCTAGACGTAGGCCCTTCGGTGTCACGGCCTAGACGTAGGCCCTTCGGTGTCACGGCCTAGACGTAGGCCCTTCGGTGTCACGGCCTAGACGTAGGCCCTTCGGTGTCACGGCCTAGACGTAGGCCCTTCGGTGTCACGGCCTAGACGTAGGCCCTTCGGTGTCACGGCCTAGACGTAGGCCCTTCGGTGTCACGGCCTAGACGTGAGCTCTTCGGTGTCACGGCCTAGACGTGAGCTCTTCGGTGTCACGGCCTAGACGTGAGCTCTTCGGTGTCACGGCCTAGACGTGAGCTCTTCGGTGTCACGGCCTAGACGTGAGCTCTTCGGTGTCACGGCCTAGACGTGAGCTCTTCGGTGTCACGGCCTAGACGTGAGCTCTTCGGTGTCACGGCCTAGACGTGAGCTCTTCGGTGTCACGGCCTAGACGTGAGCTCTTCGGTGTCACGGCCTAGACGTGAGCTCTTCGGTGTCACGGCCTAGACGTGAGCTCTTCGGTGTCACGGCCTAGACGTGAGCTCTTCGGTGTCACGGCCTAGACGTGAGCTCTTCGGTGTCACGGCCTAGACGTGAGCTCTTCGGTGTCACGGCCTAGACGTGAGCTCTTCGGTGTCACGGCCTAGACGTGAGCTCTTCGGTGTCACGGCCTAGACGTGAGCTCTTCGGTGTCACGGCCTAGACGTGAGCTCTTCGGTGTCACGGCCTAGACGTGAGCTCTTCGGTGTCACGGCCTAGACGTGAGCTCTTCGGTGTCACGGCCTAGACGTGAGCTCTTCGGTGTCACGGCCTAGACGTGAGCTCTTCGGTGTCACGGCCTAGACGTGAGCTCTTCGGTGTCACGGCCTAGACGTGAGCTCTTCAGTAAGGAAGAGTATAGCCTTAAAATGGGCCATTTTATTATGTTTGAAAGTGCGGAGCATGCCGAATCTACATTGTAAATAAGAATCTACATTGTAAATAAGAACACTACCTTGTAAATAAGAGTGATCCAAAAGTATATCCTTTAAGGATTAGTGTGTCGGACACCTTTTTGTGTAATCCAAAGGTATGTCAGGGGACAGGCTATTATCCTTTAATCCTTAAAGACCCTCACTCCTAATAGGAATAATTTACGTATATGTTCATTTCTGTTGTTTCGGACCCATATTGCTCATGTTACTTATTTTACCCTGTCTGTAATTTCTACATTGTACAGCGCCATGAAAGGGGATGGCACGCCATATAAATAAACAATAATAATAAGTGACCCATCCTCCCTTGTGAAAGCAGAATGCTACATTTACAAACTTACCCAGATTCGGGATTCGTATCCCTTCTGCTAGAAAAAACAACTTTGGCTAGAAGTTTCTTTGATGCAGGGTGTATAGAAACCCCCTCTAACCTATTTAGACAATTTTCACTCATTTAGCGAAAGTGGGAAAGAAATAAAAGTGCTATAATTCTGACAGTGTGCTGCTTGACTATGGGGTAAATGTTGGTAAAGGATAAAAGGATTTTATAGTGAGGTGCAGTATATGCCGACAGGGGCTTGCTATTATAGCTCACCTATCCTTTATTTCTATATTATATATATTTATTTCTATATTGTCTGTAAATGCCAGAGCCAACATTCCTTTATGGGACCAGGAGACATTGATGGAGTCCACCATCATGGGCTTGTTGAAAAATTGAACAGCTAAATATGGTGCTGAATTGCACTTAGTGAAAAAAAAATGTAAAAAAAGGTATTTACTCTAGAAAAAAAGTGAGTAAAAAGAGTTAAAAAAAATAAATAAATGAAGGTGATAAATCAACCCTAATGTGTACAGCATGGAAGGCGGTGCAGGGTTTCCTGCTGAGCGAAACACAATAAAAGATGGAGTGCTTTCTAATGCAAACGCTAAGTGACACCAGTGTGTGTGTCCATTATGTGCCCCCCACCTTGTGTGACTGAAGCTAGGCTCTGAATATGGGGTGGGTGGCTTGGCACCATCCACTAAGCGATCAGCACAACAAACTCCCTACCTATTACATGCTGCACCCTGCTGCTGATTTGCCAGGATATATAAAAAATGCTTGTATATTGTATCCTCACTTCCCCCTTCTTCACTGAAAACTGCAATAGAAATCCATGAGTACTTTAAGCAGTCATATTTGGTCGGCTCACTATGATTCCTAGGGGGGTATCCTGATGTGGGTTGTACAACGAGCGCAATCACATCCGAACCCCTCTACCCGAGAACCTGCACTCTCCAAAATGTCATCCAGCACCATGTTCACAAGCAGCACTGGCATCCCCTTCTTCCCAGGAAGGAAAATGAAGGGTCGCTGCTGCATGCACTTCCTGCGCCGCATTTGCCCCCGGTCGCCTGCAATCGCCTTACCCTTCTCGATCGCGGGACTTGCTTCCATGCACCTGTGCACGCTTCCTCCACTAGCTCAACTGGGGAAAATGAAACCCCCCCCCCCTGCCATGTGGTGGAGGCCCCAGGGTGCACATCCCTGGTGCCCTCTCTATAATCTAGTCTTGACAGGCTTGCATGCAGTGCTGGTCACTGGTAGCAAATTACTACTATCCACTTCCAGGAATGATTGTAAGAGCGGCCATCCTCCTGAAAGCACAAAAATGGCCAACCTTACCTTCCAGCTCTTCTATGGCTCGCCCCTCTATGTGTATCTCCAGTGCATGCTCATGCTGCCCTGGCAACGGTGGCATGTCTGGCTAAATAGGAAAAGTCTGCTAACCAGCTGAAGCAGTGATGTCACCTTCCAATGATAACTAGAGCTACAAAGTTCTTGGATACAAAGCCGAGTAGGCGTGGCATAATATATTCTCTTGTTGATATTCATGCTGAAGGCCAAGGGCCCCCTGATCTGTGAGGACCGGTGCACCATTACACCAATTATAATCTGGCCCTGTTCAAGTCATAACTGACTGGAGGCCCAAAGAACCTTGCCGCAATTTGGGATGCCCAACTTAAGCCAGCCTGTACTTGCCCTTGGTCGGTTGGCTGGACCAGTTGTTCACAGTAAGGTGCAAACCTAATAGGCTTGTAGGTCTACTTTAAAATAATGCATTTTTCTTTATCCTTTTATTTATGCTTAGTATTAATAAATCCCCTTCTAATTTATTGTATGTGAAGACAGTTTATTGTTTTAAGACCCAAAGAGTTAGCCAATGCCCCCCTTCCCTCCATGCCCAACCGGCACCCACAGCCTGAGGTTGCTTCTTGAAGGTCAGTGACTGCAGTGGCTTGTGCACCTGTAATGTGGTCAGCAGACGCGGCCCGCTCCCTGCATTCTGCTGATTGAATAATATTCTGAGCACGTTCAGCAAGTCATTTCCGTTCCAAGGAGCTCAGATATGGATTATTTTTTAAGTTAATTCCTTTCACTAAGGCTGCTCGAATGAGTTCAACTCGATTATGGAAGTTTTGCTACCAGCTAGAAATCTCATAAAACCTCCACAACAAAAAGAACGCTGACAGCGCTTTCTGTGCCGGGCTCGTAATCGGTCACCTCTAGTCGTAATCCGCTGACTGCAATTATACTGCTGGTCAGTTTGTGGTGTAATCTGTAACCGCAAGCACAGAGCTGCTTCTGTCAGAGCTCTGATTGGTGGATTTACTATAAAGATTTTTACATTTTAAATCCAATCCTATCCAGCCACAGCAGTTCCATTCTACTTTGGTGGAATACAAATTACCGGGTCTGCATACCCATGTTACCGCTCACTGGCAATGTAGGGGATGTGACCTTCCTTCATGTTGGTTGCAGTGACTGAAGCACACACCTGCACTGCAAAGGTGAGGGCGTTCAAAAGAGGGGACTCGCCAGTTCGGTGAGACAATCAGGGACCTGTTACATTTTATACTTCTGGATTTAGACAGAACAGCTGCAGGAACAAAAGAAAAGTATGTTTTTCTCCCTTCATCCTTCAGGACGGCCACAGATACAGCGAGCTCCTCCCCATATAGAGGAAACACAACTGGGACAAGTTAAAAAAGTCCCAGTACTCAGTATTGTGTTTCCTCCCTAGTAAGGGGACCGATGGAACAACGGACAGTTTATTTTGTTAGTTCTTTTTTTTTACACCCCAGGAGACCCTGGGGAGATGCTCGCCAACCACCTGGTTTTACTGCTACAGGACCAGTGTACCTGTGGCCAGAGGATTCGCTTGAGCACCACTACACTGGGAGCTCTGCACTGCTGGAAGACTGAAGGTCAAAGGTGGTTAGAGAGCACTGTCTGGAAGGCCGCATCTCCTTATGGGGGGGCGGAGCCACAAATCGTGTGCCATTGGTGACAACTTCCGGGTCAGGGCGTCTCTTCCGTCCCGAACTATGTGCATTCAAGACACACCTCCTGGCCAGAGACACACAGCAGATGCGGTGGCACAGTGTGGTTGGGAGACACAGAGCAGCAGCAGCAGGCCAACACGGACCTCAGCGGTGCTATTTGCAGCTGGCGGTGTTTCTCGTCTGGATGCCCCTTTAGAAGTATATTTTCAGCTGCTTTTGGGGGGGATTCACAAGTTGTGCCTCTTGTATGTATCTAGCACCCTCAGAGTTTTCAATAATCAGGATTCCCTTTTCTTCTGTTATCTTATTTTCCTCCCGCAACAAAAAGAAAATAGGAGAAAGAAAAGGATAAAGCCCCTTACAAGCATAAGTTGGACATTAAAGTGGACCATCACCCTCCCGTGATCGGCCCGGGAATCTTATAGATCACCTCCCTCCCCGCGGGACATCCGAGATCGGGATGTCCCGCGGGGTGAAACCCCCCCAAACACCCCAAATCCCCTTACCTTGTCTCGCGCCCCTCTAGACGTGCGCGCGCGGGAGGCAGCGGCGGAGGAGCCGCTTTTCCGCGGCTGTCAAATCGCTTGTCCGTCGGCGCTGGAAGCGGGGAGAGGTGAGTTTTTCGGGTGATCGGGGGGGTTTCACACAGTGGTGCACCCCGATCGGGGGTGCCCCACCGAAGTGGACCAAGACCCAGGATAGTCAAAATCCTGGGTGTTGGTCCACTTTTAAACTGTCACACTCTGTTTTAATTGCCCCACGATTCTGGCAGATTCCTGGAATAGTTCCCTCTGTAAGGCTTGCTTAGAACACAAGATAGAAAATGAAGCAGCCAGTTATTTTATACAGATTATGGGCCATATGCAGACAGACATGTCCTCTACCCTAGAGATATGTAGGTCGACGATCAGGATTCAGATGTCTTCTTCCAGGGAGCCTTAATATAACCTTTTGGGGAGGATCCAATATCAAGACGGATCCCAGAGGTTTAAAGTGGACCAACACCCAGGGGGGATCGGCCCGAGAATCTATAAGATTCCCGGACCGATCAGATCCCTCCCCGCGGGGCATCCGAAATCGGGATGTCCCACGGGGAGGAACCCCCCAGGAGGCCCACAATCCTTACCTTACCGGCGATCCAACGGCGCATGCGCGAGACGCGTCCGCGTCTCTCGCTTCCCTCTAGCAGGGCGCGCTCCCGCGCCGGCCGTTTTGTGAATGGCCGGCGCAGGCGCGCTCCCTGTTAGAGGGAAGCGAGAGACGCAGCCAATGACAGCGCTCTGGTATGCGCGTCCAAGCGGCTTTGGACGTGCATACCAGAGCGGCTCTGAGTGCTGTCATTGGCCGGACGAGGTCACGTGGGAGCGGGGAGAGGTGAGTTTTTGCGGCGATCGGGGGAGGTTTCACCTAAGTGGACCAACACCCAGGATAGTCAAAATCCTGGGTGTTGGTCCACTTTAAGCAGAAGAAACCTTGTTACTTCTTGAGGACATTTATGATACCTCCACTCGGTCCCAAGGCGTGATTAGTCAGATTCCCACAGACCCCGCACAGTTCTGCATTTCTACCCCTGGTCCCTCTATCCCACTGAGTCAGTGGATAATTAGGGGCTAGTTTCCTAGGATGAGGATTCCCCTAATATAAATGATTGGTTAAAAAGATAAAGCATTTGATGATATGAAAAAAGAATGGCAGTTTTCTTGAAGAGGAAATTTCCCTGTAATGATGTACAGTCTAATCTTTGGACCGAGTGTCCTAAACTTGATGCCCCCCTGTCTCAGGTGTCGTGGTGAGCTGACCTCAGTTTTGAGGACTCAGGATCTTTACCAAATCCCATGGATTGTCGAGGAGATCCTCACAAGGGCATGGGATGCCAAGCAGACTCTCCTTCACATGCTCCCTTCCAGGTTTAGAGCCATTTCCTTTCTAGAGGATGCTTTGGCTGAGGCAGTTCAGGCTAGCGCTAAGGCCATTGTCCTGATCAACTGTGCCAACAGAGCCATCTGGCTAAAAACCTGGCAGGGGGAAAGCCAAACTATGTGGCATCCCATTTGAGGAGAGTTAATATTCGGTTCGGAACTGTCTAGTCCATCTAGGGAAGTCTGGCTAGGGAACTAGACAGAAGACTGCAAATCCTCTCTTTGATCTACAGATAAAGTCCTAACAATTAAATTCTTCTAGCCCTAACTTCAGGCAGGTGAGTTAGTAACTTACAGCCTCTATCTATATGAAACCCCTAGTGCTATCGGATTTGGCCCCCAACCTGGTGTGGTGAAAGTGGGAGGGGTTAATAGACCTGACATATAAAGGTAGTTTAATAGGGGTACAGTAATTACACACTGAAAAAGTGAGTGAAAAAAAGGATTGGCAAATAAAGGTGACAGCAGTGGCTTGGAGGCATTGTATGATACTCCCCCCTTGGGTGAAATCTTTGACATAATAATTTATTAAAGCATTGGTGAGAGTTTAGATGGGTTGAGCATTGGGAAAATGTTTTAAGATGTGGGACTGATGGGGGAGGGCTGTAAATATGAAACCCTTATTTTCAAAGAGGTCAGCCAATAGGTATGTGCATTGCTAGCATGTAGGGATTGTTACATATTAATGTAGGGATGTGGTAGAAGAACATACGATTTTTTGGAGACACAGAGGGTATGTTGTATTGTGACCCGCAACCAGGTTCATGCTTGTCAAAAGGTTGAGCACCATTGCTGTATGGTGTTTAGAGACCAGCTGTGGGGCTATTACAGGGCAGAAAGTGGGGGAGGGTTAGAAAAACAGTGGCTGGAGATTTCGCATGGGGCACGTGTGTTTTTTTTTTGCGGGAACATGTAGTAAGGTGCAGCCTTTATCATCAAGCCATCTTACCAAGGAGAATTCCAGTAAATTCAAATAGCGGGGGCCCTTTGTTTAGGGAGACCAGCTTCACAATTGGAGCATGTACAGCATTGTGTCACATCTGTGTGTCAGAGCAATCAGTCTTTGTTCCGCTTGTGTCTGTGTTATCTGTGTGTTTTGTCATGTCAGGGTGGATTCAGATTGAGGTTTATTACTGACATGGTCTGTTCTCACAGATTCATTTCTGAGAATCTGCCTCTTGAATTATCTCCATGTAATAATAATAATAATAATAATAATAATAATAATAATAATATAAAAATAATTCAAAAGAGAAAGCGGTTTGGCTCAGATCATCATATTTCACAGAGAAACTGCTCTTTGGGGCCCATTGACATTTATATCTCTGAAAATCGGATCATTCCTCTGTTTGTCTTTTTTCTGTCTCTACCTACCCTCCTCAATCTCCCTCACTACCACATTGAGTCCCTCCGGTGTGCTCCTTTTTGCTGTGTTGGTCTATTTAGTGAGGAAATCACTTCCTCATTCAGCTTTCAGTCTCCACCCCGCTGAGTTGGTCCCTCAATCAAGCTTCAGTGGGCCGAGAACGGAAACACCCCCCACTCCCTCCCCAAAAGTCCTGATTGGCTTCCTCTCTCTCTGAAGCTATGAAACCTGCCTCCTCACACCT
Source organism: Gastrophryne carolinensis (assembly GCA_027917425.1). NCBI lineage: Eukaryota > Metazoa > Chordata > Amphibia > Anura > Microhylidae > Gastrophryne > Gastrophryne carolinensis. Next base: position 83,797,343 of record CM051236.1, read on the forward strand.
CTCTGGTCACATTATGTGCTGGCAGACTGGAGACGCTCTTAGCCTTCAGCATCTCTCACCCCCTTTTTCTGGTCACTCGATGCGCTAGCAGTAAAAACCAGAGGCACAACCATGCACTTAATTTTTTTACTATGATATATCTAAAGCACACAGTGTGCTTACATCACATAGCTGTTGCCACACCCACTGTTTCTCCTTTTTTCTCTGTGTCTCCAATGCTCTAATACTTTTACAAATAACTTAGGAACTGCAGGGTCTTTTTGAAAATATATTGGAGTTTGGGACAGTGCGACGTGTAGCCTGAGGCAATGGGACAATTGGGCTTGCCTTTATAAATTTAAAGGGACTCGTTAGGCAAAGTGCATAGACTGTTGTTCAGCAGCTCACCTCATCATGGCTGCCCTTTCCCTGTCAGAACACAGCTGCCCCGAAAGTAGAAACAAGGCAAAGGGTAGAAGCGGCACACACCCTGAATTCCTTTGCCATAAACCACCAATAATAGGGCTAAGCTTGTGGTCTAAAGCTCGGCATCATCAGACTGTGGACACTGGGAGAGGAGGGGGAACAGCCAGGGTGATGAGAATGCCTGTTTTACAGATCCCGCACATTATGCCTATTATTATGCAGCATAACAGAGCCAAGGGCCATGCCTAAATATTATAAAAGATAAATCATAAGATAAAATTGTAAACCTTGATATCTCGACCATTTCTTCTTCAATTTAAAAACAGAAAACTGTTTAGGACAGTGCCAAATGTAGCCCGACACAATGGTCTAAGAATTGCATTTGCCTTCTGGATCACTTTAAACAGAAGTGCCTGGGCTATACAACTCACCTGGCCTCCATAGTCACACTCTCACTGCCATGTGGATGCTGTTAGATTCACAAATCCTATTGGTCAGCAGCAGGGATGTGCACAAGCAGCTCACGATGTCCCAGCATTCAAAAGAATCTTAAACCGGACCTTCAGGATCATTTCATTAAAAGCCCAAA